>OX335686.1:15979942-17179942 GCA_946894065.1 Acleris literana
AAAATGAAAACGATTGCGATTGCGAGTGCGTTAGGCAATAGCCCCTCTGGTCTCTATGATAATTGATAAGTTATGCTTCATTTGTCTGATATTAATCATATTTCTATACCCTTTTTTCTTAAATAAAGTATTTAATTGTTTCAGGCGTCCACAACGCCAACAATGATGTCGCTGTTCTGTCTGTACGGCTACTCCCTGTCAATCTACGTCCCAGTGGCGATCCTCTGGACCATCCAGGTCAGAATTTGGCATATATTTTAAGCCAGATAGTCACTAGCGAGCTGTAACTGTAGCAGTTGCAGTAACGAGCTTCTAGCAGAGGACAGGTTCGCGAGCCGCGCACACATCACCATGTTATGTAGGTTTAGACCAAGCGAACGAACAAGAATTCTATGGCATTATCTCTTACGTTTTATTTGTAAAAAATAAAGATGAAACATGTTCTAGAGCATTCACTCGTTTGGTCTAAACCCACCCTTACATGCAACAGTTACAATTAAGCCAGGGATACACTAGGCGACAAATGTCCCACGACATGTGTCGGCCAGTGGCGTGCCTAGGGTTTCAGGATAGGGCAAGCCGAGATATATGATTTTGTAGTTTTTAAAGTTATTTTGGATAAATGTCTCAATTCGCTTTTTACCAAAATTACTAAAATCGTTCGTGTCTTTTTGGAAATAAAATTCATATGTCTTTTAATCGTGCCAGCTAAGTTATTTGATTTTTCATAATCAGATAGGTACCTATATTCCAAACTTTGTGTCGTTCGATAATAATATACCTACAACAGCAGCAATAAGTATTGTGTTTTTTACACTGATCTAGGTATTAAACATTAAACCGTCTTTTACTTATGCGAGAAATGAGAAATAGGTACTGAAAATCGGATATTTTATCAGCAAAGTTTAAAGATTTTACCTTTTACTCGCCAAGCAAAATTTGTGCACACTTTAAATAATCACAATCACAAGATTCACAAGGGAATACTTCCTCCATTGCCAATCCAATTGAACAACACAACAAACAAAATACTTAGTGACCGCAGTTGACTCAAACAAAACAATTCACAACAAACAAAACAAGTAAAATTACTGAAGTAAGCAAGCAAATAAATAGAAGTGAAGTCGGCCGTCAACGCGGCTCAACACGCGCATGCGCGAATTTCGCATTTTACTCGACTCGCGTACAACTTCAGACGCATGCAGGGCTTAAAATCTCGTACTATTTGCTATATGAACCTATAAATAGTTATATCTCATTATAAGGCAGTTCTAATGCGTAAGAAAGAGATATACCGGTTAAGATAGAAGCCCGCCTGCAAGCCACCGCGTGCGAGCGGGATGACTAGCCGTGACTCAAGCGAGTTCGGGTCGTCGAAGCGCGCAGCAGTGCTGCCCGCCGTGCGGCGGCGGAGCGCGATCAAATTCGGTACTACGCTGCTGTTGCATTATTTGAAAAATTTAATGAGAGCGCGAATTGAAATAGTTCGTGATCGTGACCTTTGATTTTTGATCGTTGTTATATTTGTAAGGCAAGCCCGGCTTTTGGGCTTGTATGGCAGTACCGCCACTGGTGTCGGCGACATGTCAAGTGAAGCCAGCCGATTTCGCCTGACATATCTGGCGACATCGCGCGACATATGTCCTTAGCGACATCAGGCGAAGTCGTGTGACCTCGCGAAATTCGCCAGACACATCTGACGACATCGCGCGACTTATGACGTCGTTGGCTACACGTGTCGCGCGATGATGCCCGACATGTCGAGCGAAATCCGGCAACGTCGCGCCATTTCACCCGACGTCGCTGACGACACGTCGCGCGATGTTGCCAGACATGTCAAGCGAAGTCCGGCAACGTCGCGCCACATCACCCGACGTCGCTGGCGATACGTGTCGCAGGGCATTTGTCCCCTAGTGTAACCCTGCCTTTACGGCTCGTTAGAGTGCTCGGCTTAAACACTTTCAGTACCAAGACCAAACAAGTCCACTAGTGTTTTGTGGTCCAAATGAATACACAATTTAAAGGGTATACAACATTTTTTAACAACAATTGACCAATAAGTAACTTAACGGTTGTTGCTTGCTTATATTGTTTTTTAAAACGCCAAAATGGTTTTCTATTTATCTCTTTATAAATAGGGAATATTATATGACTTTTCAGCTGAACTTTGTTTTTGAGCTTTTTGAGCTCCAATAAAAGCTGTCTTTTTTACAAACAGTTGAGCAAAGTTATAAAAATATCCAAGATAACAAAGATTTGTTCCTATCTCTTTCTAGCAAAACAGAATTTAACATGGAGTTTATATTGCCGACCTGTTACATGACGTCACAGTGCATATCGGATCTCTGTCTAATCACTGTCTAATTGCTTGTATCATCCGTATTTCTTGGCCGATTTTAATTTTAATTTCAGTTTTGGTGATCTGTTTTACGGTATTTTCATATTTTGTTGAGAAATGCGATTTAAATAATATCCATGAATATTACCTATTATGAAGTGTTGTCATTGTCAATTCTCTTGCAGGTGTCCTGGCTGCAGTGGCTGTTCGTGGTGATGGCAGCACTGGTCTCCGGGGCAGTTCTGATCTTCTGGCTGATGCCGGCCCTCAAGAAGTCGCAGTACAAGCTCCTCTTGATAGTATCTATCATCGGTTTCCATTTCCTCTTAGCGGCAGGTTTTATGCTGTATTTCTTTCATGTACCTAGCGTACAAGTCGTGACGACTGAAGCGCCAGCTAGCGTTATGCCTAAGTAAACTTACCATTTTAATTTTGTTTTTAGTTTTTATAATAATATTAAGACGGATCGTTGCACAATATCGTTTGATGACCAGTCGAATATAGTATTTACACGGTTTACAAATTATTTGATCGATGTTGGAAATTGACGCATTATAACTGACTTACTTGATTCCTTATTGCATTCCTATTTATAGATTTTAACCGTTTATCATGTAAAAATCTTATTTATTATTGAAAATAAAATAAACAAATTATTATACTTGCTTTTATTTAAATATCTCTGTCCTGAACGAGATATTCAGTCACCTCGTATGGCCCAGTGTGCAGGATGTACATCATCAAGGCAATTTAATTTGAACTGTGTGTCAATATGAATAAGGTTTATTTTCCTATGTTCATGAACTGAAAATTACATTATCGAACAAACGTAATTGAACTTTATTGCCTTGAAGCTACCTTCAAGGCAATAAAGTTCAAAGTCCCACTCACAAAAAACTCCCTGTTTGCAGTATGGTGGGCTTTATATACTTAACCTAAGACACGTGTAACTTAGGGCCGTATTAATGAATTCATCTTGGCTGAGATGCCCATCACAAGATACGTAAACGTCAAGCCATAGAACACTGTCATTTTTGAAGCATGTTGAAGCGAGCATTAAAGTGCTGTTACACGTACGAGCTATAAAATCGCGATCCTAAAGTTCGTGAACTTGCTCGGCTCGCGTCAGTGTCACACGTTGAGGCTTGCTCAAGTTTCAAAAGCAAAATGTCGTCGACAGAGGATGCTTTGAGTTATTAAGGAATTATATCATATCACATTTTGAAAATCTCTCATTTTAGGTTTTAACTAGAATTTCTGAACCGAAATAAACAAACAATACAACACATCAGGTGGCTCGCTTGCTCGTCTGTCTTCTTTTTCACATTAAAAAAAAGCAAACGTCAAACGCTTCACCCTCAGACTGCCGAAAGATCGTGGCTCGCTACTCGTGGCGATGACAGACGTACGAGTCAAGACGGGCTACGAGCAAAATGTTGGATCGCCGACGAACTTACTCGGCGACGCGTAAGATCGCCCAGCCGCAAATACGCGAACTTACTCGACCGTCGATCACCCCTTTTACAGTCAAGATCGGTTTATTAATACGGCCCTGACAAGAAAATCCGTTGACTTTAACCTTTTGAACGCCATACGTCGAATATAAAATGTGCCACCCACACGCCAAACATGTTTGCTATGCTATGCAAATTACACCTTATTGCTACCAAACAAAGTCTCTTTTAATCTTGAACTCTTGTCGGCTGTAGCCGACGTGGCGTCAGTGGCACGACTTTTAGTTGACGGCCAGAGCCGACTGTGGCGTTGAAAAGGTTAAATGCCTACTAATAAGTTTAAAAAAGTTGATGTACAATTTTTTATCTTTGTCTTGGCTGTTTGTCCGGTTCGAAGGACCATAATTAGAAACTTGCTCTAAGTTCAAGAAACGTAAAAGAAACATGAATATGAACACTAAATTAGTTTAATTATCAATATACACTATTTACAATAATCAATAATAAATACAGGCATTACATAGAGTAAATCAGTCCGCCAGAGAGAAGCTCTCGAAGCTTCGCACCCAGGCTTGTCTATGGAAGGAAGATGGCGTCTCTTCCGCCGCGCATTGGAATGTTCCCACCAACTCGAACAACATATTTTCTGTAACCACAAACTGATGTTGTAAAAAGGTACAAATAATTAGTATTCAGGATATTTTAAATTTTAATTACGTAGGTTAGGTTAGGTTAACATGTGTCTACAAATAACTATATGAAAAGCAAGCTTTAAAAACCCGACTGCATTTTTTGTACTGTCGTCGATATACCTACATATATTAATAATTGCCATTTTGCCATTGTTGTTATTTCAATTTTAACAGTTTAGGTATCCTATATCACCCAGGATAACGTAAGGATTCTAACGATACCTCACACATCTAAATCGGTCAAGGGATTTATTAGTTATAGTGGAATAAAGAAACTCACATACATACATACAAACATGAACTCTGAAAACATTACACTCCTTTTTTGGGGCAGTCGTGTAAAAAAAAAGTCAACTCATGCGGCGAGAAATGCCGTTCGATGAAATAAAAACCGGCCAAGTGAGAGTTGAACTCGCGTGGAGAGGGTTCCGTACAGACGTAATTTTTTTTGTTAGAATTCTTATACGTTTTCCTGTAATTTACAAGCCATGAACTACATTTTGTATTTTTTTTCAAAATTTTAGGCTCAGGTAGTCTTCTTTCATGAATAAAATCAAAACTATTTATTTTAAAATAATAACAAAAATATACTTGGGATCCTCATAACGAGCCATTTCATTTGATTATGACACAGTAAGGTTTGCAAATTTTTTTCTAATTTCCTAATTTGTCCCCCGATAATAACGAAATTAAAATATATATATTTATTTACTTTGCACATCTGTGCTTGGGTCATAGGATTACACCATTCTACCAAATTTCACCTGATTTGGTCCAGTAGATTCGGAGCAAATTGGCTGTGACAGACGGACGGACAGACAGACGCGCGAGTGATCCTATAAGGGTTCCGTTTTTTCATTTCTTGTACGGAACCCTTAAAAAAGTCACCTTATGCGGCGAGAAATGCCATTCGATAAAATGAAAAAATCTTAGTAATAAATAATACTTTCTTTGGTAGGTACTGAGATAGATAGGTCATGACAGAGGTCGGAATAGGCAGTGCCTATTTGCCTAAACTTCGCGGGAGGACGTAACTAAGAGTGGTTACAACCACCAAAAATGATGATTTCTTTTTATTGAATGTGGGATTTCCGGGATATTTTTAAAAATACATAAATGTGGAAATTGATACTAAAACTCAATATCACATGTAAAAAAATTATTTGTATACAATTTTACATGATCATATTGATGATCATGTAAAATGATCAACAACACAACAACAACATGTTTCAATCTGAATCATCAATATCATAATTACAATCATAATTACTACTATTATGAGATAAAATATTATATATAACGAAATACTATGTTAGTTTATTTACAGTAGAAATAAATCAGAATATGTCATTTGATCATGTAAAATTGTATGCAATAAATGTTTTTAACATGTGATATTCAGTTTTAGTATCAATTTCCACATTTATGTATTATTAAAAAAACCCGGAAATCCCACATTCAATACAAATAAATCATTATTTTTGGTGGTTGAACCACTCTTAGTTACGTCCTCTCAGGAAGTTTAGGCAAATAGGCACTGCCTATTCTGACCTCTGGTCATGAAATAGAAATTAAAGCCTAAATGAATGCTATATGTGACGCAGCATGTTCAATATTCCTCACCATACAACTCATCATGTACGCAGTCCCGCAGTCGTTCACAGAACTCGACGAGCAGTCCCTCGGCGAGCCCCAGCTGGGAGCCGAACTCCACGTCCCGCGACACCCGCCGGTGCAGCAGCAGGATGCCGCCGCGGCAACACGCCACCAGCTGCGATTGTATATCACCTGTAGAAATTAAAGTTGGAAATTGTTGAATTCTACAATACAATACAAATATGCTTTATTGGAAACAAGGAAAGACAATATAATATATTATGATCATTTTATACGGTGGACAACAGGCGGGATTGTAATTTGGCAATTGTGAAAGTCAGTTTTTTTTTAACATAATTTTAGTTAAATTTGAAAAAAAACAAAGCAATTTTAAACTCTAAGGACAATTACGAAGGCATATTTTGAGCGGTTAGCCATGACGGATTAATCCGTCGTTGGTGGTTAACTTGTAACGCGGATATATCCGACAAAGTTGTTAGAAAGATTTAAATTGGATGTTACAGACACACGATTAAGGCTAAATATAAATAGACAGTTAGTCAGCCTTCCGACCACTGCTTACCTTTAAACTTTAACGGAATTTGATATTAACCCGTCACTAGTCTACAATATTCCATTACGTATTAAGTCCACCATTTGAACTTTTTGAATGGTTCGAACTAAGATTGATATTGATATTATACATAACATAGAGTTCCACGGGTTAACGTACCATTTGCCTTGTTATTCGTCATCATGACAGCGCATATCCTCAGGGCATACACGATCACCTGCATCAGGATAAGTTGACAGTCGCACCTGGAAACGAAGCGAAAAGCGGCGCGTCAGAATAATTATAGTGCAATTGTTAATTATCCTCGTGAGGCCCACCATACTGCAAACAGGGAGTTTTTTGTAAGTGGGACTTTGAATCTACCATCAAGGCAATAAAGTTCAATTACGTTTGTTCGATAAAGCCATTTTCAGTTTATGAACATAGGAAAATGAACCTTATTCTAATTGCAACACAGTTCAAATTAAATGGCCTTGATTATGTACATCCTATTGAACACTGGGCCTTACGAGGTTATACGGATAAGTAAGGACGAAAATATAAATGCGAATGAGTGCAAAGTTCAAGTAAGTTCAGGTTTTTAGCCATCATTGGCGTGGAGTGAAGAATTTTGTTTTGGACATGTCGTTTGAAAATGATAACTCCTGACTAAACATCTATTGTAATTTGAACCTAATGTTACATGAAATAAAGCTCACTTTAGCTTACCTACCCTGTAGGTTGATGATTTTGAAAAAAATTGGTATATATTCCTCGAACGAGTGATTCGAAATATCGAAGTAAGACTTCTGTACCTCTATAAGTATAGTAACTTACCTATTTTCTTGGTCCACATTGTATTGAGCGGTGTAGTTGCTATGGAAACCGAGTAGGTTCTGTGTGACCTCGGCGGCTTCTTCCACTAACTCCTGCTTTTCTATGCACTTTAAAGCAACTTCTACTTGTTTGAGAAGTACATGTAAGTGACATGAATCTAGAAAAAAAAACTGATTAAACTTTTCCACGTCATCGACGTATATATCCGCACCACTAATTCACCAACATGGTTGAAAGTGTAAATATATATCCGTCATGGTTGACAGTGTAAAATAAACCTTAGTGGTTATGATGTAAGGTTGACATTAGCGCTGTTTTGATTTGATTTATATCTATAGTTTGCCCTTGAATTCAAATTTCTTACCATTACCTCATTTTTTTTATTGCATAACGACAAACAGGCGCACAGGCCACCTGATCGTAAGTGGGTATCCCTTTGGAACGCATAATTTTTTTATAAACGTCTATTTTGTAGATTAGAATAGGTTAGGTTAGTTTTATTGTAAAAAACGTTTTAGGTCAAACGATTTTATGCGTAAAGATACATTATGCGTAAAATAATATGCGATCCAACAGTGAAAATAGTAAGTGCGATCTGTCACATTATATACATACTCGGGACTACAATCTTCAGGCTGCAATTTTAAGGGCCGTATTAACCTTTTCAACGCCACAGTCGGCTCTGGCCGTCAACTAAAAGTCGTGCCACTGACGCCACGTCGGCTACAGCCGACAAGAGTTCAAGATTAAAAGAGACTTTGTTTGGTAGCAATAAGGTGTAATTTGCATAGCATAGCAAACATGTTTGGCGTGTGAGTGGCACATTTTGTATTCGACGTATGGCGTTCAAAAGGTTATTAAACTAATTTCAACTCTAATGCTCATCTCGAGATGCGTCAAAAATGACAGTGTTCTATGGTTTGTCTTTACTTTGACGTATCTTGTGACCGGCATCTCGGCCAAGATGTGTTTATTAATATGGCTCTAAGACCGCTAATGCGTTGCCAACCCTGAGGACGAAGATGGAATGCCTCTATGCTAGTTATTTCACCGGTTGTCTTATCCTCACATCATTAAAGGATAACATGGTGCTAGCGATCCGGATCCACTAAAACTAAAAAACACTAAAACGTAAGGTCTGTTCATCCTTACTTGTCTTATATAGTAATCAACTTTCTAACCTCAAAATGAACCTTTTTTGGCTAAAACAGCTCTTTTATCGTAAATAAAGTAAACCGAGTTAACATTTTGGACATCACTTGGCCAATGTATTGTCTGTGATTGCTTTATTTTGTTTAAAATAGCTGTTTTAGCTAAAAAATGGTTCATTTTGAGGTTAGAAAGTTGTTTACTATATAAGACAAGTAAGGATGAACAGACCTTAGCAGTATCCCAAATTCAATAACCAAAACGATTTTAATTCTCTTCTGCATTTGTGAACAGGAGGGTGGTACTATTAGTATTACTACTGTTATTCTTTTTCTGTCCTCTTTGTCTTTCTAGTTTTAAATGTTCTAACTATAGGAAGCTTGTTTAAACCTATTGTATTTGGAAGAGCGGGTTCTCCTGATACAAGTATTTAAATACTTAATAGGAGATCCTAACCTTATTGTAATGTGCACTCCTATTGCTGAACCAAATAAACTTTTCTTTTTCTACATACACACACACACACACAATCCCACGCCCTCGTTCCCAGAGTGGGGTAAGCAGAGCTACAGAATTACAAACATCTCTAAAAACTTGTTGATAATTCTATAACCACAATTTGCACAAATAGGCTAAGATGATTACTAGCGTATTAGTGACAGGTTGCAAGCCCATCGCCTAACAGTACTACAAGCCTTTATTCCCTTAGTCGTCTCTTACGACATCCACGGGAAGACATGGAGTGGCACTATTCTAACTCGGCAACCACACGAGGTTTTTTTTTTCTTCTGTTAGTAATACGGTTCATATTGCTACAGGAGTTATATCTGAGATATTACCTATTGGGTTAGCAAGGCAGATGTGATACCTGATTGAATAACTAAAATATAACTATACATCAAAAAAACATACCTTTCTTGAACAGCAGCACACCCTGGTCAAAATCCACCCTCATGTTCCCTCCCCGGCTACATATATCCACGTCTCCTGCCCTCAGGAGGCGCAGGAGACGCGTCACCGCGAAGGGCATCGGTCGGCAAGAGACGAGGGTCCTCACTATGGGGGCGCCGGGGGGGGGCGGGAGGGACCGCAGGAGGGCGGTTACGGAGCATATGAGACCGGTGTACATTGTTGCGCAGGACTGGAAAATAAAATAAAGCTTGTCACCGACCTGCATTTCAACATCCTGACTATGACAGTTAGATGACAAATACATAACATCATTAATTATATTATGTATGCGGTATGCATTGCAGAGTTAGTTTCATATCAGTGGGTTTCATTTCATGTAAGCTGCGCCATATCAGGGGATTAAGCGAAAGGCGCTTGTAAGTGTCGTTATAAATAAAATAAATAATGAATAAATATATCAGGGGGTAATTTCACACAAATTAACAATAGTCCTAAACTAAGAATGGGTACATTGGGTACTAGACAACGATAAACAAACTTAACGTAATGGAACCAGTTACCGACAAGGACCGATGATCGACAATGACTCTTATTTAACACAAGATAAGAGTTATCTGGGTTATTCTAGGGTTGTGTAGTACATGTACTAAGAGCCAAAAAGAATTGATTCCCGTCACTGTACTAGAACGAACTATTCCGTGAAGTTTCTGCTCTTAGTTCATTTAGTACACGCGGAGCAAGAACCGAACAGAGCAGGCAGAGCAGTGAGTGACACTGACAGCAAAGCCGGTCAAAGGAGCATGAACAGACCAGTCTCTTTCAGTGTACTAGTGTACTAAAAGAACTAAAAGACCGAATTAGTACATTAGAGCGATTGTACTAGTTTGGAGCGACCCGCTCAGTGAACGAGCGCGCACAACCCTAGGTTACTCATTTGTTTTGTACCACTCAATTTATGACCGTATGATCTTTGAATTAAGAGTTAAGTGTCGATCATTGGTGCCTTCAGCTAAAAGTGTCGAACACTGGTGCCATTACGTTATATAGAGAAATACATACTTATATACATAGAAAACACCCAAGATTCTCAGGTTCATCACACAAATGTGTATGCTTATACTGGGAATCGAACCCAGGACCGATAGCTTCGTAGGCAGGGTCACTACCAACTAGGCTTAGCGCATTGACTAAATAATTGAAAGCTTACTTTTTTGATTAAGGTCTGATTTTTCAATGTCCAGATAACAGTAACTGTTGGGTAAATTTTAGCTTGGTCCTTTTCTATGTCGAATAAAAGAAAAAGACCAAGCTAAAATTTACCCAACAGTTACTGTTATCTGGACATTGAAAAATAAGGCCTAAGTGAATATAAATTGTCCCTGTCTGAGTCTTTTGAACAGTATGTACAGTCACGAACTTAAATTTGGGACCCACCTTAGGTCCGAAGTCATTCTGACATTCTACAACAATAAGGTTGAGTCTCCTATAAGTTACAAATGATTTGGCATCTCTAATGACATTGACGACTTCAGGCCTATTTTTCTTGAAATGGGTCACAAATTAACGATCGCGATAGTGCAAAAAATATGTCAAAAATAACAAAGGTACCTCCAAATACCCTTAATATATATACTTTCAATGAACATTATATTCAACATGATCGGATATACCACTTTTGAGTTATTGCAGAAAACATGCGCTTCTCAACAAAAGGACGTAAGGGCCGGGAACATACGCTTTTTTGATGATAGTCCGACATGCACTTGCCCGTTTTTTTTTAGATCTGTTCATTATTAAAGATATTAAAATACTTACAGCAGTCTCCAGTAACATACAAATATCTTTTATGACCGGTAAGATTTCGCCCTCGACATTGTCTGTTTGTATTTTGACTTGTTCCTCGGGAATTATTTTTCTAGAGGGTTCTAGAATGTACGCCAGCATGGCTACCATCCTCCGTGCCAATATAGCTTGTTCTTCTTTGTACAGCGCTCTGAAACAACAAAACCCATACTTACAAATTACTTCCTTTCTTTGACATACCTAGTTAGACATATCAGGGTGGCCTGTGCTCGTTCACCTTTTCCACGTGATTTAAAAAAAAAACTCAAAGCAGTAGTGTTAGCATTGTTGTGTTCCATTGTGCGGATAAACATAGTGGCATTCCAATTTAGTCCTTAGGGTTTGCAGCAATAGAGTCTTAAGAGTGTTAATGTCTATGGGGCTCAGGGAGGGAGTTTTTTGTGAGTGGGACTTTGAATCTTCCATTAACACAATAAAGTTTAATTATGTTCGTTTGAGAATGTCATTGTCAGTTAACGAAGATAGGAAAATAAACCTTATTCCCATTGCAGCACAGTTCAAATTAAATTGCCTTGATTATTTACATTCTATTGCACACTTGGCCTTACGAGGCTATTGTACTGGGTAAAAACCATATTGCCTTTGACGTGTTATCGTATTGTTAACGTTTTGATAGCTCTTACACTTGACAGTAATGGTGGCCAGATAAAAAAAAACCATAACACGTCATAAGCAATCTGGTTTTACCTTGTTGAATAGAGGCCCTATGTGTTGGTTGGCTTTGTCCATTTCATAAAAATAAACTGACCTGCCGGACAGCAGCCTTGTTGCCGGCACGCGCAGATAGCTGCCGGCCGCGTCGACGTACCGCTGGTCCATGTCTCTCCGGAACGCGGTCGTCGCGCGCCCGCACAGCGCGCGCAGGCGCTCGCGCGTGCAGCACAGGACGGTTGATATGGCTTTCAATATCTGGAGAGTTCAAGTTTCCAGACGATAAAAAAAAAGTGGACAACCTCACACAACTTGACCTAGTACCATTCTAAGCTCTAGGCTTGTACTATGGGTACTAGAACTACAAGAAAACGATAAATTTACTTATACTGAGAAATACATACTTAAATTACATAGAAAACATCCAAGACACAGGAAAAAATACTCGCGCTCATCACACAAATATCTACCCTTACCGGGATTTGAACCTGCGACCGCTAGCTTCGTAGGGAGGGTCACGACTATCTAGGCTAACTTGTCGTAATTAATAATAATAATAAAAAGTAAGTAAAGCCTGAATTTTTTTTAATAAAAGCATCAAATTAAATTCGCGCGCAGTCTCTTATGCCGTTTTTCTTTGGCAGAATTGGCAAGGTCCCTTTGCCTTATAGACAGCAACAAGCAAAAAGAAAAAGAAAATAGCCACAAACTATTGCTGGTGACACAGTATAGTTTCTCTACCTTCTCCAATTTTCCCCCCACATCAATCCCATCAGCTACACACGTGAGGTCTTCATGAATACAGTTGATGGTCACATTGGACTCAGGCTTGTGCTTTGTGACCGCTGGAGTGGCTGGTATCCGGTGGAACGTGCTGAATATCCTGCAGTTGCGCTGTGAGTCCGAGCTTGCTTGGAGCTTCTCGTTGTAATCCAGAAGGCATGGCTGATCGCATGTAGGTTCGAGGATTAGTGGAAGAATTGTTGGTAGTTTTGATGGGGCTGTAAAATATTCAAGCATTTATTTTTAAAATGCAGTCTATGTGTATGTTTGTTAGTGCTTCATGTTGAAATGGCTTGACAGATTTAGTTTAATTTTTACGGCAACCAGAAGACAAACCAGCCGCTTCATAGTAAGTGGGATTGGAGACCCATAGACATTGCATTCTCAATGCGTTGCCAACTCATATAAATTGGAATGCCTCTATGCTAGTAATTTCACTGGTAGTCTTATCCCCCACATTGGAACACAAAAATGTGTACTTACTGATTGCAAGGTTACAAAAAAAAACAAAAATGTCTTAGGCAGCTACTTAATACTGCTCTAGTTAATATCATAATCCAGTAATGACTCAAAGAAACTTGCTCATGTTGTTTCTAACAACATTAATCAAAGTAGTAAAAACCTGTACCTGACACATGTGTTTTGTGCAGCTTCAACAAGTGGGCTCTGCCGTCTGTCTGAGCAGCCACTGAGGCCATCTTAACCCTCCTCTGGGACATGGAATGATTGTAGTTAGAATTCAAATGGTTGTGCCTGAGAAAAATACATAAGGTCAAGCGGGGCTATTCAGACAGAGGGGTAAATGGGTCACTTAATTTTTTCAAGGGAATTAAACATTTTAAAACTATTTATGCTTCCTTGTATAGAAATTAAGGTACTTAAACTACTATAAAAGGACGCAAAAATAGTTTTAAAATGTTGAATTCCCTTGACAAAATTATGTGATGCATTTACCCCTCTGTCGGAATAGCCCAAGCTTAGCTCTATTTATACATTTATCTATTAAAAACATACAAACTGAATACTAGACCCTGTACGCTCAAGTTATATAAATATGTAAAGTAGTCCAAGCTTCTTCATAGCATTGGGTTAGCTATGGCTACTACAATTGGACTCGTAACTGACAGTATATTTGTCACTTGCTTTTAATAGAGAAATGAGGATTTTCAACAACTATTAAGGATATAGTAGTACTGTACTAATTTATGTTTGTTAAACCTTTATTATAACATTTAAAATAGCATTATAATATATAAAAGCTGCTACTGGTCTTAGTTGCAAAACATGGGAGAGACCTATATCCAGCGGTGGATGTCTTTCGGCTGAAATGATGATGATGATGATTCAGAGGCTTATATTTTTGCTTTATTACCGTTGCGAATATACATATTTAATTTTTTAATTCAACCATACTAAAATAACTAAGGTTGAAACCATAAGGCCAATCTAACACAAATTGACCTAGTCCCAAACTAAGCTCTAGGCTACTTATATAAAGAAATATATACTTAAATACATAGAAAACATTCAAGACTTAGGAACAAACACTTGTGCTCTTCACACAAATATTTGTCAATGGGTATACCTTGTGGATATGTCATTACTAGGCACGGTAACCTGTGTCAATTTCACTTTGGCAGACTCCAGCATCCTGCATTTCTCCTTAATGCTTATTATCTCCAAATTCTGCAAACAATTAATTTAAGTTGATCAAATAAGCTTTATGACACAAACACATTCAAAATTTATGAGCCAATTTGCTGCTCAAATACAGTTAGTTTTTTCCAAAAAACTGCAAACTTATATAAATTGCATATGCAATAAAAACATGTCTATCCTCGTGCCTACATCCTTCCTTTGGAAAGGACATAATCAGAAATAAATAAAACTAATCCCTAAGCAATGGCATTTTAAAGTTTCAAAAATATATTCCATATAAAGTACCCCTTGTAGCCACGACGCTATGTATGTTTTTGAACATAAAGATTTTTGTTCATCCGCTAATTAGTTGAATAATGACTTTTTTGTTTTCTAAAGCATACAATACTCTAATATTACCTTAAAGTCTAACTGAGTTCTCAGATCATGCATCTGCCCATTAGCAGCAGAAAGTTTCTCTGTCCACTCCATTTGCACCTTTTCCTGGGCTCTAATTTTCTCCATCCTAGCATTATCCACCGCCACCTGACATGACTTCAACTGTGTACGCAAAATTGATGCTTCACCTTCCCTGGTAACGCACTTATCCATCAATTTCCCGTTCTCAGACTTCAGCTTAGCATTCTCCTCTTGTAATTGAAGCAGCTGACGGTAAACATGGTCCGCGTCTTGTCCTTTACATACTTTGTCATTATAAATTAAGTCATCATTATACTTCATTGTGTCAACATTTGATATTTTTGAAGACATACCAGGTAACGGAGAAGAGATTCTATGGCATTTATCTTTTAAATGTATAGATGTTAGTTGTGGAGAGTTTACAGTGGGTTTTTTGAAGTGAAATTCAGCTTTGCTTGTGCCCGGTTG
Organism: Acleris literana; assembly: GCA_946894065.1. NCBI lineage: Eukaryota > Metazoa > Arthropoda > Insecta > Lepidoptera > Tortricidae > Acleris > Acleris literana. The sequence continues at coordinate 15,995,300 of OX335686.1, forward strand.
GGCAAGCATCTGAGTGCTGGTGGCACCCGGTTGCATACATAGACTGAAGTCTGGCAGAGTGCTGTTGTCACCATACGCTTGCTCGCACGCCTGACTCGCCATGAGCAGGATTTCGTCGTCATTATCATCACCCCAGTTATCGGCATCTTTAACACAACATGGCATAAAATGTATAACCGGCATCTTTAGCACAACATAACATAAAATGTATAACCGTACTCAACAGTATTGGAATTTTTTGCATAGTTCATTTAGAACGGACAGACTTATTATAGAGAAAGCTCAGGCAACAATACTATTATTTGAAGAAAAATACGTAGTTTACCATTATTTGCCACAGCATTCTGACTCAAAGGAAAGTTGTGATCCGATATAGTAATATCAAGTTTAGCCTTTTTTCTTTCACCATGCTGTTGAGGAAAAAATCTTTTTGACATTTTGTAGTGTTAAATATTATCAGTTCATTGTGTATTTCGATGAAAAACTAAATAATATGTGTTGAACTTTGGCGGCAGAAAAAGGATTTTTGACACTGAAATAATAAAGTCAGTTTAAGGTATGATTTATTTTAACATTCGAGTCATTGCACGTTTTTAAATATGTCTATAACAGCTTAAAGCTTATAGTAGACTTTTTTCTTTTTAAGTCGGCAACTAACATGCTGTTAAAACGTTAGCGTCGATCAAGGATTTAGTAGTATTTATTTCATTCCAAGAGTTTTATGCTATAATAATTTGTACTTTTTAGAATTGTACTAGCAGTTTAATCAAACATTTATTATTTATTAGGTAATTCACAAGATTTACCGCTATTGTTGTGCTGGCCTAACTTGTATTCAACAGTTCAACACCATGTTTACACTACACGACGATGGCTTAGTCTTATAGTGTATACCAGATTTTATATGGCGTTTGTGTCACTCTTTATTTCAGATTGTGACGTTTCATTGATAACCGGTTTTTGGACAGCAACCATAGACACAAGAGACGCGCAAAACAGCGAAGTTGCCCCCTTTCGTTTAATTTTTTAATTTAGTTCGTCGTGGAAATTCGTTTCGAGCTGTCGTGTGCAATGTCTCTCGAATATAAACTTGGTGATCTAGTTTGGTATGTAGCTAAATAGAAGATAAAAATATAGCATTAGTGTAAAAATCAAGTATGCGGCATTAATAAATTGGTTGTGTGTTTGTTACAGGGCTAAAATGAAGGGTTTCAGCCCCTGGCCCGGCCGGGTAAGTGTCCGATTATTACTTAAGATTCGTGTATCAAAACGTTCCCCGTTAAAACATAATAATACTTGTTGATTGTAAACACTTTTCTTGATACTGGTTGATCAAATAAGATTTATTTATTTATCTGATTATAATAGGCGGGAAATCTATTATTACGTGTAAGCTTCGCCATTCACAGCGTTGGCGTCCCCTAGACATGTTTTGACGTTAGTGCTCGAGTTAAATAGGTTTACAAACTGAATGTGTTTTGATGCTGTAGGCATAACCTCTGTCACCAAACTTAACAGGATGTAACCGTGGTTTCAGGTAGCCATCCCTACTCCCGAACTGTCCAAACCTCCGAAGAGGTCGTGTGTGCAGTGCATTTACTTCTTCGGGACCAACAACTAGTAAGTATTATTTACTTCATGTTTAATAACACTACATTTCAAGCTTGGGCATAAGTTTGACAGTTGCAATTACAATTTTTTGTAGTGGCAACCACCACTCAAAGTAGCAATTTTTGGCTTCTAATTGGATCATGTTGCCAATTTTATTCTGAACTCTAACTTTTAGGGTTCTATAGCCACAGGGTGCCAAATGGGACACTTAGTAAAGACTGTTGTCCATTGCTCAGTGCAGCCTAACTTTAAATAGTTGTATCTACCGTAACATATACCTTGCTGGGTGATATTTTTATTCCCGGCTGCATTGGAAGGAGGCTTATTTACAGAATGAGTTATCCCTTACACCCAAGCTGATATGATTCTTCTTCTTCGCCTTCTGCAGCATTTTATTTACATGCCCACTGTTGGGTATATGCCTCTCCAATTCTTTTCCATTTTGTCCTATTTCGAGTTAGTCTGGGCCATAGAGGTCCAGCATTCTCTCTAATATCATCGGACCATCAAGCCGGTGGTCTGCCGACACTTCTCCTTCCTACCCAGGGCCTCCAGACTGCTATGCATTTACTCCATCTGTTGTCATCCCTGCGAAATAGGTGACCCGCCCATATTCATTTGAGTCTGGCAACATGGTGCCCCACATCGGTGACTTTAGTGCGCGCTCGTATGATCTCGTTGATATGATTGTGAGAGTTTTTTCTAATTGAATATGAAGCTTGTAAACAAAAACAAATAATTGCTCTTATTGATAGTTATTTAACTCTTTAGGTAATTAATTATTTAGGGTTATAATGGCAGATTTCCTAACAGAAAGTAAATTAATTATGCGGAGGTCCAAATAACATTTTTTTTCAATATTTTTTTGGTTGAATATTAGAACGTCTAAAATTAATAAGCCCAATGAACTTTTAGGGATTATGATACATTAGGTTTATTAATTTCAGGTGTTATGATATGGAACCATTTTTTTTTGGTGTTATTATAGTAAACCCAAAAGAAAAACTACACATTGTAAAAACTGGACAAAAGTGTGAGACAGACGATGGAAGCCTCTGTCTGTTTGTGAGAGTCCAAATCACAGTTTTTGTTTGTTTTTCTATATTACATACATACACACCTGGTCTCCCAATGTGTTAGGCAGAGACAGGAGCTCTGAGAATGTCTGTTGTTGGTTTTTTAAATTTTAATGTAAATTATGTAGACATATTCACCAACTCTTCTACCAAAGTTTTTTCATCATATGTATTAGCTGGCAACACGAGAAATGCTTTATTTGATTGTTTTTAGAGTTGTTGAAATAGTCATATAAATGCAGTTGAAATGCACTCTGTGCGTAGTAAGTGTGGTGTGAAACTGATTGATAGAGTTAGGAATGAATACGTCAGAGAGAAATGTGGAGTAAAAGATGTAGTGATTAAGATTGAAAAGGGCATGCTCGTGTTTGGTCATTCAGAAACGACGAAAGAGATATACAGTCAGAATAAGATCAGAGAAATACTGGAAAAGGGCCAAATCTTAGTACCCGAAACCGACGTGCATGCATGACTCGATGTAAGAATGGTGAAAGGGAATTGCCAGGATCGTAGCAGGTGGAAAGAAGTGGTCTCTGCCTACCCCTCTGGGGAACAGGTGTGATTTAAGGTATGTATGTATGAAATAATTAAGAATACTGGTGTGCTTGTTCAGATCAATTTATTAATTAAAATATCGTTCAGTCAGTAACAATGAAAATTATTAATAAATAATTAATATTTATCCTATTACCTAGCTTATTTATCAAAAAAAATCCTAGGGCACCCAACTACACACTTTGATTTAGGCTTTAAACTAAAATTAAATTTGATAATTTAAACAAACGCATCGTCATTCTCCTGCTCTTATGCAGTGCAACCATTTCCTTATAGCGATCGGCAATCTTCGTTTTTCTATGACACACAAGTGACAAATATACTGTCTATTGCGAGTGCAAGTGTGATAGCGATAGCCAGTCGAACGCTATTAAGAAGCTGGGAATACTGTACTAACTTATTTGGGGTCCGCACAACGTGTCTTTTTCTTCCGTACTTTTCTAATAGTAGTCATCTCGGTAGTCTCTCCCTTTCTAGCCATATCATCTTTCACACATTACATTCATTGTTTCTTTGGTCTTCCCCTACTCGTATAGCCATCCACATTCATACTCAAAACTTTCTTGACGATATTTGCCTCATTCCTCCGCATCACATGCCCATACTATGACAATGATTTCCACTCAAATTTTCAGTCACCGGTGTCCCTTTTAGACTTCCTCTTATATACTCATTTCAGCTGCATGCAATTGCCTTTCATTTATATCTTTCGTGGCCCAACATTCTGATCTATACAAGATAGCCGGTGTAACCAATGTTTTATCAAATCAAATCAAAATCATTTATTTCAGCCATCTTTAGACCATAATATTATTACAAAGTGTTAGTAAATTAAATTAAAAATTTAACCTAATGTTAGTATTACATATTTTTATTGAGCACATAGGTTTTAAACTAAGCTAACCTACTTAGGCTGATATGCCAGTACGTGAACCAGACAACAATGATTCACATACTGACAATCGAACCTCTGAGCGAACTTCGCCAAGATGCCGTTGGAGCTGGCCCGCACCCTGCGCACCAGGGATGTGCAGCGTTTTCGCATGATGGCGTAAAAGCAGTCCATTCTTGCATCCGCGAACATACCTGATGCGCTGCAGAATCGAGGCAGCCCCATCAGCATCCTAAACGCGTTGTTGAACTGCACGCGTAGGGCGCTATACTGCCTTTGCGTGTAGTTTATCCACAGGCTGCTCGTGTAAAAGTTGGAACAATATGCTCTAAAGAGCGTCAGTTTAACCTCAGCGGAACTACGAGCAAACCTGCGGGCCACCATGTTCGCTCTGACAGACAGCGCCCTACTTTCCCTCTCTGTCTGCATCGTCCCTTAGGTCAGAGGACAGTACGTGCCCAAGGTACTTAAACTCTTTAACAATATTTAACGGAGCGCCGTTAACCTTAATAGCCGGAACATTGTACGAACGTTTACCTCTGACCCAAAAAACCATGCATTCACTCTTCTTGAAATTATATGATAAGCCGTGGCTGACCGCATATCTCTCACACACCCGCAACAACTTGGCAAGACCACACGGAGAGGCCCTCAGCAGCACCATGTCATCTGCGTAGCTAATATTATTGAGACAAATACCGTCAATATTACAGCCGACATGCAAGCTGCTGAGCTCCTCTATTAAACCATTGACATACAGATTGAAGAGCTTGGGAGACGTAAGTCCCCCTTGCCTCACGCCGCACTCCAACCTGTATGGCTCGGAATATGTTCCCGACCATCTCACGACGTTGACCTGGTTAAAATACCAAAACTGGAGTGTTTTGTTTAGCTCCGCAGGCACAGTTTTATAAATCTTCCCCTTAAGTTTAAGGGGAATGCGGGAGTCGCAGATTGTTCCCGTGACCTGTCGCCATTTCATCCATCCAGTGTTAATTATGTGCTTAACAGCCCGATCTATTTCGCCATCGCTTTGCACAAGTGAAGTGAGATACCAGAAGTCTGAGTAGACCGGGAGAAGCTTAAACAAACTGATAACATTTATTTGACAAAATCGCACTGCACCACAACAATCATAATCAAGTAGTAGTAATCCACAACGTCCGCAACCTGTACTGGCTAATGGGGAGAAACTCAATACTGTCAGTGGCCAACAAACTTCTTATATACAACTGATAATCAGTCTTAAAACCCGTCTGGACATATGGGATCCAGCTGTGGGGCGTCGCGAGTAAATCAAACTTCCTCTGCCTGCAGCGCCTACAGAACGGCATCCTTAGAGCAGTAGTCAATGCTCCCTGGTTCACTACAAATAATGAGATTCATGAGAACCTCAAAATCCCGACGGTTGCATCTGAAATTGAGCGGTACAAAATACGAGGGGTGATCCAAAAATTTGAGAATCAGTAAGAACCATCTACATAATGATATTCTTTTAATGTGGGCTATACCATGGCACTAATGAAACTTAAATTAAAGAAAAAAAATGTAAACATTATGCATTTGTTTCCCTGTGATAGCTAAACATAAAACATCTGTATTAAAAAATTTACAAGACGGCAAAAATAAGAGTTAGTTTTGTAATAATTTGGAGTTGTGTGGAAAAAGTTTTGGTACACTAATAAAAAATACTGTTATTGAAAATGAAACCTTGATTTATCATTATAATTTAAAGGATAAATAAGTTATCATTGCAGTGGATTTTTCTATCTCCAGCTCTGTCACCAAAATTTAGGGTGGTTTTTTCGGCCTTTTCCAGGATTATTGAGGCCTACAAATAAATACTGCGACATTCTTTATTAGCAATTGAGTTCAGCAGTAGAACTAAGGTTACCGACATAGCCCGAAGAATAGCCAAACTTAAGTGGCAGTGGGCGGGGCACATTGCTCGCAGGACTGATGGCCGATGGGGTCAGAAGGTTCTTGAGTGGCGTCCGCGGACCGGGAGACGAGCTGTAGGTAGGCCTCCAACAAGATGGAGTGACGACCTTGTAAAGATCGCGGGAAAGCGGTGGATGCGAAAAGCACAAGATCGGTCTGAGTGGAGAGCCTTGGGGGAGGCCTATGTCCAGCAGTGGACGTCTTTCGGCTGACATGATGATGATGATGATGAATTGAGTTCAAATAATCTAGGAGAGTTATATAACATTATTGTATCCTAATTATGGCAAAATAATAAAAATAAGCTAAAGAAAAAAAATTACAAATTTTCGGCAGGAATTGTGCTTCAGAGCCTTCTAATTGATAAGGGTGCTGCTCGTCGACCAAAGATCAGAACTGATAACCGCTCTCCCCGTTATTTAGCCCTAACTTTCGACTACTATTTCTCATTCACTAATGTTCAAAAACAACTACATAAAAATCACTAGCTAGTGATGACATAGTGAAGGTACAAAATTTGGCCTCCAAAAGTAAAATTATTTTTATAGTGGTAAAATAAAACAATTGAATGAGGTTAATAAGTGTTCGGAAATATAGAAAGTGTGCTCATTCCAATTTAAAAAAAACGATTTACATATTTCCCATTTTTTATACCGATTATCAAAACTTTTGGATCACCCCTCGTACAACACAAGAAACGCTTTACTCTCCACGTGAACCCTCTAGTTACCGAACTATTAGACTCGTCAAAAATGGTCAGAAGGTTGAAAAGGAACCACGTTTTCTGATTGGCAGGGGTGGCGCTGGCCGCACCTTGCCACATTGCCAATATACCCCCAAATTATTCGCTCATGGTCTGGCGACCGATCGCAAATGGGAGTACGAAAAAAAAAAAAAGAAGTAGTAAGAGTATAAGACGACGAACTACAATTTAATGTCATGCGCATAAAGGTCATGCACACAACTCACCAGATCAGCACCATTTCAGCTCAACTACACTGCCCGTCCGACAGTCCGTCCGTCCGTCAGTCCGTCCTAACCTTAAAGAGCTGTATGATTTAAACCGTAATAAATAGATAGCGGGTTGATTTTTTACAGAAAGTGAAATAGTAGAAAGGGAAATGGAAAAATGCAAGTGTTCATTGCATGGCAAAAGTCAAATAGGATTTTAGTCTTAAATCTGGATTGAAGTCCGACATTCCCATACATTATGACATAGCTAAACTTAACTTAAACCTTAGGGTCTCCCCAGACCTATCGACGTGGAATCGGCTTGAGCGGGTAAGAAAAAGTTTTATGTCCATGCAATAAGAGCGAAAACGACGTCGTTCCGTTCGCAACGCCGAATCGAGCCGAGCCGAGCCGAGCGACGCCTTTTTCACTCTTACTGCTCGGACATAAAACCTTTTTTTACCGGCTCAAGCCGATTCTGCGTCGATAGGTCTGAGGAGACCCTTATTCTCGACTTATCTTTTTGCTGCAACCTCAGACTTTAGACTATAATCAGCTAATATTCTAAAAAAGTAAAAGACAAAAACGCGGGAACGCGGTGGATGCGAAAAGCACAAGACCGGTCTGAGTGGAGAGCCTTGGGGGAGGCCTATGTCAAGCAGTGGACGTCTTTCGGCTGACGTGATGATGATGAAAAGACAAAAAAACCGTGAGCTGTGTGCTCTTAAAGCCTCTCCTCTTTTTCACCATTCTTCCCTACTGATTGCATACTCCCGCCAGTGTGTTTAAATCAGGGATCGTATACCGGTATTATTTTCATACAAAAATACCGGTATTCAATTTCGGTATCTCGCTTATTATTGAATATTTTTGCTCTTCAATGAATTTATATAATAGAATAGTGTTATTACCTAAATTACAGTCGAAAATATCAAGAAAATGATGCAAATTAAGGATGATATTTCAATTTTAATTAATACCGGTATTGATCCCTGGTTTAAATATTAAAAATTCATAGCAATGAAAATGGGAGATTTCGTTGTGGTCCAAGGGTCATTGAACTTTTCAATAAGTATAAGACGGTATGCACATAGATTTGAAACAAAATGTCAAAAACAAAACACGTCACTCACACGCCAATTACAGCTAAAAACCAGAGCGAATATCAACCTTGTCTCGAAGAGACTCAGGTCTATTTTGCGCTGGCAACCATGACGGATATATCCGTCGTTGGCGTTAAAGTAGTGCGGATATATCCGTTGATGGCGTTGAAACGGTAAGAAGCACGGCTAAATAGCACATGTTCCCCGCGACTTGTTTGTCGCTCGGATCTCCCTTTCTATCTAGTCTGTAATGATAGAGATGCACTGAGCGACAAGCGAGAAAATACAACTTGTGCTACCCGTGCAGTGCCACACCCCATAGTCGCACTGCGGATGCCGCAAGGGCTGTCACCTATTCAATATTTTACACATTATTTATTAGTTCAGTAAGGCTATTTACAACAACTTTAAGATAAAAATTGTATATACTTATTACTGAGTTTTCTAGAATGATTCAAAATAAGAACCATAATTTAAGTAAGTATATTTTAAAGGTTTGAGTCACCGTTCTAAATAAAAGTTTTTTAGATTTAAAGACCTCCTCCTTTTCAACAGTAGCTAAACTCTTTTTCACCAAAGATGAGTTCTGTGACAGCTCATATAAAAACTTTATTACACTTGTTTCTTTAACTTTACATAAAAAATACACCGGTAAACACCTCAGGAACTTAAATAATTAATCGCCTATTTTTACCCGACTGCGGGGGAGGGTTATGTTTTTCCCCGTCATGTATGTCCAGTTCTATGTTCCCCGCTACAGCAAAAACGGCTTGGACGATTTTGACAAATGAGATATCATTGGGTTCGTCTTCGCAGCGAGAGTGTCATAGGATACCTAAACTGTTAAAATTGAAATAACAACAATGGCCAAATGACAATTATTAACATATGTAGGTATATCGACGACAGTATTGAAAAATGCAGTCGGGTTTTTAAAGCTTGCTTTTCATAGAGTTATTATATACATCGCATGTGAGTATAGTAAGTGATTGAAATGAGGCGGCCTTTCCACTGAAACTTACGACTTACGTAAGTAGGGACGCAGCTATTGGTTAGAAGTAGATAGCAATATTTTTTTCTCATTTTAACAGGTTTCAGTGTAAAGCAGGCCTTACGAAATACGGCTGTCACAGGACTTTTCTTAGGTGGAAAAGACTGTAGACGAATATCCGCACCAGTGGTTCAGCGTCGACGATGGTTATGTCAGTCACGTTAGACAGCGCAAAAAAAACTTGAAACCTTATTATCAGTTGCATTGGGACGTTTACATATTTTTGACGCCTTGGAAACGCAATTTATTACTAGTACCGCCAAGCAGCAGTGTTCGCGTTGTTGTGTTCCGGTGTGGGGATAAGGCGACCGGTGAAATTACTAGCATAAAGGTATTCTCTCTTAGTCCTCAGGGTTGGCAACGCATTGTTGTGTTCAAGTCTGGAGAATAAGACAACTGGTGAAATTACCAGCATTTCATCCCACTCAGTAATGGCAAAGCATTTGCAGTCTTAGGATTGCAGTCTTAAGATTGTATCATTGTAGTCTCGAGAATGCAAATGTCTATGGGTCACAGATTCCACCTACCATTGGATGGCCTGTGTGCTCGGTCGCTTTCCCCACACTATAAAGAATAATAGTGAAGCAGGACGTCGCGCGTCGTGGATTAAACAGTATATAGCTCTTGCAATTCACGATGGCGAGTGGGCTTTATTAGTGGTTGAACGTGTACAGTCAACAGCATAAATAAGTGATCATTTATGTACCTTGTCGCTTTCAATCGTTTCACAATTTTGTATGACATTTCAAACACGACGTTAAAGTGACAAGGTACATAAATGATCACTTATTTATGCTGTTGACTGTACATGCACATTGCGGTAGTGTGCGTGTCTGACAGAGCGTACAGTCGGGAGCGCGCCGTCGCTCAAGTCACTTGTGCATATTGTTTCCAGGGGGCCTAATATGACTGCATTTATCGCGTGACAAAATATGGATAAAACATCCGTCACTTTTTGACACGTATATAAGTACGAGAGTGTAGGATGCTTTATCCAAATTTAAAACACAACCACACTAGGCCCGCAGGACGCTAACTGTTACGACGTACCGTCAGCATGTCCAATCTCCGGAAAAACGCAAATTTTTATCTTAGCGATATAACGTATTCTTATTTTGAAGTACGCTAAAATAAAAATAGTAAATTTATTTAAAACTGTGACCCTACCCGTGTTTATCACGTGACAAAACGTGAATAAAACATTCGTCGTTTTCTGACGAGTATATAATTGCGAGAGAGACAGAAATTTTATCCACGTTTAGTCACGCGATAAAAACGGCCATAATAAGCGCTCTGAAATAATGACAAAACTTAGAGATTAACATAAAATTGTACGTAATTAAGCAGAGAAAATAAGGAGACATTACAAATGTCATCTTCGCGACAAGATAGAGTTCGAAAGTCGCTACTACATGCATGACTAAAGGCACAGCCACACCGCTCGCGTGACGTGCACGTGCGCGTTCGCTTTCCACTGCGTTGTATGGTATGAATTCTCATTACGACATGTCACTATACAACGCAGTGGAAAGCGAACGCGTACGGGCACGTGCATTTTGTATATTTTTGTGTATTTTTCTAAGATGTCCGAATGGTCATAAAGAGCTTATTTTTATCATTTCAGAACGACAGGAAATATCCGCTCGACTAGCTACCTTCCTTTCTAAGCTATATAAGGTTCAAGTTGAAATTGCTCATCCAGGTAGACGGCCGGCCTGGCGTGTGGCAAAGGCCGCTACTGTTTTTAAAGTGAAGCCATTACAACTTGACCCATGTAGTTTAGAAAGGAAGGCAGCTATTTGATCGGATTATCTTTTTACATATTTCCTTTCGTTCTGAACTGCTAACGGTAAGTTAGCAGTTACGTGGACATCTTAGAAAAATACCATTATACTATGTCCCTAACAATTAAACTTTTTCTGTATAATTATTTATTTCAGTTTCTGTATCACACTATTGATTTGTCATATTCGACCGCAGTTCGATTGCCGGTTAAGGTAGAAAAAAAAAACAAAAATTAATCAAATCAAATCAAAATCATTTATTTCAGCCATCTTTGGACCATAATATTATTACAAAGTGTTAGTAAATTAAATTAAAAATTTAACCTAATTAATAAATGCAGGTTTTCCTTTTTCAAAAACAAAATTAACTCTCTTTTGCGTAGAATTTGATATTTGGGCGTTTTTACTAAAAAGTGTACCCAATTAAGGACTGAAATTAAGGAACTTTAACTTTTTCAGTTTTGTGACGAAATTTAGCTATACATTGACGGTCGCAATGTATGGCTAATTTTCGTCACAAAACTGACAAAGTTAAAGTTCCTTAATTTCAGTCCTTAATTGGGTACACTTTTTAGTAAAAACGCCTATTTCCCATATTTAAGGTTTAAGGTACTTGCCGTCCATGTGGCGTCGTCGGTTTTTTCCACCCTGTATTATGTATGTATGTTTGTTCCTTTGTGGCCCTCTCGATACTAAACGCGTTGGCCGATTTTGATGATTTTTATGGCAATCGATTGTCTTAATCCTGTGAATGTCACTAAAGATATGACAGAAATCAAAATTCAATGGCGGGCACCAGACGCCATATTGAAAAACGAAAGAAAAAGGCTACGAACTATGACAAGTGGGGTATGATTTGAAGTTAGTTAGCAACAGTTGGGTATTTTAAAGATTGCTTGTTGTTAGGCTTGTAAACTGGTTGGGCGTGAATACCGCGTGTTGATAGGTTGCTAGGCAACCGCGCGACGCGACGAAAGCCCAAGGGTCTAGATGCACGCCGCCGTATTGCAACGTTAGCAATTTCTGAAATCTGACAGTATTTATAGGATTGAAGGAAGCTGCAGCAGCACTGCATTTTTGTGTTCCGGTGTGGAATGAGACGACCAGTGAAACTACAAGCGTAAAGACATCCCATCTAAGTCCTCAGGGTTGGCAACGCATTTGCTGTCTTAGGATTGCAGTCTTTAGATTGTAGTTCTAAGAATGCAAATGTCTATGGGTTACAGAACCCCATACCATCAGGTGGTCTGTGTGCTCTTATACCATAAAAAAGTGCTGACAACGATTACTATACAATGTGTGACTTCCATAAGAACATATATTTTAAGAGCTGAATGTATAAGCCCTAATGAACGTAAATTGGTATTTCAAGTTTAAAAAACAGTTTTTTTTCTCATATAAATTGATTCGGCACGCCATGTACCTATAAATTTAAAATATTAATAACTCTGCATTAGAAAAGGTAATTCTTATATTTTTTCGATAAAACTGTTCGCGGCACTTTAAGCTATCGTTACTTCAAATTTATGTTCTTATGGATGTCACACACTATATTTTGACAGTTCTCAAATATCACTATCGTTAGTGTTATGCATTTTCTTGCCTGCGATTCGTTTCTCGCTCGCTTATCTCTCTATTTCGTCTGGATGGTAACTATGAAGCGCTTTAATTAATAAATTCAAAGCGCTTCGTAAAACAAGTACAAATGGCGCACCTAATGCCTAATTTCCGTCCCTTTCATTCCTCATGCATGTCTAAGTCGAGAGAAAGTATAGATAGAGTTAACTTCATTTCAAACTTCGATTTTCAAAGTATGGCTCCTGCAACGAAAGAGACTCACTGAGTAACTAGCGAAGAAATGCAACTTGTGATAGCCGTACTGACTGAAACCGTTACAATTATTATTTATTAGCTTCTGCCCGCGACTTCGCGTAGATTTCAATTATCCTTAAACCCTCGGGATCTTTTAAAATTTCCATAATCAAAAGTAGCCTATGTCCTATTCCAGGACCTAACCTATACGTGTGCCAAGTTTCATCCCGATCCGTTCAGTGGTTGAAACGTGATTGATTAACAAACATCGAAACTTTTTAATTTATAATATACCTACATATATTCATATTCATTTATTCCTTGCAATCATGGTATCGTATCATTATTTCTTGAAATAGATTACATTAGTTGTTATTTCTTGTCTTTGTTATTAGTAAGAAGTAAAATAGTACTTATAAAAAAACTGGCTTCGAGCATGTCAGCTCATACTCAGTGTAGGGTCGCGGTTACTAAAAACACAAAAAACTTTCCAAAAACCACAAGTATAACCTATATTTTCATTTAAAGTTTTTCGGTGCTTAGACAGATTAACTAATTCCAATTGAATTTTAATGAATGGTATTCACTCTTGTTAAGGTGTATTACGTCAATGTCGAATTACTTATACACACTCCCATAAAACTGCACAAAAGGCGACATTTAAAAAAAATATGTTTGGTTTAACAACATGAAATATAACATTACTGTCTAGGTTTGACGAATTTACATCATTATGTGTGATCAACACCGTTAACGAGTTCCCTACATGTTTTAATTGAGACATTGAGTAAACGGAAATAATAATTAGTGAGTAGATATACAATAAGATAGTTGTACTAATTTTGAAGGTGTAATTTTATCTTATTTTCCTTTTCTACAACGGGTATTTCTTCAGTACGTAAAGTTATCTGATTTTTGGTCATGCGTGAAAATGTATAAAAAAGCTAATTTTTTTTCAAATGTTTTTAAAGTTACTGTTTGGTCGGGGAAGCCCAAAGCAAAGTCATTTAATGCTAAATACGAAAGTCATTTACAATACAAAATAAAAATAAAATGAAAGGAACACATTTTTAAAGCATTATTTTTAAATTATAAATTACCCACAAATTCCTTAATACTAAAGGCTTTTTCTTAATATCCAAGCTCAATTTATATATTCATACTTGGGCGTACTTTTGTACTAAAAACTGAATACTTAAATCTTTAAAATCTCCGCTCCGATATTGTTCAACGCCATAAATTATATATATCTATGTGTATTTAGAGGTCCTCTAAATAACTATATAAAAATTATCCGTGGCCGCTGAAAAAAAAAAGACAATATTCTTCAAACAAATTTACCCAATGCCCTTTACAAACTAACAGAAAAAAGGTACATCCGAAAAACAGACATTAAAAAGTAGTAATGTAAAGATACGACCACCACCGCCCGCAGCGCATTTGAAGTGCTCGCCAAACGGACCAACAAAGGGTTTATGTCCCTACAAGTTCGCCTCGACACGGCGTGCCCCAAAACTCTTTTTATGCGTAATACATGTGTATTTGGCTACCTCAAGGTCAAGGATGTACAGACTCTGAACCGAGTATAAAATGTTTTATTGGCATTATGTCGCATACCGTCAAAGTCGGCATTCATTTCATACTGTCACATACTAATCAAGTTTTTTTTATTAAGGACGATGGGCAAAAATGTCCCCAGTTACCAACGGAAATGAAACCTCTCGGTTTATAGATCTTGGCAACATGATGTATCTTTAAACATAAAACTTCCGTGAGACTATATGATATATTTTTTATATGATGTATTTTTACTTTGACGACGATCACCCTGTGTATGGGGTTTTCTTGGAATATTATAATCGTATCGATGGAATTATTTTAAAAATAAACACATTCTTAGCTTGATGCTCTTTTTTTCATTCCCGCCAATTTTTCCTTTTTTTTTAACTATACATATCTTAGTGGCCAGTCATTTAAAGGCGTTTTTTAAACTGACTACTCTGACCGTGCCACTATATTTCAGATATAATTAAAAACAGACATATATGGCTGTATGGTATCTGATTGCTTTGCCTATCCGTGAAGGGATGAATATTATTAAAAAATAAAACGACTTCTCATTGAACAATTTGATTTCATATGCAGCACAAGTCGTGTTCTAATTGATCGAATCAGTGATCAGCGGACTGATGTGATTGGTCGACTTGCTCATTGGAGCAGACCAACAATGTAACATTTTTGGTCAGTTTAAATTCATAGTTGGCCTGCTCATTCAATGTACAACTATTGATTGTTTTGGGGACCAAGAACAGACCATCTTTCGCCACATTTCCGAGCAGTGGCGGGAAAAAGTTATTTTTTGCGCTTTTGAAGGCGGTTTTTTTTTTTAACATTTATTTTATTTTATACTTTTTAGTGATCCTAATTATGCTATTATGTTGTCCCATTTCTCAATAAATAAGAAACTATAGAACATTTCAAGCTCTCCGCAAGCAACGCCGCGGTAAGTCATAATCATAATATTTAAACCTAAATGTGCTTCGTCATAGTTGCTCAACTATCTCAATCGAGATATCACATCGCCACCCTTGAAATAGATTCCGTTTAGGAGTCCCGGTGGCCATCTGTGGTCTTCATCATCAGTTCCAGATCACTAAATAGTGCTTTCGAACAGCAAATGCACGAGTTACAATGAAAAATACTGAAATCGCTGTAGGTATGCCTACAATGCTAGAGGGGTTCTCTTGATTTCTCCAAGATCCCATAATCTGATCCTGACGTGTTGACCAACTAGAAAGGTCTTTGAGTAATCGGGGAATATACATATAAATAAAAATATCGCGACGAATTGAGAACCTCCTCCTTTTTTTAAATCGGTTTAAAAGCGTGGCGGAGGCGGATTTAGTATGGGAACGCGCCGCACGGCCCGCACTGCGCCGCCTCCGCTCTCAGTGCGTTTGCGACTTTAATGAGTTATAGTCGTCATAACGAGAAGGACTTTATCTTTAAACAATTTTATTAGTGTGGAAAGGTATTTTATCTACATCCATATCATAACTTCCCTACAATATGTTCAGAAGCGATAAGCAAATCGCCTATATTAAGAAAACTGTATCTGTGGTTGCATCTTAATGTTTACATTAAAGTATAGTGCATCGTAATGTTTACATTAAAGTGTCGGTACCTAAACATTAAAGTAATGGTAATACTGTACCACTAACTTGAAAATGCAAGCCATATCTGTACATTATAAATAAAGTTTGTTTTTTATTATTTGTTATTTTTTTAAGCTTTATTAAGCTTACAAACAAGTTAACAGTAACACTAACTTAATAAAAATACAGGCCATATCTGAACATATTATAGAAAACTTATGATATGCATGTAGATACAGTTATGTATGTAGCTATACATAATTAGGCATTAAAACACTCGTGTGATCTTATTATGCACCAGCCACATAAACTACTATTTTCTACTCGCGTACTATAAACCGCTAATATAGATATCGTTAACGGTATCAGAATATCATCTATAGTGTAATCGAAGCGGGAAAACAATTCTATAATGAGCGTTGCCATGGTAATAACAGTTCTATAATAATTATTATAGCATTGTTATTACCATGGTTACGGTCATTCCGGATATCAGTCTTGGCGTTTAGTGAAAACTTGAGATCCTAATTGGTATAATAAACCGTTAAAAATATTTTAATACCAATTACAATTACGTATATTAAAAACAAAATTAATTTAGAGACTAATTGTATAAAATTGCATTTTTATTCAATTACTAAAAACACATGGTTAATATCCGTCGATTTGTTATTTGGTTACCATGGTTATGTTGAATATAGATATCAACAAAATGGCGTTTCATTTGGCATTCCAACTTTTGTGATAAATTGTCAGAACTGTTTTTAGTACCTAACTATTAAAATTTGCATGATTTTTTTAAACATTTACTTAACAATAAAATTATTAGCGCCAATTGGAATAGTGAAAATGACTTTGCTGAGAAGAAATTTGTTCTAGCAGAAAAATCGAGTAAAGTGTACGAGAAAAGTTAGCGATTGTTTATTTTTGTCATTATCATTTTGAGCTTGTAGAAAAAGTTATGTATGCAAAGGTTCATAATTAGCTCTTAAGGTACGAGTGCCGAGGTTAGAGCGCGAGCTTGCGAGCTTCATTATGTACCAGTTACATAAATAACTATTTACTTGCTTTGAGTTTTCTGTTAGCAAGTTATTTTTATTATTTCGAGTGGCAATTACATGAATAGCTTGTTATTTTCATCGCGTCGCATTTTTAAGTGTGCGAAGTAAGGTAAGGAAATGGAAAAAGTTTCGTCGTTATTAGTCGTGTCATAATAGTTATTTTTCTACTCGCGTACTAGTAAACCACTAATATTGATATTGTTAACGGTATCAGAATACCACATATAGCCTAACCGAATCGTGAAAACAATTCTATAATGAGCATTGCCGTGGTAATTACAGTTTTATAATAGTTATTATAGCATTGTTATTACCATGGTTACGTGCCTGAACAATGTCAGTGACGGTGTTTGGTGATCAACTGACATCTCAATTCTTCTACTTACTTGTCAAGAACTGTTTTAACGATTTAAATGTGAAAAATACCATTTTTTTTAATTTATTTAATTACCATAGCAGTTAGCTTTAAAAGAAATAGTAATTAAGAAAATATCAATTAAATTAATTGGTTCAACTGTTTTGCAAAATGGCAATATGGCGGCACCACAGACTAGGGCAGTACTACACCACGGCAGTACTACACCAATGGCGTTTGGTAGATAAAATTGACTTTCTAATTCTATACTTCATTGTTCGAAGTTTAAAAAACAAAGAAATGTCTCAAAATTACCACAGTTTTAAATTATTAATTTTAAATTAATAAGCTTAACTCTTAACTTAAATCGCGAAAATTTAAATGAGAATATTTTAAAGGAAGAAGAAGGAACTTACACGACTAAGTAGACTTGATTGGTTCCTGAGGGGTCTATATTGACTGACATAATTATTTTTAGTCATAATGTGCTTTAGGCCATAATCATCGCAAGTCATAACTTGTTTTTTTAAAGAAACTTACTTTTTCAGGATTTTTATAAATCAAACCTAACCTAACCTAGCCTTGTCTACACGTTAGATATTTCAGAACTTTTGAAAAGTTTACAGTTTCAGCGATATAAAAAATTATGACTATCAAAAATTATGTCAACAATTACATTATGATCAATAAAATTATGGGAAACAAAGGGCTCCCGTTCCTGAGATACAGGCGACTAAAGTGTTAAACCTACTATAAAATCATCTAAGACAGCACATAACTGCAGTAAATAACTTTAAATAGAAAATTAGATCATACTTGTTTGAGATAGTTTTTGTGTAGTAGCGGCTTCGGAACCCTACACTGAGTATGGTCAGACATACTCTTGGCCGGTTTTATTTAGTATGGATTAAGGGTAAAAAAAATATTGCAGGGTATATCATTAGCCTGTTAGACCAGGGGTTTCTTGTATGTACTTCCAAAATTTACTTTTAATACCTATAATTATATATGTATGTATGTTTGGTAATTTGTTCCCTAGGCTGAACCGATGGCCCGATTTCGACAAGCGATGTTACTGGGTATATTTTTTTTAATGATATATCGGCGAAATTAAAAATAAATTCATTTTAACTATCATTACATTTACGACACAATCAAAACAACAGTTCGGTTTTTAACACTTTTGACCATGACTCATATAAGACCAACGTGTAGTTTGAAAATGATTTTTTAGACAACTAGTAGCAGAAATAGAATTATGTAGGTAATTAGGTATTATATTTTAAGAATCAGCTCACGAAGCCCTTGTGGCAGAATTGTAATAATAATAAAAAGAACATACTATCCATAATCGCAATATAGCCAAAGTGTGCAAGTACGCTTCGTCCTAATCCCAAGTCAAAATAAAGTTAGTAAACCACGTAGCCAAGGCGTCGTTTCGCAATGTCTAGCCAGCAAATTCGTCAAAGTGCATCGCCCTTCCGTCACAAGGACCCTGGTGGGTTACTCCGAAACACTAATAACAAAACTTTGAAATCTTACCTCCTTTTACTCCACAGTTATAACGTGTTCGGAAGAAAGGGACAGGACAGGGTTAACGTAACACAGATTCGATTTGGGGATTGAACACTCGGCGCGATGCTATCGTAGCCAATTGGATATGTTTGTATTATTCGCTTCTTATTATTGGAAAATTGAAAAGCACCGTTGATTTTTTTGTTATTTTAGCGTTTATTTCGTCTCTGTCGCTAGTGCGAGGTAAAAAACTCTCCAAATTAATGACAACATGTCGAGCGTTTTACGACATTTTTTACGTGAGTAATCCGGTGTGATCTCCTTAATATCATGATGTATTTTTACTTTGACGACAGTCACCCTGTGTATGGGGTTTTCTTGAAATATTATAATCGTATCGTATGGAATTATTTTAAAAATAAACACATTCTTTGCTTGATGCTCTTTTTTTATTAAAAATACCCCGTTGTAGGGTGGGGACGGGTCCATCCAGAATCCCAATTTAAATTAGTTTAATCATTAATAATTAATTAATATATATTTAAAATAACTAATCTAACACTTAAAAACTGGTCAAGTGTGAGTCGGACTCGCGCACCGAGTGTCCCGTACCGCGATACTAGTCAAAAGATCCGTCTCTCATGAAACCCATATGCCCAAAAGACCCGTTTCTCATCGCATCAGTATGTCAAAACACCCGGTTCTCATAGCATCCGTATGCCAAAAGACCCGTTTTTTACGACATCCGTAAGGAAATCCTGATTTATCATTTTCCCGATCAAAGTTTTGAGCAATGTTGGTGACCATTCACGCTTGGGGTACGGACTTGTTGGTAGTATCTAAAACTTCATGCTATAATATAAGTTATTCAGCGATCCACTGACGAAAAAATCAAGTCTCTATTTTTATTAAATGTTCAAATTGCATTCATTTATTGAAGTTACACGTTACACGTTCGTGTTTGGGTCACAAAAATGGAAACGTGCACATTTTGGGAACGGGTGTTTTGGGAAACGGATATCAAGACAAACGTATCTTTTGGGAGAAGCACATTTTGGGAACGGGTGTTTTGCGAAACGGATATCAAGACAAACGTGTCTTTTGGGAGAAGCACATTTTGGGAAACACTTATATCGGGAAACGGATTATTAAGAAAACGGTAGTGACGGGAACTGATGTTTTGGGAATGGATGTTATGGGAAACGGATGGAACTGTCCGAGAGGCTCTTAAAAATCATCATTGAACTTGAAAAGTGTCATTTATGATAGAGTTGCGTACATACGGTTTTTTAATATCTCTTGCATAGTAGATAGATTTTGGGAGCCCCAAAGAGGCTGACCTAATCAGCACAGGATCCCTTCCATCGCCGCTATGTTGTCAAACGTTCTTGTGGATTGACTCAGTCCCGTCCTTGGAATATTCTGAGCTGCAGAAGTTTCGTGGAATCTTTGCTCTATCTAATTAAATTTACACTCCACCATAACGATGGCAAAATTCTTGACGAAGGGGAGCAAACGGCATTTAGACGACACGTTAGCCTATAGTCGGGACCTTTTCGTTCCGTCACTCATATAAATAAATCAATTACCCATTATTATTCCATAATCACGCTAATCACGTACTTTTAAACTTTGAGCATGGTCATATTATTTATTTATGTACACTTAATCATTGTCTTCATGTTTATTTTGAGGCCGCGCAATCTCTATTAATTATTGTCTTTTTGATGAAAAACACTTTCAGTGAAAATACAATGAGAGTTGACAAAATGGTTGTCATAATATTACTTTTCAAAATATTCTTGTCGTCAATGATATAATATAAAAACAGGTAGATATGTTACCTATACTGTATTCCGCGTGTAAAAATGGCCCGGCTTACGCAAACATAATCAGTAAATATTGCAATTACACACTAATTCATAAATGACAAGTGAAAGCAGGATGGTATGCTAATTTCCGGGAGCGAAACAGAGACGAGTGTATGTTTCTCTGCAGACTAGTTCACAGTTCCGTTGACGGCGCAAGACTAAGTAAAGGTGTACCAATTGGCTTGGTTTTAGGGTACCACTATCGAAGTGCGTATAACATATCTACCTCTTTTTACTATATTATATAATTGCTTATCGTTGAAAATGTAGTTGAAGTAGATGTTTTGATAGATTTGATTGATTCATTAATTTAGAGAGATTTTTTAACTCGCACTAGCGACAGTGATAAAATAAGCGTTAAAATAACAAAAAAATCAACAGTGCTTTTCAATTTTCGAGATGGCTACGATGGGATCGCGCCGAGTGTTCGATCCCCAAATCGAATCGGTGTCACGTTAACCCTGTCCTGTCCCTTTCTTCCGACTACGTTATAACTGGAGTAAAAGGAGTTAGGATTTCAAAGTTTTGTTATCAGTGTTTCGGAGTAACCCACCGGGTGAGGTCCGTGTGACGGAAGGGCGATGCGCTTTGACGAATTGGCTGGCTAGACATTTAATTGCGAAACGACGACTTGGCTACGTGGTTTACTAACTTTGTAGGTATTTTGACTTAGGATTAGGACAAAGCGTCACACTTTCGCTATTTTGCGATTATGGATACCTAGTATGTTTTTTATTATTATTACAATTGTGCCACAAGGGCTTCGTGAGCTGATTCTTAAAATATAATACCTACATAATTCTATTTCTGCTACTAGTTGTCTAATAAATAATAATTTTCAAACCACACGTTGGGATTCTATGAGTACAACGTCACAAGTTTTTAAAACCGAAATGTTGTTTTGATGATTTCGTCAATGTAATTATAGTTATTATGCATTTATTTTTAATTTCGCTTTAACTCTTAATATTTCACAAATGGATCCGTGTGCGTATGTGTGCGTGCGTGCGTGCGTCAGTGCGTCAGTGTGTGTGTGCGTGCGTGTGCGTGTGTGTGTGTGTGCGTGCGAGCCCGTGCGTGTGAGTTAACATTTTTTTTTAATATCATGCTCTTTGTTATGCTTATTAATTCAATATTTTGGAAATGTTGAGACATTTCTTTTTTTAACTTCGAACAGTGAAGTATAGAATTTGAAAATCCATTTTATCCACCAATCGCCATTGGTGTAGTACTGCCTACAACACACACTGAAAAACTTATTTAATAAAACATGAAATTAATGTTTTTTCGTGACATGGACATAAGGGAAAATTACAAAAATTCAGACTAAAATGATCAATATGTCCGAAACTACTAAAAATCGCTGAACATACATAGGGGTTAAATAGATAGCTTTTTAGCTGCTCTATCAGCCCTTGGCGGGTTATTGTAGGGTTGAGTTTTGGGACACCCTGTACAGAATAAAGGCACGTTTTGCTTGTATCTCAGTTACTGACGCTAACCTTTTGCCAACAGCGCCTGGATCGAAGACAACAATATTAAGCCGTACCATGATTTCAAGGAACAGCTCATCAAGTCGTGCAAGACTACAGCCTTCAAGGAGGCCGTCAATCAGATCGAGGAGTACATGGTCAATCCAGAGGTGAGTTAGTGTGATAAAAACGTCTGTTCAAAACTACCCGAAGTCAAAAGGAAGTATGAGCATATAGTTTTCGTACACTCATAATGCCTTTTCCTTATAAAGGACATAATAGTTGTAGATATTATATTTAGATTTATATTATATATAATAGATATTCAGCCCCAGCTTGGTATTAATAGACGGATGATAAGGTCGAGCGGGGCTATTCTGACAGAGGGGTAAATGCGTATAAAATTAAACTTTTTTTGCTCCGTTTTATTAAGATACTTAAACTCAGGGCGCAATTTTTTTTTTAAATCTTTGAAAAAATTGCCCGCCTAACTATTGAATTTTGCGGAACCAGCGAACTCCACCCTCGACTTAGGCTGCGGCTCCACTGAGGCGGAGACGAGCGGAGCTGTGCCAATATTAACCAATAGAAGGCGCATGTGGTCACGTGGAGCTCGCCTTGCGCACGTTAGTTTAGATTCTATTGGTTAATATTGGCACAGCTCCGCACCGCTCCGCTCGTCTCCGCCTCAGTGGAGCCGCAGCCTTAACAGTCACTGCCATCAGGAACTTATTTGTACACATGCTTACACAAATAAACAATTGCATCCGCAATGAGATTCTGTGATTGTTATTACTTATCACCATGGTTACGCTAATAACGGATAGCAGGCGCTCTGTGAGGTGACATCCCAATTTATATTACTGTTATTCAACGCTCATTACAGCGCTTTAGTTACACGTAATAAAATTAGCAGTTTAAAGTACAGTCACGAACTTAAATTTGGGACCCACCTTAGGCCCAAAGTCATTCTGACATTCTGGAACAATAAGGTTGAGTCTCCTATAAGTTACAAATGATTTGGCATTTCTAATGTCATTGACGACTTCAAGCCTATTTTTCTTGAAATTGGTCACAAATTAACGATCGCGATAGTACCTGAGTAAATAATAGTAGTTAATGTGACTGTACCTACATAATGCCTAATTATGTACAGTTACATACACTACTTTATCTACCCACATATCATAAGCCTCCATGATGCATTCAGGAGCCGCATATTACATTTTAACCGGTAGTGGCGGTAATGAGAAGATTGAAAAGTTTTCTGGCAGCTGTCATAGTTTTTTTTAAATTCAGAGACAAACTAGAGTCGGCTCCAATTATCATATCGTTCGATATTTTACTTACGTGCGACAATTGTCAAATTTGTATGCAAATTGACAATTCATTTCGAACTAAACGTCATCTCGACTAATTAGAATAGAGGTCAAATCAAATTTCTTTGTTTTTCAGAGATGTTTGAAATTTGAATGTCTTAAGAACATCGAAATTGATGTTCTTAAGAATCCATAAGATTACTGCCGCAGATAAAAAATATGGTCTAACAACAGAGTTGATTATTATGCTGGTCATAATTTGCGGTTTCTGAACGCATCATAGAGGGTTTATGATATGAGTGTAGATAAAAGAATAAATGACCTTACACATTGAATGCGTTCCGTTCTGCGTTATGCGGTCCGGTCCTGCATCTTATATATCTATCATAATTTTGCCTACCGATAGAGACATAAAATGCGTGAGCTGACCGCCGAACCTCAAAAGCGCAAAACCAGTGTTTCGCGACACTAAAACTCAAACAGAGTTAAAACAACTATTAGTAATTTATATAAATGAACTACTCCGTTCGCGTATAAGTTATTTATAAGTTTTATAACTATTCGCGGAAAAAATTACCCTGTGTCCTTTCTCGGGGTTCAAGCTATCACCATACTAAATTTCATCGAAATCGGTTTCGTGGTTTAGCCGCGGAAGCGTAACAAACCAAACCAGTTACTTTCATATTTATAATATTAGTATCATCATCATCATCATCATGTCAGCCGAAAGACGTCCACTGCTGGACATAGGCCTCCCTCAAGGCTCTCCAAATAGGGACCGGGAGACGAGCTGTAGGTAGGCCTCCAACAAGATGGAGTGACGACCTTGTAAAGATCGCCGGACCGCGGTGGATGCGAAAAGCACAAGATATTAGTATGAATAAATAAAACTAAAGTGTCACTTTTGTAACCTTTCCGTTGTGTGACGACGAATAAAAATGAACCTAAAGTGAAAGACTACACAAAACTGATGTCACGAACTTATGTTTAATTTTCCTTCTTTTTTCTCAACACTTTATTCCATTGAGAAACAGACGTGACTCCTTTAACAGACATAAGCACGAAACAAAACGACATAAGTGTATTTTTTTTACGAATATGCGGCACTTCTATAAGAACATAGCAGCTGTTAGGGTTAATTATTTTTAAGTACATAATTACAACATTTTTATAATTATTGTGATGAACAAAAAAAAGCCACACGGGGCTCCAATACTCGGAAAAACCATATTCGTTTGGACTATCGTATTGTCAACGTTACCATCGCTCTTTAAACAGTTAAAACAATTCCATTACATGTCAAAAGCAATGTGGTTTTAACTAGTATAAAGACCACGGAATGCTATTTTGATGATTGATGTGATTTTGATGATATGAAAACAGCCTCAGTTAGCCTAGTAGAATCCCAACTAAATTGGTCCCGTTGTCTAGAAATTCGGTGACATTGATGGACACCCACGGAACACAGAGGAAGACTTTGACAAGCTCAAGGAGATGGAGAGCGAAGATCCGGACTTGCAGCAGGATGAACCGGAGCCAGAACTGCTCAAGAAGAAGAGTTCTACACCCAAGGTATTACAAACTACAGTCGGATAAACCTACAAGCACTTATGGATAAGAGTTTCTATGCACGGATTTGTAAAGTCTGCCAAGAAAGTGGTTGAGTTTATATAACTTAATTCATATCAAATGAAGACATTGTTTAGGTCATACCATACCTACATTGATTTAAATCCTACTAAAAAAATGGGGTAGTAGTAAAATGACTCGGTCGCAAAAGTACCGACTCTCAAAATGACCACATCGCTTGTGCTAACATCTCAAAATATCTGTGTCGCAAAATGACCTATATCTCTAAATATCCGAATTGTAAAATGACCACAATGCTATTTTCATTGCATACCTGACTTAGCAAAGTCGACGGAGGCCCGCACGGGGGGGCTCCTATTTTCGGGCAATTTGCCCTTCGGGCATTCGAAGTTATTCTTCATTCTACTACTAACCCGTTACAAAGTTAACTCTTAGGATGGCAGATGGCAGATCACTTTTTTGGCTGACTGGTCACTAATGGTGTGGATGAAAATGCTTTTATTAGATTCACAGGTAGAATTTATATGCAGCGCATATTATTCCTCAACCAAGATTTCTGTAGT
Organism: Acleris literana; assembly: GCA_946894065.1. NCBI lineage: Eukaryota > Metazoa > Arthropoda > Insecta > Lepidoptera > Tortricidae > Acleris > Acleris literana. The sequence goes on from OX335686.1 coordinate 16,020,977, forward strand.
TCTCTATAGCGAGTTATTGATATTTGAAATAGATGAACATTGTACTGTCACTTATTATGGTCGCTTTTATCGCGGTGGATAAAGCATCCGTCACTCTCGTTCGCACTCTCTGGGCAGAGAGAGACAAATGTTTTTATCCACATCGATAAACAATGATAGCTATAGGTAATCTTCGCGTTTCTATGCTACACGATTCACAAATATACTGCCAAATGATAACCAGCCTATCGCTATTATGAAACTGGTAGAACTGTACAATGATCATCGAGAACCTGAGGCACTAGAAAAGTTGCTTAACGCTATCGAAAACGATTTTCGAAAACTGTCATAGTGTATGGAACTGACATAAGCGCTTGACACGACCATCCGGCAGCTTACGTCAATCCTATACATTGTCGATAGCGATAACGATATCGCTAGCGCCACGCATCTTGTCCAAGGCCAATGGTCCTGGGGGGCTATTGCCTGACGCAAATCGCAATCGCATTTCGTTTTCATTTTGAAAGTCGAAAGCGAGTCTGCATACAAAAGGAAAATGATTGTTCCACTTTGAAGTCGATTGTGATTGCGAGTGCGTTAGGCAATAGGCCTTCTGGATTCAGGTAAATTTAACTCTGTAAGACTCATATCTCGAGCGAGAGTAAACAAACCGGAATGACTTTATAAATTTTGAAAGAGAAGTTTGAAAACTTGCTATAGGTCCTAGGGAATCACAGAACTTCACAGAAGAAATTGCAAGTAGCAGCATGGGTTTCGGATTGCATGTTTAAACTAAAATTTATCATCAGCTACAATCTTCTAAATATTTATAGATACGTTTGGGCATTTCAAAGGTGAAGCCTATAAAACGGTCGTCCTCCGCCGGCATCAAGTCAAGTGCGAAGAAGAAGAGCAAGAGCAGTCTGTCCCGCTCGTTCACGGATACGGATATGGCCAACGACAAGCCGTCGATGCTCAACCACTCCTTCTCCAAGAAGTCTAGTCTTCTGCACCGCCCTTCAAATATTATAAGACCTGTAAGTTTTTCTTTGTAACTGTTCCTAGCTTGAATCAATGTGTGTGCAGTGTTGTATTCCAGTGTGGGGATAAAACAACCGGTGAAATTACTAGTAGAGGCATTCCCTCTTAGTCCTCAGGGTGGGCAACGCATTTGCGGTCTTAGGATTGCAGTCTTTAGATTGTAGTCTTGAGAATGTAAATGTCTTTGGGTTACAGATCCCACTTGCTATCAGGTGGCCTGTGTCTGTCTGCTCGTTTGGGTTCTCCATTTCCATTTGGGAAATTAAATCAGACTGTTTCTGTGCAAAAAAGGTTAAATAAATAAATATCTACCTTAGACACTTAAATTGTTTAATCTCTATGAAACCTACACGAAAAAAGCGAGTTATTGATTGATTCTTAAAGTGGCCATCAATGGAACTTGTGGAACATGTAAACAAATTGGAATTTTGTTTGATATGATTTAATCAATATAATAGTGACGGGGAAAGTAGGTGAGGATTTAAAATCACAAAAAAATATAAGCTTTTTAAAATAAACACTAGTGTCGTTACCTGACGTGTCACCAATTGGGATAGACCAAAAATATAACTGCTTGCTTAAAGAATAATCTAAGGATCTAATTTGAAGAATTTCATGATTAAAAGTGTTATTGCTATTTAAAATGGTTTATTAAATAAAAGTTACCTCTCCTAACTATGACAAAATGGCGGAGTTATTTAGAAAGACTATTTTTTAGGAAAGTAGCAGGTGGAAAGAAGTGGTCTCTGCCTACCCCTCTGGGAAACAGGCGTGATTTAATGTATGTATGTATTTTTTAGGGTTCCGTAGTCAAAATAGGAACCCTTATAGTTTTGCCATGTCCGTCCGTCCGCCCGTCTGTCCGTCCGCAGCCTTGCTCAGAGACTCTTAGTACTGGAAAGCTATAATTTGGCAAGAATATACATATTAGTCACGCCAACGAAGTGGTAAAATAAAATCTTGAACAAAAATTTTTTTGTGTTTATCTGCGCTACACATACGTGGGGATGTTTTTTTTTTCTCGTCTACCCCATAAGGTGTCGTTGGATAGGTCTTTCAAAATCATTGCGGGTTTGTGAAAACAATTTTTCGATTAAGGGATCTGGTTATGAAATATTAAGCTTTAAAAGAGCTAATTTTTGTAAAAGTGTCCCCCGTCCCTCCCCCCTACAGCCAAAACTACAAATACTAAAAATCTGAAAAATATCTTAGATGAAAGCACGTAATTATAACGAATTTTAAAGAAAAACTATCACGACTAAGTAGACTTGATTGGATCCTGAGATACAGGCGTCTAAAATGTTTATACCGACTAAAATCAACAACAAAATCAAAATTTAAAATTTGTGTAGTAATTTCGGCTTCCGATCCCTACACTGAGCATGGTGAGACATGCTCTCGCCCGGTTTTTGTTATTACCTGTGATCTGTTTTTAAAGTCATAATAGACTAACGTCATCGAAACATAACATAAACAAACAATCGCAATACAATATATTTATTATTTCAGAGCATTATAAGCATTCAACCATTGCTTATTACGTAGAGCTCAATTAATACAACCCGTACTTATTGTTTCTAGACTATGTACTTAACACAATCATATTAAATTTGTTGAAAGGGCGGATTCCTTACGTCCAATCATGAGTTTCTACAATAAATGTTGACGCCGTCGTTTTGAACCTCTTGGAAAACCTCCCTAGTTTCACCACACAAATTATTAACATTTATCACACTTGACTCAAAAGAGAAATGGTCTCATTAATATGTTAATTTCATCATAAGAATTACAGTCAATTTGTATACAAATAATTTTGAACAGCTGTCTTCAAACGTAGGTGTCACAGGTTGATATAGCGCTTCGGACCGCATTTAGGAGTCAAATGAAGGTCATTCCTTATTTTATTATAATTTATAATTAATTAACTGTAACATATTTTTTTATTATTAATCTAACTACAGGGTTTTGAGAAGCCAATTTATCCCTAGAAATGATTTTTAAATTTTCATACATTGTTAAAAATAGGTGTATCCCAATTACTTTTTATTTTGTATGCCCAGACACAATGTTACGTAAAATTAAAATATGAAATTAAAAACAGAACTTTTTGTTTAGTAGGTAATTCATAAAGTCCATCATGAACAATTTCGGAGTTTAAATCGGAAACAAGCAATATTTTATTTTTTGAAGAGAAATTGTTAAGTTCATGGAGAAATGTTGGCTCATAGATTTGTTTACACTGTCAACAAGTTCCATCGAAGGTCACTCAAATTCATTTGTCGTAACTTGACACCGTTATTTTATCAGGGTTCTCAACACGTCACATATACTTCGGGCATTGTACGGCCAACAGTTTTAATTGTTACACTAATATGGAACCCTGACGTAGAACGCCAATGATTAATTTGGACGTAATTTATTTGTCGTGACTTGACGCTGTGATTATGACAGGGTTTTATGGTGGCTCAACAAGAAAGCCGGAACCCCACTGCTACGCACGTGGGTACAAATTCGCTCTGTATGAAAATGTAGGCAGATATTTCTACAGCGCCATATTAGCACGCTGCGTACGAACTGATGTCACTCAATACACGCGCGGCCTGCTCTAAAGTGATGCCAACGCACAACGCCAGCGCGCATGGCAGGCGAAACCCGCGAAACAATTTCACAACAACTGATGCACGCATACGCTAGACACGTCGCCCACGGGGGTTCATTGGTCTAGCTGCGTGTCAACATTCTCCACTGCGGCGCACGCGGCCCATCCTGCCCGGGTCGTGCGTAGCGTGTACAGCGTGTGCCGCAGTGGAGAGTTTTGACACACGCAGCTAGACAAATGACCCTGCGTGGGCCGTGGGCGACGTGTCTAGCGTGTACGACTGTGCGTGCATCAGTTGCTGTGGAAATGTTGAGACACGCAACTAGACCGATGAAACCACGTGGGCGATGTGTCTACGTGTGCGTGCATCAGTTGCTGTGGAAATGTTGCTACACGTTGCTGGATCAATGGACCCACGTGGGTGACGTGTATAGCGTGTGTGTGCGAAGCATGCGCTGCAGTGGGGTTCCGGTTTAAAAGTTGTTAGTTGTACCTAGTGTTGCCAGTTTTAGTCTATCCATAAATCGGGACTGTACAAAAAATCGCTCGAATTACAGCCCTCTTGCTATGCCAATTGTGACAAAACATTTTTGGCTTTCTCGGTTGTTACAAATGATAAACTTATATGTGAACACTCTGGCGATGTGCTGAAAATCGTGACTTATTAGCGTCCCGATCAAGGGTAAATCGGGATGTGTCCATAGACCCAAAATCGGGACGTTCCGCAGATTTCTGGCAACACTACTCAAACTCTCAGCATCTGTCAATACACAGGTGTAGCTCCATTACATTTATGTTTACTGTGTCTTCAAGCCACGTACGAAGTACGAACCGCCCGCCTTCTTTTTTCGTACACTGTCGCAACCGTGCTAGATTAATTTGTATGGCGAGCCGTCGTGGATTGACAACTGTATTAATATAGGTACTAAATACATATCTAAACCTTCTCATTTGTTTCAAGGAAACTCCCCCATTGGACCTGGAGAACGTGTCAGAGACTCTGCTAGAGAAGAATATCAAGGCGAGCCAAATGAAGTTCGGTTTCCTGGGGCTCGGCATCATGGGCAGCGGCATCGTCAAGAATCTGCTCAACTCCGGGCACAAGGTGCTCGTGTGGAACAGGACTGCGTCCAAGGTTAGTGCCCTGTTTCCTTCAAGCTGTATGATGTTATTCTTTAAGAACACATTGACCTGTATAAGTTGATCTGAACTAAAGTCTGTCTGTACGCTGTTTTCTTTAAACTCTAGGATGTTATGCTTTAGGATCACATTGACCAGTATAAGTTGACCTTTGAACTAGTAGAGGTTGTGTGTCTCGATCTTGGTTTATTCAGGACCAAGTGTGTGTGCCAAGGTTATAGCAACACAGGATCAAGTTAAACTAACATTCGATCTTGCGGAATGTAAGAGAAAATGACTCGTGAATCCTCTCAGGCAAAGTAAATTTTTAGCTTTAAGTTATTAAACTTATTAATCAGAAATGAAATGAATGTATTATTATTTAGTCCTTTCAGGGACTATGCAACCAATAAATAGGTACGTTAGCCTCAATGCAAATTCAGTTGTGTCTAGGTGCATCATATTTTGTTTAATGGTAACGTCTTCTTGGTTGAACTCAGGTTTTATTAGATTGGTTGTTAAGGTCGATATTGCTATTTAGTCCTTGTCCGTCGCATGTCGTTATCTCCCTATCTACTCAGTGCATTGCTAGCAGGCAAGGGGCAGGGCAAAATGACTCGTAGAACAAATGACTGAAAGGGACAGCTTTCGAATGACCCGTCTTGGAAGACTAACCGTAGAAAGGTTTTGTCTTCTATACCATAATCCGTTTCGACGGAGTAGTTTAACAGATAGTCTTGCCAGATTGATACCCAAGATAGAGCCTCAGCATTGTTTGGGATCCGCCGGAAAGTGATGTAGTGATGTATTGTATACATTGTGACTTTATATATAAAAAAAGATAGTATGAACATTAATAAGGATACACGAAATGACAATGTTCCAGTAAGTAAGATTGTACAATATCCATTATCGTCGGAAATGACAGATTTAAGTATCAAATTATATATACATATACATATCTAAAGTTTCAATAAGACGTTGCGATACCCTAACAGGGTTGTACCATAGGAATAAACAATAACTACACGTAGAAGCGAAACTCCCGGCTCCGGACGCGCGCTCGGCGCGTTAAATACCTGCCGCCTGGCGACACCTGAGGTGTCTAGTCAGTCAGGGGCGTCACAGACGGAATATATATGTATTAACCAAGATATTGTTAGTGTCTTGAATTGGTTTTCGTATTTGTGTTGATTTTAGTGTTTATGGTTGAACTAAGATTGTGTTTTAAAAAGTGACCGACTATTTACGGCAAAATAATTAGAAATAGGTAATTGATTGAATGAAGGAGTTTTATTTGTTAAATAGTACATCCCCTAGATGTAAAAAAAAAAAACAGAAACATTAAAAACGAATTAATAGATAATAATAGTATTTTGTAATAAAGCTTGTTCAACTTAATAAAAATTGAAATGAATGGTCCGGAAAGGAACGTAAAAAGTAACTCCGGATCCCAGACTATACTTAAAACTTATTGAGCTTAAAAAGTTTGTTTACTAATAGACTGGTTTCTGTGTTTTACAGATGATTAATAGCCACATAAGCCATTACATTTTCTGGAGATAATCTTAATATCATCAAAAATATTATTACCTAATTTAACGTAAATGTAAAAAACTCATTTTGCAACAATGTTTCCATGTTGAAGGAAAACATCATCATCATTTTCGTGACTAAACTTGTAGGTATAACAAATCCATAAACCGATTAAAATATTTCACAAGTGACATCCCTGCCTGGGCGCGCAAGACAGAGGGGCGTAGCGGGGTGAAGGGGGAAGTAGGTATTAAAAGCGCGGCATTTGGGGCCTGGGTAAAGTAGATTCGCTTCTACGTGTAGTTATTGTTTATTCTTATGGTTGTACTTCGAAGTAGGGTCTTTGTATAAATGCAATAAATAATTAAATAAGAAGCGAAAGAGATTTGTCAGGATCGTAGCAGGTGGAAAGAAGTGGTCTCTGCCTACCCCTCGAAACAGGCGTGATTTAATGTATGTATGTATAAGTCTTCCTTGACTGACTGAGGGACAACGCACAGCCTAAACCGCAAAAACTAGTCACTTGACAATTGGAGGAAATGTTCCTTGAGTACCGGGTGTACTAAGAAAGTATATTTCGAAAATCGTCTAACAGGAAGTTTACCACCCTCGACCTCGATGTCACTTAACATAAGGTGAGACTGAGGTCATATGCAAGCCCATTTGAGATAAAAAAATAATAATAAAAAAGGCGAGAAGCGGGAAACTATTCTACGCATACAAAACCGCGGGCGTCGTCTAGTTAATAAGCAGCGGACAGTTAAATGTATTTGGTTTTAAAAGCTGTAATTATGTTAAAATATTGATACGAACAGCACTACCCATAATGTTATAAAATGAGTGCATTTTAAGTTGACGAACTGGTCCGTCGGATTATGGATGGTATATAATACACGGGGACCGGGACACAAGGCAGACCGTCACGATTCGGTAAAGGTCGAGAATATGTAAACAAATTGCTATGAGATGACTTATAATGTAATTCTACCCAAGTGTTGGGAGTCAAGTACAGTTTAATTGCAAATAAGTAATATCTAAATCGTACCAATATGATAAATGCGAAATATCGTGCGTTTGTTTGTTACTGCCTCACGCTGCAACGGCTGGATGGAAATCCATGGAAATGCAGCTAGCTTATACCCTGTATTAACACATAGGCTACTTAACATCCCGAAACATTTATAAAATTCCCGAGGGAATATCGGTAATCGAAATGTATGCGGACGAAGTCGCGTGCAGAAGCTAGTATCATGGTTTTGCTTAGATGGGCATTGTACTTACTATGTATTATCTTTATCTTAATCAATAAATAAAATAAAAAAGATAATTCCCGCATAGGTAAGAATGTATGGACAGAAAAACTGAGCAGATTAAGAAAAGCACTATTTGTTACTTTTAGCTCTTGAATACACTGCCAGATTTTATGCCTAATCGTCGGTGAAACAGCAATACACGTAGTATAACAAATTGAATAAGTTGCAAAATATACCTTACTGGCATACTTGCTAAGGTGTAATTTGCACCTGATTTAATTGGTTCGTTACGCGGTATTGCACAGTTACCGACGTAATATTTGTTTGTGTGTGTATAATAGTTATAGCGGCACTTCGCTTGGCAAAATTTGCTAAATATTAATTAGTCTTAAATCTCTTACATTTTACATACCGAATGAAAGAGTTTTGCCCAAAGGTCAACTGGTAGGTAATACCATTACGCATTAAGTTCACCTTTTGTACTCAAATTTGTATTTTTATGCAATAAAAATAAAATTTTATACCTAGGTACATATAAAAGAAGAAACTGACATATCAACGCACAGCCCAAACCTTTGTCTAGAGATTCCAAATTTGGCACATAGGTTCTTTATGAGGTCTAAGGGTGCACTTAGAAAGGATTTACCGAAAGTCGAACTCCAACGGGAAGAAATAGGGGGAGTAGCGGAAAACTAATTCTTCGCGTACAAAGTTGCGGGCATCCTCTTGTTTATAAATAAATAAAGAGAGGCTACGACATTATTTATCAAATAACTTCAAAGTGTACAGCTACCATTGGGTATATGTATACAACGTCTTACAAAAATACGTCAACCCTTGTAAGCAGCCTTCTCAATCATACAACTTCTACGACTGAGACGACATCACATGAAAACTTACTAGGGTTTACATATTTTTCGGGTAATATTGTAACACGTTGTAGTGAATACCTACAGTGGCTCCAGTAAGTCCTAAAAGCCACAGCGTAAACTTTAAGGAAAACCAGAACTTGGCAAACGCGAAAGTGTCTTTGGGATTCGATTTATTAACCTCCAACACAAAAAGAGGGGTGTTATACGTATGGTTTGTGTCGATGTCGATGGATGGACCGATTAGGACGTGTTTTTTTTTTAATAGAACTTTAGTAGGGTTTTTATCTATTTAACTAGCTTCTGCCCGCGGTTTCGTCCGCGTAGATTTCAATTATCGTTATTCCCTTTGGAACTATTTTTTTTCTCCGACGGAAAGTGGCCTATGTGTTAATTCAAATTGATATGAATGGTCCGGATCCGTCCATTCGTTGCAGCGTGAAGGAGTAACAAACTAACACACAAACTTCCGCATTTATAATTTTTGTAGGATGGGATTAGTCGGATATCCTTCCTGTTGGTTTTTATTTTGTTCTTTTGTCTTAAAACTCGACGATTGATTATATGATACGTTTATTCAAGAGGAGTAAAGCAAGAGGTCATATACGGCAAACGTATTTAAACTTCTAGCTCGTTGCTATGGCGACGTCTCTTGAGGTTACTCTTTACAATGATTTTGAAGGAAATAAATCGACAAAACCCGAGTTTTTTTGGCTTTTACAAGCCTATTATTTCATAGGTTTTCTTTAGAGCATGTTAGTAGTATTTATTATAAACATTTGTCTTAGAAACTCTTGTCACTTTATCTCCTAGGTTACTGGACAGAATAACAACAACAAAAAGTTGATCGACTCATACCTCATTCAACAGTAGTTAGTGAACTAAGGACGTTATTTGAGCGATCATATACAGAGGTGGTCACATAAATGAGAGAGAGAGAGAGAAGACATGACCAAAGCTATAAGCTATCATAAAATCTGACGACTGTGACACAAAGCCAAAATAAAATACACGATCGAAGTAAAATGCAATGCGGTGAATCGATACAAGAAGTTTATGCTTTTGGGTAGTTCTAACGTACGCAGATTCACGGACATATGACCTTTTTTGCTGTACATAAGCTCTACGAGGGGTGATCAATAAGTTTTTAGAATCAGTATGAACCATCCTCGTAATGATATTATTTTAATGTGGACTATACCATGGCACTAATCAACGTTAAATTAGAATATTTTTTTTAACATTATTCATTTGTTTTTCTGTGATAGCTAAACAAAAAACATCCGTATGAACAATTTTACAAGACTGCAAAAATAAGAGATAGTTTTGTAATTATTTGGAGCGGTGTGGAGAAAGTCCTGATGCCGTAATAAAAAAAAATGTTATTGAAAATGAAACGTTGGTTTATCATTATGATTTTAAGGATAAACAAGTTATCCTTGCAGTGGACTTTTTTATTTCCAGCTCGGTCACCAACATTTAGGGTGGCTTTTTCGGCCTTTTCCGGGATTATTGAGGCCTACAAATAAGTACTGTGATATTAGCTTTTAGCAATTATCATATTTGATACCTATTTGTATTACCTAGGAGTTATAAGACATTATTCTGCCGTATAGTTAATGAAAAAAAAATAAAAAAAAGTGCTGAAAAAAATTTACGTATTTTCGGCAGGAATTCTTCAGAGCCATCTAATTCACAAGGATGCTGCTCCTCGACCTAAGTTTAGAACTGATAACCGCTCTCTTTGTGATTTAGCCCTAACTTTTGACTACTACTTCTCATTCACCAACGTTCAAAAACAACTACATAAAAATCACAAGCTGGTGATGACTTAGTTAAGGTACAAAATTTGACCTCCAAGAGTAAAAATATTTTTATAGGTGTAAAATAAAACATTTAAATGACGTTAATAAATGTTTGTAAATATAGAAAGTGTGCATATTCCAATTTAAATATAACGATTTAAATATATCCCATTTTTTATACCGATTCTAAAAACTTATTGATCAACCCTCGTACTATTCCCCCCTAAGTATTACGAAAATATGGTATCTTATCGCAAGTCCAAAGTTTTACAAGTTTTTTTCGTGAATCCATTAACTTTTTAAAGTGTATACCAAGCGTATACCAACAGAACCTGTAGGTTACGTAAGGTTTGTTTTAAAACAATCCAGGGAAGTAAAAAAGTTACAGAAAAAAATGATTTTCTAACTTATGAAAATTCTGATAAACGAAACAGTTGGTAACTGAAATTTGACCTAGTTTTTGTACCTTTTTGGATTAAAAAAACCTAATCAAATAGGTATTACTGAATTGCAATCAGCGTAGCATCTCTCACGGTAATCCTTTGTGTTCTTATAATACTGTTGATTGGCCGGTCACTGTGTGTACAAAGACGTTTACTATATAATATGTATATGTAAGGTGGTAAAATAGGATTTTGAGCATGTAATTCTATCGATAGCACTGTCTATAGGAAATCTGTAAACGATATAGGCTCCGGTCAGAGCTATCTCCGATAGGCGTCAATGTCTACAGATACCTATCAGCCACGTATTTCACAAAACTGAACAGTGTAAGTTGATAATTCGGTATACATTGCGTAGTTGAAGAGTTCCTACATCACAGGGGTTTATTTAGGCTAAGCAATGTACACTGTATTGTCAACTGGCAGTAACAGCTTTTTGAAATAGAGGGCAGGTTTCAGCTGTAACTAAGTAGCTTCTGCCGTCCATCTAATAAAATATCTTAAAATGAAACGACAATTAACCTCTGTGGTACTATTCTAAATAGACATCCTATTATTTAATATGTTAACATTAGACCGATAGATTTATTCTTATAGCTTATTTGTAACTTAACGAGTGTCTCTATGTGGTAAATATTATTTAATCACTTTTTCTATCTATTATTTCTACAATAATTTAATGAGAGAAACAACCCTTTCTTATTAAATGCCTTTCACGGAATTATGGAATACAATTATACCACCACCCTTTGTATAATAGTAAGCAATCATTAACTTACAATTAGTATGAAGAAGGAACCCCATGCATTTTACTAGATATTCATTTAGTAGTAAAATAGTTGTTATTTATACTTTTTGCCATTTATACAAATAATTCTATCCAATAGCAGCTATTCCTAGGAGGACAATAACTTTATATTATATTATAAATATTATATGCATGACTTAAAGTTTTTATTTTATTCTTATCGTCGTGCAAATAAATGATTTTTATGAAATAAGTGTTTTATTTACTTGGGTGATGCAGGACCCCAATAAGACACTGTTGACACAACTAGGTGCCACATAACCTTTAGTTAGAGCCTCGGTGAGAATTACTGAAGGTAAACATTATATAGATGCCAGTTAGATAATATTACTACTTCAATATTCAACAAGCTACGACTTATTTCACAGTAAAATTACAGTCAATGTATAAAATATTCTAATAACCAATTTTACCAATGAAAGATAGTTATGGTTAAATAAAACCAAAGAAATACATTGAAAAATAATTTATTTTCCATGATTAGCAGTTTAATCTTGTGTTTATATATTTAGAAAATGTTCAACAATATTTTGTATATTTTCTATTAAGAAACATTATATAATAATAATCATTGCTGGATCGTAGTATTTGGCATATCACTGTAAGACTCACTTTATACTCTGTACGAAATGTCACAAAATATGATCGGTCGATTACTCTATTCATCTACGAGAGATTTACGCGTACTCGATATGAACGCGGCCGGCCCCGGCGGGCCGCCGCGCGACTACAACACGGTAACAACTCCTTACGACCTCACTTTACGTTCTACGAGTTAAACGAATATAAAATGCATAACGCTCTAAGAGTTTACCCTAAAAATACATCAAAATGGAAACGATCGAAACGAACAGTCGTATTTACAAGTTCCTAATACCCACGGGGACGCTTAATCGTACCGCGACACGTCGCAATCTTAACACTAGCACTAGGGCTCGAGACGACACGTCGAGCCGGCAGTCTATCACAGCACACTTAGAAGTACCCGCGCTCACACGAAGTCGCGCAGAGGCAGCGCGCGCTCCGGCACAGAGTAGATCTTGAACACGCGCGTGAGCCTGTACTACAAGGGCGGGCGCAGCTCGCACGCGTCCGCCTCGGGCCCGGCCAGCTCCACGGCCAGCAGCACGCGCGCGCGCTGGTGCCGCGCCGCGCTCAGCTCCGGCGAGCTGGCGCTGCACGACAGGCGCGCGCACGACGCGCGGCCCAGCAGCGGCTCGCTGGCCGGCTTGGCCGCCTCCGCGTCGCCGTCCGCGGGCCGCGTGCGCACCGGCAGCCCGCAGCGCGACGTGGTCGGCGACGCGGCCGGCGGCCCGTCCGCGTCCGGCGACGGCTCCGCCTGCAGCGGCCGGATCATGGCCAGCAGCCGCGGCGGCGCCCGCTCGATCATGTTGATGTGGATCGACTCCGGCACCGGCGACGACCGCCGCGACGCGAGCGACCGCTCCGTCGGCGTGTAGTACACGGATATCTTGCTCTCGGCGTCGGGCGCCAGCGGCGGCAGCCGGGCGAGCGCCTCGATCTTGGTCTTCAGGTACGCGTCGAGATTCTCCACGTCCGGGTCGAGCTGCGTCGAGTCGCTGCGCCCGCACGACCCGCTGCGACAGTTATCGAAGTACAGCGACGGCAAATTCTCCAACACTTTATTCAGCGTCTGCTGCTGGTACTTGTAAGATTGCCGGATTCGCAACACTTGGTGCGCGCTGAATTTGCGTATCTTGTTACGCTGGAACACGTAGTTCTCTCGCACCCAGTTCAGCTGCGTCGTTGAGTACTCGCGGACGCGCTTCACCTGCACGCGAAACAACTAGTAAAAAAATTAATCTCAACGAGATTCTCGAGATGGATGAAAATGGATTATGCCTCACCTGATCGTGGTACTGGTCTCTCATTGACGTGAGATGGTTGGTGCCGATGTCTCTAATGTTGCGGAGATGCGTGGCCTGAGACGAGTAGCTGTTCTGTATCCAATCCATCTGCTGCGTGCAATTTTCCTTGATACGATGCACCTGACAAAGATAATTACAGGTTAATACGTGTGCATAGAAATATAAAAACTTCGTATTCGGAATGTGGGTCAAGTTTACCTGAACGGCATAGTTTTCCCGAAGCTTTTCGAGCTGCTGCCTCTTGTATTGCTCGATGTTGTCGAGCATGCTGTACACTTGGCGCGTGCGCGGCGCGTCCCTCCGCACGCAGGCACAGCAACTGCAGCATGTCTCCATCAGGTGGAACCTGCAACCGACACACGGCTCCATTGAACGAATGTCTGCCGAGGCCACTAGCAAGATCAGGGCACCAAACCGCGCCAAAAAAAAAAACAATTACGAATGTCTAGAAAGTAATAGAATAGCGATTTTAACTGTTAATTAAAGTGACTGAATCTGTCTTGTGACCTATATATGTCAAGTGTATTAATTAGGCGATTTCTTGAAAATAATGCTTGCCACCGTCTAAGTGTATTTTGTAAAATAAAATTACAAATTATGCCAAAATTAAAATTCAGCTAAAACCATTTAGGAAAGGATATTTTGTTCTCACCATGAATCTACTGTTGTGGCAAGCTATAAGTAACACATATGTATGTTAATAATTTTTTTAGTTGATTTTACAGTGTAAAATTTAAATAGCATCGGTAGTTGTAATGATAATTAAATGTTGGTGTTCTCACAATTTTAGTTTCACTCAATATACAAAGCGATGTGATTTAAATTTACATATTAATAAACAGTTGTTATAAAAAAAATACGGCGGTCTTATATGCCAGAGTTTAAAAGAAAGTATATGTCACGAAATTATTAAAAAAAAACTCACCTGCGGAAAATATATCGCAGCGCCTGCACCAGTAGAGTGAGTCCCAGAAACGCGGCCGCACTTAGAGCCCCGCACAACAAACTGTTGATTTTGATCTCGTACATCGTCACCGGGTCTATGTTCATGATCACCTCCACTGAAGCGTTCGCGGTCGGATTCGACGCGAAGCACAAGTACGTTCCGCTGTCCTCCCGGTGTATGTCTTCTATGAAGAGCGAGCCGTCGTCGAGGACTCTCACTCTCGACTTGCTGTTCTCGATCGGCACGTAATTCTGGTCGTGCGCTCTTCCGTGTTTATGGAATATGTCCGGGACCTGTGGGTCCGGGTTCCAGTGAAACACGTTCCGTGTCGGTGTGATCCACGTGAGAGAGGGTGTCGGGTTGCCACTGAAACGGCAGCTCAGCAGCGCCTCGGACTGCAGCCGGTGCAGCGTCAGCGGCGACGCCATCGCCAGCTCCGGCCCTCTGCAGTTCATGTTGTTCAAGTATATCAACATGTCGTTTGGATAAGTCAGCCGGCAGCTCAGGTCAGACTTGATTATGTCCTTTCTCTTATCCGCCCACGCCGCGAACCACGCCATCCGACAATCGCACGCCCACGGATTCCCATCCCCTATCCTTAACTCTTCCAATTGATCTAACTTTTTCAAAGACATCGGCAAATAATTCAAAGCGTTCCCGCTTATATCCAAATGCGTTAAAGACACTGTGTCTTGAAACACATACGGTTCTATTTCCCGCAAGTTAGTATTATATCTAATGTAAAGTCGCTGTAGATTATGTAAGCCTTTCAAATTAGTATTTTCTAAGACTGTTATATCTGTGTGGTCGAGGTAGAGCGTTCTCAGGTTTTCGTTATTGTGGAAGAGTGTCGAGGGCAGCCGCTTCATCCTGTTCCCGCCCATGTGTAGCCTCTTGAGAACTTTCAAATTCCTGAAAGCTTCCTGTGATATGTTTTGAAAGTGATTGTAACTCAAGTTCAGTTCTCTCAGTCGCTCGAAGTTGTCGAACAAGGATTTAGGAAGATAGTCTAATTTGTTGCTAGATATATCGAGCGTCTCCAGCTCCTTCAGGTCGACTAGTGCGTTAGACGTTATTTTGACTAGGCTATTATTATTTAGGAACAGTGATTTTAGTTTTAAATTAGGTTTAAAATAGTAGTCTAGGAAAGTGGCAAATTTATTGTAGGACAGATCTAAGTACTGCAGGCGTATCATCGGTGCGAACACTTGGTAGGGGATCACGCGGAGCTGGTTGTGCGACACGTCCAGAACTTCGAGCGCCTCGAGGTCGGCGAACGTTAACCGCGGGATGTCCTCGAGCATGTTACGCGATATGTTTAGCTGCTTGAGCCGCGTCAGCCGCGTGAACAGGCCCTCGGTTCTTCGTAGTTCGTTGCCGCTTATGTCGATGTATTCTAGCTCTGTCAGGTTGTGGAACAGGTCGCTGTCTATCGCAGTCAGCTGGGCGTTCGTCCAGGAGAAGTCCAGTAGATGGGGGTCGTGGGGGGGCATGTTTGCGCGCGTCAGCCTCTGGGCGGGCAGCGCGGCCGAGCACGCGAGCCGCGCGCCCGTGCACGCGCACCCCGCCGGGCAGCTCTGAGCCCGCACCGCCGCGCAGCTTATTGCCAGCGCCAATATTTTGACCAGCCGCTGCATTATTTGATGACAACCTGCATATTCTTATTTACTGAAACAAGACAAATATAATCCTACTTGTACATATTCAGTAGTGACTTCAAATAGGGGTCTAGTTAGGCCCGAGTAATGCAGTGAATCTCTTAAAAGCTTAGCTTAAGATAACAGACCAGCCTAGTTCATCTATAATGTTTGCACCAACTTGATTTGAGAGTAACTGTAGTCTGAGTCAGCTTCGCTTAGATTATTTTTATTGCCTTTTACACTATTTAACGGGATAATAACATTCTATTGTAAAATATTTTTAGTAGATAACAATCTACCTCTCATATCTATGTTCGTCATAAGTTGTGTAGCAATGGACACAGAACAAACGGACACACCTTTGCATTTATACTCTTTACCGATGACTTCAAATTAATTTCATTTCATATATCTTAATGTTTATATTTTGTTTTACCTATCTTTCCTTTATTCTAACCTTTCACGAAACTTAAACTTGCAATTATATTGAAGTTATTGTTTTATTGTTAAGGGTTATTTATAAAATATTGCTTTATATGCTTAACATTAAAAACAAGGACATTTAAATCAAAGCTTTTCCAAATAATGATATTATTCTATGGCATTCTAAATATTGAATTATTCATGTTTTTGTTATCTTTGTAGGTAGGTGAGTACCTATATGAGATATCAAGTTATTAATTTATAATTGATTAATTTTTAAAAAATCCTTCCTGCTCATAGAATGTATAAAATAATGGCTTTTCCTACTTTTTTCCTTTAGGCACATGGAATGGAATATTCGTTCCTCAGATAATGTGTCCAGTATACTACCTATCTGTCATGTACCCATTGCCAATTTGGCTTATCAAAACATTTAGCATACCACAACGCCTCGAGCAAGTACGCACATTGAAATTGTCATACACTTTGTTATCACTGTGTCTAATTGAGGCTGACTCGACTTGAGCCAGCCGTAGTTAGTAATAATCGTGTCTGCAGCATGTTTCAGAACGGCCAAATCGACTGTTCTGAGATCACAAGTAACTTGGCTCGCTAGCCCACCTTTCTACCTAGAACAGTTAACCGTTATACCGATCATCGGCATACACAGCCGCACTAAACTATACAGACATATTAAAACACGACATTTACCTAATAATCGCCCGCATTTTACTCCAACTTGCATAATCCACTTTATTTTGTGTTGACAACGGACACGGCAAAGCCAGCCATATTTCACTGCGACGGGTTGGCTTATCCATACAGCACACAAGATAACATCATTAATTGCCACGTATAGTTTTCACTCGACACTTTTTGCAAATGTAGCATAAAATTTAATATATCAATTTCACAAGTAAAACGAATTTTAGCTCTTGCGAGAATGAAATACGCTGTCACTACGACGGCCGCGGGCACTAGAAAGAAATAAATGGCGGCGATGGGAGTTGCGCGGGGCGCCGTCCTTGTCTAGTGCGCGCGGCGCCACTATCGCGCGCTCGCTCTGGCATTGGCCCAGTCAGCTGTACGGAGCGAAGATAGCCGACGCGAGCCGACTGTAGGCGAAAGTGCTTTCGGAAGCGCGCCGTAATGTCCACCACCGCACCGCGATTCATTCTTGCACTTGGAAATTTCTTGGCTTTGGCGGCGAAATAGACCTACTAATGTGCCAGTTTTTTTTTATTTGATCAGCGCGGTTGCACTTGCATTATGCGTGAGAATGCAACCACTCGCGAAATTAAACGTTTCTTGCAATGAAAACTGCGAGGCGCTTAATTCGTACCGTGCCTTCTGAGAACTTAGGCAATTAGGTATTTGTGCCATATTAATTCCTAGGTAAAACGAACTGGTTCATATAA
This sequence comes from Acleris literana, assembly GCA_946894065.1. Classification (NCBI taxonomy): domain Eukaryota; kingdom Metazoa; phylum Arthropoda; class Insecta; order Lepidoptera; family Tortricidae; genus Acleris; species Acleris literana. Next base: position 16,038,745 of record OX335686.1, read on the forward strand.
CTTGACTAAGTACTCAGTCCTTGAAATTATGAAAGGCGCTAGGCACTGTACCGGTGGTTTAGTGAGTCACGCCCGTGCGTCAGGCGGGCTGGGCTATAGTGCAGGTTCGATTACCTAGCGAAGCAACGTAACTTGAAATTTATTAAATAAACAACTAACCTTTCGCCCACCCACAATTTGTTACATAACTTTAAATGATGTAGTTACTTACATACGTTCCTACTTCCAATACTTGTTTTGTATTGTGATTTTTTTAGCAATTTAGCTTAGGTTTAAGCTCTGCCTACCCCGCTCTGGGAACGAAGGCGTGAATTTATGTATGTATTTATAACCTAATATACACCTATGACGTACCTAGAGAAATGAAATAGGTATAATACGATGCTCTGCGGCTTCATTTTATGTTTGTCGTGTAAGTAAGTAATTAAATCTGTAGGTACCTACATATTGTAACGAGTGTCTGTCTATAGCATCATTCGCAAAACAGGTTTTTCCTGAACAATGAGAATTCGAACTTTGTTTACAGAGTTGAATCGTGACAGGGCCACAGGGCCATGTGAATAGTAGACGGGTGTAGGTAACTTTGTACCGAGGGCAAAGGTAACACAGCTAACGCAAAAGACAACTAAGAAAGTCAATAAATTTCGTTCTTGCATGTTATTAGGCAATAAAGTTACATAAGTAATATAAATGAATGGTTATTTTAAATGTTTACTTGTTAAGTAGCATGTAGGTATGGTATGGGTAGGGTTGCCATCCGTCCGGGTTTACCCGGATTTGTCCCAGTTTAGCGGGCGTCCGGGGAGCGTCCGGGCGGGGTTTCATTAGTAGTCCGGGTTAAAAATTTAAAGTCTTGGGCCGCCGCTGTGTGAACAACCGACAATCCGTCCGGGTACTGGGCTCCAAAATCCGGGGTTTTCACGAGTCTTGTCGTGGTTGCCAAATTTTAGAGATGTCAACCCTAGGTATGGGGTACCAAAATACGTACATACATAGGTATCGTATTGGGATGTACCCATCGAATTCAACATAGGTGTTTACATGCTGTCTGTCTACACTACACAATATGGCTAAGATTTCTGACTGTAGAAACCGCAGTTTTCTAAAAATAATTACTTAAAATTAAATTTGGTTACGACGTAGGTACCTATCTAAGGTACGACCACAAATAACATGGTCCCAAGGAGCGTCAGCTTATTTTTTATAAATAGGTACAAAACTGGTGTCTTTAATAAGGCAGTTAGATACTTACCTACTGCAGGCTAGATAGCTCAAACGGAGCGCAGACATAGCTAAATTCACGAAAGATTAACGTCATAACTTCAAAACCTTCTGAATATTCGGAAAGTCATTCGTGACTGATGCCATGAAGCCCATGAAGCATTGTAAGTGCTGTGCAGTGACGCCAAAGGGCTGACACGAACTTGGAACATTAGTCGCGTTAGTTGTCTGAATCGACTAAATCGTAGGTATTCGCGGTGGGAGACCTAGAAAATTACGTGACGCTAACATTTTAGACGTACGTATAACAGACTTTACGGGCACGGCACGGCAGTGACAGGTGTGGTTTAAATTTCGTGGGGTAATAATAATAACAAGTTATTTCGGTTCTTTGTATAGATGATCAAGAAACTCTCTTACCACTTTGCGACTCTTTTTGTATGATGTGCTTTTTGTTTGATATAATTGCCCGTGTAAGTAAGATATAACATTGTTGAGCGGTCTTACGGGTATAGACAAATTTGCATTTCTTATACTAAAGCTAAGTATCATTTTTGTTTCAAAACGTATGTTATTCACATAGGCGACCGACGCAACCGAACGGCAGCTTACAACAATCGTCATATTTGTTTAATGTTGACTGTCGTTTTCGTTCGTAGCATTCTATTTTCTGGACTACCATTAGGCAGTTACTAATGGTAGTCTAGCTCAAACGGAGAAAGTAATATGCTTATATCGATTTTGACTCTTTGTAGAATGTTTTAATAAGCGAATGTACGTACGAACAGGCGGCGGTGGGTGTATATAGACTTGATTGATGCGACAGCCCCATTACAGCTTGATAGTGTTTGCGATACACGTTCTCGGCGTTAACTAGAGTAAACTCACAGTATATGAGGGTCAAAATGAAAGTGTTTAAAAAAAAATTGAGCAAACTAAGTAGCAAGTCACCTTCCGTGGTTTTACCGGATGGTTCCACCAACGGAAGACCAGCGCTGACTTTAATGCCAGCATTACGCTGAGTTGGGACCATTTCGTGGCTACTTCCTTCTTGTACGTGTTAATCTGTTATTTTTTATGTATGTCACGAATAAATGATTTTTCTTTCTTTCTTTCTTTCTTTCAAGTTATTAGTTTTATTATATCGTTTCAAAATAGTGTCCATTCACATCAATACATCGCTGCATCCGATGGAACCACTGAGAAAAGCACTTTGCCAGGGGTTTCTCCGACGGCCATTTGAAACGCAGCTACTGCTTCCTCTGCGGCCAAGGTTTTTATGTATAATACATTCTGATTTATGTACCGGTGTTACAAAAAACTCGCATAAACCGAAGCGAAGCTAGGGCGAGACGCTAGTAAAGTGTCATTACATCTTCTACTGTAGAACCATTCCTTCTTTGTTCTCAGGGTTGCCAACGTCTTAGTAATCTTGAGATTGTGAGTGTCTATGCGCCTCAAACATCACTTACAATCAGGTGCCCTCTGTGCTCTTTTGCCTTCTCCGTGCTATTAAAAGTCGTGTAGTTTCTTTTCATTTGTAAACCCTGTTCAGACTTTGAACTGAATGAAACATTTTTGGCTAAAACAGCTCTTTTATCGTAAATAAAGTAACCTGAGAACATATTTTGGACATCACTTGGCCAATGTATTGTCCGTGATTGCTTTGTTTTAATTAAAATAGCTGTTTCATACAAAAAAAGTTGCATTTTGAGGTTAGAAAGTGGTTTACTACTTAAGACAAGTAAGTCTGAACAGGGTTTAAAATAGTCTTATTTAAAATTATTCCTTTATCGAATGACACTGGAAAGAACCACTGTAGATAAAGACTGAGATTAAATATATATTTATTATTGCAGAAGTGTCCTGAGATAGGATTTATCGGAAGCATTCATATCGTGTTCGTAAAAGATAGTAATACGATTGATTTTATTTATTACACTAATTATTAGCGTCTTTCTTTATCCGCGGCATTGCTAAAAAATAAATAATATACCTAAAAAATAAATAACTAAGGCACCGCTGAATTTTACCTCTATCCTCCCATAGTCACCGTTTAAATACCTAGTTAGGCAGTTTCCCGATTTTTATACACCCTGAGTAACAGCTCGGATAAAGATGAGAGAAGCGAGCGGGTTACGATTTTTAGCAAAGGGACGTTCTGTAATGTGCCTGGTTAGCTCATACTGCGTTTTTGACTTGCTTTTGTATTGCGCTATATTTTTTAGTGCCAACTTTAAGTAATTACTTAGTTTATATTTTGTTATCGCAACTAGTTAAAACTTTTTAATTACGACGCGCAATTAGTAAAGACAAGTTTATTCACCTTGTTTAGTTTTACGTGCATTTGGGTCGTTAACTAATTAATGAACTGGTTAATGTAATTAGAGGCTAGCCGAGCCATTTACTAATGCAATAGGTCGGTGCTTTACTGATTAACGCAATCGATGGTGATATTCTATTTGTAGCAGTCGATTGATGGAACTATTAAAGTCTAAGCTGACCTTTGACAAAAAAAGAGGGATGTTATAATATAATATGTGTATCTGTGTGGCTCCGGAGTTTCCAAACGGACGAACTGATTGCTACATAAACAGGATGGTGGTTGCTAGGTTTGAAAATCGATTGGGACATTTTAGAATTACGTACCCAAAGGGTAAAAACGGGAATCAATTACTAAGACTCCGCTGTCTGTCCGTCTGTCTGCCACCAGCTGAACCGTGATAGCTAGACAGTTGATATTTTCACAGACGATGTATTTCTGTTGGCGCTATAACAACAAATAGTACTAAAACAGAATAAAATAAATATTTAAGGGCTGCCATACAACAAACGTGATTTTTTAGAGATCGTTGTATTATTTTGCCTTTTCTCTTCTTTTGTACAATAAAGTGTTCATACATACTATCTCTGTACTAAATATTAAATCAGTCGGTATAGAAATTGTTAAAACGTAATGTCGAAACAAACACACATGAATAATATTTGTGATAGATTGGTGCTTTGCCGATTCAATCGATACACAATCTTATCTAACTAGTTTATTAATCTTGCATTTGGGATTTGGCAGCGGGCAATGTATTATCAGCAGCGGTTGTTCCCACACATCGACTATTAATAAGACTGCACGTGACTTCGCTTGACGACAACAAACAGCTTATAAGGGTTTCGTTCGTCAGAACACAAAAGGTGTCCACGACTTATTTGTCACTCAGGGGGGTTACCATGACTTTAGATTGAGAGAATGGGAGAGAGCTATAGCAGTTATACAGCTCTGTCCTTTCCTCTCAACGTAAACTGAACTACTTTAGTATGTCACACGGCAAGGGCCCGTATTGTGGTCGCCTTTATCGCAATGGATAAAACATCCGTCACTATCGCACTTAGATACTTGTCAGAAAGTGATAGATGTTTTATTCACGTTTATCCATAAATAAACACGAACATAATAGACCCGTTGATCTCCCTATCCAACTAATCTCTAATGATAGAGACTCGCTATGCGACGAGCGACAAAATACAACCTGTGGTAGCCATCCAATCAATATAGATATCTGTGGGACAATCTCACACCTATTGACCTAGAATTAAATAAAGAACTTGATTCTGTAAGCACGCTATACAGGAGAGTCCACCAGCGCTTCTCAAGAAACCATTGTTGAGAACTGCGGCAAGAAACGAAACAGGGGCCTAAATATGCATAACGCTACTGTAAATGATTTTCAAATACTCAACGTATCGCATTGATATAAGTGTTCGACGCGACCGCGACCGTCCGGTAGCTTGCGTGAATCCTATACATTTTCTATAACGATAACGGCCGCGAAATGCATTTTGTCTAGGACTCTTTTATTAAATAAAATAGTAAAGCTACTTATGACAATGATAATAATTAACTACTTTCTATGGTTGTTGTTGGAACTATAAGTACGTCTCTTAGGGCCACTTGCACAGAAAATTTAACCCTGGGTTAAGACACTAACTCGAGTTAAAATGTCAGTTTTCGTATGAATCGGACGTTAACTAACTCTGGTTAGTATCGTAACCCAGTGTTAAATTTTCTGTGAATGTGGCCCTTACAGAGTTGTATGTTATTTGCCGTTAAAGAAAAGAAACAGTGTTACAATCTTCTCCAAAACGGCGAATTATAACAAAAAATCATCACGATCTTAAGTAGCCGAAACCGACGTGCATGCATGACTCGATGTATGAATGTGGAAGAAGCGACAGAGATTTGTCGGGATCGTAGCAGGTGGAAAGAAGTGGTCCCTGCCTACCCCTCTGGGAAACAGGCGTGATTTAATGTATGTATGTAAATCATCACGTAACTATTGCATTTCCATTTCTTTTTTGCTGCTATAGTTTAATAATAGAACACAAAATCGTTTTAAATAATTAAATATTGATAGGTGTAGTTTTAACTCAGGTATGGTTTTTAGTAAAACAACTAATTATGTCAAATAGGTAAACAGATTTGAAAGTATAGTCTGTCTTCTGAAAAATAAACGCAAGAAATTGTATTTTACCGCGTATCATTACAATTTTTTCACAATTATGCCATACGAAAACATGTTTGAACACACGGAATCTTCTTAATCACGCTCTAAGTCCTACTAAATTATACAAGATATATTTTATAGTTATCCGACTGCACTTAATCTTTTTACTATCGCCTAAGTTAAATTTCATCCGCCTTCATTGTGCAGTCACCCACACAGAACTCCGTCCCACTCGCACCAGGGCCAAAAGTGTTCGTTAGAACAGTATAACGGGTACAATAGCTGCATCGACCACCCAGGCTAGCTTCCTCCATGCACGTGAACGTACAATGTATATTGTGAAACTATCTTAGCCTTGCCCCGCATTCGCGTAGGTACCGTTAAGGCTTCTTTATACAGGATACTTCTGGTGCTCTAATTTTTCCCGCAGACTCATAATATTCTAACTCCAAGTTAAACACATGCCAATTGCAGCATTATGCTTTGATACGCAAAGTTGTAAGCGATGTGTGTCTAATTTGGAGTTACAGTTGTATTAATCCGGCTGATATCATCTTTGCTTGCAAAAACAACTTTGTTTATTGATCTTTGCGTCGGATTATACAATTGCACGCTCGCACCGTGTTACTGAATTGAGGTTAAATTATGTCTATCAGTTTTGACTGTCATTACTATGGGTAAGCTAAAATTATATACAAACTAAGCTATCAAAGTAAGTCGAAATACATATTATTATACCATCCCTGTTTCGTTTCCAGCCTTTCTTGAACGATGGTTGCGCAAAATATAGTTTTCCGTTTTTTCAAGCGAGCGTTATTTGCGTGGCCAATGGTCAATTATGGATGGTATGTCCTTTGACAGCTTTAATTGTTACTTTGTGGGATAACATAACAGTAGCCAAAGTTTAATTATTCTTGCCTAGTTTTGCAACTCATTATAATGCAATCCATCGCTTACCATAAATTACTCGATATCAACGTTTTAAATAGCATATTTCAGCGCGCAATGCTTTTAAATCTTAGCAGTCCTAAAGCGCAAAAATATCCGCGTCGCCGTATTAAGAAAATAACGTTTGAACATAGATAACCGATTACGAAAGGTTAGATCAGCCGAGCTCGTAAACAATGCCGGACGCCGTTAAACACGTCGTAAAACGACCGGTCCGTGCGTGCCTCGATGAAGGGTTATCTGACATCGATGCCAATCTATTAACCTCAGGGCCCCAGTGGAATCGATGGACCTATTACGGGGATGCAATAATCTAGCCCTGGCTTTCTCTAATGTAATTAGTACTAATTAGGTTGATACTAAACTATCAAGACGGATAGCACAAGTTCTCTGCGACTAGTTTTGTCTCTCGGTTGTCTCCTTCCTAGTCTGCAACGAAAGAGATGCACTGAGCGAGAACTGAGAAAATACAATTTGTGCTAGCCATACAGTGAATCGATTTTCAAGAATCGAAAACTTTAAGATTGAAAATGAAAGTAAAACGTGAAATCGTAAATTTTAAACTTGGGGGTTGTTTGTGACGTTCCCTTCGCATGCGATTTATTTTCTACTTATGTGCATTCTCTTCTCTAAAATCGACCCGCAGAACGGCTAGCGCATGTTAACTGAGACTTGTTTGTCGCTCGGATCTCTCTTTCTAACTAGTCCGTATAGATAATGCCGCACTAACGATAAGCGAGAAAATTTAAGATGTGCTAGCCGCTCAGAAGAATTAGTAGTTAGTCCTTTGGGGCAAAAATTATCCACAAAATCTTTGATTTAGGTATCAGACGCACTTGGTGCCTGGGTTAGTTCAGGTCAGCTTAAACTTTAAAACTTCGGAATTACAAACGTTGCTAAAACCGAAAAGCTGTCTAACATTAGAACTAAAATTATGCCTAATGAAATTCTAAATCTGCTACTGCCTATGGGATGATGGGGCCGTGGTGAATCCTCTGTAGCGGCAAGCAACGCGTTCGTGATAACTAGCATATTTGATACAAGTTGCCACGCCATGAATGCTAGTAATGCTCAAGTTTAACTGAATGTAGCCTTTGTTGTAGTAGTGGTAAATAATCCAGTAGACGGCTGACTCGAGCCACTGCTATGCATTATTGATTTGATGAACCACTCTGCCTTATTTGTGATTTTAAAAACGAGAACGGATGCTATCTAGATAGAACAGGTGCAGCCGATGTAACCTCAATATTCGCAAAGATTAGTGCCACTACCTACATCACGCTTCTTAAGTAATCAAAATGAAAGCGTTGGTATGACAGTATTAATTCAAAACTATATATAGCTGAATCATAAAGCATTGCATTATTTATGTAAGCATGTTCAAATAGATTACAATCGGAAATAACATTTTAATCTAACACGTGCCGTTCTACGTGCGTGCCTCAATTTTGTTCCGATTTCTGAATCATTTGGCTTTATCATTAGGTACTAAAACTTGAGGAAATTTATAGATATTACACAAACCAAAAGACAATTAAACTTGTATATTACGCTGCACTCATTTTATTTTATTGCAACGCTGTGTTCAATTAACAAAGTTTACGTGGGCTTTCTCTCGCGAGTTGTTTGACAATACCTAACTTTCGAGAATGCGCGCACGAAACAAAGCATGAGATATTAACTACATGAGAAGCTGTAAGATAAAACTTTAACCTTTGATAGTTCGAATGTAGGCTACGCTTCCATATCGGTGACTAGCGGGGCCAACTTTATAAACATTACGATTTAAAAGAAAGAAGGATTTAAAAAAAAAACATTTTAGTTTGTTTTTATAATTTTTAATGATCATAATCTGTTGTTTACGGAGTTCCACTTCTCAATTTATAAGAAACTGTAGGGGAACTATATTTGAATTATTTCAACGTGCTTGTCATAGTCGCTCAACTATCTTAATCGAGATATCTTATGCCACCCTTGAAATAGGTACCGTTTAGGAGTTCCGGTGGCCACCTGTGGTCTTCATCATCAGTTCCACTTCGCCAAACTATATTTTCTGAATGCAAATGCTGGACTTATCACCGAAAATACTAAAATTGCTATAATATTTGAGGAGTTCCCTCAATCCCTTACGGATCTCCTCATCAGATACCTAACGATTTGGTGACAATCAGACCACCTCGGAAGTATGCTCTATCAAACAAATAAAGAATTTTCCAAATCGGTTCACAATTGACGGAAAAATCGGTGACAATACATAAAAAAAACATACATACAGCCGAACATAGAAGGTACTCCTTTTTTGAAAACGGTTAGAAAAATCATTGCGATTCGATGATCGGTTTAACCACTGGCAATATTGATCAAAAATTACCAGTAATACTGAGACTTAGAATTAATTCTAAGCGTTTAGGCGGTAATAGCGATTCGGCATGCGAATTGCTCAAAAAGCAACAGTGTAGTTGGTTTGCGCGTGGGCGTATCGCGAACCCTCAAGGACATGAGACTTTCTACGCTCACAACACCTATTTATAACTCTATGATGAATATTAACATTATGTATGATGGTTATGCGACAAACTGTGTCCCAGAATACGCGAAAATCTGATGACTATTTACGGCCCACCTACGCATCGCATCAACGCATCGTCTGTTCTGTGAACTTTGAGTGCACGGCTATCGTTCGTAACGTAGCCGGACTTTAGATACCCCTTGTAAATTCTCTTCGTGATCTCTAGTACCAAGAAACACTATCAGCAATTCAAATAGGCGTATTTAAGTACGCTTTATTACAAGTGTCCGTGAAGTTTTACTTGAACTGAGTACATTACGAGTGATAACGCTAGTTTCAGCTGATAAGTATCTGAGCTTAGTGAGCCAGATTTTGTGACGTGTCGTGGAAAGTAACGTCACTCTGAGACAGTGCGTCAATTAATTATCGAGATGCTAATTTATTCCAACGTAACTTTGAATCAGTTATGCACTGTTGCAAAGGTTGCAGGATCGGTATATGTCTATAACTTCGTATATAATCAAAACATCCATTGGCTCAGCAGATACATAAATAAGGAGTACCTAGCGAAGTCTATTGACTATTGTAGATGCATACAGTTCTGCTATTGATTTATTTACAAATGGCATGCCAATCTCTCCTGATGTTATTCAGTTACTGGTCAGAGCTAAAACAATACGGTAAGTGGATCTCAGGCAGGTAGGTGGAGGTTACGCTGGTTCTTCTACACGTGACACCAAGAAAACGCTTAAAAATGTATTATATTAACTCGAAGACAAGTCCCGGTCCGGTCCTAAATGAGCAAACTTGCACAATTGCGAACTAGAGCCTGAATAATAAATTAGCAGGTCCATTTGATCTTGTTAGCAAATGAAAATAGTGCCTCTTACGTAAGAGAAGGCTTGGTTGCCTGCAGAGCTAGATAAAATTCTAGCTATAAAATCTAGGTTATTTGTTTTGTTCTTCTCAGAGACGTTTATAATGGTTGAGTTTAGAGCGAAAGAATTCCTTGCAGCCTTGTGCCTGAGTGTAATAGGTGTTACCTAACACGGTCACATTAATCATCATTATAATTAATCGATGACATTCTCTGAGCCAAACGCTAAGCTAAGTTAATAGTGTTTCTATGACGTGTATTTTATAGGTAGGTCAAAGAGGCTTCAATTCAGGTTACGAGACAATTGACGCCTGACCCTAAATCCCACTACAAAAGCTTTTTTGTTAGTTGTTTGTCAGGGACGTTAAAAATGTCCTTGAAATTATTTACATCGTTATGTCCGCGTTGTGAAAAACGTGTCTTGCAGTAATCCTACGAAGACCCGCGAAGTCCATAATCCCCAGTTACAAGCTGTGTAATGTACATTCGGCTCTCGCGACGTGCTATATGTCATCGAGCATAATACATGCAATATTATACTCGTATCTAGACAAGTTTTTGTCACGTTCGCTTTTCTTTAAACCTGTTGTAATTTGCATTTTATAAAGTAAACAATGCTTTGACTGACTGCTTAATTATATCTTTTGAATTTTTACGTTATTGTGAATCAATAACATGCCAAAGGATTCACCAAGAATGAGGTACAGAATTTGGATTCTATTAAAAGTGTATAGCTGCTGCTCGTTGTGCCACCATTATTTTAATGTTATGGATTGCCACGGGCGAGCGCTAGAAAGTAAATAGACTGTAAATACGTAAATAGCTATTCTGTTTTAATCAACTTGCCGGCTCGGTGGAGGGAAGAGCACTTCTGCAGCTGCTGTTACGAAACAAATTAGAACCTATATTATTTCTTTCTGTTGTGTATCCTACTGCTCATTCGATTTTCATTTTACCTCTAAGTATAGCAGCGATATATTATCGAAACATGTTTCTGTGACCTTTATTTCGACTTTCTGAGTAGAGATTGTATTTTTCCAATCGTAAAATCTTGAATGTCTTACCAAGGTAAGTATGTTATGACTGTTATGATTCTAAATTAACATTCTAGAGTTTTTGCGGTCGTGCTCGTTGAGGCAAAACGCGGTCGTCTGATAATTCAATTGAAGGTTCAGAATACATCTTATCCTATCCTACTAACATCTTTATAGCTCCTAACTTTCGTGACGTGATCTTGACATGACGCGACAGTAAAACGTGTTCTGCAAAACTTCTCCAAATTACACAATTTGATCGGTCGAAGTAAGTTTCCCACTTCGCAATATTCGGGGATGGTAGTCTCATTATTTTTTCATGTCCCTTTTACTTTTGCCTAATTGAGTAAACTAGTTTTTTTAGGATTCTGCAAACAAGACGTTGCTTAGCTGTTTCGCAGTGTTCGCGGTAACACCAATATTTTCCTCAATTAGTATACAAAGAGAGCTGTGGCAAAATTTTGCCTGTATAAAAATAATGTTTAATTAATTGTTTTAACGTTTTTTCCTGTCCGTCTGAAATAATTTTAATTTGTGGCAAATTCATTAGGTTCCTTCTATATGTATATGTTACCATGTAGCGGATAATCACTTTTTAATACAAACAATCCGACTTGTGTGTATACAGTGTAAGTAATAAAATAGCTTGTATGTTCACGAATTGCAAGAATTCTCATTTCGTGGAATGTTTTAATCTTAGGCAAAGCGATAGAGATACAAGAAAAATTTACTATAAAAATATACCTAAAACAATCCAATGTTTTGATTAATGCCAGTATCGTGTAAATATCGTTGATGCTTAGGCACAGGAGCCACAATTAAACAAAGGAGGATTAACATAAACTCGTATGAAGTTGAACCTGAGCAAATAGCAATTATAATGCTACAAATTTTTAATTATTCAACTATGCAAGTCCGCCGCCATACGAAGCCAGTAAACCAAGGCTTACAATGTAACCTTATTGACTACCATTCGTGTCAATAGTTACCCGGTTACATAATTAGCAAGTTGCAAGATGCAAGTCACAGAGCTAAAACCAACGGCTAGGGAAGAGATAGGCTAAGTGCCAGTTGCCAAGTTTTCGGTAGGTGTGTGGATAAAGCGTGCCGGATGTTTGCAAAATTGTCGACAATGCAGCGTTAACCTTGATCGTAGTGCAGCGTAAACCTCGCTCTGTAGCTATATGCACAGTGCACAGAGCGCAGTGACGCCGACGTAATCGATACGCGTCCAGGATGCGACAGATCAATAAGCAAGAATTACGTAATCGCAACGTAATATCATAATTAAATGGTCTTAAACATGCCTTAAGATTCAGGTGTTGTTACGTTATAGGTACGCAAATTCGTTCGATCAGCGCCTCTTTTCTAGGCGTTAAAATCCAAATAGTATTTGACCTGTTATGGTATTGTTTTCAACTCGGCCGCCATTAATAGCTGATGCTCAGTATTTTGTAGGCGTGTAAAGTTAATAAATCCAGGGTGGTCTGTTTGTAGTTGTAAAATGCTTCTGTGGGTCTAAATGTCAGTTGCGAATATCATCTGTTAGCATATGCTAACACTCACGTTTCCATACGTAATATCGAAGCGATTAGAGTATACAACGTACGCTTTTAAAATTGTTTACCGGTGACGCAAACGCATAGGCTCAACAAATTCGTTATTGCAGATAACGCGTGATAACGTTATCTTTCGCGAAGCTTGCGCGTGCCTACTGCTCGAAGACCACAAGTTATATTAAAATAGATGCTGAATGTCAATAAAAGATACATAATCTTAATGTCACCGATAAACTAGCCCGTATGAAGACATGATGCTACATAGAATCAGTTTGGTTTTGCCAAGAAACTCAACAATGCCACAGGGTAAATTGAAATGCGCATCAAAGTTCTTTTCCCAATGGGAGTGCACGTCATTTTACCCGTGTCGCCGCGGTTCGGACGCACCGGTGACCCGGTCGGCGTCAGGTGCGTCCTATTTATAGACCATCCTGTTTGCAACTCCCTCTATCTACGTCTTAACGACAGTCTTCGATTTGATAAACTCATGCCTGCCTTGAACATTCCTCCTGCTGCTCTAGAAACTTCACTTGGCAATCATTTTATCTACGTAAATGTCCTATAATCTTAAAAACGCACGTATATACTTTAGTAATTAAGATTATTTTCAACAGTATGTTTGACAATGTAATAGGCAACTAAAACGTCATAGATAGTTTTTGAGATGGCTTATGTAATGTTTTTACTGCGTGATATTAGCGACAGCAGTGTTTCCTTGTTGCCTGCTCAAATAACTTGTCATTAGCACGGCTCGGCGTCTGCATACTTATAAAAACTACAAAGCGTTTCATTAGTGAGCTAGTGATGAGCGGATTCTTTCTGCATGCGGCTACGCGCCGTCTAGGATCAATGAGATGCATCAAAGAATTCTCAAAACACTCTAACAATCACAAAGCTGCTTACTTATCCAATTAAAATGAAGATCTCTTTATAACAGATTTCTAACCATTGTACGCCCGGGAATATTGCCAAGAAACGATCAATGAATCGATTCGAATAAAACGCTCAATCAAAAGGCTAATTATCCGGTAAATTATAGGTTTGATGGTTTCCTGGAGTTTGATTAGATAGGTCTTTAAGTGCGTTTGTTAGGTACTCTCGACGTTAATGATCGGCTTGTCCATTGTATGCGACACATCGGCTACGTATTTCGCATTCCATTGTACATTTACAAATATGCTGTTACTTGTAGGCCTTAGGTACTACTCCTAAAGACACGTGTTCTAGGTTAATGGCTATTTTATTTACATAAAAAATGTCGGATGTGGGATAGCAAAAATTTTTCCGCTTTTGCGTGGACGGTAGCCAAAAATGTGCCAGTTGCGAACGGATGACTTGCAGAGCGTCCCTCGTTTTACCGACTGTATTCATTAAAGTGCGTCATACAGAAGCACATAATGATTCCTTGGGTTTTCGCATTCGCATATTACGTGCCGCCATTTTCGTTAGCGATCGCGATCGCTTAGCATTCATTATCGTGACGTCAATAGTCAAGACCCTTCTACGTATAGCTATGAAATCCCAATGAGTACGTGGCTAATAAAAAAGAGCAGGTGTGATCAAAATGATTAACTTGTTCGATAGTTCAAGTTGCGTGACTCCCCAATGTCTCCCTCGATGTTTCTCGATGTAAGTGTAGCGTAAATAAAAATTCCTTTAATATAACATTAATTCACACGGCTGTGTAAATATTCTGCTGCTTAGTCCCTTCTAAGTATTTTGATTGTATATTTTTAACTTTGTCATCATGAGTTTTAAATTGGTTGTTTAGAATATGAAATCGGTTTATTCTATAATGGTACCCTATTCATTATTCAATCGCTTTGTCTTATTGTCCACTGAACAAAAAGCGACGAATGAAAGAGCACGTTTAGCCTAAAACAATAAAAGCGTATTCGCGATACTCAACCTTTCAAAATTGATCTACAACGATCCTTTCGTAATGTAGCTCCGTCCACTCGCCATCTGGCTCGTGTCTCATATCAAGGACGTAATAGATACCGGTACGAGGCGAGCGGACGTGGGACAGGGTCCTTTATCAACGGAAGATTTTATTATTAACTACATTATTCTAGATTAAGACGCGACGATGCTTCCGCTCGGTGACCTATTGATTTACTGGTCAACAACTTATGACCGTGACACTAATCCACTAATAATGTAGCCCAAAACTTGTGACAAATAACTGTATGAGGATCGGTCGGTAAACAGGTTAACGTGTGTTCAAGGCAGTCAATTACTGCAGTGATTTTGGTTGAGGCAGCACGATCGGGTACCGTCGTCGTCACGTCATAAAGTAAACACCTCGCAAATACATAGCTATAAAATTTTAACGGTGATTGGCGGTGACGACGCCGTGTAGATACTATTATTGGAAAATAACAAGGATGGGGTAAATTTCAGCCGTCGTAAGATCTATAGCACTTGGCCACTTATGATATGATAATGTCGTAAGTGAAAAACAGCTATTGTTGGACATAGGTCTCCCTCAGGATGTAATGTACCTACATTCATTTAGTAATGTCGTTTCGAAACATTGTCTTTCTAGGTGAGTCGCATTGCAATGTCCTCAAATGAGACGTTGCGAATTTCATAATCCACACTCCACAATAAGTAGTTAGCACATTTCCGTTTGCGTTCGAGTAATAACATCCTTGCGTAGGAACCCAAATTACTACCGTTTAAATGCTACTACTAACTATGCTACCTGCGTAGGTTTTAGCGTAGGCCTTTGAAGTATTGACCGCCCATGATCATAATTCGTCTTTTTATGTGCATAGTAAAATTTTGTCGCAATCAAATCATCTACCGACCTAGCCTAAACTAGCCTAGCCAGCCTAGTTCTTTGGGTTTCTACTTCTCTCTCAATTGCTCTCATACGCTCTTGTCTTACCGAATTGACCCGCACCCGAAATACTTTTGAAGTCCTCTTGCACTGTACACTTTAGTTATCATTAAACGGCCCGTGACGGCATCTGCGCAAACATTGCTATTGACCTTCGTTGACACCAGACGTCGATGTTGTTGCAAACTCCTCGAGTTTAATGATCGTTTCATTGTAAGCCTTTTAAAGAGCTGAATAAAGGTAAATATTTGTATTTTATCTATTCTTACAATGGCCATCATTTAGGAATTAGCCTCGCAACTAGGGAGTAATGTGCCAGTATTTATATTGAAGCTACTAAAGTGATCTTAAGGCGGCCTTTACAATGAAACTTACGACTTACGTAAGTAGGGACTATTGGACTATTGGTTGGAAGTAGATAGAAATATTTTTTTCTCATTCTAACAGATAGCTGCGTCCCTACTTACGTAAGTCGTAAGTTTCAGTGTAAAGGCCGCGTAATAAGATCGCAAATAGTATTGTTGCTAAGTAAAAAAGGGTGCATAAGTACAAGTAATAGGTAATAATTATTTAGTAAATTTCGCTGGCAGGTCATCAAATTATAAATAGAGTGCTATTGTTCTTTCAATCGCATATTGATATATAGGAAGGATACTCTTGTACTATTATTGAAAACGATAATAGCGACCATTGATACAAAACACGGCATAATCATTCATAGCCCTGCAAAATTCCTAGTGCACGAGTACCGCAAGCCGATTCGCTTAGCCTCGTTTTCCAGCAACGCACACAAACGGCACCGTGCAATATTATTTCGTAGCGGTGTCCCCGCTAAGGGAACACGCTTGGTTTTTGTGTCGAGCACTAAAAGGCTATTATCAAAATGGCGGCGCGTGGCGTGGCGACCGGCCGGCGGTCGTTGACGCGGCGTTTGTTGCGCCGATATTGATTCGAGACTCGCGGGGAACGCTGCGCGCCATCTAGCGATGTAAGGAGGAAACGCAACTGTGTAGATAAAGCGAGAGGGGGCGCTGTTGTTTAAAAATTTATAATGTACAATTATTGCTTTCAATCAGTTAACGGAATTAAAATATCGTTTTTTTGGTTTTCTTCCCAATAGTTTAAGTAGGGTAGGACAATGGCGGTAAATTACAAAGTATACCAGATTAGTGTAGCCCTGTATTAAGTAATTTATACCAGGATTTTTAGATTAAGTCACGAGGGTTTTAGGATTCTTTGCAGAATCATTGGTACAGTGAGTCCTCTCCATAAAACTGCATTGCCCATCAGGGTTCGTTATCTATACTAATATTATAAAGAGGAAAGATTTGTATTTTTGTGTGTGTGTATGTTTGTAACGAATAAACTCAAAAACTATGGACCGATTTCAAAAAATCTTTCACCATTAGGATGATACATTAACCTTGAGTGACATAGGCTGTGTTTTACTTTTATGCGCGTACGGAGTCGAGGGCAACAGCTAGTGATTAAATAAAAAAGTATAGCCATCTGTCACACTGTTAAATTGCAATAAAGTATTAAATATTGAACTCATGACACTTGCATACTACACTGAATTCCACTTTATCTTAAAACATATCACACTGCCAGATCAATACAGCATTAACTCAAAATACGACTACATTTTAAAATCGACTCTATTACATTTCCTATGAACTTGAAACAAAACATGCTAGTTTTTTGAAATGATACTGTGTTGATCTGGCAGTGCGATATCGCCGTCATATTCGTAACGTTATGGTAGCTCACATCACATTAATTCACTTGACAGCGTATTGTTTAACAAAAATTGTTTTATAAACCTTTTGTTTTTAGAGAGTGTTCACTATACTTTTCCTCAAGGTATTTTTCTTATTGTTGTTTTCTTTTGTCCCCAGTGCAAGGACTTCGAGAAGGTTGGAGCGACGGTAGCCGTCACGCCGTGTGACGTCGTTGAAGAGGCTGACATCACCTTTTCGTGTGTCGCCGACCCACAGGCCGCTAAAGAGGTAACATTTAATTATTAAATAAATAAAAGGGGACAACCTTACACTAATTGACCTAGTCCTATGGGTTACCTATGGGATTGTAATATAATATGGGTTCAATACCTGCATCTTCTAAGATCAGTCAATTTCAAGTCATCATGTCTTTCGAGATACATCTTCGACTTTGTCCAACCGAATTGTTAACACGCAAGTCTATCTCAAGAATAGCTCCCAGGCAGTATGTTGATTCGGTGTAGGGGTATGAGAGCCAGTAAAATGACTAACACTCGTTTTAGACTCGAGCGGCGGCAAAGCAGTTGCGGTTGCGATTGCAAATGTTTCGTCTAGGAGCCCACTTACCATCAGATGGCCTGTGTGCTAATTTGTCTTCTCCATGTTGTACATAAACATTTTACCCATAAGCCGTAGGAACGACGCACAGCATCAAATTAAATATAACTAAACTAAACATCAAACTTGGTCGCTCGCTGAGAAACAGAAGTCCAAATTGAAGGTTTGCCAACGCCTGAACACCACGCTGCGCTCCAAAACATGCATTGCTGACGCGGGCGACAAAACTGCCAGGCTCAAATGGGAGGCACCCGGAAAGGTGGGCTAGTGTAGCCACCCATCGGGTGCCGCAAGATGGGTGACGCCGACCGAGCAGGCCGAGACGGAATGGCGGGACGACTTGGACGCATTTCTTAATAACTGGCTGGAAAACACATCATACAGGGACTCGTGGAGATGTAGGAGAGAGGCATCTGCTCGGTAGTGGAACACTCACATTGGCTAAGAAGAAAAAAACGACTAGGCAGATAAGTATACATTGCACAGAAACAGGATTGACTGCCTTTCTTAATCTGTCTAGTAGGTACTCATTGAATAGTAAAACTTTAAGTTACTTATTAAACATATTTGAAGTTGTTACTTTTGCTCATTTAACAATATTATTTATTCTGCTAACGTATACAGTAGTTAATGATTTAACTAGCGACCCGCCCCGGCGAGCCTTGTGAGATTTCTGTAACACCTGTACATTATCTAGAATTTATTGTACAGTCGACGTCATAAATATGTTTACACTTTGGTACCTTGTCTATTTAACGTCATGTTTAAACTGCCATATGAAATTGTCATAGCGGATAAAGTGACATGGTACTAAAGTGTAAACATATCTTTGACGTCGACTGTACATTAAAACCTTCCTCTTGAATCACTCTATCTACATATTGAAGAAAACGGCATTAAAAACCGTTGCGTAACGATTCGTTAAGCCATTGCGAGAATAGGTTAATTAAACATTAGAGATTAATCATCGTCATTGTCGCCAATAACATTAATTTATAACAGCGTCATTGAAGGTTGCCATCAATCAATAATTTTATTTGTCAAACCCGTTATTGCGTCTTATGGCCATAGTCTAGACATAAGCTCGTTAAAGGTTTCGTTTCAATGTGCTCATAATTTTCAACGTTTTATATCTTCCTACAACTTTTGAAACTTTCTAAAGTTATAATAAATGCAAAAGTCGTCACTTAAATGCCAATGATAGCTGAAAAGTACAACTTTACGTTACGCCTAGATACAATGGAATAGCTCTTAAAAAGTCTTGACGAGCATAAGAGCCATTAGAGCATCCCAGCTTCTATTTTGCACTCAATGTGTGTCAATCACATTGAAAATAGTAAATAGTCGAACAACACACACAAAAAACACAGAAAACAGAGCAGTAGGTTTTTAAGAATATTAGGGTAAGGCCCAAAAAGTTGGGCACGCTAACTCATGGAATTAAATTTTCTATTATACTTTTCCGTTGTGACTCGAAAATTACCCGTACAATTGTAAGGATAATTTTTGTCGTACAACGGAACTTTGTTCGCCTTCGTTGTTTGTATGGTTAACTACGCTTAACTATGGTCCAACTGTTTGGTCCTCGGCCTCACCCATTACCCTCCTAACATTGTGTTATATTGTCGCCGCCCCACTAACCCTGTTTTAACCCGGGAAGCACCCCCTACGGAGCAGTAACTCACGGGGGGTCGCCACTGACCCATATACCGTTTCCGCGGCGCTAAGGTCACGGCCGGAGGGTCAACGCTGACGCCCTGACCTTTCCCCTTGTGCCCCCCTAAACCTACCCTTCTTTTCGGATTACTGGAAGATTGGTCATTTGCGTAAAAGCTGTTGTTTTTGTTGGTTCGGGTAATGTATTACTTTTATTAAGTTGGGGATGGCCGTTTCTGCCCTACATTTTCACATGGATATATGTTTTTAAACGGATTTGTATGTTTAATTTTAATAGGATATGGTAAGGGAATCCGTTTTGGCTTAATGTTGAGTTGAGCTTGCGATATTTAGCATTGTCAAAAGGTATTCAAGAGTTTTAAAAAGAGAGCACCGATTATTTTCCGCAAACAGGCACTCAGGTAGGTACATAAAAACTTCCAATGTCTGGAACATACTTATTTCTGTGCACACAAATATTTTCCTACGCTTGGCCGGGGCACATCGCTTGACAACAAGAATCAGGTCAAAAGGGTTTCGTTCGTTAGTACAGAACACACAAGGTGTGTGCGATTTGTTTGTCGCTCAGGGGGGTTACAATGATATACTAAAGCAGTTCGGATTAGCGTAAGAGAAAGTGACAGAGTTGTATAACTGCTCAACGTAAACTGACCAGAGAGCCCTGCCAAGATGCATTGCGCTTACTAGCGTTTCTATTCATTTCCTTTTTAAACCAATCGTGTCACTGGTAGATCACGTGACTTTTCGTATCACGTCATCTACCAGTGACGCGATTGTTTTAAAAAGGAAACGAATAGAAACGCTAGTTAGCGCAATGCATCTTGGCAGGGCCCTCTGCTTTAGTACTATGTCTGTAACTCCCCAGGTCACAATTAACTAGATGTAACCAAGTATTTGCTTTTTTGTACTATGTCTGTTGTCTTGCGGTGTGTAAATATTTGTTAAATAAATGTATTAGCCACTTTGTCTTTTGTACGTGTAAGCGTGACGAATTCTATTGACATTTAAGATTTAACCTCAGTTACTATCTGCATAAATAATAAATACAACATTGTTGCGGAGGCCGCGAAACTAGAAAGAACAATAGACACATTAGTAGCAATATCCCGCCTTAACTATTGTTTTTTTTTTTCAAACCAACTTTTTAAAATCAGGGGCCTATTTTGCATTATAAAGTACAAGCCCGTACTATTAGTAAAAATCCATGCAAAACCACTAATATACTATTAGGTTGTACTTTATTATGCAATCGGCCCGTTCCCTTTTAATTTAAAAATATATTGGTTTTGACATGTCTCTCATTAACTGAAGTGCTTTAATTCTTAAAAATGGTCTTAAAGTAAATATCCATTAGTAATGGAGGAATATTTTTCCAGATGGTATTCGGCAACTGCGGCGTGTTGCACTGCGCGTCGCTGGAAGGCAAGGGCTACGTGGAGATGACGAGCGTGGACGCCGACACCTCGCACGACATCGTCGAGGCGGTCGGCGGCAAGGGCGGTCGCTACCTCGAGGCGCAGGTACACGACAGACCTATCCCAGAACACTTACGCCCTTACTTATAAACGTGGAATAACCGTGGGGTAGGCTAAATCATGCTTTGTCCTCATCTGTCAAATTCAAATGTCACAATGACAATAAGGATAAAGCTTGGTTTAGCTTACCCCACGGTTCCACGTTTATAAGTAAACATCGGTATCAACGTTCAGTTTTCATGGCACCCGGTAAGGGTAGCAAAAAAAGAAATACGTTCGAATATTTAACCTGTCTTTTGTCAGATAGATTTTAATTGCAACATTAAAGTTCGAATTGTTAATCTTTTGTCAGTAAAAATTAAATTCAAAATCTTAATTAGAATGGCTGACGCATTAGTAGGTCAAAGGTAGAGGAGAGGTTAATGAATAATAACTTTTATTTTCTATTATATTTTTAAACTTAATTATGCAGCAGCTAACTGTATCTATGTTTATGCTGTACATATGCTTAAAGAGGTTTATATTCTAAATAATGTCATAGAACCTTAATACTTATTTTGCATTCGAAAAAGAATATACCTATGCCTATGTCAATTTAATTGTCACACTAAATAAATATTAGTCAGTGAGGAAAGGTAGTTAAGTTGTGTACAAAATTTATATGGAAAATATGTCAAATTTCAAATATAGAATGTCGAACGGTCTATACAGATGTGTTACAAACACATGCAAGAGGTCATTTACTTAAGTTTTTCACCTATATATTAAAAGGTTAACAGCAAAACCCATGGATTTTTTTTTAGTATTTTTTTAAACCTTTAATACATTTTAAGCGTCTTTCTTTTTGTTTACAAAAAATATAAGTTCAAAATACTAGATGTATTTGTTTGTATTTGTTTTTCTGCAAACCGTACTTTGCCATGAAAGTTGAACGTTGATACCGATGTTTATTTATAAGAAAGGGCGTTAGACTACAATTAACAAACTCATCTTGGGTGAGATGCCCGTCACAAGATACGTCAAAGTAAACGTCAAGCCATAGAACACTGACATTATTGACGCATCTTGAGACGAGCATTACAGTCGAGATCAGTTTATCCCTCCGTCCACTAGAATCCATTAAACGGGTCACGTTTTTGTACATGTTAATCTATTGATGGAGTAGAGTGGGCTTAAATCAATTTGATTCGTTTACACTTTTTAACACTCTGGAATCCATCAATCCCACTCTTAATTACATTTTGATCCATCAATGGATTTTGTTAAACTTTTAATACACTTGATTCCATCAATTGTGGACATTTAGTATCCATTGATGGATCCCGGTATATAAAAAGTTCAATACAATCCATTAATGTATCTTTGTAGACTTCATAGTATATTTAAATCCATTGATGGATCCCAGCGTATTAAAAAGTGTAAACCACTCCAAACGGATTTAAGTGTACACTAAAGCACACTAGAGTAGACTCCATTAATGGTTTTGGATGTACAAAAAGTCCAATCGACCCATTTAATGGATTAGACTAGCTCTGGGCAGGACTAGCGTCGCTATTGCCTAACGCACTCGCAATCGACTTCAAAGTAGAACAATTGTTTTCATTTTGTATGCAGACTCTCCTTCGGACTGTCAAAATGAAAACGATTGCGAATGCGTTAGGCAATAAGGCCTCAGATTTCAAGAGCTGGCTGCTAACCTTCAGGAAAGGCCCAGACACACCGGATGCTTGACGTGCACGTGCGCGTGCGCGTTCGCTTTCCACTGCGTTGTATAGTGACATGTCGTAATGAGAATTCATACTATTCACCAAAAGAGGAAGAAACAATTAAATGAGTCACGGTACCTATCCTTATGCACTAAACACTTCGCACTTGACCGGTTTTATCCCTACTATCAACATTATCTATTCCAGATCCAAGGGTCCAAAACACAAGCGGAAGAGGGCACGTTGATCCTGCTGGCCGCCGGCGACCGCACGCTCTTCGACGACTGCCAGTCGTGCTTCAAGGCGATGAGCAAGAACTCCTTTTACCTCGGTAGTAGTAGCAGTCTCCGGTTTAACCGCCTCGGCGCTGGGACCTTGACAGATTTGACGCCGCACTGCTGCAAAACGCTTGTCACTTGCTTTAGAGGATTGTAGACCGACGCATAAACCGCGCTGTCATTTGTTTTTCATCACACTTGCTCGGAAAGGGTGTTATAACACGCAGGCGTAGAGGGCAGTTACAGCTGATTTAGCTCCCGCTTGAGTTATGGATTTTTATAACTCCCTAGGGAGTTAGGAGTTTAGTTTTAAAATATAGAATCCACTCGTTTCAGACTAAGGGGTGTAAAATCAGCCAAGGTTTATTTCCTATATTCAAAACTTGGCTACAAACCAATTTTACTGTATAATTAAACTTGTACGGTACATTTATCTGCATTATATTTATATTTTACCATTATTTCAGAGGCATTTGCATTTTTTTTTATTTCGTTTTGAAAATCGGTACAATCTCCTGGCAGTATGGCCTGTCAAGTTTAAAAACTAAAGCAGTTCTAAGCATTATCTGTGGAAGAATATGTTGAAAAAAGTTGACAAACTCTATTAGCTAGTCGAGTTCATTTGTTTGATTGTGGTTTTGTATATTATTTATTTCTCAATGTTTTTTTATTTCCTCTCAAATGTAATGAAAAACATTGTGTGTATCACGGGCAGTAAGGTGATTACAAACTCTTCTAATAGTCTCTCGTTAGCAATGATCTTACCGCCCTTGACGCACAATATACTATTCCATACAAATTTACATACTTTTTCACCACCTAAATCAAGTCCGATTTCCTTGATTTTTTAATAAGTTATAGTTGTTATGAAAATGTAGGTTTGTACATTTCCGTTTTTTATTTGTTTCTTTCCAACAAATATTTTCCGGAAGAGCTCCCACAATAGATAAGCAATGGTCGAAGCAGTACCAGTCCCATCTCAACGCCCCCAATAATAATACCCTCTACATACACAAACCAACTCAAAAAATAGTCTTTATATGATTAATAATTAATTGTGCAAAATGTAGTAACAGATAATCAACTAATTTTTAGAGTTGTTCGTAATCCTGTAGCTCTGCCTATCCCACTCTGGGAATGAAAGCGTGAAGGTATGTATGTATGTATGTAATTCGTAATATTTTTTTCGATACCTGCCTATCTAGGGATACTCAAGTTATGCTCATTCCCTAAATTATCCGAGGTAAACTAATTCTATCTGCGTTCTGAACATTGGGAAAAAGCATTAGCAAACTCCAAATAGATGTTAACCAACAATAAATCTTAAACAATAGTATAGTGAACCACAAAACTGGGCAATGAAGGTCATACCAGACAATTAAGCGTATATTACAGTTTGCTTAGTAATGAGCTAATGATTAATAGATACGGTTCGAGGTCGAACTAATTAGGATAATGTGTGCTTATTGCCCTCGGCTTCAGCAGTGCGGTTTCAAATAGATAGCTATTTTTAAATTTTTATTTCGTAGTTTAGTTTTTTTTGTATCACTGTCAAAGATCAATACCGAGCGCCTTTTTTAGTTATATTTATTTGTGCATGTTTTACCTTTTTCTTTTTAGATATTTATGTTCAATTAGCGTCATAAATAGCTCTACTTTTTAAACTTGTCGCTTTAAACCGTATTTTTTTTTTGTGACAGACACATGCCGTGTTATTTTCATATAAAGTTACTAAAGTTTACTTAAGTTATTTATAATGTGGAAGAGAGGAATTTGAAAAGTTTAGCAATTTTGACGTAATACGTAATGTAGCAGTTTTTCCCAAGGTGACACGACTAATGACACGCGGATAATGTATAACCTGGTAAATTGAAGTATCATGTCAAATTGCTAAACTTTCAAATTCGTCCATAGGTCATGTTTTAGTAAGTAAGATATCAAAGTTACGTCTAATTGTGTCCCAGTTAAAAGTTAGTGTTGAGGTAAGTAACACGAGGATGTGTCGCTATAATTCAGACGTGGGAAACTCGTTGAAAATTTACGATAAGTGCAAAACTTAATTCAGCTTGAGTTTTGCTTATGTTACTCTAAAGCATGAAGTTACTTTGCCCATATTTTTGTTTTATATAACTCTCTAGCGACCCGCCCTCGCTTGGCTTCGCTTTTTGTGAGTTTTCTGAAAAAATATCTAACATATGGTGAAAATCACATGAAACCCTCAGTAGTTTTTGAGATCATCGCGAGAATACAGATAGACAGACGCGGCGGGAGACTTTTTTTAAAAATACTTAGTCATTAGTTGAGTTCGTAAAACTTGACGTTGTAAATTTAAAAAATGCCAGAAGTGATAACTTAAACTAATCTAAGTTGAACTATTTAATATTTAAATTGTTTAACTAAGCTGTTTTTATACTCCCTCAATGCTTTCCTACCTCTTTGCTGGCGCCGTAACGCGTTACGTAACGATGCGGTTTACCATCCCATAAGAAGTTATCACTTCAAAAAAATTGTAACGACGTCATCTTGAACCATGTCGTGTTCGAGTTCATAGCGCACAAAAAACCTCTTCTCCTTCAGGCACAACTAAACATTGCTCTAAAAATCGTCATTGTCGTCCCCAGGCGACATCGGCAACGCCTCGAAGATGAACTCGGTGCTGCAGGTGGTCGGCGGGGTCTCGCTGGCCGCGCTCGCCGAGGGGCTGGCGCTGGCGGACCGGGCTGGCCTGAACCAGGCGGATCTGTTGGACGTACTGGCGCTCACGCCGCTTGCGTCGCCGCATCTCATACTGAAGGGTCGTGGTGGGTTATATCTCTTAATATTGGAACACCCAATTATTGGCATCCGAAATACTAGTTAGTGGCACCTATAGGCGTACAACTTAATTGAGAGCCGGGGTATGCATGAATCTCGGGGAGAGGGCATTGGTGCTCTAGCCTAAGGTGTGTTGAAGGGTGAAAAGCACCAAGTTTCAGTATTTTCAGATAAATATCGTAGACGAAAGAATTAAAAAAAAATTATGTATGTAAATTGAGCACTGATTGATTAGTGCGAAGTCATACGAGGGGGAAAGACGTCGAGAGACCTTACGATTTCCTTGCTGAACTTTGTAACCCTTTGACCGATTCTGTTTGTTTTTTAAAATGTATCTATCTCAACTATTCTTTTAATAAATTTTATAAAGGTCGGATTAATAAAGTTTAATTAACATAAGAATTTCCACTGAATTGACTCCAAGATCTCACAAAAAAGAACTCGCTTCTTTTTGTTGGTTATAATAATCAGCGTTGTAATTTATAAGTTACAAGTCTTTATCTGTCTGTGGTTGTGTGGCTTCCAAACCGATTGATATAAATTTTAATGCGGTTTTTTTATCGAAGGCTAGTATATGAAATTAGCATACGGTGGCGAGTTACCATTTTCAACTCCTTTGGTAGTTGTTTTATTAGTTTTTGTAATGTTCTTCCAGCGATGATCTCGTCGTCGTACTCGACGCACCAGCCGCTGTCGCACATGCAGAAGGACCTGAAGCTGGCGCTGGCGCTGGGCGACGCGCTGGAGCAGTCGCTGCCGCTGTCGGCGACCACGAACGAGATCTTCAAGCACGCCAAGCGCCTCGGGTACGCCAACCACGACGTCGCCGCCGTCTACATCCGCGCGCGCTTCTAGCCCGCCGCCGACCAAGGGAGCGCCTCTTATAGATCGGCTCCTTTCAAATTTAACACCTCATTATTCGACCTATGAAACATGCATTCGCATGTGGAGAGGCTTTCTCTTTAAAACTAGACAATCTCTCCGACTTTCGCGCGGACCGTCTCGCAAACTTCAGTCATCCGCATTCGTAAGGGTCTCATCACACTTGCGATAAGCGGCCCAGTTGAAAGCGAGGCGAGCGCGCAGCGAGTTCGCTGCAAGCGCGTAACGATTACCGCGAGCGCGCGTCGAATTCGCTGTGTAATCGCGGCAAAATCCCAACTCTAGACGCGGCGAATTCGCTTCGCGCTCGCGGCAAAATCGTTGCTCGCGAATCGCAAATGTGATAAAGCCCTAAAGCGGACCGTACAATCAGAAAATGTTATCCAACATTGGGATTAAAAATATCTGATATCGAATTTTTGTTCCCAATTGTTTATCCGAATTTTCATAAATTAGAAATGCATTATTTTTTAAACAGTTTATCCTTCCAGGGTTGTAATAAAACAAACTTAACCTATTCATAGGTCCTGTAGGTATATCACCTTAAACATTTTAAAAAGTAAATGGAATAAAAAAAAAGCTCTTCTAACTTATGAATTATCTTCTTATCGGACTGCTAAAACAGTGTTCAGATGTATCGACTCCGACCACGATGAAACGGATCTGTTTACGATACGATTGAAGTTTGTGGAACGAATAAGTGCAACCGTCGTAACATCAATGGCTTCTTCTAGCGTTCATATAAACGCAACACACCTCACGACCTCTTAACATTATACCGAGCAAACGTCGACCGTCTAGTGACGCCCTCATTAATATTATTGTGATTTCTAATTAACTAAAGATTTTCCTTGGAATCGGACGGTGCTTTTTTTGTAGCGCAAGTAAAAACACAATTTATGGGATACGTAAGAAACTTTAATAACAACTACCCTTTCAATAGTCAGCTTAACGGGAAGGTGGCCAGTTTTTTCCGTTAAGTTGCTAACTTGAAGGTCAATTGTTATTAAACTATGTGATACATCCTATAAGTTGTGTTTTCATTTGTAATACGATAAAAGAACAGTTCAATTTTAAGAAAATACTTTACTTTATTAGAAAACACAATAATAGTCATGAGGGCGCCACTGTACACCCGGCATCTGCTCGATGAAGTTGTAATGAGCCTCTTCTCGCTCTACAGTTAAATGTTGTCAGCAACTGTCTCTTTTTTATTAACTTCTGACAAACGAAGAGTTAATTACACAGTGATAAAACGAACGGATAGGTTGTTAGTCATAGCCCGCATTGCAGCGATACCCGTCGTACATCTGAATAACGATCAAAACAGTAGATCATACAGAAATAAACATTTTCAACGCCAATGACGAGTAAATCCCTCAGTTGACAACTACGTAGACCTAAACGTATATGACGTAAGGTTGAAATCAGCTCTTGCTGTTAGATTCCATTGGCATCTCGGTGACCAGTGCTTGACGTGGTAAAAACAGTTGTATTGCATAACGCCCAATTATTGGCATCCAAAATACCAGCTAGTGATTATAGAATTATCACCTCTATTGCCTTGATATAAAGTTTAATGGTGCCAATAATCTTTAGGGTGCCGATAATAGGGCTGTTTCCCTTTTTATGAAAAAATAATCGAGATCAGTTGAGGGGTTCGGAACGGAATTATCAGTTACGACCTTCTCGATGCTCAATATACAGTTCAATGTCGTTATCTGAAGAGGTAATTAATTAGTTTGCGAGGTTTCTATTAATATAGTTAATAAACAGAAGACATAAGTGCAATACATGTTTGAAAGCAACGTAGACGGTCGAGTCTGGTGTAAATGAGATATTTTGGACGCACTGAGAAACAAATGAATCCCATTAAAGTCGCAATTTGTTTTTGTATTAATTTCTGACGCATATGGTGTCATGAGCGGTGAACGTGGCATCGCGTTCAGTGCCAGAAACTCATAAGGTTCATGGAAAAAATGTACATACAAAATGTTGAGTTTCCTTGTATATTTCACAATGTCATCAGAAATGCAATTGTCTTATTCGCTGTAATTTTACCCTTGACGCATGTCTGTATACTGGGCATTGGTAAGGTTGCATTCGTTTGGAACTTAATCTGACACTGTTAACGTATTCGCCACCCGTGACGCACATGCGTCATTAGTTCGTACAATTGTCAAACTTGCGCGCTGCGTGGTTCTTGACTCGTGGCTAATGTTGGGTTTCCGTGTGTGTAAATATGTGTAAAAGCCCAACGATGGATGTGATAAAGATCGTTTTAGAGTCAAATAATACTTATAATCAGTCGTTGACTCATTGACTGCACTGCGTTTGATATAACAGCTCAAGTGACTTTTACAACAAATTTGTTTGCAAAATGAACATAGATATATTTTAAGCCAGTTTAAATCAAACTGTACAAAAATTCTATAGTATGGACTCAGTGTAAGTGCAATCCTGTTCGGTTCGAATCTAACCCACGAGATAAGATGAAAAACACATGCAAGCGACGTCACATACTATTTTTACGTAACATTTTTTCATAGGTGAAGTCATAGGTTTATAGCAAATTAGTTGAAATAGTTCCATAGTCATGTTTTTCATCTTCTCTCGTTCTAGTTAACATATATAATAATTAATAAGATATATAGGCTTTGTTGAAATGCTTAAGAAACCTAACTAGAGACAAACCTATCCTAATGTATGTATGATCGAACAATCTTTGAAATTATGTTTCTGTCACTATAGCGAAGTGCATCAATTTATTTTTAAACAAATAGGTTAGTTAATGAAATGGCGTCGACCTCATCGTGGCCTTAGACGAAGTACAGATGGACGCAAAAGGAAGCACAGTCGAGGACAAAATATGTATACATGCTATTTTCCCCTTGGATATACTCGTGTGGGTAAATCTTTGACTTTGCCCGCTACCACTTATGCCTTAGTGTCAAGTATAGAAGTATTTTGTTATCAGCTGTGACTGTACATTTTGCATTTAATTGCGATGCAAGGAGGAATCATAAATGTGACAATATTATGGCTATTAACTGACTATTTGTATATTAAAAACGGTCGTATTCAGTCACAACTCGATTGTAAATGGATCTTTCGCCAGGAGCTTCAGCTGGTATTGTCTGCCTCCTCGACTCTCCCATACAACAAAGTAGTTAAGACGTTATTTTTAGTACCTTTAGTATATGACAATGAAATGGAAAACGTTTTTCTGACATCGTGCCCCTGTACACTTATTTTTAATTTTGGTTAAGTTAGCACTCGTTTTAATGTTAATAATTATATGTCCAAAGTAAACAATATACTTGTATTTTATTGTATTTTTCTCTTTCCCCTGGGTTACTTCATTATCCGATATTTCCTTTTCCTACGCCGATATTTTATGGAACGTGGGTAGTTAACTAATCTATATGTAAAAAGAACCACCAAGTTAACTTTTCACTACCTACCTATGCAAGAAGCTTATAATCTATGGAGAGTACACAGCTGACAAACGATCGAAGCTACGAAAAATTTAAATCTTTTGCATCTCTTTCTCCAGGAAGGAAGAAAAGGAACAATACAATTTTGCATCTCCTTTATTCATTGCTAAGAAAAGAGATCCAAAACATACGTTATGTTATTCAACGTTACATTTTCTAGCTTCACTTCAAAGCTTTCTCTTCATTCTACATAGTATATACGCTTCTTGTACCTACAACTAGAGTTTTTTTAGTTATACCCCTCTATGGCACCCCTTTATCCATAAACGTACTATAAACCTATTTTAGTACTTTAAGCGTTGTCTCTTTCTGTAAAATGGAAATGTCGGCACCCTTTCATTTGGCTCAAAAACGTTTCCCAAACTGATTCATTTCCCAAACATATCATATGGGCAAACGCTTTTTTTTTCCGAATCTGTAAATATTTCAGGATTTATTTGAGGACCATCTTGTAGAACCCTATAGGTTAGGTTAGCTTAGTTTTATAAAAATCCTGAAATATTTACAGTTTCGGAAATAAAAGCGTTTGCCTAAAGCCCGAGGCCCTACTTTGAAAATCGAAGTTACGTTAGCTCCATCCCTTTCTCTCGATTTAGTCTCGAAGGACGAGTGAGTTTAACCTTTTCAACGCCACAGTCGGCTCTGGCCGTCAACTAAAAGTCGTGCCACTGACGCCACGTCGGCTACAGCCGACAAGAGTTCAAGATTAAAAGAGACTTTGTTTGGTAGCAATAAGGTGTAATTTGCATAGCATAGCAAACATGTTTGGCGTGTGGGTGGCACATTTTGTATTCGACGTATGGCGTTCAAAAGGTTAAAGTAGGGCCTCTGGACAAAGGCCTTTGCGTCTGGACAAAGCATATTTCAAGTATTGGTGACAGGTTGAAGCCCATCGCCTAATGGCCCCTCTACACGTTGACGGATCATGGGCCAACGTAAGGGAAGCATTTACACAGTGAGCAACATATTCTTGCATAGCACTCTTACGTATTGCTCCGTCCCTTACGCTAGCCCATGATCCGCCAACTTGTAGAGGGGCCATAATAGTAATACGAGCCTTTATTAAATGAATAGTTTAACTATAATAGGTTTATTGTGCGCTTATTTGTATGCCTTCACTCCTTGCTATTTTAGTAAGGTGTAATAAATACTATTAGTTACCTTTACATTTGACAGCAGATTTATTTCAATGTGTTTGACTGTAATCTTATAGTAGTTTACGTGACGGTTGCGTAATTACAGGCATTACAACATGAGTGTGGTTTATGAAACTCGCCTTGCGGCTCGTTTCATAATAGATCACACTAGTGTTGTAATGCCAATTACGCACAGTCGCGTACAATACTTTATCTAGACACATATTATAACTACTCTAAGATGGGTTCAGAAGCCGAAAGGCAAATGACCAGCATAACCTTACCTGTGGTAGTAGGTGACAGCGATGACAGCTGTAATGTAATTTTGAAATTACGTTATCGAATATTGTAAGGTAATGAGATCCAAATTTGGAACATATTCCAAAATGAACAGCTGTCATCGCTGTCACCTACTAACACAGATAATGCTGGTCACATTGCCTACGGGTTTTGAACGCATAATAGAGGACTTATGATATGAGTGTAGATAAAATAATAATTATAATATAATATTAGACGACCCAAATCGACAACTAAAGAATGGCATGCTTTTCCTTATAAGTAGCTGCTGCATACAGTCTGTGAGCACTTAGAAGATACTTCGGATTTGTACTTCTCTCTCACTCTTATTAAGAGCGTATGAGAGCGAGTGAGACAAGTGCAAACCCGAAGCACCTTAGAGCTATCCTACTGTACTGCCCTTCTAAATAAAAAGGACGCATGCGTAATTTGATAGGCAAACCAAATTAAACTCCCTATCTTATAGAAATAAGGTCACTTGTACATACGCGGTTCTATGAGACATGCGTCCTTTTTTCTAAGGAGGGCAGTTTAGTGCTTGCACAGAAGAAGAACATATAGCATAGAAACCGGACTATAAGACGTACTTTGCGTCAGCTATCTTTCTCTACTTTTTAGATTACGATTACATGAGAAAAAATGAAACAAAAAGTAGGCTGTTTTTTCTGCTTTAACTGTCGTTGTCACAAGGTTTAACACAGGGACTTCTTTGTCCTTCCTATAGGAAGGATTTGTCTTTCCTTGTCTATAGGTCCAAATACTATAGGTGCTTATTATATGTCCAAATCACGCCTTACTTGTGATGATGTGCCAAATAACGAAAGAACAGCTATAGATGCATCTCTTTCCAACTCACTATGAAAACCATTAGCAAAAAGAAGTGAACCATAATGTATTTTCTGCTTATTTAGTACGGTTTCTATGCCTTTAGTCTATTCTGTGAGTGCTTGGTCACTTTAACGTCATGTTTGAACTGCTGCACTCATCTGTCAAAGTTACGTCGAATACAAAATGTGTCACTGATACACCAAACATGTTTGCTATGCTATGCAAATTACAACTTAATTGGTACGAAACAAAGTCTCATTTTATCTTGAACTTGTGACGCCTGTAGCCGTCGTGGCGTCAGAGGCAGTTTCAGTATGCACCTAAACAAAGTCAAAAGATCTAGCTTGTAAATCGCGGAAGTCGGCAGCTGCGTAGGCATCGCTAATCGATGGTGACCTTCAGGCAGATACGATACGAGAAAGCCGCGCTAAAAATACCGCGGTGCTGTGATTTGCCGCACGCCATGTGCGTTACGCTGGGCGTTGACGGTGTACGAACTAAAGTATTAATTTTCGATGTCTGTAAGTCCTAAAACGAATACCAACCATTTTGCTCCGTCTGGCACTGGTTCAGATGTTTTATATTTTTTGTATTTTTGATTTTGTTTGTTTATTTATTTTTCTGTTCTTGTCTTAGATGTAAGCAAATAAACGTTTTTTCTTTCTTTCTTTCTTTTTTAATATTTTAGTTTATTGTTAAGTTAATTTTTCTACATTACGTACCTAGGGACTAAGAGGATTGTGAATATAAAAAATTCCATACAAAATGCGATAACGTTTCTCTCCCTTTAAACCTATGTCCGTTTTTTTGAATATCTTGTAGATATGTTGGTTTGTTTGCAAGAAAATAGGATGATGGCACCAGTGTTGGACATTTAGCTGACATGCACCAGTAATGGACACTTAACTCTTAATTCAAATTTCATACGGTCGTAAATTGATTGTTGCAAAACAAATTAATGACCCTTATCTTCAGTAAAATAAGAATCAAGTGTCCATCATTGGTCCTTGTCCATTACTGGTTCTGCGTCACCCTAATTCTTGGAAAGAATAAATAAAAACCAAAGAGGAAGCGTACAAACCTAGTTCCTCATAATTACTACAACATATTCAAAAATCGTGGTAATCGGACGGTCGGGAATCGGTAAGAGCCAATGTCCCACTGCTGGGCAAAGGCCTCCCTCCCTTCTTTCCACCTAGCCCTAGTCTCCCACCAGTTCCGATTGAAGGCATCAAGCTCATCTCGCCAACGTCGCCTTAACGAGCTAAATTTATATGGAAAAAAAATACAGCTATAGAATGCAAGGGAAAGCAGGGAATATTCATGGATTTTTTAAATAGCCTTTCTCAACAAAATATGAACATACCGTAAAAGAGATCACCAAAAGTGAAATTAAAATTAAAATCGGTCAAGAAATACGGATGATACAAGCATTTTAAACTGCTAATTAGACAATGACGTCATGGTGCAGTACGGCCATATAAACTCCACGTAAAATTCTGTTTTGCTAGAAAGAGATAGGAACAAATCTTTGTTAGCTTATATCTTGGTTATTTTTATAGCTATTCAAAAAATGATTTTTCTCTCCTGTTTGTTACATGAATCAGCTTTTATTTAAGCTGTATAAAAACATGCATATTCCATATTAAGCGTCGATTCGCAATCCTTTTTACTTGCAACAAGGACCGGTCCTGCGCCGCTTGTATCCGTCGGTTTCCCGTGGTTGGGGGAGGCTACTTATGACTAGCAGCAGATGTCTTTCGACTAAAATGATGATGATGATAAATATGTTATTATTTGATATCGGAGTTTTTGATACGGACAGGGACGCCCTTATTATTTCCTACAAAGAAACATACGCAGCTTAAAAAAGGTGGTACGCAAACGCGGTATACTTAATGGCTGCAAGCGAATAAGTCGAAGTGGGCGACGATGTTTTCTGCGACGATAACGACGGTGCTTATTAGGAACCCTAATTTTCATCATTATTCGACCTCTAGTTGGAATTATCGTTTATTCTTAAGTAATTTTCGATATAATTTTATTTACAAACCAAGCTTACCCTATTCGTAGATGTTTTTGGGAACTCACTCAGCTGAAATACTATTTTGGATAAATCATAATTTGGGCTTGGCAGAATTTCATTGTCTTTCATAATTTGGACTCACGATGCATTAAGAGAAAAAATATTAGGACAAATACCAATACTTTAGGTGGTCGAGCTGCGCTGACGCGCGCCTGCGGTTGGTCGTTGCGGCACGGTATAAAAATTGTACGTCATTGCGAGGAGGTCGCCGAAAAGAGTTGCGGGTGTCGTCAACCTTTTATTAACTTTCTATAATAGTCAGCTATAGTAGCCTCGTGTGGTTGCCGAGTTAGAATAGTGCCACTCCATGTCTTCCCGTGGATGTCGTAAGAGACGACTAAGGGAATAAAGGCTTGTAGTACTGTTAGGCGATGGGCTTGCAACCTGTCACTAATACGCTGGTAAACATCTTAGCCTAATTGTGCAAATTGTGGTTATAGAATTATCAACAAGTTTTTAGAGATGTTTGTAATTCTGTAGCTCTGCCTACCCCACTCTGGGAACGAAGGCGTGAGATTATGTATGTATGTATGTATAATAGATATATTAAATGTATCATTAATTAAGTTGAAAAACGGCTTAAAAACCAAATATTCTTAACTGTTTTTGTTTCTTATGTTTTTACCCAGTTTATTATTGTATTTCGTATGTGTAATTTGTATATAAATTATTAATCATTAAATATATTAATTTAGCTTTGATTTGCCTTATAAAAATGTTGTGTACAATTATTATAGTAGTGTAAGCAATGTAAAGATGTACTGTAATGTGGTAATACTATGTTTTTGCCTACATTATGTTATTGTACCTATATAAATAAATAAATAAATAAATAGTCAATTTTGTATCGTTAATACATAGGTACGTAATGATACATGTTTGACTTCATATATCTTTTTTTATGTACTTATGTTCACCAATGGATGCGATTAGCCCAGGACCTAGGAGAGTGGCGTAATAAGGAAGTGGGTGGATGCAGGCTGATTGGATGGATGGATGGATGTTCACTTTTCTGTCGATTCTGCCATCACTGTTGTGAACTGATTTTTAAATATTTTTTTTATGTGGGAATCCATAAGGAATTAGGGGATCTCCTCAAATATGCATACACTATAATATACCATAACTTTGCCGCATTGTTGCTTGCGGCGAGCTTGAGATATTCTAAAGCTTCTTTTACAATTGAGAAGTGGGGCGTTGTAGATTGGAAACACTATATTAGTAACCATGTAGGTACTTACAGTCAGCAGCAATAATATATATACAATATTACGTTCTAAAATATCTGGCACACTCTTATACCTCTAATAATAGAGGCGTGTCAGATATTTTTGAGCCCAATATGCAGGGTAATATATTATTTCCGGTGTCTACATTCCTACGTATGTGTAAAAGGTAATTCACCTAAAGAAGGCGGTCTTTGTGTAGGTAGTAATTGTGTCAAATTGATAATCATCATCACACCAGCTGAAGAACGTCCATTACTGGACATAGGTAGTCCTTCCTTATAGGTATAAGGATCTTTACGACTGTTGGTGTTGTGCTAGTCGCATCTATCAGCTCCCCGCTATCTGCACCAGAGGCCCGTTTCACGAAGCTACAAGTTACAAATTACAAGCGGAAGTCTCTTTCTAAATCCTTTTGCTAGAAAAAGAGTTCCGCTTGTAATCTGTAACTTGTAGCTTCGTGAAACGGGCCACAGATCGTCGGTCCAGCTAGTGGGAAGCATAGCAAAACCCATTTCTTCCCATTGTAAATTACACATTAGGAACACTACGGGGATTTTACAGAATTTTCGATAACATTCATACTGAAAAAGTATTTACGGAAACGTTGTCGACCCCTGGAAAATAATCGTGCAACATGCAAAACCACGATAACGCGAACTTATTATGAAGGTAAAGTTCACGAAAAACTCCACATTTCGATTAAATC
The DNA here is from genome assembly GCA_946894065.1 of Acleris literana. NCBI lineage: Eukaryota > Metazoa > Arthropoda > Insecta > Lepidoptera > Tortricidae > Acleris > Acleris literana. Next base: position 16,075,190 of record OX335686.1, read on the forward strand.
GCCGCAAGCCTAAGGTTACCTAACCACAGACATCGTGACACAACCTTACAATCAATAAACGGACCATTAAATAACCTTTTTTCAAACATTGTCAAACTCTTTTAAAATTAAAAATAGAATTAAAAAAGTTTATCGTGACATTTCAATTCACCGTCCCCCTTAGTAGACTGTGCATCGTCCGTTTTTTTCTATTCGAATGTCTTATTTTTAATGCTCGTCGTAATTACCTAATTATTTAACATTTCTATTGCGTTTAAATTCTAAGTGAAGATGTCTTTTTTATCCGAATATTTCGACGAATACCGCGAGCAGCCAATCAGAAAAATTAAATCGTAAGTAAATGTTATAGGAGACGTATTTAGAATAACGCTTAGGATAATAGTTACATACCGCCGACGCGTCAAATTTGAAGCCACGAATTAAAGCATGTAGGCGTACTTAATGACTGACTGTTGAGTATCTTGTTCCGACGTTTCTTCTTAGCAGTGGTCTCCTTTTGGGGAGCGCTGGTAGATTTTTGATAGTGTAAAAGTGTCCGTGCGGCCTACTTGCTGAATAAACATGTTTTAATCTTTTTTATCTTTGAAAAGTGCACAAATAATGTCCTCCTGAGCAGATCTTGATGGGTCATGGTTTAAATGGTATCACATTGGTGTAATTATTCTAAGGGGACAAATTGTAAAAGACGTAATCTCGTATAATTATTTGGTTATAGGGCCGGCCACTTTAAATCACTATACAAAAACACTCATTTGAAGACGAATGACTGTTTATATTTATACTGTGGGTTACTCGTTTGATCGTTCGTCAGATCCCTTTTTCGTCAGAATAAATTATAGTCGGTCTTTTTTCGGACGAAAACGAGATTCCTCTTTGGACAGAAAAAACTTCGGTTAATTTTTACAATAATTATTTCCCCTTTGTAGTCATATTATGAGCCCACAGACCACTTAGCCCGCGACCACTTTTTTTCATAGATGACTCGACCCACACTTAACGGATAACTCGGCCCGCTTTGAAATTAAGTGTCGACCGAGCTCCGCTGCCGCGGAGCTCCTATTTCTGGGTGGTTTGGCCCTCCGGGCCTGCTGCAAAACTAACATAACCTAAATCTACCTAGTACGTATTTATGCAACTTCTAACCTAACCAAAAGTCCCACATTTTATTCTGACGAAAACGGAATCTAACCAAAGTCTGTTTTCGTCTGAAAAAAACTGTCTGACGAATCTGTCTGAGACGACTATTTTCCCGTGTTGTTTTCCAGATTGCGCCCTGAGACAAGATGGGCAGACCTCGAGGGCAAATGGATGGACCCCAAAAAGGGGGCGAAGGACGTAAGAAATGTCCATTGTTGGAATTCTGAAAACACGATGTCATTACACATTGTTTTACGTATGCACTACCAGGGGCCCATTGCATAGTAAAGTACAAGCCCATACTATTAGTAAAAATCCATGCAAAACCACTAATACTATTAGCTTGTACTTTATTATGCAATCGGCCGGGCCCCAGTTAGTAACTACGTACCAGCGTAGTCAGTTTGTACCTACTTATGGGCGTGGTAGGTCTTGTTTTAAATCTTGTTTTGACGACACGTTAGCCTAGTTGGTAGTGACCCTGCCTATGAAGCTAGCGGTCTTGGGTTCAAATCCCGGTAAGGGCAGACATTTGTGTGATGAGCGAGAGTATTCGTTCCAGAATCTTGGATGTATAGTTTGGGACTAGGTCAATTTGTGAGAGATTGTCCGCTGATAATAATAATATTTTTATTTTATTTTATAACATGAAATTAGAGTAAGGCTGCTGTAATGTCGTTGCCGACTGTAATTTGGCGTGAAAAATGGCTGATATGTGATGTAAGGTAAAAGCTCGTATTATGGACAGTGCTCCAATTATGAACGATCCCATAAATACCTATAAGTTTCTGAGATTAATATGCTTTTAGTGTTACAATTAGATTATATGAAATTATTCGCGATTACCACTATTAGAATAAAATGTTCAGTATTGATAAGTTTTCATTTTAAAAATGTTAATGTTCATCACTGGAGCATTGTCCATAATAGGTGATTTTACCTTAAGTGCACTTTAAGCTAAGTTTCAATAAAAACGGTTGCGCTAAACAACTATCCATTTCCCCAGCTCTGTAACAAGATCTTGTGAGATGTTAACTTAATTGGGTTACTCTCAAAATTCCCTTTTCGCCAAATGACCATTTCAGCTAGATGACATAACAGTAAAATACACAGTCAGCAAACAGTCAATTCAGCTGACTGACATGAAAGTAGAATACTCAGTCAGCAACGTGTCAATTAAGCAGGACGTCACAAATTGAAATGAGCAAGTAGCCCAACGTTTGGAAATATAAATAGTCCGTGTGATTAGAATACCTAATTAACCGAAAGTAAAATTAGTTGATTGACATGAACTTAGAAGGAGTTATTAGCAAAACGACTGGAAATTAAAATAGTCCGTAAATTTGAAGTTTGAATCACCGAGTGTCATATCAACACTTGCCATTTTATGATCCAGACGTTTTGCTGACGGGCTATTTGGCGTTCATGTCTATTTAGTAATTAAGACATTTTGAGATACAAACGATTCGCTACCGGGCCATTTAGCTTTTATGTCTATTAAGTATATAAAGACATTCTAAGATAAAGACGTTTCGCTACTAGTGTATTTTAAATTGTAACATTCTAAGATCCAGACGTTTTGCTAAAGATACATTTAGCGTTCATGTCTATATAGCAACAAAGACTTAACACAATCCAAACGTTTGAGCTATATTGTTATTTGGCGAAAAGGGAATTTTGATAGTAACCCACTTAATTGACCTCTCTTCCAGAGTTAATTTATTATCATATCATTGTATACTATCATACATAAGCAATATTTAAAAAACGACTGTTTGTAGAGTTTCTTGCGGCATTTCTTCTCAGCAGTGGTTTTTTGGGAAGCGCTGGTAGATTTTTTTGTAAAAAACCTTGGCGGCCTACATACTAAATAAAAATGTTTTATCTTTATTATGTTATATTTTTAGAGAGAATGGACGGACGAGGAGACGCAGGCGTTCATCAAGAGGACCATGCAGCCCCTCCGCGGACAGTCGGCCTACTTCAACGACTACTGCCAGCATCTAGACCAAAGTCGGTTCAGTTCCTCCGCCATCTTGCTCGATATTAATTCACGCATTCATTGCTAGTACCTACTGTTTTTCGAACTTTCGCCGGGCGCCACGTCTTGTTTTATACGCAGCTTGCCTATACTACTCGTACTGTAGGAACGCACAGATGCGTTTAAGGCACTGGGTGAAAGTCAGGAAAACGCTAATATGCGTTGCCGAAAGTGAATATGTTAACTGGGTAATGATTAAGCGGGCCAGGGTTCGGTTTCCGGTATAGGAAAATATTTGTGTGATAAACACGTTTTTTTTTCGAGTTTTGGATCATGTATTTTTCTACAAGGTGACTGGAAATTCGACGTATTCCTTGAAAGGGGTTATTCTACAGCTCATTTGTAATGATTTAAGTCCAGGGGCCCATTTCCCAAAGCGTATTAGTCTAATAATATTAGTGTTTTGTCTCGTAAATAAAACTAAAAAATGAGACAAAACACTAATATTATTAGACTAATACTTTTTGAGAAACGGGCCCCAGTCAACCAGGGGTCAAAACCCTTCCCCTTTCAAGGAATACGGTGTATAATGTTTTTCGTTGCTCAGTTCCCATAGTAGGTACAAGCCTAGAGCTTAGTTCGGGATTAGGTTAATGTGTGTGAGATTGCCCCCTGATATTCATTTTTTATTCACAAAAAACAAAAAGCGTGCTTTGCGATAAGTTATTTTGGCTAGGCTAGTTAGGTTAACCCTTAATAACATAAAAATGAAAAAAGTCGTGAATTCAAACCGTATTTAATTTCGAGTTAGCATAAAAAAATTGACACAAAAAAAACGAAAAGTTAGCATTATGTTACGATGTAAATTTCCATCACCATGCAAAGAAGGGTTAATAAATACTTTATTTTGGTCGAGTTGATTCGATGGTGAAGCCTGAGACCAGTTGCCACAAGTGCACGAAAATATTTTCAAAACACACTGACGAGCCAACTTAACCGCTCTCCAGAGTTAGAGATAGATAAATAAAAGAAAATAAATTTGCTTTTGATAACTGGGTCACCTACAAAAAAAAAACCTTGCAGAAAAATGTTTTCGAAGTGTTTAATGATTTGCATACTAATTAATGTAATGATACTAAATTTAATTTTGCATAAAACGAATTGCATAATTTCGGTCTGTATAATAAACCAATGATATAACAATTATATGCCATAGTAACGGTATTCATAATTTCTTGAAACATAATGGTCTGTTAAAAGTTAGACAATTGTAACGTCTTTGACTACGTCCAAATTTTATTTCACCGTTCTAATCTAACATTTCGCACCTCACCTAACCTAGTAAAAAAATTGACTTTGTATAACAACGAGTAAATCTTGATGAATGAGTGTTATGTTATTTGACCGTATGCCCGATAAAATTATACGATTTATTTTTATGCTAAACGTTTATTATGCCTTTCGAACTAAAATTAAATTATGCTAAAAGTTTTTATGCAAAATAAACGATGTTTTTGTCCTCATAGAAAAACAAAAAATATACCAGTATTCATTCTCTCCAACCTTGGCTTTACGAGGGACAAGATTTTTGCCCGCACCGGAAATCGAACCTACCCCTAGCTTCTTACCTACCAACTAATCTAAACGGCTGTGTCCAGAATTCAAGACCCGTGAATTCGAGCCGCGTCCAAAGAAGAAGGGTAGAATAGAAGCAGCCAAGCCGGTGGAAGAAGATATCCCGCTGCCTCCAAAGCTGGCCATGAAGGATACGGAGCTCATGAGGGGCGCCAAGGAAATATACGAGCGAGACATGAACCAGCCAACCCTGGAGCCCACGAAGACGCACCTGAGGAGTTAGTTGCTTTATCTGTATAGCAGGACAGAATTAATATTGCGTGCGTCAAAGGTCTTACGCCGTTGATCAAGAGTCGATTATTGCTTAATCCGCGCACCATATTAATTGTATCTTGGATTAGTTTGTATATTTATTTGTTTATTTATTTATAGGTGTAGGTGAAGGACAGATGGACAACGCACGGCTAAAAGCTGTATTAATATCATTTTGACTGAGATGATACGGCAAATTGACAACAGGTTTTTTTAAAGGTGTTTTGAGAAAACATGATGTCTTACAAACAATTTATTTTTTGACACAATAATTGAATATTATAAGTGTTTTCTACGCCCGCTTTGCACTTGTAGGCGGAATAACCGTCATTTTGTTATAATTCATTATGATACGTAGCACCAGTGGCCCGTTTCACGAACCAACAAGTTACAAATTACAAGCGGAACTCTCTTTCTACCAAAAGGAGTTAGAAAGAGACTTCCGCTTGTAATTCGTAACTTGTAGCTTCGTGAAACGGGCTTCAGCTGTGACGTAGAAGTGACCATGAGGCGTGCTCTTTAGCCATAAGCGGAAATCAGTTTATTTATGTTCTAAGATGAAGATGAAGATGTTTTAAGTTCGCCTTTGTACATACCTTTTGTGTTTCTGTCTATTTTGTTGTTTGTTATTTTCCCGTTTGAACAATAAAGTATTTACATACATACATACAAATCTCTATATAAGCATAATTATTTTCAGAACATCTTTAAAAAAAAGGTCCTCTTGTCAATTGAACGAAGTTATAGATGTAATTGCCGACGAGTCTTCCACCTTTTCGCCGCCATCGACTTGATGCAAAAGTCGTCCTCAAACGCCAATGACAGCTGAAAACCACAGCTAATTTCAACCTTACGTCACAAATACTCGAGTCTATTTCGCACTGTATCTGTGACAACTATAAGCGTCGATGGCGTGGTAGGCACGATGGTACACGACACCTTTAGGTGTTCTTGGCGTTCAAAAGGGGCTGGCATCTCAGCCAAGTGAACCTTGTCAAGATGCATAACGAATGGTAACGTAAGTGATTTTTGAAACGTAGGAACAGTCGAGTACAAAGATATGTATACACTTTTGCACCCTATTTCAATGGGATAAGTGTGTGTATCTTTGTACTCGACTGTACTAGCTAGGGTGATGATGGCACCAGTGTTGGACGCTTAACTATTTCAATAATTTAGGGTGAATTGCAAAAATATTGTACCTACATAGTTAAGGAGTAATTGAGATAACGTTCACTTTCTTCCATTGTTTTTCCTTTGTGTAACGAAAATTATCCATATGATTATATGAGACGTTATCTATGAAAAGGGACCTTATTGTCGATGGCGCTTCCGCCATTATTAACGTTGCTCCGATATAAACACAACGTCGAGTGACGCAGTGCGGCGTAAGCGCCATCGACAATAAGGTCCCTTTACATAGATAATGCCATATATGACTAATATTCGTTACACAACGGAAAAAGTTAAAGATTGTTAAGGATTTTTTAATTAAGCCCTTAACTATGTACAATATTTTTGCAATTCACCCTTAAGCTGACAGGCACCAGTAGGTAATGGACACTTTACTCAATTCAAATTTCATACGGTCGTAAATTGATTGTTCCAAAATAAATGAATAGTCCTTATCTTCTGTAAAATAAGAATCGAGTGTCCATCATTGGTGCTTGTCCATTACTGCTTCCCTCACCCTAGTCAGCTTACGCGACTACTATACATTTTGTCAGTTTTCAAAAATCACAGCGTTTATGCATCTTGATGAGTTTATTAATATCGCCTTTAGGTTAGTAAACGTAGACGGGCATTTCTTTAAAAGTTTGTACCTAGTTAAGGACAAAAATTAAGAAACGTTAACTTTTCCGCTGAGTTACGAAAATTAGTCGTAAATTTATATACTACCTCTCAGCGCCAATTAGCAGTATCTCTAATTCAATCAATGAAGTAGATTCAATCCTCACCCTTTAGTAATATGCTTGCACTTGCTACAGGAGGTTCGTCTGAGATACCACCATTTATCTTATCACAAGTATAACTAATTTTCGTAACTCAGCGGAAAAGTTAACGTTTCTTAATTTTAGCCTTTAACTAGGTACAAACTTTTAAAGAAACGCCCAGACATTGTTCCCTTAGCTCTATAGCATGTCCTTATGACGCCACATGAAGTGTAGTGGCTTAAAAAGAGTAGAGATGCGCCGAATTTAGACCACCAATCGTCCGAATGTTCGGTCCCTGTTTTGCCGAATCGAATATTCGGCGGAATTGTTCGGGTTAATTTATGCGCAGTTTATTTTTATTAATAGTCTGTATTTAAAATTAGTTTAAATTTATTTAATAAAGGAGGTTTTTAAAAACATTTTTTTTTCTATTTATCCATTTCATTATTGATTATTACTTGAAGACTATGCAACCGTTTCTTGTCAATCTAATTGAACAATTCGTTCGAATAAGTAACAGTAAACGCAAGCCATAAGCGCCGAATACCAATTAATTATCGAATGTTCGGCGCATCTCTAAAAAGTGTATCGAATCACTGAAAGATGACTTGGTTATGTCCCGTCATGTTCTCTTCATGACTGCAATTATGTACAATCAAGTTCATAAATAAGTGTACACTTTAGTGCCATGTCACTTTAATCGTTGTGAGAATTCATATATGGTAGTTTAAACATGACATTAAATAGACAAGGTACTAAAGTGTACACATATTTATAAACTCGACTGTGTTGCGAACCCTGCGGAGTAAGATGGAATGCCTCTAATGGCCTCTATGCTAGTAACTTCAACATTTTCACCAGTTGTCTTATCCCCACACCGTAAAACAATAACGCGAACGTTGCTCCTTGGTGGTATTTAACCGTAAGGATAATTAACGATCCGGAAAGACCCTGCACAAGGTCCTACTTAGCGTTGAAAATTCCGGAAAAAATAGAATGTTTTTTCCTTGAGTTTTTGAAATTGTTTTTTTTCCGTATTTTTCGGGTTTTTTAGGAAAAGTAACGAATGAATAATGACTATTTATTCGTAGTCAATCACTGTCACTCTCGCCACCTATTTCAATTGCTTCTGCCTCCCTGTCGTCGATGTCGCCCATTCGTAGGTGCAAATAAGACTGAATATTGATTAAAATAAGAGCAGAATAGTTCAATGTTTTTTTTTCTATAAAAATCCGAAAAAAAACGAGCTGTTGGGAAAAAAGCCGGATTTTTCCGGACTTTTTCAACGCTAGTCCTACACCAGTAATGCGGGGCAGTTGCTGGCGCCACCTAGTTATTTGTTATTTCAATAGTTATAACACATTTATGTTCTGGTTTGTTATGCTGCCCTGGTATCGGTGGGAGGTGAGTTTCCTTATTCCAGTTTTTTTTTTACTTAGAAGTACTTTTATAGTATAAAGTATAAATTAGTAGTTCGTTCAACTGTTTGGACAAAAATATTACAGTTTACTGGAAAAGAATCGGCGGATGTCCGCAATTGCGGAACTCCTATATCTAGGTGCTTAGGCCCTTCGGGCATAACCTACACTTAACTCTTTAAATTCCAAACCTGCTAGTCCAAACAATGATTCAACTACTAGTAGGACCGGGTGGGTAGAATAAACTGGCGAGTTGATATTGAGCAGTCCATCATCTACTCATCGTAACAACGAAATCAAAATAAACTCGCTGTGAAACATAAATAACTCGCGAGAGGGAAATATTATGATCATAATGTAAATCATTTTGTGTAATATTCACATTTTTATGGCTTTGAATTGAATTCCCTTCAATTCGAATGGTAAAAATTGCTTGTCTCAAATATGTTCGGAAAGGCATAGGCATATTAGTATTATGTAACAAAAAAAGATGGTGCGAAGTTCAACATTTATGGTTTGCGTCCAATGCCCGCCTACAGCCCCAAGAAGTTGAAATGCTCTCGTAGTAAAGCAATTAGTCAACAATAGACAACATTATGACTCTCATTGTTAAGTCTCAAGTGGAATCCGGCAATGGTATTTGAAATGAACTATACCCATAGTCACACTGGTGTGGCAATTTGGTGTGACTATCGAACGGTTGGGGCTTTCAGTGCGTTTGCGGCATTAGCAACTAATGTTGGCGTGTGGACATGTTTCTTATCTCAATACAAGAGTCCATTTTCATTTTCAATTCGGATATAACGTTTACATACAGAAGTAAGCATTAGACGTGCTTACTTCTGTATGTAAACGGTATATCCAAATTTGATCACATTTGATTTATAAACGTATCAGATCAGAGACAGTTCTGCGTTCATGAATCATAATGACATGTGATTAATGCGTCTCAGACGCATTCGTCAGATTCCTTTTTAGTGAGAATAAATTATAGCCTGTTTTTTCGGACGAAAGCGAACTTTTGCTTAGAATCTGTTTTCGTCAGAATAAAATGTGGGCTGTTTTTTTAACCGACTTCAAAAAAAGGAGGAGGTTCTCAATTCGTCGGGTTTTTTTTTTTTTTTTTTTAATTTTTTTTATGTATGTTCCCCGATTACTCGAAGACCACTGGACCGATTTGAAAAATATTTTCGTTGTTCAAATGGGTATACTTTCTAGTTGGTCCCATTGTCACCACGTCAGGATCTGATGATGGGATCATGGAGAAATCAAGAGAACTCCTCAAATATTATAGGCACACCTATAGCGATTTTGGTATTTTTCACTGTAACTCATGCATTTGCTTTTGAAAAGTACTATATGGTGAAGTGGAACTGATGATGAAGACCACAGATGGCCACCGGAACTCCTTAACGGTACCTATTTCAAGGGTGGCGATAAGATATTTCGATAAAGGAAGTTGAGCGACTATGACGAAGTACATTTAGGTTTAAATATGACTATGACATTCCCGCGGCGTTGTCTGCGGCGAGCTTGAAATGTTCTATAGTTTCTTATTAATATTTAGAAGTGGAGCTACGTAACAGCATAAATAGGATCACTAAAAAGTATAAAATAAAATAAATGTTTAAAAAAACAAAAAACCGCCTTCAAAAAGCAAAAAATAACTTCTTTAAAATGGTAGGTAAATAGGTCAGTCCAACTGAAGTCGGCGTCCAACAATATTTTAACCAAAAGCAGACTTCAGTTGGACTGACCTATTTACCTACCATTTTAAAGAAGTTATTTTTTGCTTTTTGAAGGCGGTTTTTTGTTTTTTTAAACATTTTTTCGGACGAGAATGGACTTTGGGGTTAGGTTAGAAGTTGCATAAATATACGTAGGTAGGTTTAGGTTATAATAGTTTTGCAGCAGGCCCGGAGCGGAGCTCCGTCGACACTCTTAAATTCAGCCCGCCGAGTTGTCCGTTAAATATGGTTTGAGTCATCTACGAAAAAAAACGAAGTGGGCAACTCAGCCCGCGGGCTAAGCGGTTTATGGGCTCATATGACCACAAAGGGGAAATTAATATTGTAAAAATTAACCTAAGTTTTTTCTGTCCAAATAGGAATTCCGTTTTCGTCCGAAAAAAAACAGCCTTGAATTTATTCTGACGAAAAAGGAATCTGAAGAATGTATCGATTCACGAAACAGAGTAGTGGACTTGTTAACAATCTACTATTTCAGCAGCACTTTAAAATAAGTTGATCAATAAAAGCATACACACGCATACATTGCATGTAATACGAACTCATACAATTTTAATTCCTACCTAAGTATAGGTATATTATTAAATCCCACAGTCTATGGTTACGTCCGCCCGAGCCTCTGGAAGACAGGCATCAGTGTATACCAGAATGACATAGCTCAGTTGGCGTACTTGATGATTCGAGATAACGTTTTTCCGAAATTCGTTGCCCACAACTGCCATCGGCCCAAGTGGGGGATCCCACCCGAACGACCCAGGCAACCAGAGCTTGACGGAATCCCTTACAATCAGGAACGGCTAGTATAGCTATTTATTTGATGCATCTAAATTGTATGTGAATGTTTTAATAAATGAACTGAATACGCATGGCTATTTCAGTTTTAGTCTAGACTTGGAGTAAACTGTTTGGCGGAGTTGTTGAGTGATCAAGTAAAGTTATAGTTCCGTGTATATATTTTACCAGCGTTCCGCCTTCGCTTCGCTCAGTTCAAACAAATACAAAATAATGTACTAGCAGCCCAATGTAACCCTGACCCACCATAGGACGGTGTCACAGTGACATTATAAAACAATTTTCTCAAAAATGTCCGGAAATGTGGACATTCCTATCTACATAATGAGACGCGAAGTACATAGTTTACTGACAGTTCTCAAATTAAAAAAAAAAACATTGCGTGCTCGCTACACAAGCCCGCAATGTTGCATACAAATTCCATTACTATCTAGCTTGTAACTTTTTAAAAAGTGAAAAAGGCCATAATAAAATGAGGGCACAAGTCTTATACATCCAAATTTTATTCGAAACATAACTTTTTTATCTGTGTCTGGAATAGCTTATGTTTTTTTAAAAACAAAGCTTGCTTTCTCCTTGTCATAAACAAAAAGGTGGTAAAGAGTGATGGTTTTTTCACATGAAGTTTCTGTTTGTATGCAATTCAAAAAATGAGTTCAAGCGATGAAGATTTTACTCCAACACAAATTATTTCTTGCGATTTTTGAGAAAAGCACTATATTTGCCTCGGCAGGAACAGCAATTGCGGGCTTCGTATTTTTAAACGTACTCGCAAGCTCGTCCGTTTAAACCAATACTCGGCCCGCAATTGCCTACTTCCATGCCTAGGCAATAATGTACTATTGTTTGACACTTCTTACGACTTGAATCATAACGTCATTCACGAGACTGGTGGGTCCACAGAATAAGAACATATAGCATAGAAATTGGACTATAAGACTTCCTTTGCGTCAGCTATCTTTCTGTACTTTTTAGATTACGTATTACGTGAGAAAAAATGAAACAAAAAGTAGGCTGTTTTTTTTCTTTAACTGTCATTGTTACAAGGTTTTACACAGGGACTTCTTTGTCCTTCCTATAGGAAGGATTTGTCTTTCCTTTTCTATAGGTCTTAATACTGTGCGGTACGGTGCTTATAGGTCCAAATCACGCCTTACTTGTGACGATGTACCAAATAACGAAAGAACAGCTATAGATTCATCTCTTTCCAACTCACTAAGTAAAAAGAAGAAGAAATAAGTAAAAAGAAGTGAACCATAATGTATTTTCTGCTTATTTAGTACGGTTTCTACGCCTTTAGTCTTTATTCTGTGGGTGGGTCAGGATTCCATGGGCTGATAATGATCAGCCCAATGGAATCCTGACCCACCCACAGAATACTTACAGAATACTTAAATACTTAATCGAAATATACAATTAAAAACATCTTAAACTACAGATATAAATACACATAGATAACGCAAATGCATCTACTTCGCGTGTCCGTATCCCGACTTAAACCCCTACCAAGCGTCGGGGTTGTCCGTAGCTACTGACGTTCCGCGCGCCTTATGTTGCAGCCGGTCGGCCGTGAAAAGAAAATGCCTCGTTACGTGATAATAAACTGCAATAGCCCAAAAAAGCGACAACTTTGAATCGATTTTGCGCGGAAAACGGAAAATTCTCTTCTCTTAGTGTGTCCCAGTTGGTAGCAAAGAGTGACACGGTTGGTTTTCATACAGATTGAGGTGTTTACGTTATCTATGTGTATTTATATCTGTGGGTAAAACTTATGGTTTCCTTGTGAAATTCCAATTCGTTATGATAGGGATCAAAATTAAATAAACAGTTTGGATAAATGCGGTACGAGTGTACCAGGAGTGCAGAGGTGGTGAGAGTCTGCATCGCACAAACCAGAGCGTGATGACGGACGTACGCGAATGATCTTTTCGTTCGCTCATTGATGGCTGTTTTTAGAACAACTACATTGCACGCGTTTTACGAGCGGAAGTGTGGTTTAGCTAATGTAATGAAGTTTTTATAATACAAATTTCGGTGTGTTTTCCGTTTACTGAATAGGGTGAAGGAACCAGTAATGGATTAGGACCGATGATGGAAACTTGATTGTTATTTTACAGAAGATAAGGGTTATTCATTTGTTTTGCAACAATCAATTTTAGGACCGTATGAAATTTAAATTAAGAGGAAAGTGTCAATTACTGGTGCCTGTCAGCTAAAAGTGTCCTTCATTGGTACACCACCCTAGTACAGTAGCATCACATATATCGTATCAGCCAAAAAGTGGGCCAATAGATCGTCACACCATACAAAATATATGGTGTTACGAATTATTTGGTCACTTCGGCTGTTACAATATATTTGATGCTGACTGTACAGATGTGATTACAACGCATTTAGGGTGCTGATGGGGATGCTTCGATTCTGCAGCGCCTCAGGTATGTGCGCGGATGCAAGAGTGGACTGGTTTTACGGTACCATGCGAAAACGCTGCACATCCCTGGTGCGCAGGGTGCGGGCCAGCTCCAACAGCATCTTGGCGATTTTCGCCCAGAGGTTCGATTGTCAGTATGTGAATCATTGTTGTCTGATTCACGTTCTGGCACATCAATCCAAGTAGTTTAGCTTAGGTATGTGCATAGTTAGAACATTACTAACATTAGGTTTAATTTTTAATTTAATTTACTAACACTTTATTATTATTATGGTCCAAAGATGGCTGAAATAAATGATTTTGATTTGATTTGATTTGGTTTTTCAACAGTGACAAAGCGTTGGTAAAGTTTTGATGGTGACATATTCTTTGATCACGATAATGTTAAAGGTGTCAAGAAATCTGGACGGCTAGCACAACTTGCCAGCACCATGTTGGTCGCTCGGATATCCCTTTCTAACTATACTCTGATTATTCTAAGATGTTGCCTGTGACAGCTCATTTAAACACTTATTACACTTATTTCTTTATCTTTATGTAATAGGCCAAGCTAATAAAAAAAAATCGAAGAATTAATTCCCAGTTAGCTGGAAATCGTTTTATTACCTTCATTTGGTCTTAAATGCGTGTAATCCGAGTTTGCCCAATCTCAGGAGGTGTGCATAACTTTTGGGAGCCCAATAACCGCGAAAGGGTCTAGCAGGCTAAGCTAACCAGATTGCCCCCCACGAGGGACTTGGTTATACTTTTAGTTGGAGTAGTGGCAGGACCTAAGAACACTGTATGCTTAATATCAGCATTCGATTTTCTTTTATTTGTTTTTTTACGAAAATGTATAAAAATCAAGGTATTTTTTAAACTTTTATTGTAAATAAATCAAGCATGCGAGTGAAACCAAATAATGCACACCTCCTGAGATTGGGCAAACTCGGATTATACGCATTTAAGACCAACTGAAGGTATTAAAACGATTTCCAGCTTGCTGGGAGTTAATTCCTCAAGAAGCTTTTTTTGTATCTAATTAGCTTCGCCTATAAATACTACATCGGTACAAACCTACGACACCGTTAAGGAACTTAAATAATGAATCGCCTTTTTTTAAACACATCCCTTATGAGTAAAGTATGTGATTGAAATTACGAAATACAGCTGTCACAGGCCCTCTTTCCCAGCTGTACCATTGATTAGTACCATTAATGGTACTACTGAATTTGTGCCCCGAATTTCACACTTGCACGTAACAAAGTGTAAACAGGGCCTTATAAACCTCAGAGCATCGTACTAGGTACCAACTCTTCTTTCAGAACTGCAAAGTTCGTACTGACTAAAGGGAGCTGCAATCTGTATACTCTTCTCCAGGGTTCCTTGCCCGAGGGGAGTCCAACGGGACCCTATGAATTATCCTACGCTGTCCGTCCGTCCTTACTTTAAAGAGCTGTAGGTACCTATCTTTTGAACCGGCTACTTTACTAAAAAAGTACTTTTTTAAAGAAAGTGATGTAATAATGTGGGCTCCCCATACTAGAATAGTAGTTTACGTGACGGTTGCGTAATGCTAATTACGCAGAGTCTCGTACAATACTTTATCTACACACATATTATAAGTACTCTAAGATGGGTTCAGAAGCCGAAAGGCAAATGACCAGCATTACCTTACCTGTAGTAGGTGACAGCGATGACAGCGGTAACGTAATTTTGAAATTACGTTATCGAATATTGTAAGGTAATGAGATCCAAAAGTGGAACATCTTCCAAAATTTGCAGCTGTCATCGCTGTCACCTACTACCACAGATAATGCTGGTCATTGCCTACGGGTTTTGAACGCATAATAGAGGACTTATAATATGAGTGTAGATAAACGTTATTAATTAACGTATTTTTATTTTGGTTTTATCGTAATAACGGTCAAGATACAAGCATAAAATTTAGTATGATTATATTAAAAACCCTGTATGGAAACCTCGGTGCGCGAGTCACACTCGCTCTTAACCGGTTTCTTGTAACATTGATTTATGAATATCGGAGCCAAGAAGTTATTTGTGATCTCCACCATATTTATTTCTAGTACAAAAATATGTATCGAACGAATTCTCTCATAAATATGTTACAAAGTTCTTGTTACACTGGAATAAGGTGCATTGGGAAATATTTTTGAGATTTTGCATTCTACCATATTTTTACACTTCATCATCATCATCATCATGTCAGCCGAAAGACGTCCACTGCTGGACATAGGCCTCCCCCAAGGCTCTCAACTCAGACCAGTCTTGTTTCCGCATCCACCGCGTTCCCGCGATCTTTACTACGTCACTCCATCTTGTTGGAGGCCTACCTTTGGGCTCATGCCATGTGGGGCTATTGCCGGTCGAGCGGCGTAGGCCTAGGATGCGTGATCACTTCTTCTACGGAGTCGTCGAATTAATGAGATGAATAACACAAGTAATACAAATAACGGACTTGACTATTTATTCTTCAAGTAACAAGAAATACAGATGGGAGAAAAAGATAATGTTTGTTAGTCTCTAGTAATCGCAAAGAGTGTCTGCTTTGTGACCATAGAGAATTATCTAAATCTCTACATAAACATAAGATGCGCCAGTGTTGCCACACCACCCCCCTACGGAGAAATATAAGCTCACACTAAAGGTAAAATATGAATATATTAATTAGGTAGAAAAAGGTAAGTGCTAATCGAATCTTTTAAACTTGACCTGTCTACCAGATCGGGTAATGTATGAAGGTTTTTGAGTTTTAGATACAGGGGGTGTCGTCGATTTTGGACACGCAGGGGCGACTGCAGTTCCAGGTACCAGGTGAGCTGCAGGTGTGGGTACAGATGCAAGATTCGACTGGTCATTAGGTGTAGTAGTACGCTGGGCTGTGGGAGGAAAAAACGAAGACGATCGCGATTCCACAGAGCCGGAGTTATCTACGAATGCCGGTTTGATTCGATCGACGCTAACTGTAACCTGGCGTCCTTTGGCGAGGATGGTAAAGGTTTTACCGTCGCTAGCCCGTTCGACAACCTGGTATGGACCACTATAAGGTGTTTGTAAAGCGCGTCGAACATAGTCCTCACGAAGAAATACGTGAGTAGCTTTCGCTAACTCCTTGAAAATAAATGATGACGTTTCGCAATGACGTGACGCCGGCACTGGACGTATGTTGGCCATAACCCGGCGTAAACGGGAAACAAAATCAGCAGGATCTTCGTAGGAATTAGCGGTCTGCGTAGAAATTAGGAGTTCGCCTGGCAAACGCAGAGTTTCGCCATACAGCATTTCCGCAACCGTGCCTTGAATGTCCTCCTTGAAAGAAGAACGCATGCCTAAAAGTACAAGAGGTAGGGCACTTAACCAAGTGTCATCATGGCACATCAATGAAGCCTTAAGCTGTCGGTGAACGCGTTCAATCATCCCATTCGCTTGGGGATGATATGAAGTGGTTCTAATTCGCTTAGTGGCAAATGTTTTCATCAATCGGCGAAAAAGATCTGACTCAAACTGGGCTCCTTGATCGGTCGTAATAACTGTTGGAATGCCAAAGCGAGAAATCCATTCCCTGGTTAAGGTTTCTGCAACTTTCTCAGCGGTGATAGTCTGTATGGGCCAAACTTCTGGCCACCTGGTAACCCTGTCTATTGCTGTCAAGCAATAACGGTATCCTTTACAAGGAGGCATGGGTCCAATTATGTCAATATGAATGTGCATAAAACGACCGCTAGGAGTGTTGAAATTCCCTAAAGAAGCAGTGTTGTATCTCGCAATCTTACTACGCTGGCATGAATTGCAGGAACGAGACCAGTCCCTGCAATCTTTGATAATAGATGGCCAAACATACCGCTCGGTAACTAAACGAGTAGTTGCCCGAACGCCTGGATGACTTAGGCCATGGAGCTTATTGAAAATGGCGCGGCGCATATCGGGTGGAACATAAGGACGAGCCCTTCCGGTAGAAACGTCGCAGTACAAAGAGATGCCAGTACTAGGAACGCCTACTTTAGAAAGCTTAAGACAGGAAGTATCTAGCAAAAGTTGTGGTAAGTCCGAGTCTGTTTCTTGGGCTTGGGCAAGTGATTCGTACTCCTGTTCCAGCGAGATTGCCTCAACCCGTGACATAGCGTCGGCCACGACATTATCTTCTCCTCTGATGTATTGAATGTCTGTGGTGAACTGGCTGATGAAAGACAGCTGATTTAGCTGCGGTGGCGGAAGCTTTTCTCGGCGTTGTACGAAAGCGTACAACAGCGGCTTATGATCTGTGAAAATTGTGGCCTGCTGTACCTCTAGGATGTAACGAAAATGTTGTACGCTTTCGTACACCGCTAAGAGCTCGCGGTAATAGGCAGGCCATTCAGACTGGCGTGGAGTCAGCTTTTTACTAAAAAATGCTAATGGGCACCACAGACCATTCACCTCCTGCTGCAAACAGGCGCCAACATGAACGCTGGACGCGTCCATGAAAAGAGCCAAGCGGGCGCCACTCACAGGATGATGCAGGAGCGTAGCATCGGAGAGGCTCCGCCTACACTCGGTAAATGCCGTATGCAATTCGGGAGTCCATGGAAATGGTTTATTACCCTTGCTGTTTGTAGCCACCACTGCGTTGATTAAAGGGGCTTGAAACTTAGCCGCCTGAGGGATGAAACGGCGATAATAGTTCAGCACGCCAAGAAAACGCCTCATACCGTGAACTGTTTCGGGGGGCGAGTACTCCAGCAACGCCGTGACTCGTTCTTGTGGAGGTTGAATTCCGTCGGCAGTGATGAGATGTCCAAGAAATATCACTTTTTCTACACGAAGGACACATTTAGAAGGGTTCACCACCACCCCATAGTCCTGAAAACGTTGAAATAATTCGCGAAGGTGCTCCTTATGGGAGGCTTCGTCAGGCGAAAAAACGAGGATGTCATCTATATAGGGAAAACAATAATCGAGACCCCGTGTGACCTCATCGATGAAACGCTGAAAGGTTTGACCAGCATTGCGCAAACCGAAGGTCATGAATGGAAATTCGAAGAGGCCAAACGGGGTAACGATGGCTGTCTTCGGAATATCGTCCACGAAAACGGGGATTTGATGGTAAGCCTTTACTAAATCCAAAGTACTAAATACTCTAGATCCTTGGAGGTTATGTGTGAAATCGTTAATGTGCCGAACAGGATATTTATCAGGAACCGTCCTGGCGTTCAAAGCGCGATAATCGCCGCAAGGACGCCAGGAGGAATCCTTCTTAGGAGTCATGTGCAATGGCGAGGACCAAGCACTCTTCGATGGCCTTGCAGTGCCGCAAAGGACCATGTCCTCAAACTCTTTTTGAGCCGCGACAAGTTTCTGTGGAGCTAGTCTACGTGGACGACAAGACACGGGTGGACCATCGGAGGTTTTGATGTAATGCACCGTATTGTGCTTGACGAGTCTAGGCAGTCCTGGCGGTCGAGTGACCTCAGGGAACTCAGCTAGCACATCTGAAAAGGTGGAACTACCTACATTTACAGCTTTGACGCTAGGTTGTGAAATTCCGGAAAAAGATACTGGTACGCATAGTTTTGTACTGCCATCCACCAGACGCTGCTGACGGCAATCAGGTAACAAGTTGTAAAAACTAAGGAAATCGGATCCTATAATAGGTGTCGCAACATCAGCGATCACGAAGTTCCAGTGAAAATCCCGGCGCAACCCTAAATCCAGGTGCATGGAAATGTTTCCGTATGTCCAGCTGCCATTAGCAGCGCTCAGATCGTAATCAGTAGCTTTGTAACATCCCCTAAGGAGACGGCGAGGGAAACAACAGAGGTCTGACCCAGTATCGATTAGGTACTGGTGTTTAGACTTCTGATCAGTTACAAAAACTCGGCGGCCGGGAGAAATACAATCAGTAGCCGCCTCTACTAATTGTCGGTTTCGTTTCCCTGCTCACTGGGTTTCCAGCTGCATGGGGTTACGCACCTGACTGCTTTCTCATTGAATTTTTTATGGTACCAACATACCCTTGTACCATTCACCGGTGTAGAAGCACGTGAGCGTGAGCGATTGGACGACACAGAGCGATGGCGTGTGCGCCTGGGCCGCTCGCTGACAGATAAAGCAGCAATTTGTTTTTCTAGTCTGTCCATCCGCTGAAACAAAGCATCCTGGTTGACAGGTGAAGCTACCGGAAGTGCACAAGAAAACACTTGCTTGGGGCTTGAGATCTCCATAACTTTGTCAGCAAGTTCTGCTAGCTTATCTAGGCTAAGTTCAGCCTGGGAAGCTAGAATGGCCTGTACATGTTGTGGAAGTCGACGTAACCACAGTTGGCGCAGTATATTTTCATCCGATAGAGCACCTCCAGCAAGTGAGCGCAGATGTCGGAGAAACTGGGATGGGCGTCTATCTCCAAGCTCCTCTTCACTGATCAGCTGACGAACCCGTTGCTCTTCGGACATGGACAAACGTCTGATAAGCTCTTCTTTCAGCTTCAAATATTGTTGGCCTTTGACTGGCGGCTTTGTGATGAGGTCTTCCATTTCACCAGCTAATTTCTTATCCAACTGAGCGATGACATAATTGAACGTTGTATTGTCAGCGGTGATACCAGCTATCTGAAACTGAGCCTCCACCTGTGCGAACCACACTGCAGGCTTATCAGGCCAAAATGTAGGCAATTTAAGAGAAACCCTGCATACTTCTGGATTCTGAATCAGCTGTTGCTGAAGGACAGTATTTTCAGCTTGCAAGCGCTCAACCAAAGCTTGTAATTCCTCCGCCATAGTTAGTAAATTTAAAATATCACACACAAACCCGCATGCAAAAATATCAAAAAAGGTTAGAAATAATTATTGTGGAGTGACTGTAGTGGTATGGTAACACCGATGCACTATATGCAAGTACATGTAAGAATGACACACAAATATTTAAACTATAACAACAAGATTCAATACATGAACCAAATCATATATAAACTTTAGTTATTAGTTAGTTAATGTTACATCCAAAAATTATAAATATTTTTAGATAAGACACAGTTATTTATATAGCCTTATTTTTATGCACCACAGTACCAATAAACAATTTAAACACACATCAGCAATTACAAATATCCAACAACAACAGCTTGTGTTAATAGTGTATTTCAGTAGTATAGTGTAAGTAGCAAAATTAGTATTAGCATTAGTACACTTTCATTTGGATGCTTCGTATTCGCAAATATTAGTTCTATATTACCTGAACCAAAGTTTGCCAAAGTTCGACTGTTTTGTTAGAAGTTATGTGTAGAAATTTACAATAGTTTGTTCAAAAACTTACCAACAAAGGTGATATAACAGTAGCAAAACTATAATAAAACTTAAGCTAAACTTAATTCACCCAAATTACGTTAATACTTAACAGAAATTACGAAAAACGTAACCATAACAGTCTTTTGTTTACATTCACTGTTTGACGTTTAGAGATGTGGCTGGAACGTTGAAAAACCGAACGAAAGTTTAAACGGACGTAATGTCAGATGTCGCGACACGATCATGCTGCACAATCTATGCGATTCGCTTCCGATCTCACTAAGCACAGCACTATCGATAGTTCCGCAAGTTACCACGAGCAAAGAAAGTCACTGGCGCTAGTTGTCTCAATAGACAAGGATGAATGGAAAAAATTAATAAATACCAATGTTCCGCAAAATAAAAACGCGGTGTTGAATTTCACTGCAATCACGGAAAATCATCACGAAAATTATGTATATCGGCACTGGAAATCGCAATATTAGTTATATCTTGGTCTTCTAGAATGCGTAGGAACAAAAAATTCAGCGAAATTTGCTGGATCGGCGTCAACTGGTACAAACCGGTTTTTCTTACTGACGCGGTGTTGAGATTATTCGTTGATGACTGGTTTCCAAGGCTCTAGGTATCTTTTGAAGCAGGTTCAGGTCCAACTCAGCGAGAAACTCGATGCTCCGAACGTCCGAAGGCACCAATTTTTTGGTAAATCACGTGGGGGTCACCAATTTGGGCTCATGCCATGTGGGGCTATTGCCGGTCGAGCGGCGTAGGCCTAGGATGCGTGATCACTTCTTCTACGGAGTCGTCGAATTAATGAGATGAATAACACAAGTAATACAAATAACGGACTTGACTATTTATTCTTCAAGTAACAAGAAATACAGATGGGAGAAAAAGATAATGTTTGTTAGTCTCTAGTAATCGTAAAGAGTGTCTGCTTTGTGACCATAGAGAATTATCTAAATCTCTACATAAACATAAGATGCGCCAGTGTTGCCACATACCTACAGCTCGCCTCCCAATCCGCGAACGCCACTCAAGAACCTTGTAACCCCATCGGCCATCATTCCTGCGAGCAATGTGCCCCGCCCACCGCCACTTAAGTTTGGCTATTACACATTTTTACACTTGACTGTACCTAACTCTTATAACAAAGGGATTGTTCGTTAGTCCACTACATCAAAATAAAGTAGCCTCACTCAAAATTAGTTGTATTTTGAGTCAGGCTACTTCGAATCATGTCATATTGCACTTCGGTTTAAATTAGAATATTGTTATGCGACTTAGGTCAGTGTGGTCATGAGTCAGTTAGCTGGCTGGATTCCAGCTTATTGTCGGATTGTCTTGTTTGGGTTTTGTCATATTCCTTTTGGAAACAAACGTGTCTGGTATAGTCCTTTCAAGGTTAGATGGACATTAAAAGCTAAAAGCTTTACTGCCGCACTCAGAGACGTCAATTAAATAATGCTTGTTTAGTCACGTGTTGTCTTATTCTATTGCTATAGCAAAGATAGTGACAGCTGCAACTTTAATCAAGCATTAAATTTAATTGACGTCTCTAAGTGCGGCAGTTAGTTAAGGGTAAAACACGTGCCCCAACACCCAATAACGTGCATAATTAAATACCTACCAGTTACTGGCACATAGTGATTATCATTAAAATTGTATTAAATGTTTGGTGGTCATTTATGGGTCATTTTGGGGTTACTAATAATTAGTTTTGAGTTATTTGCTTTAAAAAGGATAACAAGTCTTAAAAGTTTTGCTTATCATTTAACATTTAAATAGGGATTTAATTTTGGTGATCACTTTACTAATTTTGGCAGTACAAACTTAGTAATATAATATAACATACTAACAAGTTTTAGTTTTAATTTTTAATTGTTACTTTGTATTATATTTTTAAGTATTTGTACCGTCATGGCACAATTAATGATCTGATCCGTCGTTCGCTTGCCTCTGCCTCTGTACCAGCTGTCCTGGAACCTGCAGGATTGCATAGAGACGATGGCAAGCGACCAGACGGAGCTACATTGGTGCTGTGGAAACTAGGTAGGGCACTGGTGTGGGACGCGACGTGCGTTGACACATTCGCCCTTTCCCACGTCCAGTCAACCCGTAATCGGGCCGGTGCAGCAGCTGATCAGGCCCAAACACTCAAGCGCCGCAAATATTCGTCATTATTAAATAATTATGAATTTGTGGCGCTTGCAGTGGAAACCATGGGACCTTGGTCAGCTTATATGAAAAGCTTTATTAAGGCCCTGTCCTCTCGGCTCATAGAATCCTCCGGAGATCCTAGAGCTGGTGCTTACCTCTCCCAAAGGATTGGGCTAGCTATCCAGAGAGGTAATGCAGCCAGTGTCATGGGGACCATGCCGCGAGCGGACCTGCTAGAGAGGGTGTTCTTTTTATAGTGGTGATTATTATTTATATCTTTAATATTTGAGTAGCTTAGTTTAATTTTAATTTAAATACGTTTAGTTTTAATTTTAATTTAAATACGTTTAGTTTTAATTTTTAATTGTATTAATGTTGAATTCTGTACTTAGTTGGATGTAAATAAAGTCTTTATTAATTAGTATTTGTAAATCTTGATCAATATCCTTTTAAATATAATCCATTATTTAGTAAGTAAGTAAGTAGGTAAGTAAATCATTTATGAATTCACAACAACAAACGAAAAAAAAAGGAAAAGAGACGACATGTGTTGCGAAAGTGATTTTTTTCCGTTACTTTTAACTATATCAGTTAAACATAATTATAGTTTGGGTTATTACATCTAATGTTTGCTATACCTATCTTATGACCGTTTATAATGAAATTATATCAATAGTTTCATGTTATGAGTAATAAGACGCACCCGTATAACAATGCATTATTAGTTATTAGTGTTCAACATATGTCTTAGTTGACGACATACCGAGGCTAGTGTTTGTTTGTTTATCATAGATTACCTTAAACAAATATACACCCGGTCATTGGTCATCATAATATACCTCTAATAATATAGAAGATTGACGAAAGAGATATACAGAGCGAAGGTGAAGAGAGGGTCGAAAGGGGCCGCCCTAGGCGTACTTTTTCGAATCAAATCGGAGAAATACTGGCAAAGGGCCGAATCCTAAACACCGGAAACCGACGTGCATGCATGACTCGCTGTATGAATGTGGAAGAAGCGAAAGAGATTTGTCAGGATCGTAGCAGGTGGAAAGAAGTGGTCTTTGCCTACCCCTCTGGGAAACAGGCGTGATTTAATGTATGTATGTAATATAGAAAGAACGTTATATTGTATTGTCGTATTGTCAACGTTTTGATAGCTCTTATTTAATTTACAGTAATGGCAGCCGATTTAAAAACAATACGATAATACGTCAAAAGCAATATTGTTAAACGTCGTAGAATTGAGGTAGCGTTAGTGGCCTATTCGTGAGATCACTGCGCACACACATAATAATTATGTTACTAGAAATAAAAGTGAGCACGCGCAGCGCCGGCCCATCAGATAGCGATACCGGTTATAGACGAATAATCGTCCCACCTAAGACTGAAATTAATAAAATGGGCCAAGTTAAATTATTTAATAAGGTGTCGGCCCAGAATATATAAGTATAAGCACATAAGGCACTCTTATTAAAAAAACAGCTTTTAGGAAGGTCAAATGTGCCTACTCTATGATTCTCTTTCTATTCCATAAACGTTCGCACGATTGTATTTAGGCACACGTAACCCACACAAAAGTTACGTTCAGAGATGCCAGCCGTACTTGTTAGTTTTACAATTAAACTGCGTGGTGCGCCGGGCTTGGTCCCAGCTCGCCAACTGACGTCACGGCCATTGTTAAGAGCATGTAAGGCTGAAAAATTCCATACAAAATGCGCTAGCTAACGTTTCTCTTCACTTAAACCCTTAAACATACTTACGATTCTTGAATATGTTGAAGGTTGTAGATATTATTTTACGAGAATGTTTTCCTAAGAAAATATGAATACTTGGAAAGAAACAAATTAAAATCTCACAAAATCTAGTTTTTTATGATAACGACAACATATTCAAAAATCGTGGAAATTGGACTTGATTTAGGGCCGGTTTTATAAAGGCCCGTAAGTAAAAATGACAGATTAAATTTTAGTAACTTCATACAAGTTTTGACATTCCTGACCGAAATTTGATCTAACGGATCTTTATAAAACCCAGCCTTAGGGGGGTGAGAAACGTTAGCAAAGAGGTAAATTTTTATGGAAAAATAACAACTAGTTACGCGATTTAAGCGTAGCCTCACGAATTCACGATCCTCAAGGAACTTGGGCGAGCACCGCCGAGCCTGCGGGCCCGCGTCGAGCGCCAAGCCGGCTTCTCGATCGCATGCGGACACGATAACTGCGCCGGAGTGGAATAAACACCTATTAATTAACGTAACGTCACATGTAACATTTACAATTTATATTTAACATGTGTGATGGTAGGTATAATAATATCATACTCCTCTTTTAAACAAAAAACTTACTTACGTTTTTTTTTGTGATCTACGTAGATCCTTCAGTTTTAAGTACATTTTGATTTAGATACTAAGTATTTACATATTTATTTTCTAGAAGCTGGGCTTTTAGCTAAAACAAAACAACGATAAAGTGAAACAACGATGCTAAGATAAAAAATACATCGTTGTTGGCCTAAATTAGAAACCTGCTAAATCCATTTTAGGCCGACGACATTTGAAACCTAACCTCCGGGAACGTTTTTTATTATAAACAGATTGAAACCCTTTTGTGGGCGTGGGTGTTGTAATTGTACATTTTATGTTTCAGGTATCTGTTTAAGTTATTGTTACTAAGCTATGTAGACATGTAGGTAGACTTCATACGTAGACCTATATGTCTACATAGCTTAGGTAACCGTTAATTACTTTCATGCTGAATAACAAAAATATTTGTAATATAGGGGAGCCTTCTGGTAATCTTCGGGGAGGGAAGATGGCCGATTGAAAGATGTCCGGTTTTGTACTTTTTATTTATTCTATTTACTGATTTACTCTACTCACTTAACACTGGCGAAATCACTGCGAAATACCGCGGTGGACCGTCATTATTAAAAAGAAGAAGAATTTGTAACTTAATTAAATTAGATTAAAAAACTACAAAGCCATAAATTCATCGGTTGAATTAATTCTGCAAGTGTACGCACAATGCGCGGGCGGCGACTCTCTCCGTAATATATTACCGTGAATATTTAATTAATCCAATAAATTCACTTCACACACGCTAATTCCCTTTACGATTTTCCTCTTGGGTCTGTTTGTAGAACTGCGCTATTTGTGTTTGGACGACTTGCCAATAAAACACACAAGATTTATTAATTTGTGAACTTGACAAAATGGACAACACCCTATAAATTAGTATGTACTTACATCAACGTACGTACGACTAGATATACGTTAGGCCGCTTCCTGACTTGGCGGTATGCTTGTAGTAAAACGTCCTGTCGGCATAAACACTGCGCGTTGATTGGTAGATGTCACTAGTTGCCTGGCAACTCTTACCGATTCCGTGTTTTACTGCAAGAATACCGACAAGTCAGGAAGCGGCCTTAAAATAATATTCCATAGGTTTTATTACACAATTAAAAAAAAAAACTATTTGTTTTTATTTCATGTAAATATTTTGCGATATTTTTGCGACCTTTGATATATTTGGCCATTAAAACTATTAAGGTCAAACAAATGTCAAACATGGAAAATAACTGAAAAAAAAACCGGTCAAGTGCGAGTCGGTCTCACCGGGGGTTCCGTACCTACCACCGCATGTAGGTATTATTCATTATTATACCCCGATTAGAATTCGATTTCGATTGAATGAGCACGAGTCCAACACACTTGAGCATTTTTTAGTATTCGTTGTTTCAGGGTTTGTGCTATATTATAATGTATTCATAACAAATTTGACGCTAGTATATTTTACCGTTTTTACGATAAACCAAAAAAATATGTTGAAAAAACCGTGTCTTGTATGAGTACTCCCTTTATTAATATAATTTTCTTAAAAAATATATTGTTATTAAATCCGCAGTACATACATACATACATAAGCTCACGCCTTTGTTCCCATAGTGGGCTAGACAGAGCTACAGACAACTCTAAAAACTTGATGACAATTCCGCAACCACATGTTAGGTAAGCACACAATCGGCTAAGATGTTTCCCAGCGTATTAGTGATAGGTTGCAAGCCTTAACAGTACTACAAGCCTTTATTCCCTTAGTCGCCTCTTACGACATTTACGGGAAGACTTGGAGTGGCACTAAGTATTCCAACCCGGCAACCGCTCGGGTGAATCCGCAGCAATAACACATATTCTGAAATATGTAGCGAAATGACAGTCGCACGTAATTCTTTTGCTCCCGCGATCAAAAGAAAATTAATTGAAATAAATAATAAAAACATACAAATAGAACACAAAAATTCCAAATTCAAAATTGAAAAAAGAATTAGACAGCTGCCACTATTATTATGTTTTATTTTATAAAGTAAAAGTTTGTCTCAAAACTTAAGGTATATGTCTCCCTAACTTCTCTGTGGACAGGAACACATGTCTACACATACGTATATGTTGTCGTGATTCTCCGTGTAATGGTGTTGGGTGACGACGCGTGAGTGTCACGCCGGGACAGCCGGCGACGCATACGTGTTGTCAGCAGCTTGCTGATATACAGATTTACTGCTTACATTTCGGATCTCTTGTGTCAAGTGTGAAATCGAAATCCGAAGTGGTCTGATTGGTTGTCTTGCATACAAAAAGGTGTTTTGATTTTTAAAATAGACTTTTTATACATTTAAACGTTAAACATTTGCGTAAGTTCCAAAAAGTTAGGCATGCTAACTCACGCAATTAAATTTTCTGTGAAACTTTTCCGTTGTGTGACGAAAATTAGCCATACAATTGTAAGAACAGTTTTCGTCGCGCAACGGAACTTTTTGAGCCGTCGTTTTTTGTATGGTTAACTACGCCTAACTATGGTCCAATATATCGGGGACTATCTATTTAATCGTACTAATATTATAATGCAAATGTTGGTATGTTTGTTACTCAACCACGCCAGAACGGCTGAACGGATCTGGATGAAATTTGGCACAGATATAGATTATAGTCTGGATTAGCACTGAGGCCACTTTTTATCTCGGAAAAATATAATAATTCCTGAGGGAAGAGCGATAAACGATTACTACGCGGAAGAAGTCGCCGGCAGAAGCTAGGCTTTAAATAGTGTAGATTATTTTTTAAAAGGCGTTGGTTATTCACCAATCCATATGTAATTAGACAGACTCATTTTCAATTTAACTTTTTATTTTGACGACGGAGATGGCCTAGTTGGTAGTGACCCTGCTTATGAAGCTAGCCCGGGTTCGATTCCCGGTATGGGCAAATATTTTGTTTCTGAGTGTTGGGTGTTTTCTATATATTATCGAAGATTTATTTTTCTATATAAGTATGTTTATCGTTGCCTAGTACAGTCATCAGCTGAAGTAGCTACGCAACCGAAGAGGTCAAAATGATCTGCACTCGACTCTATTGTCAAGAGAATACGTCGTGTCTAGATCATTTTGAGCATGTTATTCTGCTGAGCTACATTTTGATGCTGACTGTACCCATAGTACAAGCTTAGAGCTTAGTTTGGGGCACGGCCAATTTATGTGAAAACCCCCTATATTTAATTTATTGTTGATTTTCCTCAAAATCATACACGATTCTTAAGAACTTAGTTTTGGCGCATTTTTCACCCAATTTGCGCACCAGTTAGAGCTCTAAATCATTATAAAGTGCTCAAAAGATGCATGTGTTCTCAGGAACGGGACAAAGAGTGCTTGACAAGTTTGTGGAAGCGTGCGTGGTCCGGGGTGTTCAGGGAAGAGGAGTCATCGGGACCGGTGGGACCGAATTAGATGTGGTGCGGTAGGAATGGGTTGGAATAGACGCTTCTGCTATTTTTAACAGGATTTTAGATTTGGATACATGAAAAAATCAGGAATGTTCAAAAATTATGGTATCACATCTATTCGTATTACATAAATGCCGATGAATTTAGCGTCAGTTTACATAATACGTTTAACTAGGAATTTTTGAGATGTATGTTAAATGTTGTGTTGTGCTCAAATTAAATAGTTTAAGATGGTATGTATTTCGTTATTTAATAACAAATTTTTCTGCATGCTGTAAACTATATTAAATTTAGCTTCGTAAAACACATTAACAGTGAGGTCAGTGATTTTAACCGCTACACTCGGAGTCCGTTAATGACGAGTAAATCGTTCCCTAGTGACGATTTTTCACACAAATATTTGAAAAAGGAACGACTTAGTTCTCTCTAAAATGGCGGTTAGTAATACAAACGTCCACAGGCCTCTCAGAGCCCACTTATCATCACGTGGCCTGTGTACGTGACTGCCATTTAAAAGATAGAGTCTTAACATTAATATAGTAATAAGGTACTTATCGTTAGCACCTTTTGGGTACCACACCCTAAAAATAATGTTTTAATAGTCTCGTGACGATTTCCCATTGTTTCCACTACCAGGACCTCAGAACCACCGAGGAGTTATTTCCAGAGCACAGCTGTCCCTCGTCCTCGGATCAACGATCAAAGGACCCTTTGTTCTGCGCTGACGACATTTAACGACAACTTAAAAAGCGCTTTATCTTTATCGACGGCAGCGTAAACGTGCTGCTAAACCTTACGTCACAGACAACAGACCATCTACTTATAGAAAAACGATGTTTTTGTACGCTTTTTCTTTTAGCCACACTATAATCATAAAGATGTCGATTGATATAATACCTTTACTTTTCCTAGCCTTGCACAAGTTGCACATATTGTATTTCGCGGCTTTGGGTCCTAGTGAAAAACGGTATAGTCTCCTGAAGATCAAGTGAAAAACGGATTAAGTCTAGTATGCTCCGGATATGTATATTCCCTTTTTATTACGAGTTAAGCCGACTTAAGGGCGCTGCATCCGTAACGTGATAACGACGTGGACGGGACGGGGACGGGACATGGTTGCATACATTTTAGATTTTCCCGTCCCGTACGTGCAATCGTTATGTATGCACATTCCGATACATTTTCTATGAAACGATGTTATCGTCTCGTCCCGTCCCCGTCCCGTCCGTGTAAAATCACGTTACGTATGCAGCGCCCTTTTTCACTAGATCCCCAGTAGCTGCCTTAACAGCTTTGGTAAAAACGTATCCTTACACTCTGTATAATTTAAGAAATATATATTCCGATGCGTCTTAAAAGTGTCAAAATGTTTTGTTACTAACTAGTTTATGTAATCTCTCCATGGCCGCTGGTAAGCTCAAATTTAGCTAAGCTGTGCTGATGCCTTTTTCATAACTACAATCTATGCAATCAGTACAGAAAGAAAAATGACAGAATGTAATGAAATAAATGAATTGATTTTTTTTTAAAGACAGCGCCCCTCGTGGAATAGTACCACAGATACTGGCAATATTTCCTGGTTGTGTAGTAATACTTAACCTCTAACAGCTTAAACGTTTTTAACGCTATATTCAGTCGTCCACATAGACGTCATGTTTCGGTGGCGAGCATTTCCGAAACCGCGCGTCGGGATCGCACGCTTGATCACGTTACGTAACATGTCATCGGGCGGGTTATTTTCTTGGCTTTATTTTTATTTGTAGTCCATTGACATTTGTCTGTAGTTTTAATTGTTTTTTTAGACAAAAATCCAATCATCTATATATCCAAATGTTGTCTCCTCATTTATTCACTCCTAAGAATAAAAATATCGGAATGCAAGCGAAGCCCGCCTAAGAAATTGTTAATAATAGGTACGTAAACTCACATGAAGGGTACACCGAAAGAACATGTTTCGCCACGTTCTTTTTAAAATGAGAAAATTTATAATGCTTGTAAATCTCACAATTAACTATTAGTTACCATTCAGTTATAGATATAAATGTTAACGTAAGTAACGTATAATTTTTTGCACTTTACACATAAAAACGTACGATATTACATGGTTCCTAACTTTCAAATCGCGATAGCTCAAAAAGTCACTAACATGTCTAGACATGTTCTGTCCTTGTACCCTTAATATTATGTTTTAGGCAGTTGAGGTCCAGGCGGGCACTTTACTTTTTTGGGGCACAAAAGAACGTTTCAGATTGTGACACGGCTGATCAAGTTTTTGAAACTGTTTTTAAGATTACATATTATCCATTAAATGTTACGTGATTTTGTCAAATAAATGCTGTGTTTGTGAGATAGAACGGTGATTAGAATTTACGATGGGGCTAAGGGTTTCCATGCTATTTAGAATACACGAGCAATCCCGTGGCGACTCCCTATAAGCTGTAGAGGGTTTATCGCTGGGTGGGTTTTCAGCGACCAGCGATTCCCAAATAGCCATCCCGGTACCCCCAGATCCGGGTGGTATGCGTAATGTATTTTAACAGCATAAAGTGATAAGTTCTCTGATAAGTATGTTTTGTTTGTGTATGTTACGGGGTAATGGACTCTGAAATATGCGACACATGTGGGTTATCGGGAAAACCACATACAAAGAACAGATTCATGGAAACATGCGTCATTTTTGTATTTTACTCGTACAGGAAGAGAACATAAATGATGACGTTAAATATAGTGAGGAAAGAATTGCAAAGGTAAGTACAAGTTCAGAAGTGGGATCTATTCTGGGCCTCTATTCTACTTGTTAAAACCATATTGTCTTTGACCTGTTATCGTACTGTCAACGTTACGATAGCTCTAATGTACTTGACAGTAATGGCGGCCGAGTCAAAAACTATACGATAACATGTCAAAAGCAAAATTATTTGACCGCATAGAGTACCTGAAGACGTATAGTCGAGTTTATAAAACCTTGTCTATTTAATGTCATATTTAAACTGCGATGTATAAATTGTCACAGCGATTAAAGTGACAAGGTACTAAATTGTACGGGTTATCTTTGTTTCGGCGAAATATGTTTGCCAAATGTATCGTTTCCCAACCGTTTCATTTGCCAACCCACTTTGTTTTCTGTAACCGTTAAAATTTCAGGATTTTATAAAAACTAACCTAACTTAACCTATAGGGTTCTACACGATGATTCTGAAATAAATCCTGAAATATTTACAGTTACAGGAAAAAAAATGGGTTAGCAAATGAAAAGTTTGGGAAAGGGTACATTTGGCAAACGTGTTTCGGCCAAACGGCAGGCTCCCAAAGTGTACACATATGCATGAACTCGACTGTACTTACAATAAATTGTTATGACAAGGAGTCCAAGGGGAAGGCCACACGAGCGCACAGGCCACCTGATCGTAAATGGGATCTGAGATCCATAGACATGAATTCCCAAGACTACAATCCTAAGACTCCAAATCCGTTGCCAACCCTGAGGACTAAGAGGCTCTATCACTCACATTGGAACACAACAATGTGACCACTGTGGCTTGGCGGAAGGTAAGGATAAGATGGTGGGAGCGATCCGGACGAACACCGCACGAGGTTTTATCATCACTAAAAGAGTAAAGGTACATAGGTAAGGAAGCATATGTGGCATTATATATGAAAAGGGACCTTATTGTCGATGGCGCGTCGCGTGGCGCACTGCGTCACGCGACGTTGTATTTATATCGGAGCATCGTTAATAATGGCGGAAGCGCCATCGACAATAAGGTCCCGTTTCACATATCAGGTTAAAAAAAAACAAGTGTATTCTTTACAATATTTGACATTTCTAGGTTATGACACGTTTTTCGAATAGGTACTCTAGGTAATCGCCTATCGGACGCTTTGTAATTTTACACGTACAGGTTATTTTTTCTCAGAGTAATATTGTTCGATACAGTATAATTTAATAGCTAATTAGTTTTCTGTTTTGTTGTTGTTCATTAAGATGAATTTCCTTCAACTCTTTCAACGCCGCGCGAAGAATGCGTAGTGCAAGGTTTTGGCGGGAGCCACGGTTTTTGGCGGCGGCCATTGTTATGTCACTTGGCCACGGCATTGCATGTAAACACACTACTGAGTACTTTAGTTATTGTATGACTTTATAATGTTTAAAAGCTCGTTGATGATGCGTCATAGAATAAGTTTTAGTGTGCACAAGATCTAATTATAGATGCAAACTGTGTGCGTTGGAATTAAAAGTAGCGGTACTGTACTGAATGAAATTTTGATCCCAAATTTCCACAGGTCACGTGGTCGGAACGTAATTTTATTTATACCTACGTATATCGATGTATATCGGGCCGTGACGCGGTGCGTTAACCGCCAGTTTCAGTCGGCCGCCGCGCGCGCCGCCCGCGAGTGACATTTACATTCGAATTTCAAATCCCTGCATGCAATCTGCATTCTAAATTTGAAATAGTGTAAACTGCCAGTGTTTTGAATTTGAAGTGTATTTTTCTGTGCTCCGAAAGTCCGAACCTAAAGTGTGTGGATCAGTTCGCTTTAAGGTATATTTTTAATTCTAAATCTGCAATTCATACGGTGTAAATGTTTAAATAGTGTATGTTATATTTAAAAATAAACGTGCGGACAGTCTTTAATAATATCGGGCAGCCATTTTTAGTTTTATAATGGTTATTTTTTAGCATATCGGGCGATCACAGGTGCTTGGGTGATCGATAGATCTCTTTGTTCGTATAGTAGATAAACATGGTGTATAGGATCAAAGAGGATCACTCGGATTTTTCCGATTTTTCCGATTTGCCTGCGGTTTGTTTGAGCGATGAAAGATTTACGGGTTAGCTGCTTTGATATTGGCCCTTTGCGGTTATTTCTTTAATTATAAAACATTTATTATACATTAAGCATGTTAATTTCTTGTCGTATTTTGTCGTTGATGGATATTTTTGTATATATTTATTTATTAAATAATTCATTGCCCAAAAAATGTGTACAAAAAACTTGATGCTACCAGCGTTCTCTATCAGTCAACGTTAAGGCGAAAACTAACTTTTTTCTCGAGGGATGGAAATGCCGCTATGGAAATGCGAATGTTTTTATCCCGCTATTGATCAAGAGAAATTAAAAATAATAATAGGGCTAGCTATTAACAATATTACTGTTCAACAAACAGCATGTAACCTACATGGTAATTCAGACACATAACGGTGTAGGTACACGGGTAGAAAAACGGTAGATTCATCTAGAATATTACTCTACCAGTCATTAATACTGAATACTCTACGAGTTTAAGAAGGTTAACTTAAAAAAAAATGTTGTGAAACTCTTACTCCATATTACCGACATGTAAAAAGCCTGATGTGGTCGATGTAGGTACTAAACTAATTACTTTCACAACACTGCTCGGAAATATGGCCATAGATGGTCTTGTTTGGGGTCACAAAACGTCACTTATAAGGACAGACCAAGAATGTTTTTGTCGGCGTGTTTGCTGATTGGTCGAGAACATTGTTGTCCAACTTTAAGAACCAATGAAAATCAATCAATCAATTTTTGTGTCATAGCTCCTTAAAATGAAAAATTTATATCGACCAATCAGAACACACCATTTTGTGTCGTAAAATATTAGGTGTATTTTTTCTAAAAGATACACAGACTAAAAAATGTCACTGTTTTTTTTATATGTAATTCAAACTTGGCCCCTAATCTCAAACCACTAGAGATGAAATTACATGGGAGATATGGCGAAACAAATACAATTTTATATGGAGTTGACATATAAAATTGTATTTGGTTTATTAATCTCGAGTGCCACGAGAATAGGGGTCCGGAAAAAAGTTATCTATGGTAAAATTGGCGGTGATGTCACATTACCATGAATTAAAATTTGAGTTTTGAATATGAATTTAATTTAATTTTTTCTCGGTTGTTGTGAAAAGCACTATGTCTGCCTCGGTAGAAAGTGCAATTTATGGACTCGTACACTAGAGGGCATCAACTACGTTTCGGCCCTCTATATGACTCGTCCAAAAATTGCGTACTTTCTGTCCTCTGCAACAATTTACTATATGTTATATCATATTTTCGCAATGAAAGTTGTTTGTTAACTTTGTTTTAGCATATCTACCTACTTATAAACCTAAACATACATCGTAATAAGGTGGTTGACACGGTGTCACGCGCTTTATACAACATGGTTTTTATAGCTATTGTCTTTTTTTTTAGCTGGGCGGCCATTACTGTACAAGTTAATAAGAGATAGAATTATATTGACAATAACATAACAATGGGGTAAAGATAATTTAGAATAAGGTCCCAGCTCTCTTTCTCTTAACAGAAAGAGCTGTTAAAACGTCAACAATATTATTGCAATATAGAAGCCAAACGGGCCAAGACATATTGGAATTGAGCGCTAGGAACTAGTTTCACGGGCGTATTCCTGAAATATTTAATAACTTGTCGATATGTTACAATTATTTTTACTATTGCTGTTATTGTTTTTTTATTTAATATTTCACCGTGTGCCCATATTATAACACTTGTACTGCGTCCAAGGGATTAGCGGCCTGCACACGTAAAGTTCGGACTGCGGGAAATGCCACGCGCTAATCCAATCTTCGCTCCGAACCGTACGTGTAAATACAACTGTAATAATAAAATAGTAAAAAACCTACGGTTCGGACTGGCGCGTGGAATGGCGCGTGGCGTTTCCCGCGGTCCAAACTGTGCCGTGTAAAGGCCGCTAATAGGATTAACCAAGTTATTGTCAATCATTCCCCCAGTTTAAGGAGTCTAGTCGCTATCTTTTGAACAGAAAGTTATGTCAAGTTTAGTGGGCTATGGGAAAGTCAAAGACTGCAGAAAACAAATAAATAATTAAATAACATGGGTCAATCTCACAGAAATTAACTAGCTCTAGGCTTGTTCTATGGATACGGTAACGATATAAACATACATAGAGAAATATATACTTAAATACGTAGAAAACATTTAAGATTCAGGAACAAAAAATCAAATTTTTACACTATTACCGTCCGTCTGTCACACTCGGAGCTGGTTGAAAATCAGCGCTGCAGGTGTTTCACACCTCATGGCTGCTCTACACAATGGCCCATCATGGGCCAACGTAGGGACGGAGTGATGCGTAAGAGTGAGATGCAAGAATATGTTGCTCCCTCTAAGGTGTTTCTCACCCCCTAAATCAAGTCCGATTTCCACGATTTTTGAGTATGTTGTAGTTATTATAAAGAACTAGGTCTGTACGTTTCTGTTTTTTGTTTTTTCAATTTGTGTAAAGGAAAACGTGCAGACATAGTTTTTCATGATATCTACAACATATTCAAAAATCGTATAAATCGGACGAGGTTTAAGGGGAGAAAAACGTTTTCGCATTTTGTATGGAAATTTTTAGCTTCACAATCCTCTTAAGCCTCCACTGTCAGTTCGTCCATCCGTCTGTGTGTCAGCGGGCTATATCTCATGATTCGTAATAGTTAGTTTAAAGTTTCACAGATTATTGCCGCTATAACTACAAATTATAAAAGATAACTTGGCCTGTTATTTAAATTAATTGCGACGCTAATATGAACCTAACAACGACCAAAATGGCTTGTCGAAATCGGGACTTACTGATGTGCAAGTTGCGAAAAGTGTCCAAAAAGTTGGGAAAGTTCTACGAAATTTCCGGAAACATTCACTAGAAATATAGGAAATTAAAATTTAAGAAACGGAAAGTTTCAATCTCCATACAAAATTGTGAGAAGTTTCCGAAATTTTCCTACATGAAATGTTCCGCAATTTTGGAAAGTTTCCTTTGGCACATCAGTAATCGGGACATCCGTTCTGCCCCTACCATAAAACAAAGAACCATACCGTAAAACGGGGTGAGCAGGGATTAAGGGGTGAGTAGGGACACAACCTAAAATGAAGCATATGTTACTAATTATAACACCGAAATTATTTCCAATAGACGTAACGGTATTGTGCATTTAATACTTGTTCTTATTTGTAACAAGTTATGACTTATTTTAGGTTGTGTCCCTACTCACCCCGTTTTACGGTAGATAACTTCCTTCTTCGGGTAAAAAGGAAATAATCAAACTCCAAATCTAACGCTGCCCTACTAAGGCGGTATCTCAGACAGAAACTGTAGCAAATGCAACCTCATTAAGTCATTACCAATGGAAAAGATTGAATCTGCGTTGGCTATTGACTTTGAGATACCACCTTTCGGCTTGTGGCGGCAGAACGTGCCTTATAAACACCAGACAGTTGACAGACGCATTTAAATTTGTGACACAAGCGCATAATGACGCACGCTTAATAGAGATGGTCTCGATTACATCTCGTCTATTTCCAGTACAACTTGACACTTGCCTTCGAGATTGTCTATTAAAACGAGAATCGCGTTCTGGGGCGCAAATGGGTCAGCTATCGCTGGCCGAGATCTTTGATGTGGAAGTCAATAAAGTGTTTGATCTCTATCATTGCGAAGAATTATTGCTTTTACAGTGCTATTCTGGATACTTTATTTAAAGTAGGTCTTAGTTATTTTATAAATGAAACTACCTAGTAAATCTAGTAATAGAATTGTGCCCTTGTGTTTTTTTATAGACAAGAACCTTAGAACGTTATCGTTATAGATAATGATTGACGTAATGTCATGTCAATTTCATACATTTTGACAGTTTTCGAAAATCTTTTACGTTAACGAATCACTCGTTTAGCGTCTACAAGGGTACAGAGAAAAATACAAACATACAGCTGTATGTTGGGCCTCTATTCATCACGGTAAAAATCAAATCGTTTTTGACCTGTTATCGTATTGTCAACGTTTTGATAGCTCTTTTTTACTTGACAGTAATGGCAGCCGTGTTAAAGACAATACCATAACAGGGCCGATATTCTGTTTGGTAAAAACCATATCGTCCTTGAGCTGTTATCGTATTGTCATCGTTTTGATAGCTCTTATTTACTTGACAGTAATAGCGGATGATTTAACAACAGTTCCTAACAAATGTTCCGCTTTAAAGCCGATTGCGATTGCGAGTGCGTACAATAGCGACGCAGGCTAGAATCTGATGATGGGGTCCTGGATACATTTTAGGGGAATCTTCAAATATTTTAGGTACATCTATAGCGATTTCGGTATTTTGTATAGTATAGTAACTCGTGCATTTGCTCTTGAATAGCACCATTTGGTGAAGTAGAACATGATGATGATGATGAATGAAGATCACAGATTCACCGGAACTGCCTACTCAATAATTATTAGTATTACATTAGTTGCGATTTAATGAATATAATTTAATGCTAATTTATTTGATATTAATCCTATTTATTTATTTAAGGAAACGCGTACCTACTTATTTGACAAAAAAGGATGATATCCAAAAACTAGCGAAGCCATATTTTGAGCTTCAGTTTATCCTAAGTCTGTTTTGTGTAAATAATTCGAGTGTTCAAGTTTAAGAAGTTATACTTTTAAATAGCAAACATTGTTATAGCAGAAAAAATAAGAAATTGTGTTTTTAATTTATTTTAGAATGTCGTATGTTCTTAATAAATAAATATCAGGATTATCTACGGAACTTGGCACCCATTTAGATCTCAATTATTTTGTCGGTGAAGTCGATAACCATGCATCGCATATTCTTAAAATATTGAACCTGGCTCCCATTTTCGCATTTATGTTTTGATAGGATCGTTTTTACCGCCTAGAATAAAAGCCCAGGGGGGCTATTGCCAACCGCACTCGCAATCGTTTTCATTTTGAAAGTCGACGGCGAATCTGCTTACGAAAAGAAAACAATAGGCTATTTGACAACATTGAAAATATACTACAAATTGTGGTCATCCTATCAGATAATAGCGTAAAACAACATATTTCACTTTATTTTAATCTAAACTACGCATATTTTTTTGGAAATTACACGAAAAAAAATTAAATATTTTTTGTCATTTTATCTGTGGCAGAAACGCTATGTGATTGGTTTGCAGCTGTGGTTACTTGCTGGTGACGTCACACGCAAGTAACTACAGATCATAAGGGCATATCTCTTCAAATGATTGTTTATTGTTTACTTGCGTGTGACGTCACACTTGTCATATGGCCAGCGCCATGACAGAAACAGCGTCTTTAGCGCGGTTTTGAAAATTTAAACTTTAACTTTGATTTTTAGTGAGAATACAGTAAAATCTCAAGGAAATATCAATGTAGTGTACTTGTTATTTAATAAAGAATCATTTAAAAAGGTTTTCTAAAATTAGTCAAATAGCCTAATGTTCCTCTTAGAAGTCGATTGCGATTGCGAGTTCGTTAGGCAATAGGCCAGCTGGTCTAATACGATTTGGATGTCAAAACATTTACTTCGTATTAGCCGGTCGGATAAAAAACATGTACAGTCTATGACCCCTTAGAGGGTGCTTCGGGGTTGTACACTGAAAAAGAGATAGGTCGCTTCGCTTCTAACAAGATTGTGATTGTTGTGTGTAAGCGTCTTGATTCCATAAGAGCCTGAGGGCTCAGACAAGATGCACTACGCTAACTAACGTTTCTATTCGATTCGTTTTTAAACCAATCGCGTCACTGGAAGATGACGTGATACGAAAAGTCACGTGGTCTACCAGTGACGCGATTGGTTTAAAAACGAATCGAATAGAAACGTTAGTTAGAGTAGTGCATCTTGTCTGAGCCCTCTGATGAGACGTTATAAACAACTGGGGTGTTATTCTCTTAATCACGGCGCTCGGTCTGTCGAACGAGTGAACGAGTGAACGCGCCACACCGGCGAGTTTAAGTAGTCCCGTCAGAGCGCACAAAACACATTTAAGCGCGTGCTTTCTCAATTAGGCAGCAGAGTTTCTGACGATAAGATCGAACTATACGACTCCTAACTTAGGTCCATATTGGCTCACATATTTTTTTTTTAGTAATAAAGTGTTTTTAACTGAAACGGTTTTTATTACCGTTTTAGTATAAAATACTGTATAACTTGCGATGATTATATAAAGAAATAAATATATCAGGGGACAGTGTCACACCAATTGACCTAGTCCCAAACTAAGCTCTAGGCTTGTAATATGGGTACTAGACAACGATATAAATACTTGTATAGAGAAATATATACTTAAATACATAGAAAACATCCATGACTCAGGAACAAATATTCGCGCTCATCACACAAATATCTGCCCTTACCGGGATTTGAACCCAGGACCGCTAGCTTCGTAGGCAGGGTCACTACCAACTAGGCCAGCGCGTCGTCAAATACATGTTACATTTACATTTATATTATATTTACATTTGGACTAATAATAATTATGAGAAACAAAGCGCTCCCCTATCACAACCTGCCAAGTTACAGTTAGTTACGTGTAACTTGGCAGGTTGTGACACGTCCTCCTCGGCCTCTATACAGCAATCGGTGCAGTAACAGCAGGCGTGTTTGGTAAACACGGTGTCAGGTCCGCCGCTAGAGGACACTAGCGAGCAAACAACGCCTTCGTTTACACCCCGGGCGTAAGCGGCTCGGTTTACAACTCGTTGTATCAACGGCTTGGTAATCATTCTGCCCTCAACGGAAAAAAAACGCATCTACTATATGAATTGTATTGCACTTCCAACCTTATTATAACCCTTGAGAGTTGAATATGCTTCTATGAATAAATTGCACTTGTGCCTTTCTCCGTACGAGGGCAGAATTACTTTTACAGTGTTTGATCTACAACAGGGGGTTATCTATAATTCTATCGAAACATCTTTCCATATCAGTGTCATTACGCAGAATTTTCATCCCTTGAGAGGCATTTCTCGCCGCATCAGTTTTTTTTGTGGTCACTAAAGTTACATTATTATATTATTATTATTATTATTAAAGTTACATAACCTAACCTATGTAATATTTTTTGTTAAGTGAAATTCGATAAAATAATGGGCTACCACATCAGTGGTCGTGTTTATCGATGTGGATTATCGTGGACAAAACATCTGTCACTTTCTGACCAGTACGTAAGTGCAAAAGTGACGGATGCCTTATCCACTACGGTAAAGGCGACCATAATACTGGCCCAGAGCTTCCCAAACTTTTTTTAGCGACGGTACCCTATTGAAACAGTAAATATTTTAGCCCACCAAAATAGGCAAAAACCTTTAGGTGGACATTTTAGGCCCTTGCGTCTGGTTGATCTATACTATTGTTTCCTAAGAAAATCCGAACGTTATCTATCATTTTATGTTTAAGATGAATTCGTTATAATTCTAGGTGATGGATGTATTTTTAGAAAAAAAACAAAAAAAAATCGTCTTAAAAATTTGCCATATCTTTTATCTACCAATGTATTTTATTTACATACATACATACATTAAATCACGCCTGTTTCCCAGAGGGGCAGGCAGAGACCACTTGTTTCCACTTTTAGTAAGTTTTTTGAAAAGTCCAAGATTGCATCTTTTAACATTGATTTACGATAAAACTAAAGAGCCAAGATGCAAACGCTACTAACGTTTCTCTTTACTATAACTCACAATATATTGGATAACATTTTCGTGTGTTACGATAAACCACGCGGCTAACTGTCATCCCATACATTTTGAGTGATGAAAAAAAAAAAAACGTTTGTAGCGTTTGCATCTTGGCGCGGCTAGCACAAGTTGCTCGCGACTTGTTTGTCGCTCGGATCTCCCTTATATAGATAGTCAGTAACGATAGAGACGCACTGAGCGACAAGCAACAAAATACAAATTGTGCTACCCGTGCAGAAATTTGAAACTGTTAAGATAGAGCAAAGGCTCGTCTATGTACAGGTTGATTTTGGACCTCTAAATACAGGACATCCTGTATACAAGAATTGCTCTCTTCAATTCTTTACATTTTAGTTTTTCCCGTTTAAATCTGCTTTACATGCGCATTAGCAGATGTTTATATGTTTATCCCTCTGATGCAGCATTAGCGCCGCTTTAAACAGAGCCATCTAGCGATCGATGGGAAACTGATTGACAGGTTTATTTCGGGATACCACAACTCAGGCGCGATTGCGTTATTGGAGTCGATTGCGAGAGCTTATATAAAACAAGTTTTAAAAAGGTTTTTTGTAAGGATCAAGTGGACTTAGATGAGACCAATTGCAATTAGACCACTATAAAAGTCAGAAATAAGAGTCAAGCTCCAACATTTCTACCAAGCGTTGAAAACACCCTATACCATTGATACTGACTTAACTATGACGTCACAATTGATTAAATACTGTTCTAACTGTAAGTTAAAAACAAGTAATTTATAATTTTGGTGCTTACCTCTCCCAAAGGATTGGGCTAGCTATCCAGAGAGGTAATGCAGCCAGTGTCATGGGGACCATGCCGCCAGCGGACCTGCTAGAGGGGGTGTTCTTTTTATAGTGGTGATTTTTATTTATATCTTATTATATATAATATAATATTCCAGTAGCTTAGTTTAATTTTAATTTAAATACGTTTAGTTTTAATTTTTAATTTTATTATTGTTGAATTCTGTACTTAGTTGGATGTAAATAAATTTCACTTTAGTAATTTATATGTATGGTCGTCAAAAATTGAGTTTAAGTACATAGATTTGCCATTAAAAAACAAAAGGTAGGGGTTCTAATGGTACCATTTCAAATAAATTTCATTTAAAAAATGAAAAATTAAACTTTGTGGTGCCGTGTCCATAAATCATTTTTTTTTCTTTCTATTCACTTTGTGATGATAATATCCAGTTTTACGATTCATATTACTAGAGTATAATTATAATAAAATTCAACAGGAGCCATCATTGCCGTCATCTCAATTCTCTCTTAGTTCGCATTAATATTTTAGAGTACACAGCGTGTTCCAGTTTTTCCATCATTCCTTTGGCACTTGCTTTGATTGACGCCTGATTATTATG
The DNA here is from genome assembly GCA_946894065.1 of Acleris literana. NCBI lineage: Eukaryota > Metazoa > Arthropoda > Insecta > Lepidoptera > Tortricidae > Acleris > Acleris literana. The sequence goes on from OX335686.1 coordinate 16,117,612, forward strand.
AGACGGGTTGAATAGTGTAACAACACTGGCATAACATCGTCGTGACCTCATGTTATTGTACCGTGTCATCGTCGGTACTTCTAACCGGCCAGCATGAGTTTACCGTCAGATAATAACAACATTATCATTCATTCAGTGTATAACATTGTTATTATTTGTTTTAATTGTGCTCTCTAATGTGCAATAAAGAGTATGAGGTCATTAATAAATAATCCGTCTGCAGATAGGGGGATAAAAACCTGGCAAGAGCATATCATGCTCATTGTAGGGTTCCAAAAGCCGTTTCTACAAACACAAAAAATTACAAAATACCACAAAGTTATTTGGTGCTGTCTTAGATGGTTTTTAGTAGGTATAAACACTTTAGTCACCTGTATCTCAGGAACCAATCAAGTCTACCAAGTCGTTATAGTTTTCCTTTAAAATTCGATACATGTGCTTTTATTTAAGATATTCTTCGTATTTTAGGGTTTGTAGTTTTGGTTGTAGTGGGACGCACAAGTCTAGCAAAAATTACACTTTTCGAGTTCAATATTTCCTAAACGGAATGTATAAAATTGATAATAACATACATATAATGTATTTTTAAAACCTACCTAACGCGAAGTTAAAATTAAAAAAAATATGTTTAGGACAAACATTTTTTTTTTCTTTATTTCACATTACAACTTTGTCGGCGAAATGTAAATGTTTTACTATGCCAAATTACGGCATTGTCGTACCAAGACTCTCTGAGTTATTCCGCAGACAGACGGACATGGCGAAACTGTAAGGGTTCCTTGTTGACACGGACCCCTAAAAACGAAATAAGATTCAATAAAACTGCCATTGTTTCCGATTATCGTTCACACCCTGTATACATTTAAACGAACACACTCTTTGTTCAACGTCTTAAAAAGAAACGCGTAGCCCCTCTACGAGACTGACGTTGTAGAGGGGCTACGGGGCTACGCGTGGTATTAAGGCACGGAGTCGAAGATACGCACTGCTAGATCAAAACAGTATCAACTCAAAATCCTTGCTAGTTTTGTTTCAAGTTCATAGAAGTTGTATTAAAGTTGATTTTAAAATAGAGTTTTATTTTGAGTTACGACTGTTTTGTCTAGCAGTGTGAATTTGTGACAAATCTGATTATGGTATGTTAGGGGTTCTAGTATTTTAGTGTCATGTGTGTAGTTGTTCCTTTTTAGGGTTCCTTACCCAAAGGATGCAAAGGGTGTCTGTCTACCTGTCTGTCAGCGGGTTGTATCTCATGAACCGTAATAGTTATACAGTTGAATTTACAGGGTGTGTATTTTTACACATTGAAGCTATAAAAAAAAGGAATGGTGGTGGTGGTAATGGTGAGAGTCCGACTTGCCCTTGGCCAGTTTTTTCTTTCTTGATTTATGTTTTTGTATTTATTTGTTTATGGTGGAGTAATTTCTATTCTTCCCTATTCCAAACCTCTTTAACACACCGATACGTCACGACTACTTTTTCTTAAAAGGCATTCATTTTTAATTCCTAAATCCATTTGGTTGAAGTTGCGCAGGAGCATCCCAGTAGTTTAGTAAACGTAGATCAATCTAGTCCAGCGGTCGGCCACACGCGGCCCGTAGGGAATATGAATGGAATTTTTAAATCGCATTTCTCAACAAAATATGAAAATACCGTAAAAGAGATCACCGAAAGTGAAATTAAAATTAAAATCGGCCAAGAAATACGGATGATACAAGCAATTTAAACTGCTAATTATTATTGGACAGAGAGATCCGAATTGCACCGGTGACGTCATTGTACAATTCAGCCATATAAACTCCACGTGAAATTCTGTTTTGCTAGAAAGAGATAGGAACAAATCTTTGTTGGCTTATATCTTGGCTATTTTTATAGCTATTCAAAAAAGATTTTTTCTCACCTTTTTCTTACATGAATCAGCTTTTATTGAAGCTGTAAACAAACATGAATATTCTCTATTGTATAATAATAGGTATATTGGGCTTTTAGGGTTAATATCACAAGTGCGGCCCGCCTTTTGTTTATTTTGCCACCTGGGACCTGTTTTATAAAGCTACAAATTACAATTTACAGGTTACAAGTTTCCGTTTGACACAACCTCGACCAATGACGACCAGCCATTTGAGCAGTGTTGCCAGTTTAGACCTGTAAAATTGTAACTTGTAGCTTTATAAAACGTGCCTCTTGTGGCCCTTGCCTGCCAAAAGGTTGCCGACCGTTGATCTAGTCTATCGTGTGGGCGCGTCGCCCGCATCCTGCAAAATGATTTACAGTACGATACCTCTTAGAAGGGGCTTCGGGTTTGTACTTGTCTCTCACTCGCTCTCATACTCTCGTATTAAGAGCGAGTGAGAGAGATGTACAAACCCGAAGCAACTTCTAAGAGCTGTATGAACCCTTACCATGAGCTACAATTAACGTACTCGCTAGCGAGTCGAATGCTCTGAGGGCCCTGCAAAGATGCACTACGCTAACTAACGTTTCTATTCGATTCGTTTTTAAACCATTCGCGTCGCTGGTAGATGACGTGATACGAAAAGTCACGTGGTCTACCAGTGACGCGATTGGTTTAAAAACGAATCGAATAGAAACGTTAGTTAGCGTAGTGCATCTTTGCAGGGCCCTCTGTCCCTCGTAGACCTCGCAGTATTCTTAAAGAGTGCAAGGGACAGAGCATTCGACTCGCTAGCGAGTATGGTAATTGTAACTCATAGTAGGGGTACTGTATTACTGCTGATGACCAACCGGGAAACACGGACGCTCTCCAAAAACGGAAGCTCTCTTTTTTACCCGATTTAGTAGCATATGAAGAGTGAGAGGGACATCTAGTTTGACTAGGTTTGTAATCCCGGGTCTAGGTCTTCGTAATGCGCTAAAATGTGGTTACATATCAAAAGGATAAATTTGAGTTCCAAATGGTTCCATTTGGCCGAATATTCATAAGTTAAAGTAAGTTAAGTTAGGTGTTTTGTTTCTAATTTCCAATATTAATATGTTACTTTATAAAAACCGGACAGTGTTTACATACATTATATGTAATCAGCCCAATTGAACCTTAAGCCACCATAGAACGGTGTCACAGTAACATTATAAAACAACTTGGTTGACACTTCTTACAACTTGAATCATAGCGTCACTGTGACACAGTTCTACGGTGGGTTCCATTGGGCGCGGCGCCTCCAGGGTGTATGTTTTTTATAAAAACCTACATTTTATAAAATTTAAACCTATATTTTACAAACACCGTGACACGAGATTTTTATATATAGATTAATAGTTATTTTAGTGGCTCTTATCCCGATGTAATATGTTTACAACAACGCCGAATACCAGGAGCGCATGGACTATTAGGTGATCGGTCCAGATGCGCTGCAGTTTGCAACGATTTAAATTGATGACGTCAAGGGATATTTTGCTCGAGCAATGTGTGGTGCATATGTACTGTTAGCGGTTAGGAAAGACACATAACATAATACACAATAATGCATGGTCTTTTTTATGTTTTGTCCGAATCTCAGCTCATTTTAATTGATGATAAATTCATTAAGGACAGGGGCTTATTATGGCATGCAGTTTAGTTTACGCTGAGAGAAAAGGACAGCTATATAACTGCTGTAGCTTTGTCCTTTACGCTCGCCGTATAATGAACTACATTCCTATGTCCAGAGGTCGGAATAGGTAGTGCTTATTAACCTAAACTTGTTGCATCTTCATCTTGCCTCGTGTGGTTGCCGAGTTAGAATAGTGCCACTCCATGTCTTCCCGTGGATATCGTAACAGACGACTAAGGGAATAAAGGCTTGTAGTACTGTTAGGCGATGGGCTTGCAACCTGTCACTAATACGCTGGTAAACATCTTAGCCTAATTGTGCAAATTGTGGTTATAGAATTATCAACAAGTTTTTAGAGATGTTTGTAATTCTGTAGCTCTGCCTACCCCACTCTGGGAACGAAGGCGTGAGATTATGTATGTATGTATGTATGTTGCATCTTCATTCAATGTATTCCCATCTCAGTCACGCATGAATGAACAAGAGTCAAGTTTAGGTTAATAAGCTATTCGGACCCCTGGGCCTATGTCATAATAACCCCCAAGAAGTTCATTCCACAGTTGGACACCACGGACTGTGAAGGATTTGGCATAGAATAGTAGATTATACAACAAGTGCATAAAACGCACCATTTTACGCGAGACGTTTATCCATCCAAGCGAGCTTGCGAGCGAGGATGGATATAAAGTCGAGTGTTAAATGGGTTTTATGGACGAGTTGTACACTCTAATTTTCACTTCGATTGCGAGGAAATGAAACAGCAACATGTAAATTATTGTAACACAAATATTGACAATGACAAAATAAGTATGGTTCCCGCCAATTAACTTTTTTTTTTCTTTTTTTTCATTAAGTACGAGACATCTGACTTAGGCCGTTACATACCGCTCAGTTATAAAAAAAAATTGTTTTTTATATCTATGATAACTTATTGTCATGCTTTAAATATATTGATAATAATAATAATAATAATAAATGCGACAAAATAATAATTATAAGTTTATTTCATGAAGTTTTATTGTGTACTTTGGCTGTTGGTATCCTTGCCTTGGTCTTAGAATACTAACGAAACGAAATAAAATAAAGAGGTTATTCTATGAAGTTAAAGTTGTTCGTGTGGCTGTTGGACCGATTGCCTTGGCCTTCGACGAAGATTTTACTTTATGCACTAGAGCATAAAAAGCGACTTTATGTCGCCTACGCACGACATAAAGACGGACTTTTGGAGCATGAGAAGTGAAAACGTGTTTTATTAGCCGGAACAGCAAGGGATAGTTTAGAGTAAGTAACCGCTCGTAAATCAAACGCTATGTTCCCCGCTGCAGGTGTGGGTGCGTCCTTCGCTCGCATTCTGTTTACGATCGTCGTAAGCTGCGCAGCCGCCGCGGCCTTCGACGCGCCTGTTCGTTGCGCACGCGGTTTGGGGCTTTCCCGTACGTGATTGAATGATGTTAGAAGTAGGCATGAAAATTGCGAAAGATACTTTTGTTTTTTTCGAAACTTTGTATCTTTCCTGTAAAATACATGTAATTTTCGAAAAAACAAATTAGTGGTTCGTCTGAAAAATAAAATCATACAGGTATAATACTTGTTTCAACTGTGTAATATTCATATAAACAATCAAAGGGAAATAATCTTGTTTATTAATATTAATTGAACAGTAATGTACTTTATGTAATCAATTGACACAAAATAAACAAAGTAAATGTAAATTATTGGAAAAAACAAATTTTCTTTTATTAGTAAGTAATTTAAAGTGGTTAATGAATGAATGAATGAATGATATTTATTTTCCAAAGTAAGTCACAGTATACATTGCATGTTATGTCAAAAGTACAAGAAATTACAATGGAATCGTCAAAAATATACACAAATGTATGATAAAAAAGAGAAATAACAAGTCAGGATAACAATAAAAATACAAAACTAAGGAGTTATCACCGTTAAGGATCGTCTTAAAAATAGCATGCAACCAAATTTGTATTTTTTTTTTTAATATTTAACATAATAAGTCAAAACATCAGAAATAATAAAAACAATAAACAGATTAAATCAAAACATTTTAAATAATTTATGTACCTAATTATAAATTAAATAAACAAATTTAATATTAACGTAACGTAACGTTTTAAATTATTTAATATTAACGTAATTATGAAACATCTAGTCCTCTTCACTGTTGTACGTTTGGCTATTTGTTATTTCAAACATTCCCTCAAATGTTAACTGGAAGAGATCCCTTAAAGGGATAAGTTCGCCTTTATACATACCGTTCGCTTTCCTGTCTATTTTGTTGTTTGTTATTTTCCCGTTTGTACAATAAAGTATTTACATACAAACAATACAATTTAGTGTCACTATCACTGTCATAATAATAATAATGCGAAAAATACATCGTAAAACACGTAAACAACTTAAACTTACGAAAGATTCAACCGAAGATCCGCCAGGAAAGATTCCGTATTTTATTGAAAAATACAGGGGCGTTTGAAAGATACTTGTATTTTACAAGTCATTTTCAACGTTAGAAGCAAATAAAGTTTTTTGTATTTTGTATATAGTGACGTCACTTCAAACCTTGAGCTAATGCATTAGAATTAGAGCGTTAATTTAAAAACCACTTGCAATAACAGACGTAATTAAAACTTGTGTATTGCACCATCAAACTTGTGTATTGCACCATCAAACCACTTCAATAGAGATGCCAGAGTTTAATCCTCGTTCCCGTCGTTTCATCGCACGCAGCGCCAACACAAACATGCTATTAAAACTGCTTAAGTCCACTTTCCCCTATTGCGTATAAAATATACAAAACGAGGCGAAAAAAAAAACAAAATGGAAATCGGACTCACACACGAAGCGTTCATTCTTGTACATATTTGTGTACACTTTAGTACCTTGTCTATTTAATGTCATGTTTAAACTGCCATATATGAATTGTAACCGCGATTAAAGTGACAAGGTAATAAAGTGTACACATACTTATGTACTCGACTGTATGGTGCGGCTCTATGGCATAAAAAGAGAAGGGACGCGAGCGTACAGGCCATCTCATGGTAAGGGGATCTGATAAATACCCATAGATAGGTACCAACTTGCATTCTGAAGACTGCAAACCAGGTGTCTTAACCCCACAGGAACACAACAACCTGGAAGCCTTGCCGAGATGCATTACGCTAACTAGCGTTTCTAATCGTTTCGTTTTTAAACCAATCGCGTCACTGGTAGATCACGTGACTTTTCGAATCACGTGATCTACCAGTGACGCGATTGGTTTAAAAACGAAACGAATAGAAACGCTTGTTAGACTAATGCATCTTGGCAGGGCTACCTGCACACGACTGGTAAACGAGTTTAAAGTAATTAAACTTTAAACATTTGTTCACGTGTTGATTTCTGCTGTCGTTACCGTTCTTGAAAACGATTCGTCTAAAATCATTTTGTTATATTAGCGTTCGCACGCATGCCAAACCGAATTGCAATGAACACGTAAAGAGGGCGTTTAAACTATAAATTTAAGTGCAATCGGCCATTACTGGAGCTTTATGTTTTATTGAGAAACAAATATACCTTAGTACACATCCATGAGTGCTCTTAAACTAATAACTGTATTGAAGGAATAATAAAATTCTGAATCACTCCACAAGTCAAAATGGAACAGTGCCGTATCGTTTGACAATTCTTACAATTACCATGACGTTTTATTGCATTGGCAACGCATTGGTGACGCCTCTGGCGTCGCAAATGTCCATAGGCGGCGGTGACCACTTCCCATCAGGTGGGCTGTCTGCCTGTTTGCCCGTCGATGGCAATAGAAAAAAAAAACGAGTTCTCTTATTATAGACATATAGCTGTCCGCGCCCGGCACTGCCCGGGTGTAATTTTTTTTTCATAGAAACCTTATGAAATATACTTTACGACCTATTCTCAAACCTACTGAATATACACACAAAATTTCATAACAATCGGTGAAGCCGTTTCGGAGGAGTCTTATTACAAACACTGTGACATGAGAATTTCATATATTAGAAACCATGGGCAACACAAATGGGTAGAAACACGCGAGGGTAATTGGTTCGGATTGTACAGTCGACGTCAAAGATATGTTTACACTTTAGTACCTTGTCACTTTAATCGCTGTTTCAATTTGTATATGTCAGTTTAAACATGACATTAAATAGACAAGGTACTAAAGCACTATACCGCGATGAGAGTCACGATTGACTTCATATTTTCCTCTTACTTTAGTTTAACTTTTATTGGCTGTGTATGTATGTTTACCATTAAACAAAGCTCTCGCACTAAATAATAAAACCCTTGAACTTAACACAGAACACGTCAGCTGTTTTGTTAACTGACAAAGAAGCCATATTTCCTCCTCAACGTCGCCCCTTGACAATGCAATCCCGGCCGTCATGCAACATCTGTCGGTGCGTTTGCGATCGAGGAAGTATATTCCCAAACAACGCTAATGCTGCTATATTTAGAATTGCTTTTCCATTGAAGAATTTGTTTTAATTTGGTTCATGTAAATACACTGTTTAATTTCAATGCCGGGCTAAGATTTTTCCATACTAATTGTAATCCATTTTCAGTTCTCGGTCTGGAATGTGTTGCGATAAATTCGGCGCGCGCGTCGTTTCTTACACGTGGATAATTTGCTAGTTTTTGCTAATGAGCTTTGTAGATTAACTGCCGGTTGCTTGTTTGCTGGGTTCAGAAGTAAACTACGAGGCTTTGGGACGTAGGGTCGATTCCCGATCATACCAATAAAATTCTTAAGACTGCGCCGAGCTAACGTTGGATGTTCAGTAGGGAATGCAAATAACCGGTTTTAGCCGATTTTAACCGGTTATTTTCATAAAAAGACGGTTAATAACCGGTTAATTTGCATTCCCTAATGTTCAGTGGTTTTTGTTATACAATTGTAGAAGCCGGGAAGCTACTTTGTTTTATACTATGTGAAGATAATTAATAAATAAATGAATTAGGTAATTGAATATCGGGGGACAACCTAGACTACAGCCTGTAATCCTATAGCCTGTAGCCTACAATGCCTAGTAGCCTGTAATTTATAGGACTCTGAAACAAATACTAGCGCTCATCACACAAACTTGCCATCACCGGGAATCGACCTGGGACCGCAAATATAGGTAGGCTACTTACATCTAGACACGCGGCAGCGTGTCCAGCCAAGTTCAAGCAAAAGGAACTGGCGAGCGCAGCCGTGTGTTATTTACACGAACCGTTTGGAGCCACTTTTGACGCCCAATAACTCCAAATATATTTATCATAAAAACATGAAATTTGGTTTATGTATTAAAACCCTTTAGATCAACTAGAACCCTAAATTTCATAAAAAAAAGGTGAAACGGTTATTGAGATATTAACGTCTAAAAATCGGCATTTTTACCACTGACTGCTTTGTGTAAATAATTCGAATGTTCAAATTTAAGAAGTTATACTTTTAAATAGCAAACGTTGTTGTAGCAGAAAAAATAAGAAATTGTGTTTTTAATTTAATTTAGGATATTTATTTATTAAGAACATACGTCTTAATAAATAAATATCAGGATTATCTACGGAACGTGGCACCCATTTAGATCTCATTTCTTTTGTCGGTGAAGTCGATAACCATGCATCGCATAATCTTAAAATATTGAACTTGGCTTCATTTTCACATTCATGTTTTTGATGGGATCTAATTTTACATGTTTACTTACACACGTTGTTTATTTATTATAGTCGGTAGATTAGTCAAGAATGCCATTAGGTATTAACTTCCTCGCTCTAAACATATTTTCTGTAAGTTGCATAATATATCTAATAAATCAGAGCAATAAGAATGCGAATTAATCATCACAATATTTAATATAACGAATAAAGTTGCCCGCATTTTTATAATGAATTATGTTGCTGACGTTGCCGTCTAAGAAAAAAGACCTTATGGCGGCTAGTGTGGGTGCTATTCAGATCATCGGGATGGTTATGATTATGATACAGGCAATTGTAAAAATATGGGAGAACCCATTATTTAAAAATATGCCCCAATGCACCTTATTCCAGTGAGAATTCTATCGATAAATTTTGTACCGATTGTTTTAGGTTTATCTTTTATGTATGTGAAATCGGGGATTTAAAAAAAAAAAAACCCGATAGCCAGAATTGGTTAAATAGCTATAAAATTACTTTTGTATTTTTTATTTCAATGTGGATAGTGGAAAATTATGCTTCAGAAAAGAAAACATCCATGACTCAGGAACAAATATTCGCGCTCATTACACAAATATCTGCCCTTACCGGGATTTGAACCCAGAACCCCTAGCTACGATAGCGCGTCGACAATCCCTTATTATAGTTAGGTAATAATGGCTTCTGTAATTGCTGATAAAAAGTGCTGTGATATTCAGACAGATGGTACAGAATCCTAAAAACGTATTATCTTCTTACGATAAAAAACGTTTTTGAGGGTTGAAAATCATCTAATACCGCATCAAATAACATCAAATAGAAGTTTGTTGCTTGTTGTTTTTTGATGTCTGTAGTAACGGCGTCGAAACCTTACACTGAGCATGCTCCGACTTGCTCTTCCCCGTTTTTATTATTATTGCCAATCTCACCACCAACAGCGGTTAAAGCTCCGTTCCATTGTTCGATGGCCTCCTTGTTTTCGTCATATATTGCGTTGCAGCAATAGCTCTCGGCTTAACAATGTTAAAAAAATCGTCAATGGATTGCTATAAGCATGTGCGCTATCGACCGATGAAATAGAGCCTTTATGGTCTCTTTTGACACGGGCGGTCTATGGAATAGCTCCCGATTTCTTATAATAGTGTTGTTGCCACATCCCGCATGCTTGGGCCGTCATTAGCCGCAGTGACGTCAGAGCCGCTTTCAGTCGTGACGTCACTGCTGGAGTGCGCGTTTGATGATGTGAAATTGTTAATTTGGAATTTAAGAATGGCAAAAATCAAGAAGATTTAAGACTTACTTATATGGGTTTTGTGTTTTTAATTTGAAACAAAATATTTCTATGACATGTACCTAGTCATTCCCTTGCTCTTAGTTAAGGTAGTTGAAAAATAAATAAATAAATATCACGAGACAATCACATAAATTGCCCAAACTAAGCTCCAAACTTGTACTATGGGCAGTACGTTACTGACAATTTATTTATTTATTTATGTAAGGATCACCAATAGGATTACAATGCTTATGCAGTTAGAGATGGTCTAAAATAAACGCTGTAACTAATTGATCTCCCTCTTAAAGGTGATCACAACATGGACTAAAAAACATACAATAACCTTAACCTTACGATATAACAATATTACACTTATCAGACAATTGGATTTTATTAAGTTTTTAAAATTACAAATCACAGCAATTTTTTGCCATGGGAGGCAAAGGTGTACTGCAAGGTAGCGTTCTATACGAGTATCATTAAAACCTAAATAACTCCTGATCTAAATAACAGACTTTCTTATTCCTTAATATATACGTCAAGTTCCGGGACATCCTATAGCCATACAAGACATCCAATCCTCATATACAATACTGCGTCGTGGGTGCAACAGTACAAAGCAATTGGTTCGGTCAGGTCGGTGCTGGTGCCTCAATGGTTCCGTGGGGGGAAGGGGTACACCCGGGTGACAAAACGGCCACTGGTCACTTTACTAACTCCTGAAAAATGGCTGTCCTGCAAATTACCAAAACATAACATGTAGCTTTTAATTATGCAATGAAATTAAATTAAATAATTTATTCTGTAAATTGGTCACATCAGGGCTGTTACACGCGGGTAATACGGAGTGACCAGCGCTTGAGACAAGACCATCGTTGCAGAGAAGAAGCGCCGCAAGAAACTGTTAGAGGTCATTTTTGAAACCACAAAACACAATCAAACACTCACTAAAATTCATTACAAAAAAACGGGTGCGCTTCAATCAGTATGGAAACATTTTGTATAAGTTCATTTAACTAACCACGAAAAGCATAATGAACGTTTGGCATAAAAACCAATTGTATAATTTTATCTGGCATACGATCGAATAACATAACACTAATTTAGTATAACTATCATTTTCTTGATACTATGCATTTTAAGTTAATTTATTCTAACTAGGTTAGGTTAGGTTAGAACTGTGACCACATCAATAGTAATGAAAGCCGTTAGATATAGTTATTTTTTAATTTATAAAAATTATAGTTTTTGAAATTATGCATTTCGTTTTATGCATCACGACTATTATATCGATGGTTTATTATACACATTGAAATTATGCAATTCGTGTTATGTAAAATGATCATAAGACCATTTGTTTTTATGCTAAATATTACACACCCAAAAAAAAATATGTTGAATTTGAAGCATCAACAATGTCAGTACATGTTACTACCCGGTGTAGCTGCGCGCTGCGCATGCCCGACTCACGCTTCACCGCGTTTTACGAGGCGGTTTGGAGATAACTTTGTAATGGATGCTTGGATAGTGACGTCCGCGCACGTCATTGCATTATTGCCGGAATTAAAAATAGGTTTAAACTATAAAATGGTGTGAAATGTTGATGCAATACTCGTACGGGGGAAAAGTTGTTCTTTTTTAATTTAGATGAAGTTTCAAACTTTATTATAATCATGGTCGGTCAATGACGTAAAAGATTACTGAGGATAAAGAAAGGATTAGGAAATCGGATTTACATATGTATCTCAGCGACGATTTTGTTTATTAATGAAAATTGAGTGACGCGGTGATCTCGTTTACGAGTGGGTGGCTGATATATTACTTTACTATACATATACTACTTTAGGCGTAAGAAAAGGGGGATTTTCTTTTGCTTTACAACATCGTGTGACATATTGTTGGATAGCTGTTAAAAAACCATTTTAACGGACAAGGCACCAATAATGGACACTTGATTCTTATTTTACAATAGATAAGAGTCATTCATTTGTTTCGCTACAATCAATTTAGGACCGTATGAAATTTGAATTAAGAGTGAAGTGTCCATTACTGGTGCCTGTCACCATATACCATAATATTTTCTATATTTGGGGTTCCAAAAGTACCATTTTCGCTAGAGTTACGATTCCCCACCTACAAATACAAAAAAAAAGGAAAATGTCGTAAATAAGCACATAGGTATAAAGAATTTAAAAAGAAAACTATCACGACTAATTAGACTTGATTGGTTCTCGAGATAGAGGAAACTAAAGTATTAAGCGGCTTTGTTTTACATAAGTTAAAACAAAGCCGCTTCCGGCCGTCTGTCCCTCGACTCAAACTACGCAACGGGTTTGAATGCGGTTTTAATTAATGGATAGAGTGATTCAAGGGGAAGGTTTCTATGTATAATAAAATCTGGATTATGTACGAGTGTTACAGAAAACTCACATAAACCGAAGCGAAGCGAGGGCGGCTCGCTAGTACTGTAATGGGGGCGGTGGGGTGCTTTTCAAATAAACTTTGCAATACGTTAATACATTTATTTAGAATATTTCAGTGGTTGTTTATTTATATATTTACGGGTGCGCCAAAGTTCATATAACATTGCAACTCCGATTATTGGAACTCCGATTTTTTTTCTGATACCATTTTACATCTTAATGATCGGAACTTATACTCATCTGAACTTATAACGCCAATATTTATGGAACCGTACATATTTCAGAATTTCTTATATATCTTACGTGTAGATAAAATTAGGTTAGGTTAGGTTAGATTTATAACAATCCTCAAAAAGTAACAGTATCTTAAAAAAATATGCGTTGCGATGATTATGAGTTAAAAAAGTATGAACAAAAAAGTATAAGCAAAATTTTTCGAAGAAATGATGAGTATAGACACAAATCGTTATTTGTACAATGATATGAGCCAATATGGACCCTATATTTACACTTCAAAATCCTGAGAGGTTCTGACGTACCTACAAGTCCATGACATCTATACCTACGTTATTTTCAGTCGTTCCTATTTTAAAATATCGGGCCATAGAGGCGACGTGAAGGTTTTCCACCTTCACAGTACCTACTAGAAATCGTCAAAAACAGCATCAAATACATAATTTTATATAGAAAATTCGTTTATGCTTGTTGTTTTTCTAGATATATTTTTGTGATGTGACATCTCTTGCCCGGGTTTTTTTACTAGATATACAATACAGTGTGTTACCGGCATGCGGGCATTTATTAAAACTGCCGATAATGTTGCTTAAGCAATTATTTGCAAGTATTATCAATTAAAAAATTATAATTAAATATAAATAAATAATTAAAACAACTTCACAATTAATTTTCTTAGATACTGTCCATTTTTAATGTAGTGCATGTGCTGCGTGTTCATCGTTATCAGTATCGCTGTTGCTTTGTACAAGGCATGTCGTGGTACGGGGGTAAATTGGTTAGAAAGATAACAAATCCTGAAAATTTGTTTATTAATTAAATTACTGTCATGGTTACGTTACAGATATACGTTATTTTAACCTCCTTTAATAAAAGCCAGGGTGCTGGTAACACACTGTATAACAAGTACTTGTGAAACATCTGTGTATGATCGGTACGCTGTTCGCTAGAGAGTGCTGTATCGAAATACACGCGCAGTCACCCGATCTGTGACTGGACCAGCACGACCAATACGAGTAAGACAACGGTTATTTCAGAGGCGAGGGAACTCCGAGTAGCATTCTTCGTGAAACTTGTTAAATTGTTAACGTTTGTTATTAGAAATTCTCTGTAACTTTATATGAACCTGCATAATATACATACATACATAAACTTACGCTTTCATTCCCAGAGTGAAGCAGGCAGAGCTACAGAAATACCAACAACTCTAAAAATTTGTTGATAATTCTGTAACCACATTTTGCACAATTACGCAAAAATGTTTGCAAGTGTATTAGTGACAGGTTGCAAGCCCATCGCCTACTCGTAACAATACTACAAGCCTTTATTCCCTTAGTTGCCTCGTACGACATCCACGGGAAGAGTTAATAAATAAATAAACAAGCAAAGAGCTTAAGAGATTTGGAAGCTAAAAAAATTCATACAAAATGCGACAAGGTTTCTCTTCCCTTAAACCTCGTCCGATATTTACGATTTTTGAATATGTTTTATATATTATGAAAAATTAGGTCTTTACCGTACGTTTTCCTTTTAAATATTTTCTTGGAAAGAAACAAATGAAATAAATTGAAACGGAAACGTACAAAACTAGTTTTCCATAACAATTACAACGAATTCAAAAATCTTGGAAATCGGACTTAATTTAAGGGGTCAGAAAGTTATAAATTTGCTTAGAAAAAAATTGAAAGCTGCGCGATTTTAGCGTCTGTCCATAATCCTCTTAAGGGCGTGCAATTGATACAATATTTCCACGATCACGAAATTTGTCGGTTACTACTAAATCTGACTAAAGGCAGTTCAAGCTTTACCCGAGGTGCGTATCAAAATATGCGTGCGTAACCCTCCAGCCAGCCCTGTGAGTCAGCTGCTCGTGACGCACCGCCCTTACTGCTTAGTTGAATGTCCGGGACTATTCACAACGATATTGTATGACTAAGTGGATGGCTGCGAGTATTTATGGTTTGATGTGTTGGGGGATTTATAAGCTTCATATGTAGCAAATCCCTTTCAGTTTACATAGAGGCAGTAGACATTCAAGAATAAAGGAGAATGGTGGTGAGTGACATTTGAAACTATGGGTGTTCGGATCGGTAGTTATAAGTAAAACACCACATTTACAAGTCTAAATTTATAATGTCACAACACAGTTCACAATATACACTAATAGTTTATTACGGAGTACACGTTACAGTAAGTTAGGAAGGTTAAGGCGCGCTAGGGCTCCGTGAGCGTAGGTGGGTTCGACGGGACGTTGCGTAACGAGTCGGTACCGGCGTCGGAGTCTCTAGCTCACGTGACTAACGAATTCACCCGAGCTGAGGCGAAGTTTACCGAAGGGCCGCCGGTTGCGTTCCGATACGCGCCACATCAGCCCCCCCGGAGACCCTTAGGTCGTAAACATCGTGAGGGAACCTAACTCGTCTGCCAGAGCGGGTTAGATATCCTGTCTTCGTGGCAGGCACGTACTCTGGCTTGTCGGCAGGCGCGCGGTCTGCATTGGTAACAGGCACAGGTGCTGATCTGACGACAGGTACAGGCTTGGGAGCTGGAACTACTGGAAGCGTGTCGGCTGAGGGCTCGTGCAGGACATAAGCAGGCTTTATTCGGTCAATCGATACCGTCGTAGGTTTTCCCCCAATGTCAATTTTAAAAGTTTTATCTGTGCGCTCAATTACCCTGTAGGGGCCGGAGTAAGGTGGCTGCATTGGCCTGCGAACTGCATCTTGCCTCAGGAATACAGCGGGCGCGTTTGAGAGGTCCTTGTGTACAAAGGTTCTAGCGCTGCCATGGCGGAGGACTGGGGTTGGTTTCAGGTTGCGAATATAGCTGCGGAGACGTGATAAGAAGTCGCTATGATCTGTGACTTCAGCCGGGGCTGTCAGGAACAGGTCACCAGGTAAGTGAAGGCTCTCGCCGTAAACCAGTTCTGCGGATGATGAAGATATGTCGTCCTTCCAGGCGCAACGTAATCCTAGAAGCACTAGTGGAAGTACCTCATACCAATTCTCATTGTTATGGCACATTATGGATGCTTTTAGATGACGGTGAAATCTCTCCACTAGTCCGTTGGCAGCAGGGTGGTATGCCGTCGTGGTAATGTGATTGGACCCAGTGAGTTTAGCGAGTTCTTTAAACAGGTGGCTCTCAAACTGCCTTCCTCTGTCGGTCGTAATCCTCTGTGGGCATCCAAAGCGTGCAATCCACCCAAAAAGAAAAGCATGCGCAACCGTCTCTGCCGTCATATCTTGAAGCGGTATCACCTCTGGCCATCGTGTAAAGCGGTCCACAGCAGTTAGGCAGTAGCGGAAACCATGCGATATTGTTAGTGGTCCGATGAGGTCGATGTGAACATGGGTGAAACGTGCGGAAGGTAGAGAAAAAGCATGTACCGGGGCTCGTGTGTGCCTTGACACCTTGGAACGTTGGCAAGCGATGCAGGTCTTGGTCCATGCTCTGCAGTCTTTGCGGATGCTCGGCCAGATGTATCGCTCGGTCATCAGTCGAATGGTGGGCGAAGCGCCGGGATGACTGTAGCTATGTATCTGGTCGAAAGCTTGTTTGCGGAACTCGGGTGTCAGGTAGGGTCGCGGTGACGGGCCTGAAACATCACAGTACACGCTGTTACCAGAGTCAACAGGGTTTATTTTTTGTAGGTCCAGAGATGTTGTATTGGAATTTAAAATCCGTTGTAATTCACTGTCCGATTCTTGGGATACAGCGAGCTTTGATAAACATATGTCATTAGTTACAGTTTCAATCCGAGAGAGGGCGTCTGCTACGACATTGTCTTCCCCAGAAATGTGTCTCACATCGGTGGTAAATTGGGACACAAAGTCCAAGTGTCTGAACTGACGTGGCGAGCATTTATCTGAAGCTTTGCGGAAGGCAGAGACAATCGGCTTATGGTCAGTCCAGATGGTGAAAGGCTTCAACTCTAGCATAAAGCGAAAATGTTTCACAGCTTCGTAAATGGCGAGAAGCTCGCGGTCAAATGGACTATATTTTCTCTGGGCCGAGTTCAATTTCTTAGAAAAGAAAGCTAAAGGTTGACAGTTGTCATCTACCTTCTGTTGCAGCACAGCTCCTATAGCGACATCTGACGCGTCGGTCACCAGCATAAGGTCTGCCGTCGGGTCTGGGTGAGCTAGCAGAGTAGCATCAATGAGGCTCTCCTTACACTGGGTGAATGCTTTCTCGAGCTCGGCAGTCCAGATGATGGGAGTGTTCGGTCTGACATCACCACCTGCGAGGAGCTGGTGCAGCGTTGCTTGGATCTTCGCAGCATTTGGTAAGTAACGTCTATAAAAGTTTATCATACCAAGAAATCTCCTTAGCTCTTTCAGGGTCTTGGGCTGCGTGAAGTCCTTTATGGCGCTGACCTTCTCTGGAGTCGGGCATGTCCCCTCTGCAGTAACCAGGTAACCAAGAAACTCGACTTCTGGAACACCAAACACACTCTTAGCAGAGTTTAAAACCGCACCATGGTCTCGGAGGCGCTCAAGTACTTGGACCAGGTGAGATTCATGCTCTTGAGGATTATGAGATGCAATCAGTATGTCATCAATATACGGGAAAGCAAAGTCTAGGTCTCGTAGAATCTCATCCATAAATCTTTGGAATGATTGAGCGGCATTCCTTAGCCCAAAACTCATAAACGGAAATTCAAATAAGCCGAATGGCGTAGTAATGGCTGTCTTGGGTATGTCTGTGGGATTGACTGGGATTAAGTGGTAAGCTCGCACCAAATCAATTTTGCTAAATACTGTACAGCCATGCAGGTTATGTGAGAAGTCTGCTATATGGCGTACCGGGTATCGGTCAGGTATTGTTCTAGAGTTTATGCCTCTATAGTCTCCACACGGTCGGTATGTACCATCCTTTTTAGGGACCAATTGAAGTGGTGCTGCCCATGGGCTATCAGATCTACGTGCAATACCTGCTCTAACCATGTCCTCGAACTCACGCCTGGCGCGGCGTAGTCGATCCGGCGCCAACCTGCGTGGGCGACTGTACACGGGCGGCCCCGCCGTCGTGCGGATGAAGTGGAGCGTCTGATGTTTCACCTCGCGGACTGTGGGCTCACCAGAAGGTCGCGTGACCTCGGGGAACCGTGTAAGCAGCTTAAGGTAGCGGGATGTTCCTGTAACAGTCTTAATTTCGCACACAGAAGACACAGTAGCAGGAGAAGCGTTAGCCTGAAGTGCAGTAGTGTTGTCGACTAGTCTGTGGTTTCTGACATCCACAAGTAGGTTATAAAACGCCAGAAAGTCAATACCTATGATGGGTCTAGTTACGTCCGCTATCATGAAACGCCAGTGAAATTCGCGGCGTAAGCCTAAATTTAACGTGATATTGATAAGTCCGTAGGTATTTATAATTGTACCGTTAGCCGCGTAAAGTTTATAGTCACTATCAAGCGTCTTTGTACACACGTGTCGCACGTATTTACGCGGATATACACATAAGTCCGAACCAGTGTCTATTAAAAATTGTATGTTAGAGTTTCTATCACACACGAAAATGCGACGGGCGGGAGCGTGGCAGCCATCCTCAGCCGCCATTAATGACTGCCCTTTTCGTTTCCCGGATATGTGCAGGGCGCGCGACACTTCGTTGCATCCGCTTGGTATTTGCGATGGTACCAGCAGTAACCTTGGGTCTCGGGATCACGCGGACGACTGCGGGAACGCTGACGCCAACCAGGAACGCGGCCTTGGGAGCGCGGGCGCGACCGCGAGCGCGATGATGCAGTAAGCGCGGCAACTTGACGCGATAACTCCGCGATGCATTTTTGTAGCTCATCGTTGCTCGTACTCGTAGTAGTTGGCGTGGCCGACACTTGCTGCACCTGAGGTTGGCCGATGACGTCGTACACGGTGTCGGCAAGCGCTGCTAATTCGTCCAAACTGCTCCCGGGTTGCGACGCAATGATCACTTGGATATGCGTCGGCAGTCGGCTCGACCAAATCGAGCGCACGAAGTCGTCGGGCACGTTCGGGCCGGCTAGGTTTTGCAGATGCCGCATAAACTGTGATGGCTTCCGACCGCCGATGTCCTCGTGGGATATTAGTTGTCGTACACGCTGTTCCTGCGACGAGGACAACCGTGTGATCAGTTCACTTTTAATCCTGTCGTATTTCTTTTCCGACGGCGGGGTTTTCACGATGTCCTTCACCTCTGTTACGTATTTATAGTCTAGGTTTGCAATTACGTAGTTGTATTTCGTGCTGTCTGCCGTTATGTTTGCCAGGGCGAACTGGCCTTCGAGCTGCGCGAACCACAGCGCCGGTTCATCGGGCCAGAACGCGGGCACTTTTACACTGACACTACACTGTTCTTGTAATTGTAATGGCGGTTTGCACGCGGCTGGGGCTTCGTCGCCGTCTACCTTAGCCATTTTAGTTCCTCTTTTCTAACTTGAAAGTCAACACAACGCGCACTTTTTGCAAAAGAAAATGTTCCACGTGGCGTCAATCACGTCGGGGTCACCACTATGGGTGTTCGGATCGGTAGTTATAAGTAAAACACCACATTTACAAGTCTAAATTTATAATGTCACAACACAGTTCACAATATACACTAATAGTTTATTACGGAGTACACGTTACAGTAAGTTAGGAAGGTTAAGGCGCGCTAGGGCTCCGTGAGCGTAGGTGGGTTCGACGGGACGTTGCGTAACGAGTCGGTACCGGCGTCGGAGTCTCTAGCTCACGTGACTAACGAATTCACCCGAGCTGAGGCGAAGTTTACCGAAGGGCCGCCGGTTGCGTTCCGATACGCGCCACAAAACTTATAGACATTTGTACCTTCAAGACTGCAATGCTAAGACTGAAAATGCGTTGCCGACTCTGAGGACTAAGATGAAATGACTCCCCATACCAGATTACAATGCGAACATTGCTTCTTGGCGGTAGTTTAGAAGACGGCAGGCTGTTTGCATATCTCTGTAGTTAATGTGATATGTCATACTAAGCGGTAGCGGCGCGGACTTCTTTGTACTTGAAGTCAATGCGGGAAAACAAGGTTTCAGTGTGCCAAGTTTGATGTGGTTGTTTTTTTATGAAGCACGCTGATGAAGATGTTGTTATTGTGAATTCGGTCGCTACAATAATCATTTAACTTTGAGCGGCAACTGCTTTGATGACACCCACCTCGATGACACACCCGAAACAACGTTGTTGCGTAATATTGCATTCATTTATATCTTGTAAACAATGTGGTTTTAGACCGGGTAGATTGATTTACTCTTTTGACCGTTAAGACTGTCTTAATATATCGACGATAACTCATAATGGTGAAATTGGTGACCATCCACATCTAAACAACCTTAAGCCAAGATCAAATGAAGCAAGTTCACAAAATATTGATATTTGATAGAGCTACGGTTACCAAGACAACATCACCATGAAGTGGTTAAGAAACTCAAGAGGATGCTTGTTCTCTTCAAGTTCAAGATTCACTAACAAAAAAACGGTGACATAAATTACTGTGTTTATAAAAAAAGCACTTTCATGGAAAATATCACTTGGATTTTCAGGGAAAAAGCTAGTTTTCGCGGAAAAATCTCTACGCGTTCCGACCTCGGATACCAGGAGCTCATAAGCTACGAAGAGAAATGCATAGCCATTGAACGGGGTGGGTTTCCTTCCCCATCCTAGAGCAAGGAGAGTGGGCGTGGCCAGCTCTACAGGTGGGAGGGAACAGGGAGGGCCGTCAGAGGTCAAAGCTCCAATACGGAAGAATTGTTTAATATTTGAACCGAGCTACTAGTACAACAGAAATTCGAAGAAGTTTTGTAAGCGTCCGGCGTGGAAACAAAGTATCAGTTTCTTAAACCGTTATTCGCGCAGAGTTTAAAAAGATCTGAATTCGTCTGATAATCGTTAAGGATACATGTATTGTAATTAATTTTATAAGTAAGTTTATGTCAATCAATTTTACACTTATGGCTCGCGCTCCTGTAGTTAGATAGACAGCCTTGTTCATTGTTCAAAGTTAGATTCAGAAAAAATAACCTAGGCAGTAACTCTCCAATACATCGTATCTCTTAACTGAAACTGTTTATGTCAAGAAATGACAGACCGACATTAAACATGATAGCATAACATGTTTTTAAAATAAACTTACAGATTTTTATGCTCATTGATAATTGAATTATGTTGACGATCCTGTTGTTGCACTCATAATTGTGATTGTAAAATATGCATGCTGTTGTAAGGTAACAGTATTTTCTCAACCTTCTATTTGGTGTTTTAAGCCATTAGACGAAAGAAAAAAAACTTGTACGTAGCCTTATTTGGTTTTACCTATTTCAAATTATATTTTTCCGAGCGTCACCTGAGGGAATGTTTATTTTAATGAAAAAGAATCACTAATTAAGGTATTCTCCATTAAACCCAAACAAACTTTTCAGCTTTTTCAGCGCTTTACGAAGCTCAAAACGCGGAAGTTGTTCGATATTTGAACCGATCCACTAGGAGAACATAAACGATACCTAGTGTCGCCCTGATTTAAGGTGGTTACTAGTTACTATGAAGCACTAAATTCGAAACTTTTGATGTCTCACCCCTTTTACTCGTCTTTCGAGACTTAGTCGGGGAAAAGAGATAGAAGAAACGATACTTCGAAATTGGTTTTCAAAGTAACAGCTCCGAGCTTGGGATCGATAGGGATTCAGAGAGAGCTTAATAATTAGTTGTATAATTAAATGTTTTTGCTGTTCTGCTCATACCTTAAAACAAGAAAAAGGTGACGTAAAGTGTGATTGCAAGTTTTCGCAAGTTTAGCAAACATAATAGTATCATAAAATAATTAAATAAATAAAAAATGGATTTGTTAACCTCTGTTATAAACTCTTACTAACATTTTTTTTATTATTATGTCGTCAACATAATGATATAGAGTAAATAATGTTGGACATTATTTATATTTATGCACAGTTTTGTTTTCACACCCCTACTTAGGGGCGTTCCCTGGTATAGGGGGGTGGACGGGTCAAAGTCCCAACGCGGAAGGGATGTTTAATATTTGAAATGGATTACTAGGAAAACAGAAAAAGTTAGAAACCTCCCTTCATGAAATCATGAAATATCTACCTAAAGTTGCAGTTAAATACGGGTCAAACAGCCAATGCGGGGGACGTTTAGTATTAGAAGCAGGTTACTAAGAGAGCAGACTCTATAGGAGGGTGCCTATTGTGTCAATAGTAAGTTCTCCAGTCAGAAACCCTTCATGAAATCATGAAATCTCTACCTAAAGCTGCAGCTAAACAAGGGTCAAAGAGTTGCGGGGGATGTTTAGTATTAGAATCAGGTTACTAGGAAAGCAGACACTGTAGAAGGAAACCTATTGTGCCAAGAAATTTTACACTTATGTATGAAACCCATATTAAACTTAAGTATTTATGAAAAATCGTCACTAATGAACGACGACTCGCTACCTACCCTAGTCAGGTTTCATTTGTAATATATGTATGTGTATTGTTTGATTTGGTTACTAGTTCAATGGTTAAAAGAGTTATTAGGAAGAGTAAAAAAATTTTATATTAGTATGAAACGTTACACTGATGATTATTGAGTTAGGCGAGTTGAAAATGTAAGATACTTGGATTTTTGCATATTAGTAAACTATCAAAATCAATTGGAGTTCAAGTATTTCTCTTTTTTTTACAACATGGTAATTCGGAGAAAAGGGTTTCCGAATAACTTCCCATCATTTAGATTTCATAAATAAGCTTTTTTATACTTAATAATAATAATAATAAATTTTTATTTATTCAGTAACAACAAAGTTTCTTAACATTAATATGGGCCGGTGTCTCTTTTTAAGTATGTGGGATACCTGTGTTAAGAGACACCGCTCTTCCTTAAATGGTTACACAATATTTGATGGTGCTTATACTAAGTCTAAATTTAACAGAATCAACAAAGTGATTGTATGTTCCCTATCGGGCTAGTAGTTCACTTAAGAGTTAGTTATACAAAATAGAAATAAAATTAGTATTGTAATAAGAGGGTAATATGAGATTCTGCGTGTGTGTGTGTGTGTGTGTGTGTGTGTGTGTGTGTGTGTGTGTGTGTGTGTGTGTGTGTGTGTGTGTGTGTGTGTGTGTGTGTGTGTGTGTGTGTGTGTTTGTTTGTGTGTGTGTGTGTGTGTGTGTGCGTGTGTGTGTGTGTGTGTGTGTGTGCGTGTGTGTGTGTGTGTGTGTGAGAGAGAGAGAGACTTACTTATATACTTGTAATTAGTTATCTTTACCAAAATTCCGTACGAATCTAAATAATGACAACGTTTGAATTTTTAAGTTCATTAATTTCATATAAGAGCCGAGATATGATAATTTGAAATTTCTTATGATCATCACATAATTTTTTTTAATTTATTCTTTATTTATTAGCAATTTAAGGTTATGATAATGTGGTCATCCATAAATTACACGCGAAATAATTCGAGTTTTTTTTATAAAAAATACTAGATTAAATAAAAATAGTTGTGTCTCTAATTTGGAATGAAAATGTGTTTAAAGATTTATTAGGTGAAGTTTAAATTACCAAATATTTCCGGGCTACTGGCCTCATTACTCATAAAACACCTTACAATACTTGCAAAATACCTTAAAATATAGATAAAAAACGTCTTCGTATAGCGTTAAAGAGGGGGAATGAGACGGGGTCAAAGTTCCGACGCGGAAGTCGTTCAGTATTCGAGACGGTTCACTAGGCAAACAGAAAATACAAGAGAGTTCCGATGCGACCTTGCTGTATTAAAAATATGCATTGCACCGTTTGCACCTGCGCAGTACACATTACACACATACAAAACGAACGTTCGTGTACGTTCGAAGCAACGCGGGAGGGATGTTTAATATTTGAAGCGAGGTACCAGGGTAGCAGAAAACGAACGCGGTGTTTCTAGATTATTTTGTATAGCATTTGAAGTATTTGAAAATTTCGTTCAGTAAAAATATATTAGTATGTATTGCGCTAAGTTATGCTAGAAAAGCTCTTAGATACATAATAAAGCAGACGTCAACATAGGTTTTCACGATTAAGTATAACTTTATGGTAGCGTTTCACCGAAACCAATTTGTTAATAAAACCTAGTTATTTAAGAAAGTACATAAGCCGTATGAGCTATTCAGGCAATAAAAGGGACGGAGATATATCATTCAAATAGCTCTGTCGAATTTCATGTCACTATTTTTAAAACTTTCTATAATTAAAAATGACGGTTCTACGCATTCCTTATTCCTATTCGAATCAAATTAAATCTTATGTCACGAGCATGACAAATGGCATGCGACTTTACATGTGATCTAATACGCAGACTCATTAATCTCTAGTTTTAAATGAGCACATTCCATACATTTTTGTGGTTTAAAAATAATATCTAAAATATGAAAGATTGCCTGTGCTATATTCGCGTAACAATCATCGTCATTCCCTCGGGATCTGTCATTATTTTTACAACATGGACTATCCGAGTTCTGAATTTCATCTAATTCCTTTAGCCGTTCTTACAGGATTGAAAGGCGAACGTTGTCAGTAACCTTCAATTTAACTATATTAAACTAGCTTCCGCGTAGATTTCAATTATAGTTATTCCCTAAGGAAATTTTAAATATTCCGGGGTGAGAAGTAGCCTATGTGTTAATCCAGGGTATAAGCTATCTCCATTTCAAATTCAAATCCTTCTAGCCGTTGTAGCGTGAAAAAGTAACAAACAAACACAAACACACACACACACACACACACACACAAACTTTCGCATTTATAATATTAGTAGGATTATTAGCTGTTGCCCGCGACGCCGTCTGCGTAGTCGTTTATTAATATTCCCTCGGGAATGTACAATTTTCCGGAATAAAAAATACCCTATGTGCTTCTTCGAGGCTTAAACTATCTCCATTCCAAATATCTTTGAAATCGGTTCAGAAGTTTTGCTGTAAAACCGTTACAAATAAACAAACGCATTAGTGTGGATAGATGGATAGGTATACTAGCCTCTCCCAGCAACTGCGTCCGCGTAGAATCATTTATCGTTTTTCCCTCCGGAATATTTTGAAACTATAACTAAATAGAGCAAAACTTAAATCTAGCTGCCAAAAACATAACGTATTTCTATTTTTAAGCGATGATGTTAATTTAAACTAGTGTATAACGGCCATACAAATAAAACTGTCCAAAATACGTTAACTTCACAACAAAATAAGTGATGCTAACAAGTTACCTCTAAAATAAACCTTATTTTGCACATCTTACGGTTTAAAATATAGCATTCCTTGTGGACATAGGTCAGTTTTGTACTGACTCATTCAAGGCATAACTAGTCTGGAATTAACGCTCGTGTTACGCAAATATGTAGGTAGAAATTGTGCGACGTCAGAATCGGCCCCGCGCGACATTTGTCACTTCTCACTTCAACGGGTGCTATTATCATGCTATTATATCTATCGTTATAGCCTACGTGTCCTTAAAACCGGAATTCCACCGTGGGTTTAAAAACGTTTCGTATCAAAATGTAGATCTAGACACGCGGCAGCGTGTCCAGCCAAGTTCACGCAAAAGGAACTGGCGAGTGCAGCCGTATGTTATTTACACGAACCATTTGGAGCCACTTTTGACGCCTCAATAACTCCAAATATATTTGTCATAAAAACATGAAATTTGGTTTATGTATTAAAACCCTTTAGATCAACTAGAACCCTAAATTTCATAAAAAAAGCTGAAATGGTTACAAATGGGTAAAACTAGCGGAGTAAAATTTTGAGCTTCAGTTTATCCTAAGTTATCTGCTTTGTGTAAATAATTCGAGTGTTCAAATTTAAGAAGTTATACTTTTAAATAGCAAACATTGTTGTAGCAGAAAAAATAAGAAATTTTGTATTTAATTTATTTTAGAATGTCGTATGTTCTTAATAAATAAATATAAGGATTACCTATCTACGGAACTTGGCACCCATTTAGATCTCAATTATTTTGTCGGTGAAGTCGATAACCATGCATCGCATATTCTTAAAATATTGAACTTGGCTCCCATTTTCACAATCATGTTTTTGATAGGATACTCTTACAGTGGCACACGGACGGAATTATGTCAGTGACACACGCCTAGAATAATTGTGGGGTCCTAGTGAAAAAGTCAAAAGTCCCTGAAGATCAAGTGCAAAAGGGTTTAACTCCAGTATACTACGTCTATGTATAAGTCGACTTATACCCATTTTCACTAGGTCTCAAGAATTTCCCGCGTGTGTAACGTATGCGTGCGTTCCGACTTGCGTGGGCCGTAGTCTGATTCCTCATTCCGGCCGCACACAGTGCCTTAGCTCGACCTTTGACCTTCAACCGAGAAAAGGCTCCCATACATGATCAGTTTAGGATTCGCAGTTCTAACTGACCGAATGCAAAATAACATCGTGTGTGTATAATTTGGCCTGAAGGCATGCATCCATCCGCCTGAATGATTTGCCTGGCCAGCCAGATCTCCATACTTTTTCAGTTTTTATTATATAGCTAGGCAGTTCATTTAACGGCGAGCGTAAAGGACAGAGCAGTTATATAGCTCTGTCCTTTTCTCTCAGCGTAAACTGAACTGCATTGCTATGTCATAATAACCCCCCCTGTTCTCACTAGTTCTAGCACAATAATTCGGCTTCATCCATTCGCACGTCCTGTCTTGGCAAAGGTTGTACCTGAAGTGAGCCTTCCGCCGTCTGTATTTCTGAGTGCATACAATCTGAACCTATTTAAAGCTAGAGTGAATAGGCATCTTCTGGGTGAGCTCGCTTCATCGTCGACAAGAGCTTCTCCCTCCATGGGCAAGAATAAGTCAAGAGCAAACCTATTATCAATATAAAAAACGGCATCCAAATCGGTTCATCCGTTTAAGAGCTACGGTGCCACAGACAGACACACTCACACACTTACACTTTAAACTTATAACACCCCTGTTTATTGCGTCGGTGGTTAAATAGGTTGCCAAGTTAAGGGAATAACGATACATAAGACGTAATGCTCTATTTTATAATATTAACTGCACAATTTTACTGAATTCAAATAGCTCTTTAGATGTAAATAAACATGTATTCAGTTAGGATGAGAAATACACGAACAATCGCGGAAGACGTCGACGATTTCAGTATATCGTGGTTATAATCTGAATGTGTGTATAAATTAGTCAACTTTTAAAATAAATCGCCCTGTTTTATTTAAGATTAGACACAGTGGAGTTGAAGTGGTATGTGTGTCTATTTTATAGTTTGTTGTTCGATAAATAACAGCTGGATTATGTTTATTTTCTTTTTAAATTAGTTTAGTATGGTTTGATTATCTTGACGCATTTAATAATTTTTGTGTTATACCAAAAAATAATACAATATCAGTAACAAAAAGATTCCTTAGTCACTTTAAATTATAATTTGGCGCCGTTACTATAGATGTGTCGTGAGTTACGTACATGTGAGTCACGTATCAGACTTGTCAACAGTCAGTGTGTGAGTCAGTCAGGTCGGTCTGGCAAGTCAGTCGCTATTCGTTAGCTAATCTAGTCTAGTCACTAGTCAGAATGTCGTCATGAATACATTGGAATAACAGTGTAGTACTTAATCATTAGTAAATATTCAGGGTGTCTCACATAAATCGACTTAGTCCCAGACAAAGATCTAGGTTTGTTCTATAGGTACTAGGCAACGATAAACATACTTAAGTATATAGAGAAATGCATACTCAAATATATATGTAGTACCTGGAAGACCGAGCGTCGCTCGGGTTGAAAACGAAATTTCCCTTGACAGATCGATTTTTCGCCCCCGTAAACCCCTATATTTCAAATTTCATCGAAATCGTTGGAGCCGTTTCCGAGATTTAGGTATATATATATATATATATATATATATACACAAGAATTGCTCGTTTAAAGGTATTATATGGATAGATTAGATAGATAAACCATCGAGACTTAGAAACAGCTACTAGCGCTGATCACAAAATTATTTGCCCATACCGGGAATCGAGCCCGAGACGTATAAAAGGCCTTCATGTGGGCCATTTTCTTGTTTTTCATTTTCTTAAGTCCCAAAAGCCGACGTCAACGCGCCTAGGGCTGATACAGAAGCTAAAAAGCTATCGATTGAACCCCTATGTATGTCCAAATCAAAATCTAAATTTTTGTAATTTTCCCTTATTAGAATCATTACGAATCAGCGAAGTTTTTAAACCTATTTGCCCGTTTTTTTTCAGTTTGTGCTTTTCGCTTTGTATGAAAAAAACAACTTTACGTGATTACTTAAAGAAAACTGAAAAAAATAGGCAAATAGGTTTAAAAACTTCGCTGATTCGTAATGATTCTAATTATGTAAGATACCACTGAAAAACTTATGAAATAAAACATGAAATTAATGATTTTTCGAGGCATGGCCATACGGGAAAATTACAAAAATTCAGATGAAAATGATCAATATCTCCGAAACTAGTAAAAATCGCTGAACATACATAGGGTTTTTTAGCTGCTCTATCAGCCCTAGGCGGGTTGACGTCGGTATCTGGGACACCCTGAATAATGCTTTAATATATTTAACTCGATAAGGTTATTAATTTGTGTGTACAGTGTTGCCATAATTTATGGTATCATGCGGTTTGCGTCACAAGTGATCAGTATGTGTGTCATCGAATGAGGTTTATTTTGGCAAAGAGATCTGATGCCGTTTGAAGAATCAAGGTTATCATAACCTCAGTTGGTTCTAGTGTTAGCATTTTTGTTATTTAGATTTTTGGTAAAAGTTAGCTATTTGTTAGGGAGTGTTTGGTAAGTATAGAGTTATTGTGCAAAATGTGGTTACAGAATTATCAACAAGTTATTAGAGTTGTAGGTAATTCTGTAGTGGGTCACTCTGGGATTACAGGCGTGAAGGTACAGTACGACCAAAAAGAGTAGAAATTAAATGAGGGCGCCACTTTCTACGTAACTGTCATATTTTTGACGTAAAATGCTTAAACATGGCAACAATTTAGTATGGATTTTTTTTAGTTCCATTTTATTTAATTTCTACTCTCTTTGGTCACACTGTATGTATGTATGTAGAGTTTTCAATGCGACGGCGCGTCCCCTTAAGAGGCCACCTATGGTGCCACGGCCCCACAAGGATGAAAAGGGATGGCTTTATGTGCTTCCGCGCGAAGAATGTGAGATGGCGATAGTTCGCTCGCGCCTTGACGGCAGCGTTAAATTCAATTAATCACTGTTTACTTTAAAACCACAACATTTATTGAAAAAATGGTTTGCCAGGATTAAGAAGTTACATATCCTCAACTATTGAATCGAAAGTCATCGTTAAAGATATAGGGTTTCGAAGATTCAACCAAAAACATGCAACAAAGGTGTCATGTTTGAAAAATAAAAGTATCGAGGATTTTATTTCTAAACGTGTTTTCACGTTCGACAGTCTCGAGCAAATATGATCGTGTTATATATATTCTTTTATATATATATATATATATATATATATATATAAAAGAATTCGAGCAATTCAAAGCATTTTTGTTATTTAGATTTTTGGTAACAGTTAGCTATTCGTTAGTGAGTTTTTGGTAACCTTTTTAGGGTTCCGTACCCAAAGGGTAAAAACGGGACCCTATTACTAAGACTCTGCTGTCCGTCTGTCTGTCACCAGTCTGTATCTCATGAACCGTGATAGCTAGACAGTTGAAATTTTCACAGATGATGTATTTTTGTTGCCGCTACAACAACAAATACTAAAAATAGAATAAAATTAATATTTAAAGGGGGCTCCCATACAACTAACGTGATTTTTTTGCCGTTTTATGCTCAATAATATTAACGGCTATAGGTAGACTCTTGAAATATTCATATAATATTTAGTTGTATACTATATTCACTTTAAAAATAAATATTTAACAAACGTGATTTTTTATAGATAATGGTAGAGTTTTCAATGCGACGACTCGCCCCCTTAACAAGGTGACTTGGCATAGTTGCATCATTCTTGAAATTATGTATGGAGAGCCGTCGTAGATAAAACAAGGGTCATGTGCGACTCGGTCGGACTCGCGCACCGAGGGTTCCAAACAGTAGGTATTATTATATACCGATTGGAATTCCATTTCGAATTGAATCAGCTTAAGCCCAACTCACGCTGACCATTTTTTCGTATTTGTTGTTTTTTTTCACGGTTTGTACTATAATCATACAAAAGGGGTTTGGGTAAAAGTGTTGTCATTTGTAAAATTCATACATTTTCAAGGTGAGCGGCCATTCGTTAAAGTGGTAAATTATGATAGAATTATTAAAAATAAAAATATTTTGTTATGTAATGTAATACTCTTAAGTGAATCGGAGCCGAGATATTTAAATATTCATACTTTGCGTACTTTTGTACTAAAAACTGAGTACTTAAATCTTTAAAATCTCCGCTCCGGTATTATTTAACGCCATAAATTATTCATATCTATGAGGTCCTCTAAATAATTAAGTGAGTACAATAATTACCAATAAACTTACGTTTGGCAAACTGATAAATTAAAAATGTACCACACTGTTTTTGGAATAAATAAATAAATAAATAAATAAACTTATATACACAGAAAAAAACAAGACGCTGTGTAATACGGTTCAAAAATACAGCTCTTTTGAGTTAGGAGTACGTAGGCATATTAATGGGTCCCGTTGGTCTCCTCTCGGGTACGGAATCCTAAACACTACAAAAAAACTAAAAGTTGCTATTAAAATCTTCAAACCATTTCAACCATAAAATCTCAACGTTATATAGCTTCTTCGTATAACAGTTTATGAAGCAGTTTTCTCAAGTGGCTCGGATAATGTACAAACGAAAGATTAGCTGCGCAAGAGTTGACAGCCGCGATGTTTTCCTTCCAAGAACCATACTGCGCCGGTCACGCGCCGCGCTTGGCACCGGGACTGCTAATTAATCTGTGTTAGTAGGAAATACTGCCGTGTACGGGATAATGTGTCTTACTGACTTGTTAGTTCAGAGGGCTCAGACAAGATGCACTACGCTAACTAACGTTTCTATTCGATTCGTTTTTAAACCAATCGCGTCACTGGAAGATGACGTGATACGAAAAGTCACGTGGTCTACCAGTGACGCGATTGGTTTAAAAACAAATCGAATAGAACGCTAAGAAACGTTAGTTAGCGTTGTGCATCTTGTCTGAGCCCTCTGTAGGTATTCCTAGAAAATTTACTTAAAGAAGACGGTTTTTGAGCGTAGTATTTAGTGTGTATTTGTGGATGAATGTAAATCTTTGGTATTAAACATATTATAAATTAGCGGATCCTTTAAGGCATAAGTTCGCCTTTTTACATAATTTTCGTTCTTCTGTTTTATAAAATTTTATATAAAGTGTTTTAAATCTTCTAAAATATAAAACAGTACCGTGACGGAGTGACAGACTGACAGACAACGAACAACGCACAGCCTAAACCGTGGGATCTAGGGACTTGTAACTCGGAGGGGGTATTCTTGGGGTACCCTAGGGGTACACTAAGAAAGGATTGTCAGAAAATCAACCCCCAACAGGAAGAAATAGGGGGAATAGCGGAAAACTAATTCTACGCGTACGAAGTCGCGGGCGTCCTTTATACGTTATAAATAACGTACGTACTTAAATGTAAATGTTTGTTATGATTTGGAGCAGTTGGCACATAGATGGTCTATATCTTGGATTGACACATGGGATACCTACTTACATCCCGAATCTGTTAGATCAGAGGGGAAGGCTATAAAAGACTTCTACGCGAAGAGTCGCGATCCAAAGCAATTATTGCATAAACATACATACATACATACATAAAATCACGCCTCTTTCCGTAGGAGTAGGCAGAGACCACTTCCTTCCGGGTACACTACATAATTCCGAAGAGTCATAATTCCGAATTGATCAAAATTCCGAATTTTCATATTTCGGAACGCAATTTTTTGATAGAAGACTTAACATATGCTATCGCTTATAAATCAAACTTAACCTAACCTACATATACGTATACGTATGACAATTAAATTATGCATTTAATCTAAAATAGCCCGAGCGTAACATAGCTTTCGGAACAATGTTAATTCGGACAAATGAATATTCGGAAAAAAGTTATTCGGAATTTTAAGGTGTTCCCCTTCCTTCCACTTGCTACGATCCAGACAAATTTCCCTCGCTTCCTTCACACTCATTAGTCTACAACAAAATAAACAAATAAAATTGCAATCTTTATAAATTTGTGGACACTCACTCACAAATAATCGTGCCAATTTCAAAATATGAAAAAACTTCACGTTATTATTTGTTTGAACAAGAACAAGAAAATCGTTAATTGGGTGCAAAACACAAAATAATAATAATAATGGAATACAGTGGAAAATTAGAATGTATTATAATAACCAGTGAGTAGTGAGAACAGTATACAAAACATGCACAAATAGAAAGAGAGGATAAATAAAGACGTGCTTAAATAGAAAGAGTAAAATAACGTGATAGCGACAGTACATTTGTGACACAATACATCCGCTATGTATTGGATAATTATAAGCAGACAGAAGTTTTATTGGCAAAACCGTCAACTAACTAGGGACTTCCTTCCGATATTAAATGTATCGATAACTTTTTCAAATACTTATTTCTAAGTGACATTTCATAGTAGATAGGTATTCAGTTCACCGTATAAAATATAAAATTACGTACTTAAATTAAAATTTAACTAAGCTACTCAAATATTTAAGATATGAATAATAATCACCACTATAAAAAGAACACCCCCTCTAGCAGGTCCTCTCGCGGCATGGTCCCTATGGCAATGGCTGCATTACCTCTCTGGATAGCTAGAAATATATATATATATTAAAATTAATAGAATTAATTTGAGTAATTCATAGGCATACTTTTTAGGGATTTTAAAATTCAAATAAATATCAATTTTAATAAATATATTTTTATTATTAACGTGTTTCTTACACAAAAACTTCTTTTAATGTTATTAAATACGAAATAATCTGAAACCAAGAGTGCCTTGCAATAAAGGGCTATTTAGGTAAATTCTATGACATTTTGTCTGTAGCATAATAGTATACTCTAATACCTACTCAGTTTTTGGAAAATATATGGAAAAGATACAAAAATAAAAAATAAAAACTTATAACTGTCATAAGTACAATTTATCGATAAATTAATATCGTTCGTAAGTACCTAGGACAATTTTATTAGTGTCACAAAAAACTTCTATGTCTGTTTATACCCCAATCATATCTTTGAGAATGTGCTTGACATAAATCATAGACTTCGCAACATACGAGTACAATTTTATTTACAACCAGTTAGACAACCAATTAAAATTGTCATAAGTCATAATTAAAATAAACTCCGAGACAAACGACGCAATATCCTACAATATAATAATAACGCGAAAATGAAAAGAAATCAAGCCAACTAATTGGGAAGTCAGCCCGGCCTCCACTCGCGCGATGGGAGACAGACGACGCGGGAAATGACACTTCCTCGGGAGATCGTATTCATGTTGTAAAGGATTTCTCACACTTAGCGAAGATAAAATTTATAAATTCTTAAAGTACTCACGATTTTTGACTGTAGAGGCAACATTATCAATGATCTCAAAGTTTTGTGAGAATATTTTTAATATTTTCTTGAAAAGATTTGATAAATGGCTTAGGTACTCCTTAAAGTTAACTGCTATAGTGTACCTTACGGCATTAAGTTTACCTTTTGTATATTAAGTATATTCTTTTGTGGAATAAATATTAACTAAATAAGAGGCCACCCATGCTAAAGTCTGGAGTGTTCCGAGATCTGGATCTCAATAACCATAACGCCTTTGTATCTGTTTTTTGGATATATTAAACTTGACCATATTTGCTTGAGACTGTCGAACGTGAAAACACGATTAGAAATAATATCCTCGATACTTTTATTTTTCAAACATGACACCTTTTTTGCATGTCTTTGGTTGAATCTTCGAAACCCTATCATCTTTAACGATGATTTTCGATTCAATAGTTGAGGATATGTAACTTCTTAATCCTGGTAAACCATTTTTTCAATAAATGTTGTGTTTTTAATGTAAACAGCAATTAATTGAATTTGACGCTGCCGTCAACGCGCGCGCGAACTATCTCTATCTCACATGCTTCGCGCGGAAGCACATAAAGCCATCCCTTTTTATTCTTGTGGGGGCGTGCCACCATAGGTAGCCTCGTAAGTAAATAAAATGTTCTGAAACTCGTATTTACATTGCTAACCATCCCTACACTTCACTATTTTTATGAAGTTTTATCGCGTTTCCGACCTTAGAAATGGTACTTAAAATCCCCACGCTATCGATCAACTGTAATCGGTGTGACATCTGTTCTCGTTCTAGTGAACTATATTGCAAGGTTTACAAAAAGGACAGACTATTTTATGAAAAGCGATTAACGGAAGACCAGTGCCGGCTTTACGGCGACGAATGTTGAGTTGGAACCGTTTCGCAACAATTTCTCGGTGTCTTGTTCTTTTTGTATCTATGTAGTGTGCTTTTGTATTGTTGCAAATAAATGTCTCTTTATCTTTAATTCAATACGTGTGGTAAGACCCTTAACGTCTGTTCTGTATTGCGTATTTGGAACGTACACACAAAATCTGTCTCCACGATCTATCGCATACATATAACAATATTTTGATTGACTGTTAGATATTTTAAGAGAAATACTTTATATTAAAACTATTCTCTATTCAATTGACGATTCACTAATTTGGTACAGTACATATTAAATGGTAGCTCATCATCATTTACTTAAGATCTAAGCTCTTGTCGGTGGAGTAATTCAAAAATAAAAATCACCCTATTCAAAGCGTACTGTACATCTATGTACTCGGGTAGTCTGTGGGTCAAGTATACCCAAAAGTCGCACAATGCTCTGCGGGTCCAATTTAATAACAGCTTCAGGGCGCTGTTACGGCTACCCCGATTCTGCAGTGCCTCCGCCATGTTTACGGAAGCCCGAATGGATGGTTTCCATGCTATCCTGAGGAAAAAAGTAGCATCCCTCCTAGGTAGAATGAGGTGTAGCAGTAACAGCATCCTGAAGATGATTGCGGGCAGGTTTGATTGTCCCTTAGTGGTGGGCCTAATCAGACTAGTAAAATCAAATTTAGATTTTAACTTTTAAGTAGAATTATTTGTAAATTACTTTTAGTGTTTTTGTGTTTGGTATTTGTCCTAAAATCGTCTTTGTAATTGTAATTGTTAACTAACCCGATTGTCCCCCGTTGTCCGAAATAAAAGTAGTTTGATTTGATTTTGATTTGATTTGATTTAATTTCCATTCTTCCCTGTTCCACGCCTTCTCTTTAACACACTGATACGGCGCCACTCTTACTCAGGACTCAGCGGGACTGAGAAAGACTGGAAGCCTTCGAAATGTGGTGCTGGAGACGGATGGAAAAAATTAGCTGGATAGAAAAGAAGACCAATGAGGAAGTACTAGGCATAGTGAAGGAAAAGAGAAGCCTATTGCACACAATTGATAATAGACCAGGAAAGATGTTTGGTCACCTGTTACGGCACGACGAGTACATTTAGATGATAATTGAAGGAAAAATAGAAGGAAAAAGAAAGAATAAGAAGAACTTACCTAGAATGGTAGCTAGCGATCTCAAATATTAGGAGCATAAAATACTTAATAAAATGTTTGTATGACGCATAGACATTAATATACTGGCGTAGTAGACGAACAGCCTCCTATTTCCCGCGACACAAAAACAGACATGTTTTAAAGTCCGTAACGTCGTAATGTCTGTCATTTTATTCAATTTAAAATGAATCTTTGAGGAATGTTACAAATACTGAATTACGCTGTCAAAATGGTTTAAACAGTTTTTTCTTTCGCTATCTCGTTTGCACTTGTCTTCGTGCCGTAATAGACTGCGCTCTCGCTTGCACAGTCACTATATCTATTACGCTAGTACATATAATGTCTATGATGTGAAGAATACGAATATCTTTTTGAACCGAAAATGTTTTCTGTTTATTGACTCACAACTAACTAGGACGTTACCCTGCCTAGCCTACGAAGCTAGTGGTACCGGGTCCAATCCCGGTAAGGCCAGATATTTTTGTTATGACCACGAGTATTCTTTCCTGAGTCTTGGATGTTATACAGTGTGGTGGCCACATAATTAGGACCGCTTGCGTTTTCCCCATACAATCGCCTGAAAATATGACTTTTCAAATTTGACAACCAAACAAAAAGTTCTAATACAATTTTATTTTTAGTTACACTTATCGTTAACTAATAAAATAAGGTTTAAATGTATGTACAATTTATCTCTATTGAAAACGAATCTTTCATTTTATAGGGATTTAACGCGTCAGCACTAAGTTTTACCGCAAGCGCTAGCGCAAGTCAGTCGCGTATTTCTAAGCTCCGTCGAATTTAATTGCTAAGTGTTTAAAAAAAGTGTCATCTCATGTTGTAAATTATATCGTTTTGTAGAGAGTGATTTGTAAAATACAGTGGAAAAAACCGTTTAAAAAAATACGCATTGGTTGCAAAGATATCACCAAAAACATTTTAAATATTTTAAAGTAACGTCTTTCTTGTTATCTAATTTGGCGACTCGCGACCCGCGGAGGGTGAGTCATCCGGCCGCGTTCGTTACCGCGCGCGACCGCTGACACAAGACCGGAGCGGACACCTGACACAGGAGCAGCGGTCATAAAGTGAAATGGCGAAATGTGCAAAGTGCAACGAGGATATTAGCGATAGACGTTTACTCACCTGCTTCAAATGCAGCAAATTATTTCATCTTAAGTGCACAAAAATATCAGAAAAATTATTTTATCTCAGAAAAGCCAAGGACAGCTTTAAATGGGCATGTGACAAATGTTCTAATTTGTCACATGATTGTAGTACACCGGCATCATCATCATCGAATATACAGGAGTTAAATGCGTCCATGAATTATGTTACCGAACGTGTCAAGTATAAAGTCAATATTTCGACTGAAAATTCTTTTGAGTCACTACCATCAGAGGACAGCAGCAATGAAAATTCCTCAATTATGCTTAATAGAAGCTGTCCCGGAACAGGGTACAGTGTAAAAGGAGAGCTGGAAGATTTAAAAATCAAAATTACAAAATTAGAGACAAAGCTACAAATAGCCGAAAATGAAGTTGAAAATCTACTTTCGGAAAATTACCAACTGAAAAAACAAATCATGACATATGAAAAGAAAACTGATAAACTAACTTATATTTGTAAATCTACTCCGATAATAAATAAAAAAGCGGCCAAGTGCGAGTCGGACTCGCCCATGAAGGGTTCCGTGAAAGGTAAAATGCGGTTTACGATTTATAACGTATTAAAAAAAAACTAATTATTAGATCTCGTTCAAACCAATTTTCGGTGGAAGTTTGCATGGTAATGTACATCATATATTATTTTTACATTTATCATTCCCTTATTTTAGAAGTTACGGGGGGGGGGACACACATTTTTCCACTTTGGAAGCGTCTCTCGCGCAAACTATTCAGTTTAGAAAAAAATTATAATAGAAACCTCAATATCATTTTTGAATACCTATCCATAGATACCCCACACGTATGAGTTTGATGAAAAAAAAATTTTTGAGTTTCAGTTCTAAGTATGGGGAACCCCAAAAATTTATTGTTTTTTTTCTATTTTTGTATGAAAATCTTAATGCGGTTCACCGAATACATCTACTTACCAAGTTTCCACAGTATAGCTCTTATAGTTACGGAATAAAGTGGCTGTGACATACGGACGGACAGACGGACAGACATGACGAATCTATAAGGGTTCCGTTTTTTGCCATTTGGCTACGGAACCCTAAAAAGGACGTAAAAGTATAAATAGAACAAAGTTGAATTTTACGGACCAAGAACAAAATGCCATGGAACATAGAAGTAAAACGATAGATGGAAATTTGGGAAACTTAGCAGCACACGACAAATATGAACAAATCAATACAAAATTGCAGAACTTCGCTATTCCTGAACACGATGTAAACCTTGAAGCAAAAAATCACAGCAGAATAGACGCAGCCAGATCTACGGAAGCTACTGGGGACTGTGAAATTAAACAGGACAACATTACCCCGCAGCGACAGGTGATAATTTTTAGCGATCAACAAGGGAAAGGAATCCGTAAGATACTTCAAAACTTATTAGGTAATGAATATAAAGTCACAGCTATAGTCAAACCCGATGCGCCAATGGAACAAGTACTGCTGACATGTGAAAATGTATGTAAAAAATTAACCACATCGGATTATGTAGTAATATTAGGAGGATCTAATGACCACAACCCTCTCAGCTTCCAATGTTTTCTCCATAACTACTTGACTTTGTTGCCAAATACAAATATTTTAGTTGGTGAAATACAGTTTAACAAATATTTGAATGTTGATAAGCAAAATACAATACTACGTTTGGTTTGTTCTCAGTTCTCGCATGTTAGTTATATAAGTTGTGAATTTAAAAAAAATATGCAAAGCGGTAAATTACACACGGGTAGATTATTATTACGAGAAATATTACGGATTGGCTATTATAAAAATCGGATAAACTTTATGAATGTAAGGGCACAAGCGCAGATACCACTTTGTCATAAACCGATGTCAGGCCAGAAACTTATTACGCATTTCTTCTCAAATGATTCTAAAACTAAAACTATTATAAAACCAAAATCCCAAGCTACTATCCCACACTTATTTAGCCAAATTAAATTAAAACAAATCAAAAGCTCAGGAGAAAAGCAGACGGACTTTTTTCGTGACTAATAATGGAAAAAATAGAGTAAACAAACAAAACAACTTCATAATTATGCACCTAAATACGCAAAGTGTGAAATCTAAACTAGACCAACTTGAAATATTGCTTCAAGAAAAAAGTATTGATGTTTGTTGCTTTAGTGAGACCTTCTTAAAAGATACGGAAGTTGAAGCGTTACAAATAGACGGGTATAAAAATGTTGCTCACTATTGCCGCAAACGAAAAAAGCGTGGTGGTGTTGCAATATACGCGAAACATGCAGTAAATTGCCGGGATCTGAAATGGGTAGCTGAAATGTCCGTGGAAAGTCACTTCGAGCGTTGTGGTATTTCAATATGTGGACTAAATTACCTAATAATATGTGTTTATAGGACTCCAAACAGTAATTTAGATAATTATATTTCTTGTGAATATTGAACTCTTACTTCGCAAACTAGTAACAAGGAAAAGAAACTGCTACAAAAATATATTTGTTTTAGGTGATTTTAACGTGAACATATTAGAAAAAAGTAATAAAAGTGAGTTATTCCTAAATACGTTCCGATCATACAAACTACAGCCCAAAATCTTAGTACCAACTAGAATAACAGGACATTCTCAGACGTGTATAGATAACATATTTACTAACGTAAAACACTGTGCCGTGGAAGTATTAGATCTCGGCTTGTCTGACCATACTTGTCAGTTCATATCGACTGCGACGGTTTTAGGCTTCCAGGAACGCTATTGGTATGTGTATAGTAGAAATCCGGAAACTCATATCGAAGTTTTTTTGAAATATATATCACAAATTTCTTTTGGTGATATTTACTCTTTAACAGACCCCAATCAAGCCTATGAGGTATTTATTGACATTTTTAGCCTCGTTTTTGACCTTACCGTACCGAGTAAAAGAACCAGAGTAACGCATAAAAGGAAACTAAATTGGAAAACTAAGGGCATTGTAACTTCGAGTAAATATAAAAGAAAATTGTACTTACACACTTTAAAATCAAAAGATGCAGACGTAAAAAACAGGTATAAAAAATACTGTCAAATAATTAAATCGGTAACTAAACAATCAAAACGGATGACAAATTTAGACTTCATACATCGGAGTTCAAATAAAAGTAAAGCCACATGGCAAATTATAAAACAAAACACAACACAAATAAACACGATTAAAGACACAATAGAATATATAAAAGAGGGTGACATAACAATCAATAAATCACTTGACATTGCTAATACAATAAACGACTATTTCTTAAATTATAATAATAGTACAAATATTATGCAGTATAAATCATGCACAAACGCTAATCCTAATAGTATATTTTTAACCCCAGTAAGTGTAAACGAGATTAAAAATGTCGTAAATGACTTGAAAAATAAAAAAAGTACAGGTCACGACAAAATACCCATACATTTAATAAAATCAAGTATTGATTACATTGCGGAGCCTCTGGTACATATTATTAATTTAACACTGGAATGTGGGATTTTTCCAAATGAGCTAAAAAAGGCATTAATAAGACCTCTACATAAAAAAGGTTCAAAATTTGAAATCAAAAATTACAGACCAATAGCATTATTACCTAACTTTTCTAAAATATTTGAAAAAGTTATATTAAAACGCATAAATTCATTCTTTAAAAAATTCAACATATTAAACTCATCTCAATTTGGATTTCAAAAAGGTAAAAACACTACTTTAGCTATTTTCAAAATATTAAAACAAATATGGATGGATGTACATAAGAAAAAAACTTCAATTGGGTTATTTATAGACTTATCTAAGGCGTTTGACTGTGTCTCACATAAAACGCTATTAAGTCAGCTTGAACACATCGGGATTCGGGGTATTGCCTTAAAATTAATTCAAACCTATCTTACAAATAGAGTTCAAGCTACAATTTTAGATAAATATGACAAAACCACGAAGACCATAAAATGTGAACAGTCAAACTACAAAGTAAACTTACAGGGGGTACCTCAAGGCAGTATTCTCGGACCTCTCTTGTTCCTGGTGTATGTCAATGAGTTTCCCCTAATAACTGACCACTTGTGTGTCATGTTCGCCGATGACGCAACTATATTCATAACTGAAAACAAACTAAGCGGTTCTGATATCACTACTGAATTATATAAAACATTGAGAATAGTAATGAGCTGGTTGTCATCTTTAAATTTAAGAGTTAATTTAGATAAGACAAAAATTATTCAATTTACAAATTACAGGCAGCAAAAACAATGTATAAATTTAATTATTAATAAAGAGAAAATTGAACAAGTAAATGACACAAACTTTTTAGGTGTCACGATAGATGGCCACTTAAACTGGAAATTGCACATTGAGAAAATAAATAAAAAAATGTCAAAGAGCGCATATGCGCTATCAATGTTGGCTAATATAACCTCAGTTGATGTTGCTATAAAGGCATATTATGGAAAAGTTTATCCACTATTGACATATGGTGTAATATTTTGGGGCAACTCAACCAATGTTCAATCCACGTTTATTCTCCAAAAGAAATGTTTACGAATTATTTATAATCTTAAATCTATAGAATCCCTGAGAAATGTATTTAAAACTAATAAAATTTTAACTTTGACGTGTATTTACATACTAGAAATTTGTGTATTTGTAAAAGAATGTAATGACCATTTTAGTAAAAAAAGTAATTGTAAGAAAAATCTGCGTTCACAATATAAACATGATCTTTGTACAGTCAGGTCTTCTAGCAACATAGTAAAAAAAAGCACCCTTGTCACTGGAATTAATATTTATAATTATTTACCAGATAGCATTAAGTCATTAGATGGTAGAGCTTTTAAAATGACTCTCAAAAATTGGTTATCATCGAAATGTTTCTACAACCTAAATGAATATTTTTGTGAATAAATTGATTAACACGAAGTTCTACTTAGTTACATTACTTTTTTAGTTCTTAAATTTAAGTTACCTTATAAACTATTGTATGTCCGAAATGGGCAAACTGTTGAGTCTGATGTATTATATATGTATAACACCGATTGTACCTACACAGTTTTGACAATAAATATATCTTTATCTTTATCTTTATCTTTATCTTTTTAAATCCCTATAAAACATAAGGTCCGTTTTTAACAGTAGTTCACTGTACATCAGTTTAAACCTCAGTTGATGAGTTAAAGCAAATTGTAATTAGTAATCAAATTGGTAAAGAGCTTTTTGATTGGTGGTCAAAATTGAAAAGTCATATTTGTAGGCAATTGTATGGGGAAAACGCAAGTGTCTCTAATTATGTGAACACCACTGTATATGTATTTAATTATGCAGGTATTTTTCTACATAAGTAAGTTAATCGTTGTTTAATACCTATAGAATAAACCTAAGACTAGGTAAGTTTATGTTAGATTGTCCATTGTTTTTTTTTAAATATTTATACAGTGTCTTTCCGGCATGCGGCCATTTATTAAAACTGCCGATAATATGTTGCTTTAGCAATTGTTTGCAAGTATTTCAATTAAAAAATAATTAAAATAACTTCGCAATTAATTTTCTTAGATACTGTCAATTTTTAACCGACTTCAAAAAAGGAGGTTATACTTTCAACTGTTTTTTTTAATGTATATTCACCGATTACTCCGTCAATTGTCGAACGATTTCAAAAATTTTTTTTGTTTGATAGAGTATACTTCCGAGGTGGTCCCATTGTCACCAAATCTGTATCTGATGAGGGGATCAGTGAGGAATTGAGGGAACTCCTCAATTATTGTAGCCAAACATATAGCGATTTTAGTATTTTTAGTAACAAGTCCAGCATTTGCATTCAGAAAGTTTCATTTGGTGTAGTGGAACTGATGATGAAGGCCACAGATGGCCACCGGAACTCCTCAATGGTACCGATTTCAAGGGTGGCGATAAGATATCTCGATTAAGATAGTTGAGCGACTACCTACAACGAATAATATTTACTTGTTGAAATATGACTATGACTTTCCCGCGGCGTTGCTTGCGCTTGATATAAGTTAAAGTTTCATTTCAACTAAGAAGTGGGACTACGTAACAGCGTATTATGATCACTAAAAAGTATAAAATAAAATAAATGTTTTAAAAAACAAAAAACCGCCTTCAAAAACGCAAAAAATAACTTTTTGTTGAAAATGTTGTGGTCGCCGACTTCAGTTGGACTAACCTATTAGGTGCCTACAATTTTAAAGAAGTTATTTTTTGCGTTTTTGAAGGCGGTTTTTTGTTTTTCCAAACATTTATTTTATTAATGTAGCGCATGTGCTGCGTGTTCATCGTTATCAGTATCGCTGTTGCTTAGTACAAGGCATGTCGTGGTACGGGGGCAAATCATAATAATCAAAGTATCCGTCGACTGTCATTTACACTTGTCAAATTGCTGTGCTTTAAATTGCTGGCAATTAAAACTTTGTTAGAAAGTTAACAAAACTGAAAATTTGTTTATTAATTAAATTAATGACATGGTTACGTTCCAGATATACGTTATTTTAACCTCCTTTAAAAAAAGCCACGGTGCTGGTAACACACTGTATATCACAACAAGCTTACGATTACTTGAGAAAGAGTGTTTCCGGATAATCCTGATATTAATTTATTAAAATAAGGCAGGGATTCCTTTGTCCATTTTCCTTAAATTTTCCTTCTCCCCCAATGACGTCCATCGATATCGTCTCCTTATTTACTATGTCAAACTTTCAGTCAGACCACAATGCAAGCAGCTGGTTACCCATTTGAATTTACACCCTATCTCGTACAGTCTAAACTTATTTTGTAATGAAAATGATATCCAAATTTCATATAATGAAGATCTTTAAATCTGTTTTCAAGATGAAAGGATATTCCCGATTGCTAATTGAAAGTCGTCATAAACAGCCGTAACTGCTCTTAAGATCAAATGCATCTCAAAAGCATAACACCTTAACTCCAAATTAAAGACGTATAACTTGCAACTTCAGACGTGAAGACATAAAGATGCAAACAAATCGTTTTTAGTTTGGAGTTACAGCAGTAAGCGTGGACGGTGTAGAAATGTGAACTGTATGTAGGTATTTAGGTATATAATGGCATTTCGGTAACAGATGTATCGTTTTCGATGACAT
Source organism: Acleris literana (assembly GCA_946894065.1). Classification (NCBI taxonomy): domain Eukaryota; kingdom Metazoa; phylum Arthropoda; class Insecta; order Lepidoptera; family Tortricidae; genus Acleris; species Acleris literana. The sequence goes on from OX335686.1 coordinate 16,161,684, forward strand.
AGGTTATATATAGGTTGATTCACAAGAGCATCGAATGGATTGAATGGTAGAATGAAACTGTGAACACATGTGTGGAAAATTGTATCAGATTTTGAGTTTGAAATGCGAACTATACGTTTAAAATGACAGTGATTGTACAATCACTGGGCCTGTACTGGGTAAAACAGTATTATCGTATTGTCAACTTTACAATAGCTAGGTTATTGACTCGATAGTAATGGCGGCCGATTTAAAAAGCATAATGTTTCGAGCGGTATCCCGACTTTTGGCCGAAATACTTTTGGTCGAATGTATCGTTTCCCAACTGTTTCATTTGCCAGCCCACTTTTATTTCTGTAACTGTAAATATTTTAGGATTTATTTCTGTACCTTCGTGTAGACCCTATAAGTAGGTTTGGTTAGGTTAGTTTTTATAAAAATCCTGAAATATTTACTGTTACAGAAATAAAAGCGGGTCGGCAAATGAAACGGTTGGGAAACGATACATTCGACCAAACGTATTTCGGCCAAAAGGCAAACCGTTTCGAGGGTTTAAATAGATTAAACCGGTTGACCCGGTTATTTGTTGATTGTTTTCTTGTAGGTCAGTTGAAGTCACCGAGAACAGCTAGCTTTGTATGTTACTAGACTTACCACGTTGTTACCTTCATGGTCTAATTCAATCCACTTGTGTCCAAAATGTTTCATTGAATTTCTCCTTGGCGCATCCTTTGTTCTGTTTTTATCCGTTCAAGACCTAGAAAAACAAACACGACACTACCAGGTTAACAGACGTTGTAAACAACATTATTTTGAAGCTCGTCGTGTCATTAAATTTGACCGACTTTTATTGCTCCTCCTTAACAGCAAGACTACGTGACGAATAGCTAGTAGACAATTTGTAGACAATAGGTACTAGGAAAACAACATATTGTTGGCACTCTATCGATGGTAAAATGTAAATATCAGGGTACAAATTGACCTAGTCCCAAACTAAGCTCTAGACTGTTATTATCACCATAAGCTTTACTTCAAGGGATATTTTGATTGCCAATAATTGAGTGCTAAAGCAAGCCTAAAGGCTAGTAGGTTTTTAAAAACCAACCTGTTAAATAAGGTTTGAATTGTTTTCTGAAGTCTTGGTTGTCTGTGTTTATATTTTTTGCTTTTTAAGCCACGTGGAAGGCAAACTTTACTATAATAATAAATGTGGACTTTGACGCCCTTGGACATTTTGCAATCATTAGAATATTTAGATTTAGACGTATATTAAATTCATCAATATTATTATATATTATTATCAGCCCGTATCCACTGTCCACTGCTGGACAAAGGCCTCTCCCAATGCATGCCACTGCTCCCGATCTTCAGCTTCTCTCATCCAACTTACTCCGGCCTATGTGCCCATGTCATCGCTCCATCTTGCCATAGGGCATCCTACATGTCTAACACGTCGTTTGCCGAGTCGCGGTCTCCACTCAAGAACACGACAGCTCCAAAGGTCGTCAGTTCTGCGGCAAACATGACCGGCCCACTGCCATTTCAGCTAGCTAATTCGGCGGGCTATGTCGGTTACTTTGGTTCTCTGTCGGATCACAGCATTCCTAATACGATTCTTCAGAGAGACTCCAGCATAGTTTAAAAACATTCAAAACCTTTTTTATTCGTCACTAACGACCAGCCCTTCGGTTTTTGTGAGTTTGTCTGTAACACCTGTACATAATCTAGAATTTATTAAACACAAAACCTTCCTTTTAAATCACTCCCATAAGAACCGCATTAAAATCCGCTGCGTAGTTTGAAAGATCTAAGTGTACGTACACAGCGACAGATGGCGAGAAGCGACTTTGTTTTATACTATGTGAAGATAAATGTTTCTTATCTGTGCCTGACACAGAGTTAGTTGATCACTCACTGTTGAAATGTTAAAATTTGTACTAGATTTTAAATGAGTAGTAAAAGTTCTGTTTTATTTGGCCTAAACAGGGGTGTTAAAAGAAATCATTCTTGGCACCGAATACTATCCCCCCCGAGGCCAAGGCGAAAGCGCATTCCAATCTGTAATGCCTACGCTCTACTATTTGTTATCGCTACGGTACAACTCGGACCTAAAACAGGAATAACCGGCGCTGGGTGGGTGTAAAACATTATTTTCGTCGGCGAGACATTTCGGTGCCAAAATTCCCTGGCATGCGTCAAATGATGCAGGCTGGCTAGCAGTAGGCCAATCTTTGAGTGAACATTGATCTTCTTTTGGAAACATTAACACTCAGGAATAACAGATTTATCCATCACGTGATACGGAACCCTTGTTGCGCGAGTCCGAATTGTACTTGGTCGGTTTGTTAATGTTTTTTTTAAACACACTTCTGCTTGTCGACAGGACAATCTACAACCTTGATAAGCTCGAAGGGTACTTATGCAGGGATCGCTACCATCATCTTATTCTTTAAGCCACCGCCAAGAAGCAGCGTTTGCATTGTTGTATTCCGGTGTTGGGAGAAGACAACCGGTGAAATTACTTACCTATTGCCTAGTTAGTTAGTGCATAGAGCGAGAATTTATTAGTGCATAGAGGCATTCCATCATCCTTAGAGTTGGCAACGCATTTAAAGTCTAAGAATGCAAGATTGTAGCCTTGAGAATGGAAATGTCTATGGTTCTCAGATCCCATTTACCACCAGGTGACTTGTCTGTTGGTGCCATCTTGCCATAAAAAAAACGATCGCAAAAACTAGTTAACTCTAATCATAAATACGAAGTAATAAAACTACCTATGTCTAATTTAAATTGTGAACATTAAATTTAAAATTCGCCAAGCAGATTTGTTAGTGTGTGAAATTTGCCTCTGTATTCGTAGGTACTACAGATATTTACTAAGTACCTACGTATAGAGGCAGCAGCCACAGCTATTACCTAGAGGTGAGCCCACATTTGTGACATTTCATCGTAACATGATTCCGTGAACGTGTCAGTAACGCGTGTACGGAAGGATGGTATTTGTCATGTTATGACGTACTGTCGCGATGTGATCCATCCCCAGTCGATTAACACTGTCCACATCTAGCGTAACAAGTCCTGTAGAGTCGCCACGCTGTCCGATCCGATTGGGCTATATAGTGTGGACCCACCTTAAAATGAAAACCTTTTAGGAAATGAAACAGTTGGCGAAAGAAAAGGAGGGTGGGCTAAGTGGCCTATATGACCAATGAGGACAATCGATATTTCACCGGATAGGTAATTCTAAATTGTAAAACTATTACTATGGCAGGTAGGGTAGTTTGAAATCTTCGTATGAAAAAGGTTATCGTCATGCAAAGACAGCGGTGTTTCAAAGTAATTGTGCTAACGTCGTCTATGTAGGCGTCCCGATGTTTCAGATGTTTTACTATTCTCACAGTTATTTGAAGTTTCCCACTACACAAAATCGTTGTAGAATTAAATAGGATATCTGATGTAATAATGCTTATTGTTATTGGTTTCTAGGCCAGTGTTCATACATTTCTGCCCATTCTCCTTTTGACTAAGAATAGGTCACCTTAATACTGTTTGCCATTCTCGCCATGTATTTGACCCACAGCTCAGTCCGAGGTCAGCACCATAACGTAGTGTTGGCGACGACCCGCTCCTAAATGTCAGTCCGCGCACGTCACACCATAACTTCTAATTATGAGTTTCTATTTGCGTTTTATTACAATAGTTATAATTGTCCACACAAACGACGACACACCCTGGGCGCCGATACAAGATGGCGGACGAAAGTCTGATTAGTTGCAGAAAACAAAAATATGCATCTGTAATACATACAGGGTGTTTTTTTGGTCAGCAACTTCCACAATAGGGGCTACTATATTCATGATTCTGAGCTCAAAAAAAATATAATTTTACATGAAAAGTCAAAAGAATATCCTCGCTATTTTATAAATCATGGTCTCTCGTTTTATGTAGCTACGAAGGGGGTAGGCCGCTTATCGTCACGATCAGTCTATGTTATTGTTTGATACTACCCTCACAAAACTATGCGCAAGCGATGTCAGTTCCGTGTTTGTTTCGAAGCGAGTGCTTGTTAAGTAAAGTGTTAAATCATTTAATTGATAAAAATAATGGCTGGCAAGAAAATGTACTTCTGGACAATCGGGAAATGTGTGATGTTGTAAACATTTACTTTGCGAGTGGTCAAAACATTGCTGACACCGTTAGAATTTGGACTGTACGATTTCCTAATCGGCAGGCCATTACACGCTACACTTTAAGGTCTATCGCTAGCAACCTTTACGAGTGGGGCACTTTTGAAACGCCACGCCATGCTCAAGGTTTGTAAATTTTTAATAAGCGTTGTACAAAAGCTGATTCACATTTTTAAATACGCCAAAGACAAATCTTACGGTTTTGTAATCCATACCGTTATTCTGTAGTTAAATGCCATTTCAGAACGATTTTTAACAACAATAATCTAAAATTTTATAACCTTAACCGTTGCAATCTTTGACGGTCCTAAGCCAGTAACAAGTATGAAGAGAAAGATGAAACATAAAATTGTGAACGGTGATTACGTCATTCGTCTTCGGTAAACACGGCGCATGGTAACCACAATTAAGCAAATAATAGGAAAAAAATAAAAATGCTATTTCTCTGACCTTCAAAGGCTTTTTAATTTTTTAATGTGATATTCGGATTCAGCATTAATTAAACTATCTCTCCAGTTTTGGAAGTTGCTGACCAAAAAAATACCCTGTATACTATTTCTTTAATTATATTAAATGTGCCTAATTAACAAAATACTCTCATTTTGTTATAAGAATCAACTTTATGGCTTGGGTAAATGTATAAGTGCTAGAAACTTTTGTGATTCGATTTTTCCCACGATTTCTGCAAAACATTGAGAATGCTGTCAATCGTTGATTCGTCGCATTTTGTTAGTAAACAGTTGTAAATTTGTAAATAACGGATGATTTAGATTTGTAATAATAATAAATGTAACTGATGACTTATTATGTGTGGTGGTGGTTCACTAGTATGCTTGCTAATCAATCGTGATAACGCTCTCATCATATTATTCTGTATTACGACACAAACAAAAAAACAGAGAAAATATAAAAACATAAACTAAAACTAAATACTAAAATAAATTAACTTATTCTAAGTAACTAAAATATGTAAAGATGTCCCCTAGGCCACTGCCACTGGGAATGGTGCCCATAATGCTGGCTGCATTTCCTCGTTGGATTGCTATTGCTAGCCGTTGGCCGAGGAAAGAGCCAGCCGTATGGTGACCTGAGGCACGAATTAATTATTTTTTTTAATTCTTGAAAAGCTTCCGTGCCTCCGGGCCCCACGGTCCAAGAGTTTCTACTGCAAAAGTCGCAAATATGCAATTATTAGCTATATTTGCAGATTTGCCGCGTTTTGCTGATTCTGCCGCGGTAGCCGCCACACCTGCTTTCAGAACCGTTGCACCGAGGTGGGACGGCGCCAGAGTATCCACACAGGTGGCATCCCACACTAAAGGCCGTCCCATTTCCCCCGGCACGAGAGTCATTCCATCGGGTCTCTTGCCATCGTCACGTGTCAGCCCACTAGGTTCTAGTGTAGCAGGCACATTAACGCTGACAAGGGCCCGCCGGATGATGTCTTTAAGGCAGGCGTGGCGGGACAGGCGACCAGCGCTTTTGATGCAGACCGTGGTGGCCCTGTCGGTCAACTTGGGCTCTGCATTGGCAGTGGTGCGCTTCGACAATGTTTGCGCCAAGTCGAAGGCCTACCGCCAACCTGAAACTATTGTTATCCAACAGGTTGCCGTAGTTTACAGATGGATAAGCCTGCAGCCAGTAACCCAATTCCTTCTCTGACATTATTAGCATGCGAGCCTTCTCACAAGTTGTCGAACAATTGTCAACAAGGTGCTCGAAGACTCGGCGACAAATTGGCTCATCCCATATTTTAAATAAATCAATATCGAAGGACAATTGTACACAAGTTGACCTAGTCCCAAACTAAGCTTTAGGCTTGTACTATGGGTGCAACGATACACATTTTTATATATGGACCAGGATTAGCAGGATTTAAACCCGGAACCGCTAGCTTTCAAGGCAGGGTCACAACCAGCGAGACTAACGCGTCGTGTCGTTTTACGATTGTTTACACAAATAATAAGTTTTGTTAGTTACGTGAACTACCATTCTCGGATGGAATAGCGTCTAGCGTCTTAAGCGTTGAATTGATGCAGATATGTACCCGTTGTTGGCCTTCGGAAAGGTTAATAAAGTTACATTTATTTAATGGGTTTGGTTTGCGAATGTCCCATTTCGCAAGACGTTATGCGGAAAGTTCATTTTGAGATGGTACTTTTCGCGAAAGTATAAATCGCTAACCAGGGCCTTCTGCGCCACAAACAACCGCACTGCTGTAATGGATCAGTAATTTTAGACAAGATGCATAACGCTAAAGTAAACGATTTTCGAAAACTATCGGAAGGTATAGAATTGACTTAAGCGTATGATGCGACCATCCGGCAGCTCAAATATACGTTTTCAATATACAATATATGTTTTCGCAAAGCATCTTGTCTAGGGCCACTGAAGTGATCGACTTGAGCTCAGCTAAAAGTTGACCACGCGCTCTGATTCCACAGAGCCATCTCTTGACCACACCGCGGAACTACACAAAGCATCGCCTATAACTAAACTTTTTTTTTCAGTTGCTGCAGTAATGGCGGCGGCGCCGACGCGATGCCGCGCGAAAAGCGCGGGAAACGCACTTCACTTCGCGAGTGCTACCGACAAGACTGGCCGGTTTTAAAAGCCATTTGAAAAGTGTATTCGGCCAGTATTTAAAAAAAAAATGACATGTACTGAAAATAAAGTCGAATGTGTGTAATGTGAATAGACAGTGAACAAATTAAAATAGTGGTAATAATGTAACGCATAGTGTTTGTGACGGGACGTAAGTTCGGTTCCCGAGTGAGAGTGTCGGTATGAGGTAGACACCATGGGAATACAAGTGGAGAATACAGTCAATTATAATAGTAGTTCATGTAAGTATTTCTTACTTTGTTAATATTCAGGATAAATAATCCTAAAACATTGTGACCATTCAAAACAAGATGAGCTCAACATGGAGAGATTAAATTTAGTTGAATATTCAAAATAGGAACAGCGTAATGCCTCGAGGTCTCTATTGATTTGGAAGGTCAATATTATGTCGAGATAACATCTTATTTATCCCAAGACAGCACGGCTGCTAACATCGTCTTGCTGTCTAATTAAATGTCTTCATACGAAATAAACCTTGAAAAAGCCTTTGATACAAAAGAAAATTAATAGAAACGTCACTTCCAAGGTCCCACAGTGACACTAGTAAACACTAATATTAAGTCATCACCTTTAAAAACTTCAATGGTTGTCTTTCTTATGAAGACAGAAATTATCTTTAATAATTTGCTGTGGATGTTAAATGCGTATCCATCATAATTTGTGACACATCAAAACATCAAAAAATAGTGATCACCACGAATTATGCAGGAAATGTTCAGCATCCTTGTCCTCCCGTAATATCGTTCTCTATTTCAGACTGCTAACTGCCAGTAAAATGTTATTTATTTTTATTTTCGTGTAAGTTCAATGTCGTGTGCGCGGCCTAGCGTCGAAAGGAACGGATTAGCGTTCATTTTGAATTTAGAATGGCGATTCCATTTTCAAACCGGACGACGGCGGCGAACGTTTTGAAAAACAAATAACTGTCGAATTTGGGGCAAACAATTGTTGGAAATCGAAGGGAAGCCATGACAGTTATCATCGTGATGTACATAAACTGTGCAATGTATGATTGACGGACGTGGTCCAGTTTTAATGGATGTTATGCCAAATTACTGGTTCAGCAAATAATTATTCACAAGGTCAAAACAGCCTTGAGAGCTCTAGAAATAAAATGGAAATTATCAACAAACTATCGATCAGTTTCAAGGAATCATCCCACTTAAACGGCTGCGCACTTATAAATTCCTCTGGCGATGCAGGTGTTGTATCGTGGTAAAAAATAACTGAGCATTTGGTTAGTGAGTATTAGCTCATGATTTTAAGAAAGCCGTTGACCGAGTTACGGGAATTGAACTCGTGACTCCGGAGTTAGCGAGACGAGGCTAATCCGGTCAAGCGGTGCTTGAACCAGTTTCAGAAACGTAACGGATGAAAACTGAAGTTAACACGTAACGTTCAGTGCCACGAGTTCAAAATTGAGTCAAATTGGACTACAAATTACGTCTGTAAGTAAATGGGTCATACACACACACAGCAAAACCAAAAGTTGTCTTTCCTCTGGTCAATAGTTAAAGGCTTGTGTGCATAAGCTTGTATCTGAAAGGACTAAAGTAGACCTGACGCCGTTTATGCGGATATGGGTTCAGCCAGATAATTAGGCCTTAACTTCGGGTATTTCACAGGAAAGACGATAACCTAATTCTGCGTATGACCCAAATGTCTTAACGGAGTCTTTGTTTTGAAGCATCGGAAAATTTGAGGTCTTTAGTTTGATTGTAAACTAAACAGAGAGCCCTGTCAAGATGCATTGCGCTAACTAGCGTTTCTATTCAATTGGTTTAAAAACTTATCGAATAGAAACGTTATTTAGCGCAATGCATCTTGGTAGGGCCCTCAGATGGATGTTCTAGACGTAGTGCAAGTGAGAGGATTCTATGGGTATGACAAGTCTATCAAAAAGCGTGCATTAAAAATCCAACTGCTCGTATTTGGATACTTACGTGCATTGAATGGTAAAAAGGATTAAATAAGGTCCAATCCAAAAGTCATACAGTTGTCTAAAGAAGATCTCAAAGAATGAAACATGTATACATCCATAAATACAGAAATACACTCGAAACGCGTCTTGGACGATTGGGTAAATAATGGAAGTACCGGACCAATCAAAGATTGATTTAATATAAATAGAAATAGAAATAGAAACATTTATTCGACGAACACAGAGAAAAATAAAACTGAACAGAGAAAAACATCATAAAAAAAAAGAAAAAAAAAGATATAAAGATGGAAAGACTTCGAATTCTGCTAGATGAGATGTTCAACGCCAACGTAAACGATTTCCGAAACCTGACAGAACGTATGGGATTGACATAAGCGTTACGTGAATCCTATTAATTTTCAATAACGAAAAAGTACGCAAAATGGATCTTATTTGGGACCAAAGACAGACCTTCTATAAGAGACGTGAGAGTCTATGTGATTTCTGTGAAACAGAACACTATAAACAGTATTGTATTTGCAACTTCTAACTTTAATTTTCTGTGTTGTATGTTTTTGTAAAACATTTTGAAAGAATAATACGTTTACACACCGTCACTGACACTTGAAAATTAAATAATGTATGACTTAGACGCGATTCTCTTGAAGCCACGCGTCGGGCGTTATTTATTAACCCAGCAATTTTCTCAATGGTGGAATTTATTTCGTGACATCGGTCGACGAACTTGCAAATTATGTCTGACATTGCTATTTTGGAATAGATAATGAGGATGTTGCGGGGCTCGTTCGGTGATCTGTTTGATGTAAACGCGCAATTATAATGTGAGGTCGTTCACCGGATATGTTTCCCTGGTACCCAACAGCTGTTAAATATTGAAGTTTTGTGTAATACAGTAGAAAATTAATATAGGGTAAGAGAGCCACTTGTTTTTTATACCCTCTTATCGCTATTTATTATACTTCTGGATCTATATCAGGGACCGGAACCGCTTAGCGCGAAAGAGGTTTTCGATATGGTATTTGATAGACTTGTTTTTACAAACCCCAAGGATCCGCTAAGCCTATCGTCGACTTAATTCAATGAAAGGGCAACCAAACGATACAGTTAACTCGACTAAGCGCTAACCCTATCCCATTACCCCATCGCCTATTAACCTATTCAAACTTAATCGAAAGGTTTCAAGCTGATGTAATCTCTGCGCAAAAAATAGAGAGGTGATCAATGGGGTAATACCCAGTCAATGCTAAGTGCTTAAATATTAAACTACCGAAACCCTAATGAACTTTGTAAGCTCTACTGATACGGTTTACTAATTCAAAGGGGTTAGCCCTAACGTTAAGGTAACTCAGTCATAGGGTAACCACATCGATTGGATAACCAAATGATAGGGTTAGCCTATCGACAGTGTTAATCAAATGAAGGGGTTTTCCGGTCCCTGATCTCTATTCTATTCTACTGGATAAAATCATATTGCGTTTCACATGTTATCGTATTGTCATGTTACAATAGCTCTTATGTGACAGTAATTTTAGCCTTGTAAAAACAATGCAATAAGTGCGATAACACTAGTACTTTAGTGCTGGTAGGACCTTGTGCAGAGTCCGTCCGGATAGCTACCACCATCATATCCATTTGACCACCGCCAAGCAGTAGTGTTCGCATTGCTGTGTTGCGGTGTGGTGATAAGAGAACCGGTGAAATTACTAGCATAGAGGCATTCCATCTTCCTCAGGATTGGTAACGCATTTGAAGTCTTAGGATTGCCTTATTTTTCTTCTCTTATTTTATTTACTTATTCCCCTTCTAGTGCTGAGCAAAAGCCTCCCCCGTGTCCTCTAATATCGTAGGTCATATTTTTATATTTACTATTTATTATTTTTATTCATATCATTTTATTCTCTAATGTTTTAAAGGACTAATTTTAAAATTCAGAAAGAATACATGTCGTATATAAACATAAAACACCGGCTTACAAAAAACCCCCGGCTGTCAGAAAAGTAGGTTAGGTTAGATTAGGTTAGAACTGTGACCCCTGCCTAGTAGTGCCGTGGGGAAGGAGGGGAATATAGCTTATCTTCTCGGTGGAAAGACGACTGCCCCACGGCACTACTAAACCGCACTACTGACCAAAACTAGTATCATAAATATGAGGTAGGTTTAGGTTATGTTAGTTATTTAGCAGGCCCGAAGGGCCAAACCATCCGGAAAAAGGAGGTCCGCGATAGCGGTAAATAGAAATACTAATTGGTCAATAGTGCGCCTTAGCAGTGCACTAAAATTTTCGGATAAATAGTTTTCAATCCTGTAAGCGTTATTTAAAATAATAATATTCCTTTTGAAATTCTACCATTCAATACAAACAGCACATTGAATGTTATGACCAATAACGGTATGGCATTCGATAGTTATGACTAATGAAAAAGGGGTTAAGGAAATTATGACTATTGAAATTATGACCAAACACAAAATGACGAGCAACGATTATGAAAAACAACGGTAAACAAATCGAAAGATTAATGTTATGGGAGTCAATATAGACCCAAATATCAAGATTATGAGATAGAGGGCAATCGAGTAAAACTCACACATTTGCTACTCTTATTCAATATTAAAAGAGAATGACAAATCTATTTGAACAGAATCGAAATTGGGTCAACACGTAGACTTTCCTTTACAATCAATCGGGATATGCAAATAAAGGACTGTCGATCGACGAACAATGCGCTGGCAAGCGCCTGCGCATTGTATTGTGCTCATTATGGGCAGCTTTAGGACAATTAGCGGTGGCTGCCAAATTCCTGGCAGCTTTACGACGCCGCTATTGTTTATAGCTAGAGTTTCGGTACAGTTCACGTCATAAATAGATCCAAATGAAGGAGTGTGACGTACTCGTAATACTAGAATTGTGTCGATCCTATGTATGTATGTACGTAAACACTTTATTGTACAAAATAAAAACAAAAACACAAAGGGGATATAAAAAAGAATGTACAGTCAACAGCATAAATAAGTGATCGTTTATGTACCTTGTCGCTTTCAATCATTTCACAATTTTGTATGACATTTCAAACACGACGTTGAAGTGACAAGGTACATAAATGATCACTTATTTATGCTGTTGACTGTACAAAGGCGAACTTATCCATTTAAGGCATCTCTTCCAGCTAATCCTTGAGAGGGAGAGAAAAGTGAAAGGTTGTACATCGAGTAGGCAAGTGTACAACTTTATTTAGGAAAAGAGCATCAAAATTTAACTAATTAATAAACTATGAAAAAGCTATATAAAACCATAAAAATTTAATACATTCAAATGTGTACATAAGTAGATACAGAACTATAATATATTTTATCTACACACATATCATAAGTCTCTCTATTATGCGTTCAAAACCCGTAGACAATTAACTACTATATACAGAAAATGCTACCGTTTTGGTCGCAATAACATTTTAAATTTCATTATGTAGCTTGATATATTCCTGCAATTTCAAGTCTAAAGTCAATGAATAACATTTTTAGTAAGTAGTACAAGAAAACGGAGCAAAAATGTATTTTAATCTAAACATGAACATTTATTAAGAAACGTTTTATTGCCAACTGTACTTTTATCTAAATTCATAATAAATATCGTCGATCGAGTTCTATTTTGGTTTTGACGGATTACTATGAATAAGCCATTGAGGAGTTCAGGCCACCTTGCGTCTATTGTGTTACTAGTTCCATGGTATCATAATTGTATATTCATCTGAATTGTATAATCATGCTATATTTCGAGTCACCTGATGACCCGAACATCACAAATGGGTGAAAACTAGGTAAACAGATCATTAGGGACATACCTACATTTAGCATTGTACCAAAAAGTAACTTCTTAAATAATGAAAGTTTCTTATGAAAAAATGTCGGAAATTTCTAAGAATATTCTTAATATTTTTATGTAAAGAGAACATTATCAATGCTCTTAAATGTTTCCTGATATAAACCAGAGATTACCAGATAATGTTCTCAGTAATTTCTTGAGAAGATTTCTTAACTTCTGAGAATGTTGTGCAGCTTGTACATTGCATACATTAAGTTTCTATTCCACTTCGTGTTAAAATGTTTTCAAATAGTTTAAATAAACCATAACTACTTATATGACATTTTATATACGATAAATTTATTTATTAGAGAAACTAACTGTTTCCCGCGACTACATCCGAGTAGAAGTCGTTTATTGCTATTCCCTCGGGAACTGTCCTATTTTCTGGGATAAAAAGGATTCTTTGTCCTTTCTCTGGGCTCAAGCTATTTCCATACCAAATTTTATTGATATCGGTTCTGCGGTTTAGTCTTGAAAGCGTAGCAAACAAACAAAGTTAATTTTACATTTAAAATATAACATGGATACAAGCTTAAATATCTAGTAAACATCCAAGACTCAAGAACAAATATTCTCGCTCATCAGTCAAATATCTGCCCTTACCGGGATTTCACCTGGAACCCACGAACGCTAGCTTATGTGTCATCGTCAGCCATCCAGCGGCCGCAATCCCAAAAATAAAACTTTGCGGCCAACCTACGGGTCGCGACCCACAGGTTTAAAAAATATTGACCTAGATCATAGACTCAAACTCAATCGAACCGTAGGCTTAGCAATTGTAAAAAAGAATACAGAAAGGGATTGATGAGTTGGAGGTAACATTTGGGGTGCCGCAAGGAAACCTTTTAGCTCCCAATTTATTCCTAGTGTACATAAATGGCCTTCCAAACATACAAACAAAGAATTTTTGTCATTTGGGTTCACAGGTCACACACATATTAAACCCAAGCTCGGAGCGGTTTAATATAATTACATAGATATAAACAGATCGCGCCACTAGCTAACTTAAGCTATAAACAAAATCAATATACAAAACTAAGAATACCATGTAATTGGCATACACCGCATTTTTGCATGCATTAATTTAAAAAACCATTCAGATGAATCAGTCTCGTTAGATTGTATAATAATAATAATAATATGAGTCTTGAAGAACACCTTAAGAGACTCTCGCTAGCACAATCAAGGGCTAAATACAGGAGGCAGTAATCCTCGACACGGCACGTATTGTGAGGAGGTTCCTCTCTCTGCAGCCCTAACCACCGGTAGCTTGAGCCCTGCCCCGCTGCCGGCGGCACCAGTAGGTTAAGTTTTTTCTAATGTTTATGTTTTGTATTGGTATTGTTATTTTACTTTTAGAACTAAACATTTATCGCAAATAAAAAATACAATTAAATATGTATTATTTGGGCACAAATTACCATGGAAATAATCTTTAAAGTATAAGTATATCATTACCGACTTTTCATAAAAAATATTAATAGTATGGTTAATAAATGTACCTATGTTTGAATTGTGATTTAATAATAACTAATATCGGGAAAATGTAATTAAATAACCATTCGGCGAAATAAACCAAATTATTATATTAGGTAACAAAGAGGTAGTGCGGACGTTTATTAAAGATATATTTTTATACATTTAATGAGAAATCTTAAATACCTAACCTTGTGCTTTTAAAGAAAAATAGTCAAACGATACCGAATTACCGACCAAGTATATTTTATTAGCTTACCCGTAAGGAATTCACTTTACCAGTTGTGACGATTTGCTTTCTTAAAAGCTTAGATCTATGTTTTATAAAATAGTCTACCTATAAACAATATAATACAATAAGATACACTACAACTTTATTATGCACGGAACATACGGAACGTGAGTTTGAATTTCAATTGGTTGACTTTATCGTCGGATTTGGTCGGGGAATAACAAAATAATGAGATCTTGGCGTCCATTCCACTTTTTCTTTAAACAATTTTGTGAACGTTATTTACCTGACAAGGCTGGCGATCGTATCGTAAAGTAAATATCACTCTTCTTGTCTTACATACAGGATTCCATAGTTTATTTTGATCTATATTTTTTTCTAAGTCCTACACTTAATTCAAAATTATAATACTTTTAATTATTCGTTATATCAATTATTCCAAAAGGTAACCCAATCAAAATCATTCACAGCAGTGACATCTAGTGACGAACACTGTAAAGCAAAATTTGTCCTCTTCGCAATTTCCACCGCCACCTACCGGAAAACGCCTGAACCTGGAAAACCGCTCCCGAATCAAAACAAACAAACCCTTGGCACGCTTTCAGCGGGTTTTCCTCACTCGCCGCGTACGCGATAGATGCCGCTAGTGGCGCGATATAAATATGCTAATGTTATAGCGGACGTTTATTTTTGAATCGGAGCGTTTTATACTCAGGTTTTATAAGTGGCTTAGGAAGTTATGACACGGCCGCGGAGTGGCTGCGTTATGTCGAGCTCCCACGATGATTTTGTATTAATTATATGATTATATTGGAAATTCTTCATTTATAAAGTCTACTCTAGTCTAGTCATATATAATTTGCATGATTTTAAACATCTTTACTCTATATAAAAGTCATTAGTCGAAAGAGAAACGCAGTTGGACTAACGGCTGATGAAGGTCGCAGAAATATAAATGACCCAGGTAGCACTAAACCAGTTCTTGACGTGATCTGTGGAGAGAAGTAGGTACACCAGTGGACGATAGATAGTGAAACTTGTTCCCAAATTGCTAATTAAGACAACCGAATACAACGTTAGTTTTGTTCCAAGTGGAAACCAAGCCACAAAAGGAGAGCAGAAGGAACAAGATGCCAGGATGAACTAGATGAGTTCTGTAAAGACTGACTCACGAGTCACTTGATAGTTAATTGTGGAGAGGCCGAGGGAAGCTTTATTTATGGCATGTAGAAGGTAAATGAGTGCACAGGCCACCTCAATCTGAAGACTGCAATCTCAAGACTGCAATCCCAAGACTGCAAATACGCTGCCAAATAGGACCAAGGTGGAATGCTTCTATGCTAGTAATTTCACCTGTTTTGTTTTTTTTGTTTTTTTGGTAATCGCCTGAAGGGCCAAAGACAAACGTCCTTGCTTTTGTTTGCTTTTTGCTTTAATTACTTTAAGAAAAGAGGGCAGAGGTGAAAATCCCTTCCGGAGACCTGGGAATGGAGGGCCCAGGTACTGCCGGGCTCGCACCGGCTAAAAACACCAATGCCCCTATTACCAACTAGAATTTAGACTCCCGCGGATACTACCCCAGCCAGTGCTGAAATCCCGGAGGAGAAAGTCCTTCCTCCGTTTACATATCCGCGGGGTTTTCCAAAAAGGGGGGATAGGAATGGGGGTTGGGATGGGGGGAGACTTATAGCTATGTGAGTCGCGGAGTGGGAATTCTGACGCATGCATGGACAGACTACGGGCTTCCTTTCTTTTGCCCGACAACGGAAAGGTTGGGTCGGAGATCTTTTTGGACCACTTGTGTGGCTGTGTATACCATCTTTATGGGTGGGGCTACCCTTTTTGAGGCTTTCTCTTTTGCCTGGATATACTATTTTTGCGCGTGTCTCCTAGCGCTGCCCTCTTTTATGACCTCTTCCATTGCAACTTAGCCTATACAATTTCACCTGTTACCTGCCCAGCAGTGTGACAGAAAATAGTAAGACAACGTAAGATATAATAATAACGGTTCTGCTAAATATTTCTGACTTATGTTGATGATTGTATAGGCAAACTTGCTCCTTGATAAATATTAGCCCAATATTATGTCGTTCCTCATCCTGCAGCTGTCTACACTGTTTACGCCACATCTAATATGATTAATGTTCACAATCTCCTGCTCTATAATTACGAGTTTTAAATGCTTTGGCATAATTAGCCAGCCCTCATTTATTTTATAAACTCTATAAGCTGATTACTAAATGTGTGGAACCCAAGAATTTAATTTAGAAATGACTGTTTTGGCCAATTTTTGTAAAGGAAATCCGAGAAATAACCAATACCAGCAGAATGCTATATCACTGAGTACGAGTAACATAGGTAATATTGAATTTTTTTACACGGACGAAGTCGCGGGCTACAGCCAGTTTATTATAATTACAGTTAACAAGGAACGGCCAGACGTGACCAAATTCCAAGTCATGATTCTTGGGACATCGAAGATCAAAATGGAATCTGATATAGTTCATGTTTTGGACTCTAGGATTTCACCATCAGGGATGAGGGCGTCAGAGGTTTAACTTTTATAAAAAAGCATTATAAAGTTACGATGCAGTAAGCCTAGTTGGTAGTGTCCCTGCCGACGAAGCTAGCGGTCCCGGGTTCGATTCCATGACAGGGCAAATATTTGTGTGATGAGCGCGAGTATTTGTTTCTGAGTCTTGGGTGTTTTCTGTGTATATAAAATATTACCAGCTTCGGCTATCGCTATCACGTTTGCACTCGCAACTGACAGTATATTTGTCACTAGTGTCATAGAAAAACGAAGGTTCCCGATAGCTATTAAGGAAATGGTAAGCATGTTTATGGTTGCCTAGTACCCATAGTACGAGCCTAGAGCCATACTCGCGACTGAGAGCACTGCCATGTCTACTTAGCCGTCTCGTAGAGGCGTGCGTCTGTGTAAGTGCGTCGTTTCGAACCTTGGTTCGTAACTTCTTTATGGCTTTAGCTACGTGTATTTAATATACTGTGCTAGCTTGTAGCTTATAGCGTGCTTAGTTTGGGACTAGGTCAATTTGTGTAAAATAGACCCCAAATATTTATTTATTTTATTTATTAATTATAGAACGCTAAGGGTTTTTCCTGGATTGTTACTGCCAAGATTCCTTGGCCTTCAGAAGCTCTAAGTGGTAACCCGACACGTGTTCGTGGTTCGTGCCGCTATTCGAAACAATCGATGCAATACGATTATTATTATATCCTGGTATTTATGGATGACGTTAGAAGTCATCTATTTATGCTTGAGGATAATTCTAGAAGAACGTTAAGCATAATTTATTGCTCACGATCTTTTCTAATTGTACTAATATTACAAATGCAATAGGTGTATATGATTGGTTATTATGACCTTATATCCGAACGGATTTTAAGGAAATTTGGCACGACTATAGTTCACATACTGGAATGGAGGATGCCCTTTTTAGGTGAAAACATGATTATTACTAAGGAAAATTCGATAAACGAGATTTTTGCTTACGGAAATTACCTAGTAAGTTTATCTCTAACTAAAGAAAAGCAATGCAAAGTTAAGTTGGTCGCGCAGTAGAACTTTGTACACGTTAGAATATCTTTTTTATACTCACATTGTGTCTTTAATTCTTCAGCCTTTACGTTCTGTTAAATACAACTGCAGTAGTCTTATGTTAGTCTTTGACAGAAATTCAGTAAGCATCTTCGTAAGTCACATCAGTTTAAAAAAATAAGTTTTATTATATACAGATGTTTTTTCTAAAGTTCAAAGTGATAATCATACAATTAAACTTAAAAATAAACATTATTTAATTTCGGAATCATTGTGAAAAGTGTATAGAAATTGTAAACAAGTAAATAAGTGTTCCTATTTTAACGATTTGTTCGTATACCCGCATTCTGGTGTAAAGCCAACGACGAGCTTCGTACGCGGTTATCGGCGTTGCGTGTCTCACGTAAGTGCGAAAATAGCGTGCGCGCTACGATTCGTTCTCTCACAAAAGCTACACTGATAACGCGGTACGTAAACACCAAAGATTATGAGCGCAGAATAAACCCAATAGTTGCCTGCACCGTTTACGCCTATGGGAGGGAGTTGCATTTATAATAAATTAAAAATCTATACTTAGTAATAATAATTAAAGTACTTGATTTATGAAATCATGTCACTACGAAATAACAAGAAGAATAAATGCCCAGAATGCTCTAATGAAATAATAAACCGCGAATTAATGAAATGCTGCGTTTGCGATGTTACACTCCATTTAGATTGTACAAATGTAACAATTAAAAGATTTTTGCTCATGACAAAATCCTCGAAAGAATCATGGAAATGTAAAAAATGTCTATCTCAGGTACAAGAAATAGACAGCCCCCCCATCCCTCAATATTCAAAAGTAGTTACGCCAAGCAATGTACCTACTGGAAAAAATATGCCACATACGGAACCACTGGTACATACTCCAAAAGGTATTGATCATATCACAAAACGACAACCTCGACTACAGAAATTAAGTTTATCTCCATTGCTGAATATAAATAATTCCTTGAATAACTCTATGGAGACGTGCCTTACTAGTAATAGTGACATCAGCACGCACAGCCTGCCGAACCTCACAGAAAGTTCGCAGATTGCCGAGCTTAAGGAAGAGATCGAAACTCTTACAACAAATTTAACAAGCGCTCACGAAGAGATTGCAAATTTAAATTTTGAAATGACACGTTTAATCAAAAACCAGACGGAACTGGAAAGGCAAGTGTCTACACTCAAGCAAATACTCGGTGAAACAAAAACCCCTGGACCAAAGAAATCAACTCCAAAACCAGGGAAAAGTAGAGCAAAGCTCGACGTTTCTCAAACTCCCAATATAAAACAGAGCAATCCCGATGTCACTGAAAAGAAAAAAATAGGCTTATCTACAGTAAAAATTCCCACTGCAACAAATATTCACGTAGACAAAAATAAATTGGAAACACAAGAATTAAAATCTAAAATATGCATCATTAGCAGCTGCAACAAAAATAAAGTATTACCTATAGCCAAAAATGCTTTCGCTGACTACAATGATATATGCCACTACCTGTTTCCTCGGCAAGGTATAAAAAACCTTATTAAAGATATCACTAGAAAAACAAGAAATTTCTCTATGACAGACTACTGCATTGTACTCATCGGCGAGGAGGATTTTCTCACGACCAACGATTATCACGGCTTAATAGTGCATCTAAGGGAAACGCTGCAGACTGTGGACTATACAAACGTCATTATATGCATGCCAACATATAGATGTAATGACATTAGTGCATTTTTTAACTGGAGAGTAGAGACTTTTAACAATTTACTACATCTCGATATTGAATCGTACAAGTATGCGTATTTGGTAGACTCAAATCATACTCTATCATACGACTACGACATGTTCTCAAAAAGAAAGGGAATTTTAAATGTCACTGGCATGCGAAATATATTTAATCAATTAGTAGAGACATTAAGATACTTACAAAACTACACTGAAACCATCAACGACGTCACTGTAGAAACAGATTGTGTTGGTGGCGATGACACACATTTAAGTGATGTTTCAGATAGGCAGTTATTTCTATAGTGGTGTATTTCATATTATGCATCAAAATATTGCAGGACTTATCAATAAGTCAGACCTCATAACCGTAAAGTTAGATGAACTAATCCGTAATCGTGTTATCGTAGACGTTTTATGTATAACGGAGCATTTTATTATGTCCGGCTGCGAGAAGGTACTTTCAATACCACATTATAATTTGGCGGCATATTACTCTAGACAAGAGACAAAAAGAGGTGGTGCATGCATACTTGTTAGAAGTAATCATCAATATAAAGAGCTAACCGACGTCGCTAAATGCTCTGTACCCGGTATCATCGAATGTTGTGCTGTCGAGCTAGTGGTTCTTAAAGTGTTGATCGTATGTGTTTATAGAACACCAAATTTTCAAAATCTTGATGTTTTTTATGATAAACTTAACATTATCATAACAAAGTTACAAGGTCGCAACAATAGAAAACTCATTATGTGTGGAGATTTTAACATAGATGTTTTGAAAACTAATAATGTCACACGGGACTTTGAGTATTTCCTGTTAAACTATAATCTTAAATTAGAATTAAAAACACCCACCAGACCTGCTAGTAAATCTTGCATTGATAATTTTGTACATAATATTAAACAGGGATGTACAGCTCAAGTATTTGACTTTGGGCTTTCAGATCACACAGCACAAGTACTGAGGGTACCCGTTAAGAAAACATGTATGTTTAACTCCTGGAAGATAAAAAGAAGGGACTATTCTAGGGAAAACCTCAATAAATTTAATATACACTTAAAAAGTCTAGCTTTTTCGGAAATCTACGAAACGGAAAATCCAAACAAAGCTTATAATAAATTTCTCGAAACATTTCAAATGTTATACAATCTTTGTTTTCCGTTAAAAAATATTACCTTGAAAGCTTTTAAGAAAGTAAAGTGGCTATCAAAAGGCATAAAAATATGTAGCAAAAAACAAAGACAGC
The DNA here is from genome assembly GCA_946894065.1 of Acleris literana. Lineage (NCBI taxonomy): Eukaryota > Metazoa > Arthropoda > Insecta > Lepidoptera > Tortricidae > Acleris > Acleris literana. Next base: position 16,182,543 of record OX335686.1, read on the forward strand.
TACTATGGCAATATAGATTATCTCCAAATAACATAAACAAAAGGTTATTTGAAAATTACACTAAAATCTATAAGAGAGTAATCAAATTAACGCAACATGCTCAAAATAACTATAAAATAAATACGGCAGTCAACAAAACTAAAGTTACATGGCAAATAATAAATAATTCACAATTAACTCATTCAGAATCCATACGCAAAATTAAAACAACTAAAAATATTTCGCTAACAAAGCCTAAAGAAATTGTTGAAGCTTTCAACAACCATTTCATAGACCAGGTAGAAAATACTTCAAATCAATTTACATACTCTGACAAAATAATTTCTAATCCGAACTCAATGTTTATTAATCCGACTTCTAAAGAAGAGATAATTAATATTATTAAAAACCTTAAAAATACAAAAAGTGTAGGTTTCGACGGCATAGCTACTAATGTTGTTAAGTTCGTTGGTGGCACTATAGCTATCCATCTCTGTCATATTATTAATTTGTCTGTAAGCGCCGGTATTTATCCTGAAAGTCTCAAGACCACCATTATTAAACCTTTATATAAAAGGGAAAATCGGGAACATATAACAAACTATAGGCCCATAGCACTTATACCTATATTTTCCAAAATATTCGAAAAAGTTATTTATATTCGTTTATACAACTATCTAACAAAACAAAACATTCTATGTGATGAACAAAAAGGATTTAGACAAAATAAAAACATTAATATGGCTATTTATGATTTACTTAAAATTATAATGGAAAACGTGGACATAAAAACACCTATCTGCGCAATTTATACTGATATGACCAGAGCGTTTGACTATGTTGACCACAATAAGCTGCTTCATAAACTTAACGCGTATGGTTTCAGAGGAAATGTTCTAAGTTTGATTAACTCCTATCTAAGTAACCGAAAACAATACACTGAATTAACAAGAATTTGCCTGAAGACTAAAAAGGAAACTACGTACTTATCTAATGCAAGAGTTGTTAAGTATGGTGTTCCTCAAGGTAGCGTTTTGGGTCCCTTATTATTTATTATTTACATTAATGACTTACCAAAAGAAGTTCATCATCCGATGGTTCTCTTTGCAGATGATAGCACGGCTATCATAAAGTGTAATGATTTAAGTAATTATGAACATGATATTAACTTAGTTTTAAACAAAATAATAACATGGCTCAGAAAGAATAATTTAGTAATAAACTTAAGTAAAACTTATGTTATGCACTTTAGTCAACGAATTCAAATGGATAAAATGGATATTAATTATAATGGAACTCAAATATCAGAAGTAGAAATGTCTAAATTTTTAGGTTTAAAAATAGATAACAAACTTAATTGGAAAGGTCAAATAGCTTTCTTAGCTAAGAAACTGAATAAATCTGTGTATGCCCTCCGAAGTTTAACAAAAAAAGTAAACCGTGAAGCTGTACTGACTGCATACCATGGCTTAGTGGCATCTTTATTAAGATATGGTATCATTTTCTGGGGGAATTCTGTAGATGTTAAAACAATATTTAAGGCCCAAAAGAAATGTATTCGTGCCATGTGTGGTCTTAAAACTAGAGACAGCTGTGTACCTTCTTTTAAGTCACTAAAAATCCTGACTGTGCCCTCACTATATATCCTAGAAGTTGCTATATTTGTCAAAATGAATCTCTCACTGTTCGCGACACCTTCTCGGGAGCGAACAAGACCAATACGGGCGCAGTACCAAAACTTATTATGTTTAAAAAAAAGCAAAACAGCTCTTTACCGCAAAAGTTTTTTTAGCATGGCGCCAGTTATATATAATAAAATCCCAAGTAGTATAAGACAGCAAAAAATCCATAGATTTAAGAATGAGCTAGCTGAATTTCTAATAGATAAATGCTATTATTCCGTCAAGGATTTTCTCAGTTAGTAACTAGGCCATCATAAGTCATATCTAAGGATTGTAGTCTTTGTAGAATAAGTCAGTTGTTTACTTTTATATTATAATTTTTTTGTTCTTTTAAATTTTACTATCCTGTTTTAAAAAAAATCGGGACTCTAAATTTGTACACCTGCGGGTAAAGCATAGTGATTCATACCATGTACTACGATTTTTCCAACCAACACTGTACCTATGTTTATGCAAATAAAATTATTTCTATTTCTATTTCTATTAGTATACCATTTTATTTTTGTAGTGTGTGGCCTGCCGTGAGGTCACCAAATGGTCCCTGCGGAAGACCAGCGCTGGTTTTAATACCGGCAATGCTGAGCTAGGACCATTTCATGACATCTGGCATTAGGTCAGCCATATATTTTTTTTCTGTTTTTGTTAAGTTTTGTCCAATTCTTAGATTTTTTCTTTCTTCTTTCAGTAGTTTGGTAAGGTATTCTTCGTCTTATTTGTCTGAAGTAAGTAAGTCTTCGTCTTCCTTTTTCTCTTTTCCCTTAACTTTGCCCTCCAAAATGTTCAAAAAGAAGGCTAATGTCGTGTCGTATCAGGAGGTGAAAAAGCTGGCAGAGAAAAGTAGAAATTACTCTACCTTCAAGAGAGCTTTAAGTCAAATGACGATGAACATTTGTCTTTTTTTGTAAAATTCAAATGTCACTATGAAGGGTAGGAACAAAGCATATTTTAAGCACACTTTAGCTATCGTGAGTTTATGAATAACAGTAATTTCAACGGTTGTTTTAACCCTACGCCGAAACACAACAATGTGGACATTGCTGCTTGTCTGTAGGTTAGATAAGATGGTGGTAGCGATCGGAACGGACCCTGCACTAATTCCTACCACCATTTTTTAGGTGGTAGGAACTAGTGCATTGCAGTGCATTGCACTATTCACAATAACGTATAAATTGTGGTAGGAACTAGTGCAGGGTCCGTCCGGAGCCTTACCACCATCTTATCTAACCTACAACCAAGCAGCAATGTTCACATTGTTGTGTTTCGGTGTGGGGTTAAGACACGCCTTGAAATTACTAGCATAGAGGCATTCCATCTTAGTTCCTACTACCATTTTTACGTTATTGTGAATAGTGCAATTAAAATTAAAATAAAAATAGTAAGCAGGTTAATAAAATGAGCACTGAAAAAAAAAATGGGTCGCTTGTAACAAGATTGTGATTGTTGTTAGATACATCAACTAAGATGTTAGTTGAATCACTAAAGAAATTGCTGTTTGTTACTATCAGTTTTGGTTTATATAACTAATATCTTAACTATTGTATTCATTTTATGTCAACTAAGTGAAAATCTTTCTTTGTTGGCTCTCATTTTTTTGAGTGAGCTCTTTCAACTGTAAATAGAACCCCATGACCTTGATCGTGTGACGATGATCACACGACCAGACGTTCGTCCAGCCCGCTGTCGCGTCGAGCCTGGATCTTTATGATGCCGTATTCCGCTTTGGGTACAGTCCAGTGTAAAAACATGGGAGAACGCATACATACATACATTAGTGGTCTCTGCCTACGCTTGTTTCCCAGAGGGGTAGGCAGAGACCACTTCTTTCCACCTGCTAAGATCCTGACAAATCTCTTTCGCTTCTTCCACATTCATACATCGAGTCATGCATGCACGTCGGTTTCGGTTACTTAAGATTCGGCCCTTTTCCAGTATTTGAAAAATATATTTATCTTAAAAATATGTCCCGATGCAAGATTCCAGTGTAATAAGAACTTATTTATTAGAGGATTCTTTCGATACATATTTTTGCACTTGACTTGGGGTGAAAACCGACTACTTGTACTTTATTGAATACAATATTTTCATATATCGGTCTTTATTTCCTTAAAACAACGATATTTCATAATAAATTTATTGTACTAAAACAGACACAATACAATTTTAGGGGTCCAGAGCATAGAGGCCATCTTAGTTCTCAGGGTTGGCAACGCATTTGGAGTCTTGAGATTGTGGTCTAAAGAATTTTTGTTTATGGGTCTCAGATCCCACTTACAATCGAGTACTTCTCCTTGTCATAAAAAAAGGCTGACCTAATGACGAATGGGGACTCCTAACAGTTAAGCAGTAGCCTTATATTTAAAAAAACGTCTTTTAAGATCTTGATTCAAATAAAGATTTACATAAGTCCAGCATTAAAAAAGTCAAGCTTAGGTCGAACGAAACATACGCACTACGAAAGTATGTAACCACCTAAAGTCCATCCGTTACCGTCACTACATCAAACACCTGAACCTCTTGACATCTACACAAACTTTTACAATTATGAGTAAATAAATAATAATAAATAATGATCATGTGACAATTGACCTAGGTCCAAATTAAGCTCAACAAATCTCCCCCATCGCATAAATATTTGCCCAAACCGGGATTCGAACCGGGGACCGCTAGCTTCACTACGAACTAGGCTCATCGTCATTACAAAGTCGTCATTATAATACTATTTACTACCGTTGACCGTATATTCGTCCGCGTAACACTCCTTTATTTAGGAATAATATCTCAAGATTCCTACCCCCATGGGATAAGCTTGTTTTTTTACATTCTTATTTTTATCTTCAATGTTCTAAGACAATATAGCTCTTATTTTCTTGACAGTAATGGCGGCCAAGTTAAAAACAATACGATAACAAGAGTTATCGTGACGTTGACGACACGATAACATATCAAAGGTAATATTATTTTGCCGCGAAGAATAGAGGATCCGTAGGCCTTTCGCGTAACTCAGTCGCAATCGCGATCGGCTTCAAAACAAAACAATTGGTTTCATTTTGTATGCAGACAAGCCTTCGGTTTTCAAAATGAAAACGATTGTGATTGCGAGTGTTTTTACGCGAAATACCTACGAGTTACTACGAGGACTAAATTCGAAACATCGGCTGCCCCATCCATATATTCGCCACTAGCGGCCCGCCAGCGGCTTCGCCCGGTGCAAATTTCCGACCTTGCCGTTGGATTTTTATTTTTTTCTTAGAGAAATCAGCCAAATCGGTTCAGCCGTTCTCAAGTTATAGCGTGACCAGGAGAAATAGGGGCTAATTTTTACATATATAGGTTTCTTACTCAAATTGGGAGGAATAGAGCTAACGTGACTTCTAACTTCGATTTTTAAAGACCTCCAGACTTCACACAGACACCGGTTAAAAATATTTTTAGTTAAAGGTTTGAAAGGTACATCACGTTGATTTGTGCACACTAGGTCATGCCAGACAGTGATGATGGTAGGATACATGTACATAAACACAGCCTATCATACAATAAACAAGAAACCACGAGAAGAGCGAATTGAAAAAAACTGATTTATGTTACAAAAATGTGGACGACAATGTTTTTTGGGTAATGTCCCCGACCCACTTCAAATAATGGCGCGTGAGTGAATTGCCTGATCGAAATTATTGATTTCTGCGCAGCGCTAGCGTCTTGATTGGTCGTTAAGGCATGCGCGCCAGGCTGCAGGTGCAAGTGCATAAAGCCCTGACCATCGTCAATTGCCGGTAGGGCGGGATGTCGCCGCATAGGTCAAGGAAGCGCGCGGGGCGGGCGGGGCGTGGGCGGGCGGTTTGTTTACGGGCGGCGGCAGTCCGCGCCGAGTCGCCGCACGCTGCGCGAGCGCACTGTATCCAGTTCACGGCCGCTCTATAACCGGACGGCTATTTCGGCGCAGATCGCACTAGTGTTCAGTTTCGCGCAGGTGTGCGAGATGCGGCGCGGCCGCGGCGCGTGAGCATGGAGCGCCGCCGGCGGCCCGCCGAGCCCGGCGACCCCATGACGAAGGTGCGCCGGCGCGAGAAGCCGCGCGAGCGATGGCTGTTGACGCGCAAGACCTGGAAGTACATGAGCGATGCCGGCCGCCGGCTCGTGCCCGACGGCGCGCAGAACCGCGCCGAGGACGTGCCGCGCATCGAGGCGTACTTCCAGGAGGTATGCGCGCGCGAGCCGCGGTTCCTGCTCTGGCGCAAGAGCTCGTACCCCGGCGCGCTACCCAAGCCGCGGCGCAAGAAACGCACGCGCGGCGGCTCTGTGCGTGCGCGCTCTCCGTCCGACGACGCGCCGCTGCCCGCGCGGCCCACCGACCTCTTCATCCCGCATACCTCCGGAGGACGCTTCGACATCGCCAAGCTCCGCCGCGACTTCTTCGCCGCGCCACCAGCTGTTCCTTCAGCTTCCACTTCCCGGGCCGGCGGCGGCGATGGCGCCGGTCCGTCGGGCGTGGCCGCGCTCCTCGCGGCGGCCGAGCCTCGCGTCGCGATAGAAGACGAGGAGAGCACGCTAGTTGATTTGCTGCGCAAGTACCTGAAATTAGAGGAAGACAAGGGCCCATCGAGGCTCTCGGACTCCGAAGAGTTAGTTAAGACGTTGCGGCGGTATCTGAAGCGGCAATCAGAGCGCACGCCGGCCGACGCAGATGGCGACCCGGCGCAGCGCTCGCTGCTGGAGAACCTGAGCCGGTACTACTGCCGGTCGCCGAACAGGGACCATATAGTGCAGGACCTGCTGACAGACAGGAATCTGTTAAAAAGACTGTATCATGATCTTCGTAAAACTAAGCCCTATAGAGGTGGTAGGAGCGGTGGCGGTGGTGGCTACGGGCCTGGTGGAAGTGGTTTCGGAGGGCTCGCGCGAGGAGCGTTGCGCGGTAGGGCTGTGGTGGACGTGCCGCGTCTCAGCAGGCCGGGTGATGATGGCGAGTCCGATGACACTTTCCGGTCGCCACCTATGTCTCCACCGCCGCTCATTGAGGTGTTCAATGAATCCTTGGAGGATAAGATGGTCGACGCTGGGACGCAGACGTACCCTATCCCTGAAGAAATTTTGGTGGAAATTGAGAGGTCGTTCCATGAGCGACAGGAGGCGGCCACGGCGCCCACGAGCCCCACGAGCCCGCCACCGGAGCGTAAGGGCGTCCGGCGCCGCTCCAGCGTCGACCATGACGACGTCTCGCAATCAGTCAGCGACACCATCAAGCGTTACTTGAGAATGGCGCGGAAAAAGAGCGTAGACGCTGACAAAGCCGACCGTTTCAAGCGTATAAACTATGATAAGAACCTGAGGAATATCAAGCCGCGAGCGCCAGGGGAAGTGGATGACGATGGCCCTCATAAAGGGTGCCAGACGGAGGAGGCGTGGATTTTGTCGTATCGGGATTTGCAGTTCGCGTCTGTGGCGTCGACGCCGACGTCGCCGCCGTCGCCCGCGTCGGCAACGCACGCGGGGTTCCTCTCGACGCTGCTAGGCCGGGGCGCTGCTACAGTGGCTCCGTCCGCAGGTGGCATGCAGAAGTCGCGGTCGTCGAGCAGCGTGGTCCAGAGCGTGAGCAAGCGGCTGTGGCGCACGCGCAGCCGCTCCTCCAGCCGCGTCGCCGCTTCATGGACGCCTCAGGTCAGTCGCAACATATTCCGTAAGATCACATTTACACTTGCAAGTTATTGCTGTAAGTTCTGAAGCAAAGCTATATGCAAGACAGATGTACGATCACGATCACGAACGTTAATTTGAGACCCTTTAAAAAAAAAGGCTTGGAGTCGCTGGTAAACTTCTTAGCCTACTTGTACAAAATGTGGTTACTGTATTATCATCAAGTTTTTAAATTGTAGGTAATTCTATAGCTGCCTCATCTGCCTACCCCACTCTGGGATTACAGGCGTGAAGGTATGTAGGTATGTATCTACCTACATACCTTCACGCCTACCTACGTAGGCTTGAAGTCGTCAATGTCATTAGAGATGCCAAATCATTTGTAACTGATAGGAAACTCAACCTTATTGTTGTAGAATGTCATATTGACTTTGGACCTAAGGTGGGTCCCAAATTTAAGTTCTTGACTGTACAGAAACTTGCCACTCACTCTTACCCACAAATGCGTCTCAACTTACAGCAATACCTTGCAAGTGTAAATGCAGCCTAAGCCCTTCTATATAAGTACCTACAGTATCCGCGGCGAGCTAATGACAAATATCTATCATATGTTTTACCATTTAATTTTGGACCGTATCACAAATTTGATTTTGGATTTCGTAAATATTGCAGTGAGTTCATTTTCCATCGCAAATTTTGTGACTATTATTTATTCACAGAACACCGTAGATACTATAGCACAGTAAGCAGTTGATATAGATAGTTCCACGAGAGTTGAGGTCACGCACACAACAACACTGTCATGTAATGACAGCGGGATTTTGAAATACTGTTCTTATATTGTACCGATAGCAAGTTCAATAGTGAACTGCAAGAAAGACCAAAAAGTTTCTTTAAACTATTTTGTTAAGTATTATGTAGAACAATACATCGACTTCAAACAAAACAGAAAATTAAATATTTCGACCGATTTTATTTAAATTACTTAATGAGTTTTATGAATAAATAAAGGTCTGATATGCGTAGGTATATGAATATAATATTAATCGTAGAAACCAAAGAGAATAAGTAATAAATTGCCTTGTTTTCATCTATGTAGCTGATAAAATAATTGTCTTTACCTATATTTTCATTACTCTGTTATTTCGTTATCAAACCTCTTCAAAGATGACTGAAGTAACCGGCACTCGTTACATCGTAGTCATACTATTGACAACTGAATTTTCCAAGAGATAAGGAAAAGAAGAAAGATACAGAATATTGGAACCTAGGATTGATTATTTAACCGAAAACCTTGTAATTAATCTTAACGAATCAGATGAAGATATTCCAGGTGACGATGGTTTAGAAAAGCATTTTTTTTATTTTTTTACTGCTTTTGATACCTATTAAAAATATAATTAAGCGTTTTTATTTACATTTACATTCACTCACTCATTTCATTCATTCACTTTTTTTGCAATCAGTACTTCATGTAGCTGTGTGCGTAATCATTCACCTCAACTCTCGTGGAACTACCTACATAACTGCTTGTCAAGTTGACAAGATCTTATATTAACTATATCCTATTCGTATTACATGAGTAAAATTTGATAAACTAACTATAAACTTGTTTTAGTGAAAGCATGCTTAGTGAGTTTCTGTCAATCTCAAATGTACTTAAATAGTAAGAGATAAAGTCAATTTCAGCGTTCTTCTGCGTACGTTTATAAAAATGAAGAAAATTACTGTCTTTTTAAATTTGACTTTGGCAGATAATTAAAGGTCACAAGCTCATTAGAACCACCCGGCACCCGACCCGCACCGCCTCGCCTCGAGCGGTTAGTATTCTTTATATGGATTTGTATGGGCATGCGCTCACTACATCATTTACGTATCATAGAACCACCCGGCGTAGCGTAGTTGATGTAGTGAGCGCATGCCCATACAAATCCATATAAAAAATACTAACCGCTCGAGGCGAGGCGGTGCTGTTCGGGTGCCGGGTGGTTCTAATGAGCTGTGACCTTAAGACTGTTCGTGGGGCTACATCTAAAACGGGTCAGAGGGCCCTGAGAAGATGCATTACGCTAACTAACGTTTCTATTCGATTCGTTTTAAAACCAATCGCGTCACTGGTAGACCACGTGACTCTTCGTATCACGTCATCTCCCAGTGACGCGATTGGTTTAAAAACGAATCGAATAGAAACGTTAGTTAGCGTAGTGCATCTTGTCTGAGCCCTCAGATCTCAGAGCTTACGTGAACTTCTTTGGGCCTCTATTCTTCTCAGTAATGCCATATTATCTTTGACCTGTTATCGTATTGTCAACGTTTTGATAGCTCTTATTTACTAGACAGTAATGGCGGCCGAGTTGAAAACAGTACCATGACATGTGATTGGCAATATTGTTTTATCCAGTAGAATAGAGACCCCAGGTCTTATTATGGCATGGCTATGCAGTTCATTTTACGGCGAGCGTTAAGGACAGAGTTATAGCAGTTGTATAGCTCTGTCCTTTTCTCTCAGCTTAAACTAAACTGCATAGCTACGTCATAACCCCCCTGTTGTAAACTTTCTAACTCTACTTAATACCCTATATTTAACATTTAACTAAGGTCTGTTCATTCTTACTTGTCTTATATAGTAAACAACTTTCTAACCTCAAAATGAACCTTTTTGGCTAAAACAGCTCTTTTAAACAAAATAAAGCAATCATAGACAATACATTGGCCAAGAGATGTCCAAAATGTTTACTCAGTTTACTTTATTTACGATAAAAGAGCTGTTTTAGCCAAAAAAGGGTTTATTTTGAGGTTAGAAAGTTGTTTACTACTAGTAAGGATGAACAAATCTTAAGCGAGATCATAAAGCTGTTTGTAATCCCATATTTTTTCTTATATTTTGTTATAGTGGCAATAAACAAAGCGATATAGTTATAATACCGCTTATAATATATCCGTAAGAGAAATATACACGCTGATTGTATACACGCGTATAATAATGCGGTTAAAATCTTTTATTGTTAGCCACCATAGAACCTTATTATAATGACCGGGTCAAGTCACGAGAAAGAAATAAAATCAAAATTATTAATTGGTTTTCTACGACAGGATTCTACACAAGGTCGAATTCTAGTTACCAACTGTTTCGTTTGTCCGTTTTTTTGTCCGATAAGGTTTCACTTTTCTTGATTGTTATTAAACAAACCTAACCTTTACTATGCCTTTACTTTTACTACACGACTGCCCCAAAAAGGGAGTGTAATGTTTTCAGGGTTCATGTGTGTATGTATGTATGTATGTGAGTTTCTTTATTCCACGATAACTTCTAAATCCCTTGACCGATTTAGATGTGTGAGGTATCGTTAGAATCCTTACGTCATCCCGGGTGACACAGGATACCTAAACACAGACAATTATTAACATATATAGGTATATCGACGCCAGTATACAAAATGCAGTCGGGTTTTTAAAGCTTGCTTTTCATATAGTTATAGCTATGTCTCTTAACATAACATAAACATTTTGAAAAGTTAATTGGTTCAGTAAAAAATATCGAACTTTCGGACAAATGAAACGGGAAACAAAACTTCAGACTTGCGATAGGTTACCGTTCACAATTGATCGAAAACGATGGAAAAATTAATGTCGCTTTATTGAAAAAACAATGACGTAGGGTGACGGAACCAGGAATGGACAAGGGACAATGATGTACACTCGATTCTTATTTTACAGAAGCTAAGGGTTATTCATTTGTTTGGCATCAATCAATTTAGGACCGTATGATATTTGAATTTATTTAATTATTTATTTTATTCTCATATAAATGTACAGTATACACCAAACATTTATACGTCAAAGAATTACATAGTAAAATCAATTATATAACTATACAAAATCACTTACCTATTCTAATTAAATGTCATTTACAAAATACAAATTTTACAGTTTTAAACTTAAATTAAATCAGACGAGACAGTTACCTACCAAGACACAAAGACACAACAAATTTATATATACATATATAAAATTTTACCTAAACCTATTAATTTACACCCAAACTAGACAAATTAAAGAAATACACAACATGTCTGATGAATGTGCTACCTTTATCGGTGAACACATCAGCATCCGGGACCTGGATGAGCATATTATTTAGCAGCGAAAGGGCTCTATTAAGACTCAAGTGTCCATTACTGGTGCCTGTCGGCTAAAAGTGTCCAACACTGGTGCCGTCACCCTACCGCGTTTTGCTTTCCAAACTAAAATGTCGGCTACCGTAGCTTATTAGGGTCTTATATGTACTTAGGAAGATAAACCGAGAAAGAACTTTACAAATTTTTGAACATAGTCCTGCTAACCTACTCAATCGAAAACTAGCTCTTTTGGTCGAGTAGGTTCTCATATTAATAAAACCCATTTTACAAACGTTACCTATATGGTACAGTCGAACTCATAAGTAGCTGTACATTTTAGAATTTACGTATTACGGAGAGACTGTTTTGAATTTAGTACATAAATAGCTGCGACAAGATACTAAAATTTATGAGTTCAACCGTACTGAACAAGGTCTTGAAAATTCTTTTAGGTTCTGGCAAAATCGGCTAGACTAGCATTAAAGTTTATACGAGCGAATGAAAGAGAAGTACATACCCTAAGTCTCTTTAGAACTATTGCACTGTGAACCAGCTGTCTTCTTTAAAGTCTGCAAACGAATTCAGATCACTAACGAGCCAGTCTGAAGCCTTTACGCTTGTTTAGCCGACTCAAAAGTCGGTTAATGTACTTCATCGTTACGTTTATAAGACTTAATTTGACAGCAAACGTAAGTTATAAGACTTGTAACGACATGGCACATTTTTCGCTGAGTTTTGAATTGCCTTAACATCAAAATTATCGTGTTTTCATACTTTGTTTCAAAGTATTTGTGTCCGTTACTAATGACGCATGCGAACAACGTTCAGGGCTAATTGCAGAGTGAATGTTTACCAACATTGTAACAATCTGATTACAAGGCAAGTAAATCTAGTTAATGTAATTCCTAATACCATTTTGATACAGTTAAAGTAATTATTTATTATAAAAACATATGACATGATTAATATTACCTTATAATAGAAACGAAAACTAAAAACATTTCATGAAATGGAAACTAAGCTACCTTATTAAAAAAGAAAATACGATTAAAACATAGAAATAATAATAACTAGCGACCCACCCTCGCTTCGTTTCGGTTTAGCTGACTTTTCTGTAACACCCGCACATAATCCAGAATTTCTTATACATAAAAACCTTCCTTTTGAATCACTCTATCCATTGCTGAAAACTGCATCAAAATCTGCTGCGTAGTTTTAAAGATCTAAGCGAACAGACAGCGGGAGCGACTTTGTTATTAACCGACTTTAAAATAAGGAGAAGGTTCTCAATTCGTCGGGATCTGTTTTTATACTACGTAAAGAAGATGAACACAATCTAGAAATAAAAAGAATGCACCCTTCAGTTGGTCCGGCTGCGGTATGGCTCTAATAAATATCTAAATATTAAAGTAGGGGATCCGAATAGGAGACTACCTTCACCGGTCTGTTTATTCGATGAAAAGTATTATATATCAAATTTAATATGCTAAGTAATGTATGGCGAATAGGTTGACTGAAAAATTTCAGTCCAGTTCTTATATGATTAAAAAAAATACAGAAAATGAACTTTTTTTAAATTGCTATTGCTTGTTAAATAGACCAATTACAGACTAATCGAAAGCATGAAGCCTATAGAATATGCAAGCGTTAGGTTGACTATTTTTTCCCGTCATAACTATTGGATAGGTAGGTAAGTCGGTACTAATAATTTGCACTAAACCTAACGTTAGCATATTCTACAGGTTTCATGCTTTCGATTAGTATGTAATTTGTCTATTTAACAAAAAATTGCAATTTAAAAAAAGTTCAATTTCTGTTTGTTTTTTAATCATATAAGGACTGGACTGAATTTTTTTAGTCAACCTATTCGCCATACATTACTTAGCATATTAAATTTTATATATAATACTTTTTATCGAATAAACAGCCCGGTGAATGTTGTCTTCTATTCCGATCTTAGACCATTATGATATAATGGGACGATTTCACATTGACCCAGTCCCAAACTTAGTTCTAGACTTGTACTATGGGTACTAGGTAACCATAAATAAATAAATATACTTACATACATAGAAAACATCCAACACTCTCGTGCTCAACACACAAATATTTACCCATACCTGGACTCAACCCGGGCCCGCTAGCTTCGTTGGCAGGGCCATTACTAAATAGACTGACCGACCAATCGTTCAAAAAAATTCCACTCTAGCGAGCACTATATCATTTTCATCAATCTCTAAAAGAATTCGTCCAGAATGTTTACATCCACAAACAATGCCCGACAAAGTTTTTCGCACGCAATCTTTTAAATCTTTCTACATCTTTTAGGAGTACGCTTAAAAATACATTGTTCGGGCGTCTGGTGTAACATTTCCCCGTTGCTAAGAATGTTAGTTCGCGCGGATTTCGGCGCAGGCGCAAGGCGCCGGCGCAGCGCGACTGTGCACTGACAATTAATAAATATTAAGGGACAATCGCATACAAACTACAGCAAAAATAGGTTAGATTCAAATCTCAAGCCCACATTTAAAGAAGTACATATTGGCCTTTTTAAAGGCACTAAATAGTTTTACTTGTGTGAGATTGACCCCTGATATTTAGGTATGTTTTACTTAAATGCGTGGCCTACTGACAGAATTATCGATTCACTTAGTTTCAAATTCAAACATCGAATCCATAAGATAAGTATTTGTTTTCGTCTCGTAGAAAAACAAAGATCCGATAATATTAAGGAACTGGTAGAACTGGGGCGTTAACTATTCTCTTAAAAACGGCGTTTGGTCGGTCGTAGTCCCGTGATCCCGTCAGAGCGTACAAAACACATTTTAGCGCGTGCATTCTCAATAAGGCAGCCTTATACGTTCGATCTTATTGACAGAACCCCTTCTGCCTAAATGGCGAACCCAGTTTTTAAGAGAATATACACCCCTGAACTAATTATGAGTATACACAAGTAAGCATTCGCCGTGCATTAGGGATTCAGCAAAGCCAAGATGAAAACGTTGCTAATATTTCTATTTTCTATTTACTCGAAATTAATGGAGTTGACTCAAGCGTTTGACCCGATCTCGCATCAGCTTACGTCAATCCTATACATTTTGTCGATTTTCGAAAATCGCTAATTTACCGTTATACATCTAGACGACATCCCCAGTTTCATTCATATTCTGTACGAACTTATACGACAAAATACGATGTTGTATGACTCGCTACATCTGTCTGTACACAGAGTTACAACCGACCGCCTATGAATTGCTCCTACCCTAGTACCCCATGACAGATTTAGGCATAAAAATTACATCTAGCAAATAGTTATGATAATATTTAACATGTGAATAACACATCTAAATTATTAGCGCCAGTAATCGGTTGGTATAATTCATAAGTCATAAATGTTGCGGTCGACTTTAGAGAAATAAATTTAGTTGAACTAAAATTTTGGTGTAAATATTTTTGTTTGCAACGCTGCCAGCGAAATGATTTGTATGAAGGGGTTTAAATGTTCGATGATAGGTGGGGAATGCAATGAACATGTTTTGGAAAGTTTGGGATAGTTACATTCAGTCTAAATCTAAAACAACATTTCTTGAGGTCTATTAATAACTGATATTGGGTGCAATGCTCGTCTTAAATGAGTATCAGAAAGTAGAATGACCATCTTTGTATGGGAGTTGGGGCCAGAATGATCTGTTCATTATGTGTTCACTTAGTGCATTATGTTCCTTTATCCCGGGAGTCATAAAAAACTTTTTGTTGACAACCAAATCATCAAACAAATCAATTGAATACTACATTACTTCCTAAGTGTCGTCATCGCCATCGATAATAATGTCTAGGTGCCTAGCCCACCCTAAATTACCAAACTAGGCACATTACGTGTCGTGTTCCTAATATGTAGATACTTTCACATTCATCAACAACAACATCTATATACTCGTCGGTGACATAATCACAGAAAAACCTTAAAAAACAAAATTGTAAAGTAAAAACCACAATACATAACTTTTTGCTTGTTTGTTTTCTCTCGAACCAATTTTGAGAATCTGTGTTTCGTATAGATCGTAACGCAAGGAACTCGTTAGAGGTATTTCACTTTCGGGCAGCATTTGGTCCAAAACCTTGTCGATCTACTTTCAGATTTTTTTATGATTTGACGTTTAAAATATCCCCATAGACCGTAGACTGTCATCAGCCGATTGAGATAAGCCATAAAAAATGTTTTTTTTTTTAAATTGTTAACTACAACCAAGTAATCGCGCGATGGAAAGTACGCTCTGTAGTTTCTTCTCGTTGTTATGACGGGATCACTCACTTAGATTTCTTTTTGCGTGATTTACGACTGGCGTTCTATGATTTGGGCAAAACTATTGATCACTTTTTTTAAGGCAAGAAAAGAACGAAAATCATTTATTTAATGCCTATAATAAGTACTAACCAAAGTGCAAACAACTTATACTTTTATTATGTGACAACATCCAAATCGCGATAAAAAATCAGCTGTTCCATACACAATTCGAGAGTCAAACAGCCGGAATGTATGGAACAGCTGATTTTTTTTCGTGATTTGGAGTCCATACAATTTGGCCGGTCATTAAAATTTCACAATGTATATACATATATCTATTAATGGGTACCTAAAAACACTAAAAGGGCGACCAGCTCAGCATAAATGGTGCAGCATGTAGCCACAGCGCTGATATACAGCTGGCCACACCGATACAATATTGTTTACATGCGGAAGGCAGTCAGACAATTACACACATTAAATCTTTGACAAAAATCCATGGCGAAGTATTGTAAACAAAGATGTTTTAAGAGTTTTGGAAAAATTGGCCAAGATCACAGTTAACATTAAACATTGAAGCTCTACATACGTACTCGTACGTAACGTCGGATTACCACGGCGTATAGTTCCTGAATTATTTCGGTGTACCTGCATAGTTGCGCCACTCCGCCCTCGCCCACGAACCGGTACCTAATTAGAGTCGAAATAACTCGTTAAAAATAGACTAATTACGCAAATATGTGCCGAGTACGAAGTGAGAAATTCCATTTTCTGAGTGTTACGTACATTAATGAATAAATATAAAAGGGGCTGTATTATCCTTCCAATTTATGTCAAGTTATGGATCACTCTGTATACTTGCAATCAAGGCATATAAAAATAAGGCCGAGATTCTAGGCGGTAGAGAAAGATGGCAATACGTAACATTTTCGAAAAAAACTGTAATTTGACGTGTAAATATAACATAAATAATAATAACGCATTGATTCGGTCTCATGCATCGCGACGTCGTCGGTCGATGTTGTAAAATTAATGTACCTACGTTTGTTTTTTGTCACGATAAAAATCAAAGGGAAACCCAGCAAAAATGGTTGAGAAACCCCGATTCTGTGTGGAAACATGTGTGATATGGTATAACAGTCGTTATGATCGGCATTCACTTTACACCGCACCGAGACGATAAGGTTTGGTAAAGTGACATTTGTGTTCGAAAAGTTACATAAAGTCTGTTCATCCTTACTTGTCTTATATAGTAAACAACTTTCTAACCTCAAAATGAACCTTTTTTGCTAAAACAGCTCTTTTATCGTTAATAAAGTAAACCGAGTTAACATTTTGGACATCACTTGGCCAATGTATTGTCTGTGATTGCTTTATTTTGTTTAAAATGGCTGTTTTAGCCAAAAAAGGTTCATTTTGAGGTTAGAAAATTGTTTACTATATAAGATAAGTATTAAGGATGAACAGACCTTATAAATTGACACCGTTACGCAAACGCAATCGAGACGTAAATAAGGTAAACGTCCGAGTGCTCGACGCTGTACTAGTATATGGCATGGGCATTCTATGTCAAAGTGACATGGCTTAAATCGAATGAAAAATGATCCTCTTCGTTCGAATTTAACCCATATTGCTTTGACATACAGTGCCCAGTACGGCGTCGAGCACTTGGACTTTTACCTTACCGCGCAAAAACTAGGCACACGGAATAAATAGCTTCGGTATGCGATTGTTTTCTAATTCCAAAGAGCAATGCTCGCGAACCATTCCGCGAAGACATTATAAACTATCATCACTTAGACCATGTGGGCGGGCCTCAGACGAAACATATACAATAATATATTATACACGTAACATATACCGCCCAGTGATTCACAAACTACGTTTTTATAACGGTGACAGACCGATAGGAGTAACCTCTTAATATATTAATTTAAAACGTCAACAGACTCTCGTTTGAGAAGAAATATGACACAGTTTGAAATGTAGATTAACTTGTTTTTTAGGTTAAACTTGTGCTGTTGCTTTCATATATTAGAATGCGACTGCTTTTCATTATTATAATAATATTTAGCGTGGCTTTATGTAATTTTTGTGGCATATGGGTTAAGTTTGTTGCATGCGAAACGTTTTATAAATATTAAATGCATATTCACAAGACTGTATGTCTAAACAAGTTCCATTTTTTTTCAAAAAGTTACGATGAGAAATAATAAGGGATGTATGGAATTGTTCAGTTTCATAATTTTTTCTAATTTCCGGTTGTAACTTGTCTAGCCTAACAAGTTGCATAGGTTGCAAAAAGTGTATGAAACAGATCAATTCCATACATCTCTTATACTTACGTATTATTTCTACATAACAGCTTGTGTTTTTTCTTTTTCTGGGCCTTAACGATATCGTAAAGGTTTTGCTACGATATGATAGCTCTTATCAACTTGGCAAGGCCTTTAACAACACAAACAATATCGCCTTTTAACATGATATCGTATTGTTTTTCACTCGGCCGCCATTACTGACGTGTAAATAAGAGCTAAAGTAACGTTGACAATACGATAACATGTTAGTAGCAATATCGTTTAAGACAAAGTGGATTAGAGTTCCAGTGGGCCTCAAGACGGCGTTCATTGAAATGAGAAAAGATAAACAAAAACAAACGAATCAATTTACCATTATCGGAGGGATAATCACGTAGGTACTTTTGAAGATTCAGTGAGATTTTTTAATGATAACTATACGCGCTTGATTGATCATTACTTTCATAATACGTTTAAGACAACGTTCGAACAACTTTTTTTTTTTTTTTTTTTTTTATAAAAACACCTAAACTTTGAGGTTGTATGTCAAAGGGTAATTTGTTTACATCTTTGCCCATTTCAATTGACGCTAACTTTAGACAAGATACATTCTGCGGCCGTTAGTGATTTTCGATATCAAGGTAAACTTTGGGCGCCTTATGTCAATTCCATACATTTCGAAAGATATTTACCGTCATTACTTAGCTTTTGTAGTTTGTAGAATAAAACTTGTCACGGCCCGGTGATGTCTTATATTACTAACGAGTTTTATATATTTGTTCTGGGGGTTTTAGTGAAAAAGTGTGTATGTCTTCTGATGTTTTAAGCGAAAAAGGTAGTCTTGTAATAGTAGTATTTGATTTTGTAACCTTTTTGCCACAACCTCAGTCGACATGCGCTCCATTCTACTAAGACTTCATCAAGCGAAGTAACTTTGCTTGATGACGTATACAATGGTAGTGAGATGACGTCACGCGTCATGTGCAGGGCAGCTGTTGCTGGGCAGACGGCTCCGGGCGCTCGGTGCGGCTTTCTGACACCTCCCTGCCCACCCTGAGCGAGGTGGAACGGAGAGCGTTGCAGCAGGCAGCGTTGGCAAGGCTGCAACAGATCAACCTTGGAACCAGTATCAAAATACCTGAAGGTAAGCGCTTTAGATTGCTGTTATCCTGGTAGTTTATATTCCATAAGCCGGATCCACATGCTTGGTGTTTGCCGCAAACACGCCGCAACTATACGTTAGAGTGAGATGAAAATACATCGTGCTCACTCTAACATATAGTTGCGCCCCGCAGTGTTTGCAGCAAACACCTAGCATGCGGATACACGAAAGTAAGCGCTTTAGATTACTGTTATCCTGGTAGCTAATGAGCTAGAGCAGGGTTAAATTATTCTGAACAAATTCAGTTTGTGCGACTCAAAGAATACCTGAATGTAAGCGCCTTTGATTGCTGTTATCCGGGTAGCTAAGATCCTAGAGAAGAATTTCGTATCCTATTCCAAGGACCCCTGATAGTGCTAGCGGCACGCCAAAAAAAGCTGCAAATGGTGTTAAAAGCTTGAAAATCGGAACGATTGATCTTCAGGCCATGCGAATCAATTTGACCCGTAAGGCGAAAAGAAAAACAAAAAAGGATAAGAGTTATGATGTCGTCTATTTTTTTGTATGGGAAAAAAATAATACTTAATTCTGAAACGTATCGTGTGTGGTATCTAATGAAAGGGCTTACTAAGCCGATTCTAAAAATATATCACATCATTATATTTTAGTCACTTGTTTTAAATTGAAATAAAAATAATTTTCAAAACATACCAAGTTTGGGCTCCTCCATCATTTCATTGTTTGTAAAATATACCTAAAATGATGTGTAATAGCCTCATATCCAACCCCAAGAAAGCAATTTTGAAAATATTTACATTTAGTATTTTTTTATTATTTTAAACATGTATAAAAAGTTCAATTTTAGACACTGAAGATGATAAATACTAATGCGAGAGGAGTTTTCAATCATATTTATATTATTTATTAATATTAACATATTTATATATGGTATCGTAGTCCTTACTTATGTACAATATTAAGCTCTTACCACGTTTTTTCTTATCGTTGAATGAAAAGTGGCTATCAAATAATCGTACCGTTTTCTCTAACTATGCAAGTACGAGTATAACGTTTGACATTTACTTGTACGAGTTCACAATCAAGTGTTAACCAGGCACATAGCATACACTTCCGAGCATTGTAACTGACACAGAATGGATAGAATGCAGTGCAGTGCAATGAAACAGAAGTAGAAGAATTCTGAACAATGGGGTGATTGGTATGCCGTTGCATCATTGTTATGATACTGTAGGCTTTGTTCAGCCATAGGAATTACTTTCATTGTGAAATGTCTCAGTGGACTGTAGAATATAATGTCATACCTGTAAGTTTTTCCCGTCATAGAATTTGTACTTTATCTGTTGTTATACGATCTTACACGAGCCTCTATTCAACACGATAAAAACCATATTGTTTTTGACCTGTTTATCGTATTGTCATTTATTTTAAAACAGCCCAACATTACATCAATTGCTGACCAAATTTTGAAATTTTAGCCGACCATGAGTAGCATACCAAATTACTATAGTTACTGACCAAATGCATTTGACCAAAACGTCAATATTCTGCCAACCGTTTCAATGATACCCGTTTACAACGCGTTGCCAACCCTGAGGACTAAGATAACATGAAGTGGGCGAAGTCAGTTACAAGTCTTAATTGAGTTTGACAGCCGTGAAAAAGGTTTACAGTGTTCGAGACGATTGAACGTAGATCAAAACGGTCTGGAAATATCTGAGACGTCGTGATGTTAGTATGCATCCTACTCGTAACATTCTTCGTCATTGGTGGATTCTATAGCTTTGTTGTTCTCTTCCTTATACTATCGATATACGAAGGTTCAATAAAAAAAAAAAAAAATTATTTGGTCTTTAAATATGTTGCTAGTGGGAAAACTTCAAATGAAAAGCATGAATATGTGTAGTTGTGTACCCATGACCTACTTGTATGTATAGATTATCTTTCATAAGTATGTAGACACTTCACACCAGACATAAACACTAGCCTATACACGCGACATCGTCAGCGTATTTTTTGTTAACTGTTTCTTCGGAATCTATAAAAAAATCTGGGACAAAAAGTATCCTATCTGTTAATTCGTGACATTCATTAGTTAGATCTTATAGTGGACATAACCTGCGATTAAATCAAAAACACACACACTAGAATATTTGTAAATACTCTGATAGCTACTTAGGCTTGCGCAATACAAAGTGAATCACTACATAGTATAAAACAAAGTCGCTTCCCGCTGTCTGTCTGTCCCTATGTATGCTTAGATATTTAAAACTACGCAACGGATTTTGATGCGTTTTTTTAATAGATAGAGTGATTCAAGAGGAAGGTTTTTGTGTATAATAAGTTTTGGATTATGTACGGGTATTACAGAAAACTGGCATAAACCAAAGCGAAGTGAGGGCGGGTCTAGTTGATTATAAGATGATTATGAAGGCGAAACATTACAGTCGGTAACGCTTCTCTCCCCTAAAGGACAATGCTAGATCTTGGCTTAATACTCTTTTTTTTAAAAAAACCTCGCGGTTACGAAGGATGTTGATAACCAGTTTTGTATGAGATTTAAATTCAGTATTTTATTACTTACATATTTAAAGAACTTGTACAAACAATAGAGTCATCTATTAAGATACTTTATAAATAAGACGACTTGCGAGTAATGTATGTAATGTAAAGTAAAATAAGACAAAATAAGTTTTAAATATTTTTCTACATCAAATAAACCCAATTCTATAATTATACGTCACAATTTTTTCTTAGCCAAAGCTTCTATGGAGACCTGGCATTGTCCCTTAGTCCCTAGATTTTTACGGTTGTTGAATATGTTGTAGATAATATAAAGAAAATATTTCTTGAAAAAACAAATCGAAAAAAAACGTACAAACCTAGTTATTCATAATAACTATAACATATAAATATCGTAGAAATTGGAGTAGATTTTGGGGTTGAGAAACGATACCGCCCGGAGCAAAATTTTTGGAAAAAAAATACAGCTATATAAGCGATTTAAGAGAATCACTTACAACTCCGGTCGACGGCTTGGAAAGCCGCATTGAGGTCGACCGGAGAAGATACCTATATAGCTAAGCAGTTCGGTTAAACAATTGTATAGTGGCTGAACTAGATGTTGAAGCCGCGGCAGACCAGTGTGGACAGCTGATATTTATTATTACAGACGTCTATCGTAACGAGTAAATTGCTGAACAGATTCGTAAAGGCTAGTTTTACGATGTAATAAATAACACTGCTGGTAACTTTGGATAGGTACGAAGATACGAGATTTTCTTGGTTATAGCTCTTTTTTTACAATCTGCTGCTGCTACAATACCACCATAACGTATCAGTCGTTTGTCAAAATTTAACAAATTGTCAGTGTATCCCTGTCACTCGTCACTTGAAACTAAATCGAGGGATTGGGATGGAGCTAATGTAACTTGAACTTCAATTTTCAAAGTTGAGTTTCAGAGGGCCCTTTGCCTAACGCACTCGCAATCGCAATCGTTTTCATTTTGACAGTCCGGAGGCGAGTCTGCATACAAAATAAAAACAATTGTTCCACTTTGAAGCCGATTGCGATTGCGAGGGCGTTAAACAATAGTGACGCAGGTCTATCTGCACCTTTAATTACCTTTCATTTGTATCACATAAGCTCCTCAGTTTTGTATAGACGCTAACATTCCTCGCTAGAGCACCCCGCGAATACTTGGCAGCAGTCATCTGGAAGTGTCGCCGTCACATGATGATAACGTACACGCTACAACACGATCAAAATAAATACACACTCATCAAACCTTAATCCTTACCCTTTAGAGCGCTTTACGATTCCTCCGGGTTATACCTTATTATTCTCGATTAAGAATCTTCACGTAGGTGTCGTTTCTCATTAATTTTAGGTCTGTGTACTGTGATAGGTTGCCATTTGGGAACCAAATTTAGATTCTACTATTCTAGTACTGTCTATAGTTTATTTAAATGTGGTATGGGGAATTCCCCAAGAACGTTCAAATTTGGTGAGCATTTTTTAATTTATATTTTATTTTATATTTTGTATTATATTGATAGCGTATGTTATGTAAATGTTTAGGTATAATGCCAAGTGTTTGAACGTTGTTGACATTGTAACTGCGTTGATTAAATATCGTTTTTTAGCTTTATCAAGGTAGAAAAGTATCTATCGGAAAAGAAAATAGATTTTTGGGAGTTTAGAATACGTTTTGACCTTTTTTTACTGTCTGCGGCAGATATTGGCGTGGCGAAATTAATAATCGAGAAGCCGTTAAGGGTCAAAGGCAAACGATCACACAGATCTTTAAATCCCATGAATATTTGCAATTTTAATATAGCAAATTCGTCCTTTACCCTTAGGACTTACGGTATCATTTCACGTTCGGCCTCAATGCGTCGACCGCAACGACCCTGGTTTGTATGGGTTACTAGTAAATATACTTAAGAGGATTGTAATTGTGACCCGACGCTTAAATCGCGTTGCTGTTTTTTTTTCCATATTTGTCTAATTTAGCTCTGGGCCATAACGTTTATCATCCCCTAAATCAACTAGGTCTGTACGTTCCCTTTTTTTTTGTTTTTTTCCAATAAATATTTTATTGGAAAAGAAAACGTACAGACCTAGTTTTTCATAATATCTACAAAATATAAAAAAATCGTAAACATCGGACTAGCTGGATTTAGCTTTACAATCTTCTTAAGACACGACGACGTTTACAATAAATGTCGTCATCGATCTGTGGGTTTATTAAGATCTTTAATATGGGTATATTAGAGGTCAAACCTACACGGCTTCTTGCTCGGAATCAATGTGACGTCGAACGCAGATGACACTGAGGTCGACCACCGTAATGAGGTCGACCGCGGAATACCTCAAGGTGGAGCTTCTATGCTGGTATTAATTTAACCGGCAGTCTTACCCTTCTCAGGATAGCTACATACATGTTACAGGTAATTTACCATAGGTAAAAAACGTTACCCTCCTTTTAGGCTAGTCAGGCATTAGTCGGGTAATAAATCTAGGTCAATGTTCGACTCGAAATCACTTTATTCCCAAACATTAAATGTTCTTTTGAAGTTTTTTTTCCCACTAAACGATGAAAAACACGTTTAAAGAGTTATCAAGCGCTGTGCGTGGGCAAAGGCTAGGTCTTTAAATAAAACTAATTCTTTAGTAACTAGCCCCTAGTGTCTATTAATAACGTTTCGCGTGTAATCAGCTGTCTAAACAGACTGCGACTGAGAAATGGTCTCGGGGAAATATATGAAAAATTATTCTGTTGTTTATGGTCTTTTGTTGCTGGAAAACTGTTTATGTTGTTTTAAATGAAACAAAAACAAAGCGATGAATTATCGCAATAGTAAAGATCCTATAAATATTGTGAAATATAATCTTTATTTATTTAACGATATTTTTGAGATATTATAATATGAACCCAAATAGAAACAAATGACGGGAAAAAGTGACGGTATTTTCCTAGCAGTAAGACACTTAGAATGAAATTACCTTTTCACAACACTGCTCGGAAATATGGCCATAGGTGGTCTTGTTTGGGGTCACAAAACGTCACTTATAAGGACAGACCAAGAATGTTTTTGTCGGCGTGTTTGCTGATTGGTCGAGAACATTGTTGTCCAACTTTAGGAACCAATGAAAATCAATCAATCAATTTTTGTGTCATAGCTCCTTAAAATGAAAAATTGCAATCGACCAATCAGGACACACCATTTTGTGTCGTAAAATATTAGGTGTATTTTTGCTAAAAGATACACAGACTAAAAAATATGTCACTGCTTTTTTTTAAAATGTAATTCAAACTTGGCGCCTAATCTCGAACCACTAGAGATGAAATTACATGGGAGATATGGCGAAACAAATACAATTTTATATGGAGTTGACATCTTCATCTCGCATGTTAGTTTATTAATCTCGAGTGCCACGAGAATAGGGGTCCAGATTAAAAAAAAAGTTATCTATGGTAAAATTGGCGGTGATGTCATATTAACATGAATTAAAATTTGAGTTTTGAATATGAATTTTTATTTTATTTCCTCTCAGTAGTTGTGAAAAGCACTATGTCTGCCTCGGTAGAAAGTGCAATTTATGGACTCGTACACTAGAGGGCCTTAACTACGTTTCGGCCCTCTATATGACTCGTCCAAAAATCGCGTACTTTTTATCCTCTGAAACAATGTACTATAGCCGTATGTTGCTATTTTTGGACGAAAAAACACTCAATTTTTTTTTCTTTTCCATTTACCGACGACTATGACTTATAGGCTATATAAAAAATAAACCTTGATATTAAAACGGCGGACTTCGCAAGCGCTCTCTTCCAGTGATCGCGTGAGTTGTAGCGCGCCGCAAGTACTCGCGCTATTATTAGAAGGAATGCGCGCGCGCGATCTCCCCGTTATCGTGCGCGGGAGTGATAACTGCCGTAGGGTTGACGACATTCCAAATCAGGGAACGATATTAATCAAGCTAGTAGGTCCTGGTTCAAGGGCAGATCCAAGGGTGATAACAACCGTAGGGTTGACGACATTCCAAATTAGAAAACAATATTAATCAAACTATACTAACTACTAATGTTGACATGACCCCAAAGATTTTTATTAAACAATGTATGTGCCCGTGTGTATGGTCCGGAGAGCCAGAGGAGATGTAGGATCGAATCCTGCATAAGACCGACGAAATTTTTTCGCTTAAATATAGTTTTTTAAACAAATTATATTCAATTAATTGATATCTTACCCTAAACTAAATAAATAATACAAAGTAATTAAACAGTATATTTCAAAATTTTCCGCTGCCAGTTTATTCCTTTTCACGTTTAAAATAAACTTTTTAAAGAACATATCTGACTAACCGCTTGATGCCAAAGTGTACACGGAATTATACAGACAACTACTTAAAAATAAGGAACACAATATTATTATATTATCATATACGCATCGCAAACAGGCAACGACTATACTACAAATAAGAACTTAAAAAGTAAATAATTTAAACTGCAGTCGTCCAAGTGGATCAGTATACACATGAGCATCTTGAATTGTGTCTTATGAGGTAATAGTACAATACTGCACAGACCGGGAAATAGCCGTTGCGGGACGAGTAGAGGTAGCGCTATATACGAGTCCAGCAACCGACCTTCCCGGTCGAGGCTTGTATAGTGCTTTTCTCCAACAATGTGAGGAAATTTAACACAATTGTTAATAATATTAAACATAGTCCCAACATTTCCTTGAAAAAAAAACAGAAACGTACGATTTAGTGTGGCACTGAAATAAAGCATTAAATAAAATCACAAATTTAAACGTAATAAATTCAATTTGAATAAAATATAGTTTAAACTATAACATTTATTACGAGTTTACGTTTTTTCGGCAATTTATTTTGTTTATGAACGCAATTTCAATTTTAAAAAAGTCAAACTATTTGACGCACTTTTAAATACGTTGTAAACGCTGTTTGAAAAGGCTGAAATTTTTTGTTTATGACATTTAAAAAGTAAAATAAAAACAAGGTTAAATATACAAGGAAGAATTTTGATTGCACGAGTGTTTGGCTGTTTGGATATATCTATTTCTATTTCTAAATTTCCTACATTTTCGCGGCCGCTGCCGTTGGTAAATAATAAATTTGTTTTTTTTTTAATTTTGCCTGGACCTGGAACTTAGAACTTCGCGGGCTGATTTGACAACAGTAATGTTAACATTTCCGAGCATGTGGGAGAAAAAACCGTTTTCGCAATCCACTGATGTTAATGAAGCAAACATAAGTAGCTTAATAGAAATGGCCACTCTTCACGTCTAGGTAAGAAATCAATTAATTTAATTTAATTAGTTTAATTAAAATCTTTGGAGTCATATCGTAATTATTGCGAGTAATGACGCCTATGTCCGATCTCTGATTATAATTGGCTACAAAATTAGTTTGGAACGGGAAATCTTCCACCTCGAAGGGCAAGAGTTAGTCAGGGCAAACCAATCTTTATATAGAACAAAATAAAGTCGCTTCCCGCTGTCTCTCTCTTTGTATGTACGCATAGATATGAAATACTACGCAACGGATCCGGTTTTCATCAATAGATAGAGTGATGCATGAGAAATATATTTATGTTTAATAAATTCTGGATTATGTACGTGTGTTACATAACACTTACATTAACCGAAGCGGGGGTGGATCGCTAGTTATCAATAAAAAAGTATCCAAAAGTGGGTTTGAGTTAAATTAATCAACGATCGGTTTGTAAGTAGTGACGACCCTGACTTCGACCTAACCCCTCACTTCCCCCCCTTCCCCAGCTGATTCAACACTTCGCTGTATTTCGGGAGAGAGCCAATCAACTTTTTCGCGCCCTGTTTAACGTGACAGAGTACTTTAGATATAACTATACTCGGGAATGCAAATAAATAAATATTAGCAAACAAACACATGCAGACTTATAGGGAGATAAAATAGGGGGAGCGGGAAACTAATTCTACGCGTACGAAGTCGCGGGCGCACTCTAACCTCAAACCTTTATAAAAAATCCCCGTTGACTTACAAGAAAGACATTTGGGATACAACTGTGGACTTTTATCAGCTAATATTTTCTTGATCTTATAGTGCCTCTCCAACTGTGAAGGTTGGCAGTCAGCTCCACATATTTCTCTCGGTCTTTGGTGAGGTCGAAAAGCTCCGCTGCAGTTGTGGTTCCAGTCCATTCCCGCATGTTTCGCAGCCACGATCAACAAGGCAACGAGGCAACTTTTCTCCTTTTGATGGTCTGCATTCGTCCACGTTTCCACCCAACTTGACGCAGAACTTCAACATTGGTCACTCGGCCTATCCAGCTTATGGCCAACATGCGTCTATATGCCCACATTTCAAATGCTACACGTTTTCGGAGTTGCTCTTTGAGGGTCCAGGCAGAAGTATGGGCCATATATAGCATCGCAGTAGACGAATATTTTAACAGACTGCAATACATCACGCCGTCAATATAAATGCTGATTCACTGAGCACAGGTATTTTTATAAAGACAGATTGCAATCTAAATGGCCTTATCCCACGCGGCTGGGCTGCGGCCAGCTTCCGTCACGGCTAGCTCTTCGTATTCGAAACCTAGACCACCAAATACGTCCAGAAACGCTAGTAGCGAGATTAACAACATAGTCATGATCTTCATATGAGATTAAACATAAGCTATACACATATACATAAGCGAAGATTTGTCAGCAGGTGGACAGAAGTGGTCTCTGCCTACCCCTCTGGGAAACAGGCGTGATTTAATGTATGTATGTATGTATGTAAACTCTTTATTGCACATAAACAATTACAGGTCATGTTTGTATCAATATAGATATTGTACATAGGCGAAGTTATCTCATATGGGATCTCTTCCAGTTAACCCTGGATTAGAATAAACAAGGACAATGCAGAAGGATAGACAAATTAACAAAATTACAGGAAATAACAAGTAGTTCATACAACAGATAAAGAGGAAGAAAATGAAATATCTTCTATAATAAAATACATAAATAGATAATAGAATTTACTAATATATACAGTGGTGGTCACATAATTAGGGACACTTGTTTTTTTCCCATACAATTGCCTACAAATATGGCTTTTCAATTTTGACAACCAATCAAAAAGTTCTTAACCAATTATATTTTTAGTTACACTTATCGTTAACTAATAAAGTAAACTTTAAATGTATGTACAATTTATCTCTGTTGAGATCGGATCTTTCATTTTATAAGGATTTGAAAAAATAAATATTCGGCGCTCATACAAAGTTGTAGAATTTTGTATGGACGCGTCAGCACTTAGTTTTTAAATCCTTATAAAATATAAGGTCCGTTTTTAATATTAGTTCACTGTACATCAGTTTAAACCTTAGTTAATTATGTAAAGTAAATTGTATTTAGCAATAAAATTGGTCGAGAACTTTTTGATTAGTGGTCAAAATTGAAAAGTCATATTTGTAGGCAATTGTATGGGAAAAAAACAAGTGTCTCTAATTATGTGGCCACCGCTGTATATGTATGTAATAATATACAGGGTGTAACATTTAAAACGGTCAGTATGGGAAGTCTGAAACTCTAAGACATACGAAGATCTGTTCTTAGGAACTATGTCATCGATTTAAGTAACAAGGAAAACACATTCCTACATTTAAAAAAAATTGTACTCAGCTCGGGAATCGAACCCCGACGTTTTGAAAAATAAAACTAACACTGTTACTTAAACAATACATTTTATTAATTTTAGACATCATATTTCATAGTAACATTTACTGCTTAAGAGGATTGTGAAGAGCCGCAAAAATCGCGTAGCTGTCAAAATAATCCATACAAATTTAGCTCCGGGCGCTAACGTTTCTCACCCCTAAATCAAGTCCGATTTCCACGATTTTTGAATATGTTGTAGTTATTATAAAGAACTAGGTCTGTACGTGTCTGTTTTATGTTTTTTCAATTTGTTTCATTCTAAGAAATATTTTCGTGTAAAGGAAAACGTGCAGACATAGTTTTTCATGATATCTACAACGTATTCAAAAATCGTAAAAATCGGACTAGGTTTAGGCGAGAAAAACGTTTTCGCATTTTGTATGGAAATTTTTAGCTTCACAATCCTCTAAGACCTACACAATTGATATCTAAATAGAAATAGTGTTATGTAGTTTTATTTTTCAAAACGTCCGCTTCGCTTCGCTGCGGTTTACGTGAATTTACCTTCCGTGAAAAATTGTCATGAAGATAAAGTTATGTATGCGACTTGCGACTGTACATATGTATAATTAGGCATTAAAACACTCGTGTGATCTTACACACTCGTCTATTAATGCCTCTCATTATGCACCAGTCACATAAAATAAGTAATAAGTGCATCGGAGCCAAGATATTATAATATTGAGATACCTAGGCGTACTTTTAGTACCAAAACCTTCAACCTTAAATCTTCAATTTCTCGGTTACGATATCACTAAACGCATTAAATGAATACATTCATTCGTATTTAGAGGTCCTCTAATCCATTATAAATAAAAAAAGCGGCCAAGTGTGAGTCGGACTCGCCCATGAAGGGTTCCGTGAAAGGTAAATTGCGGTTATGACGTATTAAAAATAAAACTACTTACTAGATCTCGTTCAAACCAATTTTCGGTGGAAGTTTGCATGGTAATGTACATCATATATTTTTTTTAGTTTTATCATTCTCTTATTTTAGACGTTACGGGGGGGACACACACATTTTACCACTTTGGAAGTGGTATTTTATTTTTGAAGACCTATCCATAGACACACCACACGTATGGGCCTGATGAAAAAAAAAATGAGTTTCAGTTCTAAGTATGGGGTCCCCCAAAATTTATTGTTTATTTTCTATTTTTGTGTGAAAATCTTAATGCAGTTCACAGAAGACATGTACTTACCGAGTTTCAACAGTATAGTTCTTATAGTTTCGGAAAAAAGTGGCTGTCACATACTGACGGACAGACAGACAGACGTGACGAATCCATAAGGGTTCCGTTTTTTGCCATTTGGCTACGGAACCCTAAAAAAGACAATACTTAAGGTCCATACAATCTCACGTCCTTTATAAAACTACCTCATTTAGTGTGCACAGATAGTAGTTGTAAATAAGTCTCGTCTGGCACTTGCGGCCGTAGAGTGGCGGCGGCGCCAGTCGCCGCGGTTATTAGCTCCGCGCACGCGCCGGTGACGCGCCGACGCGCAGTGTGGCACATCACGATGATATTGCTATACCACGTAACTAACAGATCCAATAAGTTGCAAAATGTACCTTACTGATTTATGTGTTAAGGTGTATTTTGCACCTTATTTAATTTGTACGTTACGCGGTTTTAGCAGTATCACCGACGACATCACGATGATTTGTGGGAGAACTCGGAAAGGTCGTTGATGACAAAAGCGTAGTAGAGGAAGGAAGAAACGTTTATAGATAACGGTTGTTTATAATATTGTTTTGACAATGTCGTATGTGTTGATGATGTAATAGATAAATAAATATTAGGGACAATCTCACACAAATGGACCTGCGTCGCTATTGTGTAACGCACTCGCAATCGCAATCGGCTTCAAAGCGGAACAATTGTTTTCATTTTGTATGCAGACAAGCCTTCGATTTTCAAAATGAAAACGATAGCGGTTGCAAGTGCGTTAGGCAATAGCCCCCCTGATGGTTATTATGACATGGTAGTGCAGGTCATATTATATTATACTAGCTTTCGCCCGCGACTCTGTCCGCGTAGAAGTCGTTTATCGCTGGTCTCTCGGGAACGGTCCAATTTTCCAGGATAAAAACTATCCTATGTCCTATTCCAGGATCTAACCTATATATGTACCAAGTTTCATCTCGATCCGTTCATTGGTTGAAGCGTGAAAGACGGACAAACATACACACTTTCACATTTATAATATTAGTATGGATAGCTCTTTCCTTTTCTCTCAGTGTAAACTAAACTGCATAGCTATGTCATAATAACCCCCCAGGGCCCGTATTATGGTCGCCTTTATCGCGGTGGATAAAGCTTCCGTCACTCTCGCACTTACATACTGGTCAGAAAGTGACAGATGTTTTATCTACGCTTATCTACGTCTATAAACACGACCATAATCGGCCCGCAGGTCCCAAACTAAGCTTTAGACTTGTACTATGGGTACTAGACAACGATATAAATACTTACATAGTTATATAAATACTTAAATATATAGAAAACATTCATGACTCAGGAACAAATACTCGCGCTGATCACACAAATATTTGCTCATACTTGGAATCGAACCCGGGACCGCTAGCTTCGTAGACAGGGTCACTACCAACTGTCCTAACGCATCGTCAAGCATGATGATGCTGAGGATGACCCTGAAACCACTAGGAAGAGCAGTAGCTAGACATGAAAGCCGATGAAATAAATAGCATTGAACTTAACCTCGTAAGGCACAACGTCATATATTTAGAACATTTGTCAAAGTGACTATTGACTTTATTTGACCGACACAAGATTCTTTTTCGAACTAATGAAGTTTGACATGGGCCTTACCAGGTAAATATTGCATCCAATTAATTCTTCAGGGTTGGCAACGCATTTGCCTGAAGTTTGCAATCTTGGGATTGTCTTTCTGATTGCAAATGTATGAAAGCCTCTGAACCCATTTACTTACCATCAGATATCCTGCATTTTCATTTGCTTTCTGTTTCTTCATATAAGAAACCAATAGTCATAACGAGTGCTGTCGATTTCAGATTTAGTCTTTTACATACATACACACAATCACGCCTCTTTCCCGTAGGGGTAGGTAGAGACCACTTCCTTCCGCTTGCTACGATCCAGACAAACTTCCCTCGCTTCCTCCACACTCATAAGTCTCTTCATACACGTGCGTCGGTTTAGGGTCTCCTGACCTGGCCCTTTCTTAATACGTCCCCGATCTGATCGTGGAACGTTCGCCTTGGCCGCCCTTTTTTATCTATTATACGCTTCTAAATAGTCAGTCGCTATTCAACATGCACGTACGTCGCAATTTTCTATCAAAACAAGTGTCGAGTTGCGCAGTCAGGTTACTTGTTTGTCGGAGTGGAAACGGCCGCGGACGTTTTGCACCGAATTAAAATAAGAAATGATTTGTTTGTGACGCGATCCACCTTTCGACATTCCGGCGTATGCGGTAAGTGGAACGAACTTTAATTTGAAAACATGTAGAAAAACAAGTGAGGAATTACATATCGTCCCATTACTTTCTCTAACTCGTATCTGATCGAATAGTTACATAGGAAAGTAGTCTTTATTCATTAGGGAACATGAGTGCTTTTCCTATCTAACTATATGATCAGATACGAGGTTGAGAAAGTAAAGGGAAGAAAAGCAGAATGCGGTAAAGACGAAACTAGTTTGATAAGTGAACGGATCGTCTACAGCCAACATTTTCTGAGTCACTCTTAGAACTTTGTTGCAGAGAGCTAAAGGTTTTTTAACGTTTTTAATCTCTCTTAATTTGACACTATCGCTATGACAGGGTCCTATCGTGACTGTGAGAGCTGCTACTATGGCTACTCGCGGTACACACGGTCAGGGGACAATCTCAAATAAATCTACCTAATCTCAAATTAAGCTTGTACTTACTGTGGGTACTAGAGAACTATAAACATCTTATATAGAGGTACTGATATAGAGAAATACTAACTTAAATACTGGTACATAGATAACTTATCGCATATGTACGTCTGTTTCTATTTCTATATTCCTCTCCAAATAACAGTAGAATAAAACAAGATGTAAAAAAAACGGTAACAAATTATAATGTCTTAATCCTACTTATATTATAAATGCCAAAGTTTGTTTGTTTGTTTGTTAACTCTTCACTTTTGGATGATATTTGAAATGGAGATAGCTTTTACCCTGGATTAGCACAAAGGCTACTTTTATCCCGGAAAAATTAAAAGTTCCCGAGGGAATAACGATAAACTAAGTCGCGGGCAGAAAAGCTAGTAATAAATAAATGATAAAATTGCACATTGTTTACTAAATGTCTATGTATGCGGCCGGGACTCAAACCAGCTATCATTACAGAGAACGCGGTGGCTGCGACGACTAAGCCCAAGCGACGCGCCTACCTGCTCAAGCGCAAGGCGCTGACCACGGGCTTCTTCGACCAGAGCCGCACCAAGGACGACAAGGACAAAGGTAGGGTGAAATCCGCTTGCGAGACAGAGACGCATGGACGGCAGCGGGAGAGAAGGACAACGCCTTATAACTGATATAGCTGTATTTTTTACACCCGCATGGTACCCAGAAGTTCCTTTTTAACGTCACTTTTGCTAAGGCTATAAGTTTCATATTAGATTTAAACAGGAGTCTTCCGCTTTTCCCTTAATTGTGTCAATACGGTAGAGTCTCGCTCTTCGACGTTTCTTATGCTCTAGTACTTTTAGAACAAAATCGAGCCTGGACTGAAAAGTGTTCTTATTTAATTCACACAACAGTTATCTTTAAAATGTTTTTGTTCTTACGTATAAATGAACAAACAGACACAATTGTTAGTAATAAGCGTTGAAACCTTGAGAATTATGATTTCTTAAATCCTAAAGTTACTGCTGTACTGCGGAGGGACCCATTGTAATGATTTCGCAATGGACTGCACGTAGGGTAGCATTTAGGAGTTCATACTTTATAATACTCGTACGAATCGTATTTTATAAATATTAAACAAAGAATTTCACCGTACGTCTTAAACCTACCTTTAAATAGTTTAAAAGAATGTTTATTACCTGAACTAAATCTAGAAAAATGACATGATTTATTCCATAAAGTTTCAACTTAACGTAGCCTTTCTACGGGTTGTAGCGCGTTGCTACGAAGGCATCTACGCCGTAGCACTGTGCGTAGGCGCATAGGTTGCGCTACCTTCAACACGATCAGGAGGGTTCTCCTGACATTTTTATGAAGATCGATTTACGGCAACTTTAAGGGAAATTCTGTCCCTTTCATTCATCGTAAACTAAACTGGATACATTACATACACACACACATCACAAATGCAGTACAGTAATTGACTTTATCTACACTCATATTATGAGTCCTCTATTATGCATTCAAAACCCGTAGGCAATGACCAGCATTACCTGTGGTAGTAGATGACAGCGATGGCAGCTGTTAATTTTGGAAGATGTTCCAAATTTGGATCTCATTAGCTTACAATATTCGATAACGTAATTTCAAAATTACGTTTCAGCGGTCATCGCCGTCACCTCCTACCACAGGTAAGGTAATGCTGGTCATTTGCCTTTCGGCTTCTGAACCCATCTTAGAGTACTTATAATATGTGTGTAGATAAAGTATTGTACGAGATTCTGTACGCAACCGTCACGTAAAGTCAATTGTGTTCACGTTATCGCAAAATAATTATTTTAAAATCTTCAGGGTCTCTATTTTACTTGATAAATCTACATTGCTTTGACATGTTATCGACGTTTTCGTATTGTTTTTAACTCTCCCGCTATTACTGGCAAGTCAATAAGAGCTGAGGTAACATTGACAATAAGATAACCCCTCCAAGCCAATATGTTTCTTTCCAGTAGAGTAGAGGCCCAGTAGTACAGTCAAGTGTAAAAATATGGTAGAACGCATACATCTCAAAAATATGTCCCAATGCACCTTAATCCAGTGTAATAAGAACTTCGTAACATATTTATGGGAAAATTCTTTGGATACATGTTTTTGCATTTGTACTTCCGTTTCTAAATCGCATTGTTCGTTTTTTGTATGAAACACGTTAGTGACAAATATAATGTCTGCTGCAAGTGCAAGTGAGATAGCGACAGCTAGCCGAACGCTAACAAGCTGAGAGTACTATTCAACTTTTAAACAGAAAATATTTAAATATTATGAGGTAAGGACATTAATAACAAAGAGCCTCGTGTGGTTGCCGAGTTAGAATAGTGCCACTCCATGTCTTCCCGTGGATGTCGTAAGAGTCGACTAAGGGAATAAAGGCTTGTAGTACTGTTAGGCGATGGGCTTACAACCTGTCACTAATACGCTGGTAAACGTCTTAGCCTAATTGTGCAAATTGTGGTTATAGAATTATCAACAAGTTTTTAGAGATGTTTGTAATTCTGTAGCTCTGCCTACCCCACTCTGGGAACGAAGGCGTGAGATTATGTATGTATGTATATAACAAAGAGCAACTTTAAGCTTTGAACGATCGAATATAAATCATAACCTAGGGTGAGTAGGCGTCTTCCGCACGGCTAGCACAAGTTGCCCCCGACTTGTTTGTCGCTCGGATTTCCCTTTCTATCTAGTCAGTAACGAAAGAGCGACAAGCGAGAAAATACAACTTGTACTACCCGTGTTGGATGAACTCGCTCCATTGACGACAAAATCTGCGTCCTCTAAGGGCAAGAGTAAGGCTGCGGCTCCACTGAAGCGGAGACGAGCGGAGCGGCGCCGAGAATATTAACCAATAGAAGGCACATGCGGTCACGTCGAGCGCGCCTTGCGCACGTTGTTTTAGATTCTATTGGTTAATATTGGCACAGCTCCGCGCCGCTCCGCTCGTCTCCACTTCAGTGTAGCCGCAGCCTAAGTCAAGAGCAAACCCACTATCAAAAAAAAAACAGTGGTGTTAGGACCTTATGCGGGTTCCGTCCGGACCGGTACCACCATCATAGACGACGACGCGCTGACCTAGTTGGTAGTGACCCTGCCTACGAAGCTAGCGGTCCGGGGTTCAAATCCCGGTAAGGGCAGATATTTGTGTGATGAGCACGAATATTTCCTCCTGAGTCTTGGATGTCTTCTATGTATCTAAGTATATTCTCTATACAAGTATTTATACCGTTGTCTGGTACCCATAGTAAAAGCCTAGAGCTTAGTTTGGGACTAGGGCAATTGGTGTAACATTGTCCCCTGATATTTATTATTGTCTTATGCTTTAAACTACCGCCCAGCAGCAGTGTTCGCATCGTTATGTTCCGGTGTGGGGATAACACAACCGGTAAATTGACTAACTGCATAGCATTTCATTTTAGTCCTTAGGGTCGGCAACGCATTTGGAGTCGTAGAATTGCTGTTTGTAGTATTGCGAATCAAAATACGTCTCAGATATCTCTTATAGTCCATTCGCTTAGATACTGTCGCTACACTCACACGTACTTGCGGTTATTGTCATAAAATACGGATATAATTCCATGTAAATTACCAAATTTACATGGAAATTGCGGCCTAACACCCGCAAGAGAATTTGGCAGTTTACTTCGTCGTTTATTTTATTAAAATACCCGCAAGTCTGTGTGATTGTAGTGACACTATCTAAGCGAATGAACTATACCATGAGTTACAATTACGAATTGATGTAGGAAAAGATATCGAAACTGTTATGAGGTTGTCTTGCACCGTCTTATATACACAATAAGTAGGTGTTTTCTTTTCCTTTTCTCCCTCTATCCCTATCGGTAGATTGCTGGCATGTTTTCCTGCTGAACTACGCATGTTATTTGATATTATATTTAATTGAATATTTATAGCTTTATTTTATGCTAGACTATAGTACCATTATAATATGAAAGATGTTTAAAAAATGACTGACTGCTGTTTCTTGCGGCGTTTCTTCTCACCAGTGGTCTCCTCTTGGGAAGCGCTGGTAGATTCTTGACGCGTAAAAGTGCCCGTGCGGCCTACTTACTGAATAAATGTCTTTTATCTCTTATGTTTTACCGTACTCGCTAGCGAGTCGAATGTTCTGTCCCTCGATAGATCTTATTATGTCTTGTTAGATTTTATTATGATAGGTTAATCTCACAATCGACTACAAACGTATTACTTGCTAAGTAGATGAAATGAGGAATAATACAATCTGAATTTATAGGTAAAATTTATTGTTTATGTTTTTATGTACACTGTAACGTGTATTATTTGTACATAATAGATATAGGAAATGAAAAGCAAGATATAAATATGGCACAATTTATCATCTAAGTGATTATTTACTCTTTCAATGACCAACACAACGTACAGAGCATGTAATCGAAGCCTACTAGAAAAAGGTGTCTATTAAACGTAGCGAAATACATATAATATAATAATAATTCATCAAGACATATTTATATCCAGTATAATAATAAATCAGGACATAGTAATAAACAGTAGAAATAATAATCACTATAATACAGTTTGGTACTTAACTTAGTTCCTTGCAGCTTGCCAGGTCACAGTAAACTGTCAAGTCTCGAAAGGAGCTATTATTTATAGTTCGACAGTTTGCCCTTTCCAGCCACCACCCCCGTCATCACGAACATAGGATGTTACCGTGACTTCCGTCTAGCGTAACTATTTATATTGAAGAGAACATTGACTCTAATTTACATTATTAAATATAAGATGATTTAAGAATGTAATAAACTATTTTACTAAGCTATAATTATAAAATCATACTTAATATATTATTTACTTGACTTGAGTGGGTAGGTAGGTAGCCAACACAGTTGCCGCTCTTGTGCCACGGTGACATACCGTACTTGTTTATAAAGGGTATCATTTAATCGATCAGCAAAATATTCTTATTTTGGTGAACAGAAATATGTATTTGGTCAGCCAAAATAGCTAGTTGGTAAGCAACTAATGGTTAGCAAACATTTATAAATCTGTCTGCAATTAATAATATACTGAACTGCTCTAAATCATTTTGGTCAGCAAATTAAATATTTGAGCTGCATTGAGCGATCCACAGTTAATCAAATTTTGGTAAGCAATCAGTAGGTAAGCAAAATATTTCATTTTGTCCATCAAAAAAAAGGTGGCAAATTTACTGCCGTGCCGGCAACGCACATATGCCAAACCCACCATCAAATTTACAAATTTAATAGAGTCGACGGAGCTCCGCTCACGCGGAGCTCCTATTTCTGGGTTGTTCTGGCCCTCCGGGCCTGATATAAAAACGAACCTAACCTAACCTACCTCATATTTATGATACAAATTTTGATTAATCTAGGGTGTGATTGTGATTCCTAAATTTGTGTGACAAAACGTAACTTGTAATTACTACTAGCCTCAAAAATACCAACGCTTGGGTGCTCACATCACGTGGTCTGAGTTCGCTCCGCCCGCAAATAACGAACACTGCTGATTTTTCAAACTAAACGCAATCCACTTATTTATATAGATAACCATTATTTTAATATGCACACCTCTCAATTAAACTGCTTACAGACATGTTTTCTCTGCTGACCAATTGTAAAATCTTGCTGCCCAAGTAATTATTTTGCAGCTCGACTGTTTATTAGGCAGACAAATGACCAAAGAAGCAGATTGATATTGTTTAAAATGTTAACCGTTTGTAAATTGTTTGCTGAACAAGAGTTGCAGCCCGATTTTTATTTATTGCCTGCCAAATTTTTGTATGCTGCCCAAATGAGTAAATTGCTTCTTTTTTTTTGCGAATCAATTTGAATAACGGCTGACCATTTAATTACTTCCCGTTTATAAAAGTGTTAAATAGTGAAAAATACACGCTGTTCTAATGGAATTACATTAATTATTATTAAAGGTACGTACAATCATATTTTAATAATCTAATATAACACACTCTATAAGAATACTGCGAGGTTGCGAGGAGCATTCGACTCGCCAGCGAGTACGGTAATTGTAACTCATGGTAAAGGTACAGCTGGCCTGTGTGCTTGTCTGTCTTTTCACTGCGATAAACGAAAACCAACACTAATGAAAAGTATCGATGATTTACTATGGTGTCTGTAGTAATGATAGGAATGTTTGTCCGGTGACTAAGACGGACCGCTGCCTATCCCCGGCGGTATGCAGCTATTTTGCTATTACATAAAAACAGGCACGCATAGCTCCTCAAATATGACACAATGACACATACGTCCGTCACACTGGACTAGTGTTAGACTGTAATGCCAAAGGTCGTGAGTTCGATTCTGAGTTTTAAACCGTTAGGAACAACCACCCAACTCAACAATTTGGTTATACAACTGACGTCTACACGATCAATTTTTTGTTCAGCTCAATCAAGGACCAGTTGGGTGGTTGTTCCAACCGTGTAGGGGGATCACTTGAAGGTCATTGCTTTTCAGAGTGTACTTATTTTGAAGTTTAGTTTGGGTGTAATAAAAAAACAGTTACATAAAGGTTGAATTGAAATTTTATTTTCATATTCGTCAATTATGTTTATTTCGAAATAAGTTTTTTTGTATT
The DNA here is from genome assembly GCA_946894065.1 of Acleris literana. Lineage (NCBI taxonomy): Eukaryota > Metazoa > Arthropoda > Insecta > Lepidoptera > Tortricidae > Acleris > Acleris literana. The sequence continues at coordinate 16,222,387 of OX335686.1, forward strand.
GTGCGATTGTATGCCTTCTCTGCATTGTCTAGCGATGCTAGTAGTTAAGGTTTAGGATCACTTTTTACTCGAGTTTTACAGCGGTGTTTTGGATGAGCGAATGTGGGCAGAAGTCAGCATGATCAAAATAATTAAGGAATTGACACTTACTTATGAAATTTGTATTTACTTTAATTTCTGTAACCAAAGCGTTAACTAACCTTGTAAATAATTTTATTAATTTCTATCTATCCGCTGAAAACTAATATTCTTATAGTCTTTCGTTTTTACAATATAAGAAATCAATGGCGAATAGTGTAAAAATATGTATTAAACCATACCTATATTATTTGTAGTTTTACCGTATACTGCTAACATTAATTTTACAGCCCCACCACATATTAAATATCCAGTACAAATCATTGCAAATTACCGAAGCAGTAATTTACCATAGTTTAAGTTTTTTTTCTAAACTATTAGTCTGAAGGTATGTCCAGACAGCGTTCCCGCCGTAATAGTCGGGTTGAAATAATGCAGATTCAGTGTTGCCAGCTCCCGATCAACTAATAAATCTCCTTGATGTATTCATCTCGCCGACAACCGCGAAATCTAAATTATCTGCTACTAGTTTAGTTTTATTACTGTGAAAACGTATCATTCAAAACTACATAGTAACTAGTGAAATTGATTTTCAAACGTGAAAAAGAGATTTACACCGCCAACGTAGATTTATTATGTTTTAAAATAACAACCGATCTATACGATGTTTTCTTGGATCTTCTGAATCTTGACATTCGGATGTATGGCTGTCTTGGTCTTGCAATAAATAAAAGTGAAGGCTTGGTGATAGTTGATTTAGCCGTCTGTCCAAATTGAAAATATAACAATTAATATTAAGACATTAAGCGTAACGGACCTTTCGAACTAAACACTACTCTACACATATTCGCGTCGACTTTAAATATAAATATAACTTAGGTAATTATAGGTTGACAATATCCTATTAAAAATACATTTATTAGTTAAATTACAAACAATGATGTAACTTTCGCTTATAATCGGCTAAGAAACTAGAATTCACGCCACCTGCGCCGCGTTCCTTTGAACAAAAAACTTAATTTCAAAATGGCGTTCGTAAAAGATTTCAGACGTGCCGCATTCCCGCCACGCTGCCAAGTCGGCTAGATCACAATATTTACGAAACGTGGGGATTATCAACACTGAAGTATTATCAAAAGAGATCGATCGGCGATGTTTGATTTTTTTTAATCCGGCTCCTTTGATGATATTTTATGAATTATAAAATAGTGTAATCATGTTGACAGATGCAAAACAAGAGTGCTCTTTTAAATTTAAGTGGTTATTGGATGTTTTTGTCGTTGCAATAATCACCGAGGTGAATTGAATAAGTATTTTTTTATCTGTGCGAATTTAACCTTGAGGTACGAGTAAAGTCTGTTCCTGTTCGTTCCGTCACTCTTATAAACAATTCAATTTACCATTATCCATATTCGCGTACTTGTGAAGGTTGAGCCTAGTCATAATATTTATTTATACACTTTATCATTGTCTTCATGTCCATTTTAAGGTAGTAATCTCTATTTAATATTGTATTTTTTGATGAAAAGCACGCTGAAAACACCATTACACTGACAGAGTCTTGTCATAAAGATATTTTTTTTCGAACTACTTCTGACATTGAAAATGTAGTGAGGTTTGATAGATTTGATTGATAATTGAGGTTTTCGTCTCTGTCGCACCCAGCATAATAATACGATGATGATGATGAACATATATTCAACCTTTTTAATAAACTAATTAGAGGTAACATTATTCTCATTAATATTTCATCCTCTATCTAAAGACAATTACAGTCAGGTATACTTGTTATTGTCATTGGCAGTCTGAATAGGAACAGACTTTAAGTAATCCATATTAATATTATAAATGTGAAAGTGTGTATGTTTGTCCGTCTTTCACGCTTCAACCACTGAACGGATCGAGATGAAACTTGCCACACATATTGGTTAGGTCCTGGAATAAGATATAGGATATTTATCCCGCAAAATTGGAAAGTACCCGAGGAAGCAGCGATAAACGACTTCTACGCCGACGGAGTCGCGGGCGAAAGCTAGTAGTAATATAAAAGTATAATAACTATGTCATTCATACTTTTAAGTTAATTAATAATAATTTTCAAAAATACGAAGTACGAAGACATTTTGATTTTTCTTTTAGGTATTTCTGGTACCTACAACGGTACAATCCAGTCTCTATCTTCTGATCTTCTTTACATAAGTATAAAACAAAGTCGCTACCCGCCGTCTGTCCCTCTGTATGTACGCTTACATCTTTCAAAATACATAACGGATTTTAATGCGTTGATCATCAATAGATAGAGTGATTCAAGAGGAAGACTTTTATGTATAATAAATTCTGGATTATGTACAGTCACGAACTTAAATTTGGGACCCACCTTAGGTCCGAAGTCATTCTGACATTCTACAACAATAAGGTTGAGTCTCCTATAAGTTACAAATGATTTGGCATCTCTTATGACATTGACGACTTCAAGCCTATTTTTCTTAAAATGGGTCACAAATTAACGATCGCGATAGTACGGGTGTTACAAAATAACTCACATAAACCGAAGCGAAGCTAGTCCCTAGTTCTTATAATATACAGAGCCTTTAACCAAACGGATAACTTTGCGAACGTAGCGCAAAGCGTAACGCGAAATTACACGTGCTTGTTTCATTCTAACATATGTCAGCCGCAAGACGTCCACGGATGGACATAGGCCCTCCAAGAATGTCCTGAGGGCTCAGACAAGATGCACTACGCTAACTAACGTTTCTATTCGATTCGTTTTAAACCAATCGCGTCACTGGTAGACCACGTGACTTTTCGTATCACGTCATCTTCCAGTGACGCGATTGGTTTAAAAACGAATCGAATAGAAACGTTAGTTAGCGTAGTGCATCTTGTCTGAGCCCTCTGATTGTATTACGCAACAAAAAAAAGTTACGTTAATATTGAATAACATTTCGTTCAACCATATTTTGAAATTCTTTGTACTGACATTATAATGCCATGTATGTAATATGCTGCTTTGAGCGATACTTTCTACGGATCCATTTACAACTTGTCACAGTATACTATGCCTTGTAACCTTGAGATATTGAATTTGGCAGTGTGTTAAAAGACTTTATTAGTTCAACAATTGGGTGGCAAGCTTCGGTATCCACTTCTACTAATAGAAGTTGATTAGCTGATGAGTTCGTTCTAAAATTACAGTAAGTGCATCATCCAGTTCTAGGCACGCGTTTATCTCGCCAATCAGCACGCCCTTGCCAACTGCCACATCTGTTCAGGGGTTTTACCAAGACATAGCTTTGCAGTTCGCTTTACAGTGAGTGTAAAGGACAGAGCTATAGGAGTTTTAAGGCGCTGTCTCTTTTTCTCATCGAAAACTGAACTGCTTAGTTTTACCATGATGCTAAGGATTCGCTTCCGAGCTAATTTATATATTCAAATCAAATACAATATTTGAAAAATAGAAATGTACAAAGGCGATTAGGGATCTCTTCCTTTGGGAAATTGAGAAAAAATAATGAATCTTTACTTATTCCTTTTAAAAAGTAAAGTGTTTGTAAAACATAAACACAAAAACTTTGATCAGCACAAAAGCCCCATTAGAATATCTGTTACTTTCAAAATAACCTAAGTAAGAAGTGACTTAAATTGATCTTCAATTTTACGAACGTTTTTGCAACTTGTTAAAAGTTTTAAAAGTTTGTTAAAAGGTTTAAGGGAAAGAAACCTTTTTTAAATTTTGCCACTCTGATTTTTCAAACGACCTCGTACTGCCCTGCGACTTGCGACCTTGTTCACGTGACATTATGATTTTATAATTTTATTCGTATCTTTACCTTATTAGGCCCCATACTTGTCTTCTTAGATATCTGACGTGCATTTTGTCAGTGCCCTAATTTTTTCCGAACTCTTTTTGCCAACAAAATGTTTATTATCTGTGCCCGATAGGGCCAGTTGCTTACTCACTGTCAGAGCGAGAGGTTAATATTTTTGCTAGAATTAAATAAGTTTTTAGATATTAAAAGCATTTGTTTTATTTGGCCTAAACACGAAATGGCCCTTCGAACCGGATGAAATATATAAACCTGGAAGACGTAGGTACCGTTTTCGCTCTTGTTACAATGTGAATAAGACATAAAAAGGTATGTCTTTCAGATTCCCTTACTGTACACACATCGTTATATTTTATATTGTTCCCCATTCACTCCCTTCACTTTTTACCCACTCTATCTAATAATCCCATGGCAACGATCTCGGAATTCCCACGCCTTGGACTTCAATTAGACGGGCGATAAACAGAGACACGTCTATCAACAGACGGACTAGAATACAGATTGGCTTCAGATTGTGTTTAGGTGGGCTTGCAAGACGTCTGACTTGCAAATTGTCTTGATATTTGTCGATTTATAACCGCTCGCAACTCCGTCCGCGCAGAAATCGTTTATCGATATGTCCTGGGGAACTGTGAAATTTTCCGGGATATAAAGTAATCTATGTCTATCTCTGGGCTATAAACTGTATTTGTGCCGAATTTCAGGAATCGGTTCAGGCGTTGGACCGTGAAGACCAAACAAGCACACTTTCACATTTATAAAATTAGGAAAGAGTAAATATTAAGAATTTCCCAATAATTGGTACCTATGTATTTACTTATGTATATTTTTTATTATTCATTTAGGCAAAATACAGTTTTTTAAGTATTACAAAAAATACACTTTATGTAATGACCTTGAGTTCCATTCTTAAATATATTAATTGCATTACATTAACTTGTACAGTGGAAGCGGTAATCAATGACGAAATATTTGACTAACATTAAACTATCTATAGTTATCTATTCATATAGCTTTTCTTTTGCTGTCAAATATTTTGGTTAATATTTTAATTTCTCTTTTATTTACGGTTGTCTAAAAGTGTTTATCATTTTGCAATAAGACCGGCCGCCACTTTGTACAAAGTCCTTCCACCATCATTCAATGTCCAAAATGGGCAAACTGTGTTTTTTTTCAGCGAAAAATATGATTTAGAAAAAGAGTAGGCGCCAGGGCCGGCGTATAAATAGCGCTCCCGAGCACTGTCCGTCCGCGGCCGATATATTGTTCCTGCGCTTGCATAAACAACACATTTTGATGGGCTCAGTGCTATTAGAGGCCCGCAGGATTCTTTTATGACGTATGTATAAACCTGGAGAGCGCGCAGGCCACTTGATGACATGGCAGGCGCTAAAGTCTATGTACAATTTCAGGTTAAAGATAGCAATTCTGCTCTCGTACGCAGAAAAGGCATAAGTGCAATTCATTCATAGAAGCATATTAAACTCTCAAGGGTTATAATAAGGTTGGAAGTGCAATACAATTCATATAGTAGATGTGCCTTTTTTTCGTACTAGGGCAGAATTACGTTACCAACCCTGAGGATGAAAACCTCCGTGATAATGAATCTGCCGGTCGTCTTACCCCCACACTAGACCACAATAATGCGCTTAGCTGCAGGTGCCTCTAGATGCATAAAGTATCAAAATGATACCATATCTTTAATTCGTTTTCTTAACAATTTTCAAATTGTCAATGTGTGGTATTTCCTTGATTTCTTAGACTGTAAATGGTTTTTATTTCACTTATTGGAAAAAAAATGTTACTACTTTATGCATGATGTACTAAAAATGATACAACGTTTAGTAAACAAAAAACCGATTATCTACTAACTGGTTAAAGATTAAATTTGTGTAAGCGAGCGAAACGTCCTAATACCTATAGGAGGACCCAAAACTATATACTTTATTATAGATTTTGTAATATTTTTCTGTAAGTCCATAAAAAGTTAAGTTTGTTTGAGTAGCTGTACTGCACTGTAAGAGTAAATGCTGTAGTGAGAGAAAGAAAAACAAGGAAGCGCATAGTGCAGGAAATGAAAAGTCTATTACGGACAATAGATAATAGAAGCGCGTATCAAGGTGATATGATATAAAAATAAAAATAGAAGGCAAGAGAAATTTAAAGAACATACGGATCAAGTTAAAGAAAAAGTGGGAATAGTTCCATACCAGTGTATCAAAGAGAAGGCTTTGATCAGGGTAGAATGGAAATGATTCCGCCGGTAAGAAAACAGCTCTTTAGTGGATGATGATGATATCAGTGTAAGTATGATTCAACTAATGCCGAAACAACGCCGCAGACATTGTCCTTGTCCTTTCGACAAATTTATGTTGTCAACATTGCACTGTTTGGGTAACCCAAAAACATTTTTAGTACAACCTTGAGCAATATATAATTGCGATGGGTTCCGATCGCCGAAAACATAATATTTATAGTAACTAGGAAAACATTGTTAGGCGGAAGGTTCGCCAACCGCTTCGGCGCTAAAATATACTCAAGCAACATTAGGACTGATATATTTTTGATTTTGGAAACTGGAATTTACGAAACTGTTATCACTATGACAACGATACAGGTTATATTAGGAGTGGCATTGTGATATCGTTTATTTTATGGTATAAACGTGAAATAAGAGTAGGTATGAACGTTGTGCGCTATTTTTTTTCGGAAATCCATTCCTTACGGAAGGAAATGGGTGCAGGAGTGGAAACGTAACCCGCGGGCATACTGTAGTCAAAACAATAATGTTACTTCTTTCGTCTTAAGAAAGTCACCGTCAAAATAAATAAACTTGACGTCAAAGTGGTCACTTACGTCGATGATTTTACACAGTAACAAAACTTGACCTTGTACCGATTGATTACACTTCAATACTATAGCATTTAACGTATTTTTGTTGTTTCTCTTGAATCGGCGCCAATTTTCCTTATTCTGTAATAAGAAAGTAACATTCTCCTTCAATATTTGGGTCAGGAATTTGTTCTCACTCTCGTATTTATCATGTATTTTACATCGGCAGCGACAAAGTTGTAAATAAAATAGTCGTTTTAATTTTAAACGTTATTAATGAGATCGATGTACGGTATGAACCGAACAGTAATTAAGTAAGCTAAGCTAAGGGTAGCTGCTGAGGGTTAGCTCGGATGACTAAAACGCTCGAATGCTGTAAGTACACTAACTTTATTGTTTCCACAATGTCAAAGGTAAATTATTGCAAAGTAATACATTATTGCAACATACTAATAATATTGCTAGCTGCGCAAGATCATGCGCTAAATAGAATTAATTGTACATGTGTGCGTTAGCTCGTACAATCGATGTTAAGAAAATAAAAAGAATGTGATAATTCGACGACGCTAAATACTTAAATACATAGACTACTTGAATACATCTAAGACTCAGATACAAATACTCGCGCTCATCACACAAATGTGTGCCCATGCCGGGAATCGAACCCGGGACCGCTAGTTTCGTAGGCAGGGTCATAATCAACTAGGCAAAGCCTCGTCAAATAAATGAAATGCGTTGCCAACCCTGTTGGGCCTCTCTCTCCGCAACAGAGTCCGAAATACGGAGATCCGGAGACGAACAAGGCTCACCGATATAGCCAAAGCAATCACTCTAAGGAAGTGGAAGTGGGCTGGACACATATGCGGCAGAGGTGATGGAAGATGGGGAAAGGTTGTGGTTGAGTGGAGATCCAGAACCGGACGAAGAAACGTCGGCAGACACGAGATGAGGTGGACCGACGATCTGGTCAAGGTGGCAGGAAGGTACTGGATCAGGAGAGCACTGGACCGAGATGGGTGGCGAGCAATGCAGGATGCCTACACCCAGCATTGGGTGGCTGTAGGCTGAAGAAGAAGAAGATTTGCCAACCCTGAGGACTAAGGTGGAATACCTCTATGCTAGTATTTTCAATGCTTGTCTTATCCTCACGGCGGAACCCAACAATCCCAACACTGCTGCATCGCGGTGGGTTAATGGTGGTAGCGATCCAGACGGATCCTGCACAAGGTCCCACCATCTTCAAGGTTTTGCAGCAGCCAGGTAAAAAAGTGACATCGTGCGATCAAATAGGATCCCACTCTTTTTCACTTATGGAAAACAAGTGGCATAGAGTCGGTGAAACTGCAAAACCGCGTAAGTAACATGTTTAATAAGGAGCAAAAAGCACCTTTTTAATAAGGCAGTAAGGTTTATTTTGCTCTACCATAAATTTGTTAGTTACGCGGTTTAGCAGTATCACCGACGATAGTCAGTGTAGTGTAGTGAACGACGCATTGTGCATTTTTTTTTTCATGTTGTCGCGTTCAACTTCCTGAGTGGCTATACAAACTTCCGGGTGCTGTTTGAACATTCAACCAGCAGCAAATCAATGTGTTATGTTGTATGTACTTACCATGCACACAAATGGGCATGGAAGTTACACTTACCCGAGAATAACAAGCAATTCATGTATACATTAGAGTGTAACGGGGGTCTAGTTATACTGGAGATTAAAACCACCGTCTACAAAAATGATTATAATTTAATGCTAACTTAACGAAGAAGGTTAGTAACTATTCTAAGCTTATTCTAAATAGGTAATAATGAGGGGTCGTGGGTATCAAGAGTTAGCCGTCTCTGTAGTCCGGCAAGTAGGTAGTTAAGGGGAAGACTGTGACCGCCTGAACAGGGTGGACACCTTCGTCTTCCTAATATTCTAGGCCGTGGTGGAACCCTGAAATGCCAATGCGATTGTTGGCATTAGTATTTAAATTAATAGTTCCCGTGTTGCTAATTAATCAACTTCTAACATCTTAGAGGTACGTATTTATAATGATTATGGGATATTAAAATTAACAACTCACCCTAGAGGGGTATCCAGCACTACACACAGATAGATAGTAGGTACACAAGTACTTTATGATAATCACCGGTTGAAAAGTGAGTATTAGAAACTTTGGCGTTTATAATAACATTAATAACAGCCGAGCCGACCGAGGGTTAGAAAGAAGTGTCCGCCGGGCGCTCGTCGCTTGCGCGCTGACCGGTATTTTTAGAGGTCGCTAGGGCGCGCCTACGAAACCTTCGCGAGCATCTATTATATTTGTGGTTCCGTATTATATACTATAATATAATTAGTAATTCATATCGATATAATACGGTAAGTTGAGGTAATGTTATTCTTCATAACGTTACAGTACCTCGCCTGGTACAGTAGGATTTTACCTATGGAAAATTCGTCTGCCATTACTGCACTACTTAGTACCTACCTACTAGTTTATTTTTATTATTCCTTGTAGTTTGTCATTTTAAAATCTTTAATGTGCCAGCTACCTAGTTGGTTGCCGTTCATATCCTCGAGATTATAAACTAGAGGTGACTTTTTATTTACAATGCGACACTTTAAGAATTTTGGTGCCAATTTTTTGCAAAAGTTTTTATCTTTGTCACTTTGGTAGTATGTACGTTTCCATACTATATCGCCCGTGTTAAATTCTGCAGATTTTCGACGTAAGTTATAGTGACCACTGGATCTAGAATGAGCTTTTACTATGGAAGCTTGCACCTTGTTAAATATGTTGGACAAATAGCCAAGGTTTTCTACGTACTCATCCCGGGGCTGAAATATTAGGGTTTCACATATATCCATGTCAAGATAGTGCCTTCCCGAAGTGATTAATTCACGACCATAAACTAAAAACGATGGAGTGTATCCAGTAACCTCATTTACAGAGCTATTAACTGCAAATTGAATTTTTGGAATGAAAGTATCCCAGATCCTGTGGTCGTTATCGATGTAAGTAGAAACAGCTGTCATTATAGTTCTATTATATCTCTCTACTGTGTTTATTTGCGGTGTATATTTCGGGGTAAAGAATACGTTTGGCACTTCATATTTATTAAACAATTGGCGCAAAGTGGCACTAATAAACTGTTTTCCGTTGTCCATAAGTATTGTACTAGGAACACCGTGGGTGAGAAAAACCTGTTCTTCGACGATTTTGGCAATAATGTCGGCTGTGGCTCGTCGTATTGGAAATAAAAGACAATATTTCGTAAAACAGCAAACAATTACCAGCAAGAATGTATTTTGCCGCCGAGAAACTGGCAAAGGACCCACTAAGTCCATGCTAATTAGTTGGAAAGGCCTAGAACAATTTTTAGGGCGACCCATTTCACCTAGGGGAGGATGATTTACTTGCTTATGTGAGCTACACGGGTCGCATGTTGCTATGTATTTTGTAACGTCTCTGTGCATACTTGGCCAGAAATACTTCAATGCTAACCGTTTATAGGTTTTAAAAATGCCTAGGTGGCCTGCAGAAGGTTCCGAGTGATTATACGATATAACATCAAGACGTTTTTCTTTAGGAATAACTTCTTTCCACTCAAATTCTGTTGTTAAGGGGTTAAGGGTTTTCATGTAACGATATAGTGTATTGTTATTTATTATGTAGTTTGGATATGACGTTGGGGACTTTTGACAACCGTGAAATATATTTAAATACCAGTCATCATTCGTTTGCGGAGTCTGAATAGTATTGGTAGAAGGAGGATCCGTACGAGTAGTTGAGGTTAGATGATCGTTTATAGCCGTTAGTGGTAGAACTCGAGATAGGGCATCTGGTACGATATTTTCAGACCCACGTCGGTGTTTTATTTCGAAATTAAATGCGGATAGACGTATCCCCCAACGAGCCAGCCTTCCGGATGGATTGTTTAGATTCAAGAACCATTTTAGCGCAGCGTGATCAGTAATAACTGTAAACTTTGTTCCGTTATCTAAGTAGCACCTCCAGTGCTCAATGGCAACTAGCACTGCTAGCGTCTCTCTCTCTGTAATGCTATAGTTACGTTCAGGGGCACTTAAGGATTTGCTCATATACGCTATGACACGCTCAACGCCATCTATGGTCTGAGTAAGAACGCCACCGATTCCTGTATCGCTTGCATCCGTGTGCACAGTAAAAGGTTGATCATAGTTAGGGCATGTCAAAACAGGAGTCGTGACTAGGCATTTTTTTAGTGTCTTAAATGCGTCATCGGCTTCTTGTGACCAATGAAAGGTAGGTGTTTTCTTTCCACTAGATGTTAGTTTACTGAGCGGCGACGCAATAGTACTGAAATTGGGAATAAACTTCCGATACCAGGATGCAGTGCCCAGAAATCTTCTTACTTCTTTTCGTGTAGTGGGTGTCGGGTAGTTTACAATAGCATCCACTTTTTCTGGATCAGCATGTAAGCCAGTTGCGTCGACGACGTAGCCTAGATATTTAAGTTTATTTTTAAAAAACTGTGACTTTTTAAAGTTTATTGTAAGATTAGCTTTCTTTAGTTTGTCATAAACTCGCTGAAGGAGTGATATGTGTTTTTCAAATGTAGATGATATTATAATTATATCGTCAATAAACACAAAAACTTTATGCTCGAATTCGGGTCCGTAAAATAATTCGTCCACTAATCTTTGTTGAGTTGCTGGGGAATTCGTTAAACCGAAAGCCATAGCCTTGAAACGAAATGTTCCCCTGGATGGTATATAGAACGCAGTCTTGTCTCTATCTGCCTCTTTTATTAATATTTGCCAGAAACTTTTTGATAGGTCAACACTAGAAAGATATTTTGCATCTCGGAGATTGTCTAGAATTTCTGCTATATAAGGTAGATTATATGCATCTTTTTTCGTTACTGAATTTAGTTTGCGGCTGTCTAAGCAGAATCGCAGTTCGCCGTTCTTTTTATTTGTCAATAGAACTGGAGACGACCAGGCACTCTCGCAGGGCTCGACGACATCTAACTCTAACATTTCATCTAACTGTTTAATGAGTAGACGTTGTTTTTCTATTGACATTCTGTAATACCTTTGTCGAATGGGGGCAGCATCCCCAGTATCGATTTGATGTGTTATCAGAGAAGTACGGCCTAATCCGCACTTTTCAAAGGAAATATCATGAAACTGAGCAATAATGTTGTCAGCAATAGATCTTTGGTCTTTTGTTAAGTGTTCGTACGACTGTACATGAGGACTGTTGTTAGATATTTCCTGCAAATGTACCTCGGAATCAGTTAAAAGATTAACGGAGTCTAAGTATCTCGGGCATAAATTGTACTTTTTCCAGAAATCGACCCCTAGGATTAAAGTAGTTGTAATCGTAGGTACTATATGAACGTTAATGTAATGCTCGTTGTTTTCGAATGTAACAGGTAATTTCATGTAACCAATTGTTTCCAAATTTTGACCCCCTGCGGCAATAAGATTAATCGGGCTTGTGTTTTTGAGCAAGGTGAAACCTTTATCAAGCCATTGAGTATGACAATTGTTGCCTATTATTGTTACTGCCGATCCGGAGTCCAATAGACCCGATACTTTAATGTTACAAATGGTTACTGAAACATAAGGGCGTAGATCGTTTACAGGTTTAGTATTAAGGATTGAAGTGACCGAATAATATTTAAAGTAGTTACTGATGGTTTTTAACCAACCTTGCCAATTATCTTCTTTGTGTTTATTTTCATTATGCGAGTCACTGCAATCCGATTCTTTTAGTTTTTTGTATTGTTATTGTTTTCGGAGCTTTCGTTAGGTTTCGATGCTCCCAGTGAGCACATTGGGCAGTTCGTATAGCTTACATCTTTCTTTCCACATTTGAAGCATATGAGGAATCTAGGTTGCTTACACTGAGCTAAAGAATGAGTTTCAGATCTGCATCGTGGACAAAAAGGTCTCCTGTTATTGTAGTATATTGCTGCATTTTCGATGGCACTGGTGGGGTTGTTCATATTTTGTGGTCCGTTACCGTAGTATTTAGAATTGTAGTTTTTTGTTGGTACATACTCGTAATTACGGTAGCTATTGTAGTTTTTTGTAGTTTTATTGTAGTTAGGTTTGTAACTATGCGATGTTCCCGGATTAGAATACGCGAACTCCGGTGCCATTGTATCCGATGTGGCCTTAGGTGGCTCACGAAACTGTGAAGAACGGGCATGAAACTTCTCGTAGTTACGACATAGTTGACGCAAAGTGTTAATATCCTTAATATCTGGTGCCGCTGCAAGCGTACTCGCATAACATGGTCTTATATTATGTAATAATATTTCTAACTTTTCTTCTTCAGTAACTGATTTTGATAGTCGTGCAAACATTCCAAACATTATTGAAATAAAAATGGTGATATTTTCGGATTCACCTTGTGTTCTATTACGAATTTCGGACATAAGTTTATAATCGAAGTCGGTACGGTCAAAGTCCTCGCGTAATTGTTTAGACAATTGTTCCCATGATGATACACTATCCCGAACGCTTCTATACCAGTGTAAAGCATCCTCCTGAAATATTTCCGGAGCAAATGCTATGATTTTTGTAGGTGATATGTTTCTTGCTGCGATGAATTCATTGATTCGTTCAATAAACGAACGCACGCAAGTTTTACCATTAAATTTTAATTTAGATATATCTGATGAGATGCCGCGATCGCAAGTGACTGCTATGCTAGTTATGTTTTCGATATTTTCATCATCGGTGTTCAGTGTTTCATTAGATGGTGTGGTCGACTGTACATATTTTGTTTGGCGAATTTGTTCAAATAACTGCCTTTGTTTAATTAGTTCGGAGGAAACGTTTACCTGTAGGTCTACTTCCTTAGAAGCCGTAGGCTGCAAACGCGTGATTCTATGATGAATGTGATTTAAAATCGACTCAGTACGTAAGAAGTAGGCTTCCACGAATTTACTTTGTAAAGCGCTTATTTTTTTGGCGGAATCTTTTAGTGAAAGCTCGACACCCTGTATGTCTGTTTTGAAATCTAGCCCGGATTCCTGTATATCACAAGTTGGGTAAATTTGTGATAATTTTGTTATTTGTTTACGCAAACCTAGAACAGTACTGGCTGGCTCCTCACCGCGTATCAAAACCTCGTAAGATAATTCATTTAAATTTAAAAGAAGGAATTTAATAGGGTATTCAGTCATATTTGCTTTAATACTGTGCCCAACAATGTAGTGCTATATTAATATAAATAAGAACGTGATGAGAATATCCCCCTAATTCTAAATTTGAGTTGTTAGTTTCAATATTCACCAAAGTTTGATTATAATTAGTTTCTTATTCTATATAAAAAAATGTGTCCTTAGTAACTAACTACGACTACTATTATGAATTTATGATGTTGCGTAATAAATAATAATATTACTTATCACGGTAAGTGCAACTACTTAATTGCAAAATTTAAGGCAAATACTATTACTATTTTAACATAAGTTAACATAAAATACAAAATCGTATTTATAAATCTTAAGAGTAAATCAAACTGAGTCGCTTACAATAACAAAAACGACTCATAATGCAGCAGGTAGATTCAATGAATAAATTAAGAACGAACAGACTACACAGACCTCTCAATTAGTATGGGCGCCACTGTAACGGGGGTCTAGTTATACTGGAGATTAAAACCACCGTCTACAAAAATGATTATAATTTAATGCTAACTTAACGAAGAAGGTTAGTAACTATTCTAAGCTTATTCTAAATAGGTAATAATGAGGGGTCGTGGGTATCAAGAGTTAGCCGTCTCTGTAGTCCGGCAAGTAGGTAGTTAAGGGGAAGACTGTGACCGCCTGAACAGGGTGGACACCTTCGTCTTCCTAATATTCTAGGCCGTGGTGGAACCCTGAAATGCCAATGCGATTGTTGGCATTAGTATTTAAATTAATAGTTCCCGTGTTGCTAATTAATCAACTTCTAACATCTTAGAGGTACGTATTTATAATGATTATGGGATATTAAAATTAACAACTCACCCTAGAGGGGTATCCAGCACTACACACAGATAGATAGTAGGTACACAAGTACTTTATGATAATCACCGGTTGAAAAGTGAGTATTAGAAACTTTGGCGTTTATAATAACATTAATAACAGCCGAGCCGACCGAGGGTTAGAAAGAAGTGTCCGCCGGGCGCTCGTCGCTTGCGCGCTGACCGGTATTTTTAGAGGTCGCTAGGGCGCGCCTACGAAACCTTCGCGAGCATCTATTATATTTGTGGTTCCGTATTATATACTATAATATAATTAGTAATTCATATCGATATAATACGGTAAGTTGAGGTAATGTTATTCTTCATAACGTTACAAGAGTTAGTGTAGCTAAGTCTAGACTATCAAAACAATTTAACTGTGCTAAAACAAAATTGTGACTAAAAAATGCGTTTAAAAACTCATTGATAAAAATACGAGTATATTCAAATCAATGAATACTAAAAGGATTGTTGAATTCTGTAATACCTTATTATAATAGTATAAAAAAATACTGTTATATAATAAAACAGTAAATTAACAAGCTTAGTTTTATTTTACCGAATTCTGTAAATACCTATTATGTAGATTGAATAAATGAAAGTACTAAGTACTTGAAATGCTAATAGAGTATATACGAGGGCAGAGTGAAAAGTCTGGAAAAAATTAAACAATTGTTTTTTTTTTGCTAAAAGTAAATATTTATTTTTCAACGTAGTCCCCATGTAACTCAATACACTTGGTCCATCGCTTTTCTAGCTTTTCGATTCCCTCCGTATAGTACGATTTCTCCAACCCTTCAAAATACGCATTGGTTTCTGCGATGACTTCTTCGTTGGAACCAAATCTTTTGCCACCAAGCCATTTCTTCAAGTTTGGGAAAAGAAAATAGTCGCAGGGGGCTAAATCAGGAGAATAAGGCGGATGCGGGAGCAATTCGTAACGCAGCTCGTGGATTTTAGCCATAGCAACGGCACAAGTGTGGACCCGTGCGTTGGTGAAAAAATATTTTCTTTTTGCCAAATGGGGTCGTTTTTCCACTAAAACATAGGCATAATATTCGCCGTTAATCGTTTTACCTTTCTGAGGTAATCAACATATATTACACCACGAGCATCCCAGAAGACAGTAGCCATAACTTTATTCGCAGATAAAACTGCTTTGGCCTTCTTTGGTGCAGGTTCACCTGAAGCAATCCATTGTTTTGACTGCTCCTTGGTTTCTGGTGTATGATGATGAATCCAGGTTTCGTCAACCGTTATGAAACGATGCAAGAAGTCCTTTTCATTACACCTAAACTTCGCCAAACATGCCTCTGACAGGGTCACCCTAGTGCGTTTTTGATCCACTGTGAGCAATCGCGGCACCCAACGGGCGGAGAGCTTCTTCATATCCAAACAAGTGTGAAGGATATTACGAACCCGTTCGTCTGAAATGCTTACAATATCAGCTATCTCACGGACCTTTACTCTTCGGTCGTTCAATACGATGTCATGGATTTTGGTGATCTCTGGTGTAGTGACTTCAACTGGGCGTCCGGGTCGGTCGGCGTCAGCAGTGTTTGTACGGCCACAACGAAAATCCGTAAACCACTTGTGGATGATTTTAATCGATGGAGCAGAGTTCCCGTAATATTTGTCTAATTTTTTTTTGTTTCCGTATTTGTTTTCTATCGCAAAAAATAATGTTTAACTCACTTTTCTCCATGTTTGCAATCACCAAAGTGATTATTTTGTTTTTCATAGCTGTCAAAAAAAACTAGCCTTGCGAACTGGCTGAAAATATACGTTTTACCTCCAAAAAGGCTGCATTACAACTTGACATTAATGAATTTGTGAAAAAAATACCCCTAATATGATTTTTACCAGACTTCTCACTCTGCCCTCGTATGACTAAATAATAGCGGTAATATTTATGTACAGGGGGTTTTATGACATAGTTATTCATTTTAGCAGAGCGTACAAGACGGAGCTAAACTGAACTGCACAGCTATGTTACAATAATAAAGTACATAACTTTGGAAAGCAATCAAAAAGTTGTAAAAACCACGTCTCCAACAGATTTGCAAAATTATTATACAAAGTTATACTATTTCTTAATATTTACCGCATTTCACTATTATGAGAACCTTGTCCAATGGATGAAAGAGATTTCAATTCGGATATAAATAAAGAATAAACGCCAGAACAGATTACGGGCGCATAAAAAAAACGCCCACTGAACTTGTTTCATTCGCTATTGATATTATGTTTATATATATCTAGGATTTAGTATGCGGTTGTAACGCAGCGGCGATATTCTTGCAGATAGTCCATTTGTTTTTGGAACTGTTTTTGTCTTGTCAATTCCGAGCTTTTGAATGCTAGCTGTATCTTTCTTTTCCACGAATCTACACTATTGATTGTCTGCTATGTAAGATTAGAATATAATTTTGAACCGAAATTCTTCTTTCTGTTCAGATCAATTATTTTTCGTTTTTATTTTGTTGACATATTGGTGACGAATAAATGTGTCTTTCGTTTCTTTCGTTTTTGATATAATTAAAAATACATACTGTGGAAAGATTTACAAAGATTTCTACTGTAGGAACCAAACGAGGGCGTGTATTTTCAAAAATATATACATTCAGACATGATACTAACTGCAATTAAATACCAATACCACTTACTTTTTTTTTCAATTTCCAATAACCTCCTGGTAATCCATAGCTCGTTAAATTAAAAATAAATACCAGAATAAACAGTGATATAAAACTTTTAATACATTCTCTAGCGTTATTTGATAAAGTGCTTCTACGAAACTAAGCTGTAACTGTAACAGTATTAAGTAAAGATATACCCAATGTATTACGAAATACTGCTCTTTTCAATTTGTAAAAAAGAGATAAAAGCTGCGCAGACGCCTGAGAAGTGATTAATTCAGACAATAGATCACGCTAGAGGGCGCTAATGACATCATTTAACCTCATTAACTTGTTTATTTCTGTGTTGAATGTAATATTGTTTATGGGTTATGGGTTTTCTCGGAGTATTAATATTTCTTTTGTGTTTATAACTTTCTAGTGGGATTGGTATCGAGAACGGATTTACGTTTACATAAAATGAGAACGAGTTGTTTAAAATATCATCAACAAAACTATAAATATAGAGACTGTCCGTACTACCAGGACCTCTATTCCACTCGGTAAAAACAAATTGCATTTGACATGTTACCCTATATCTCTTGTTTACTTCACAGCAATAGCAGGCTAGCTAATAACAATGGGATAACATGTCAAAAGCAATATATGATTTTACCCATTAAAATAGAGACTGTCTTAATGTTTCGATATAATCGACATTTGCAAAAGCGAAGCGACATTGTAAGCGGCTGGATTCGTTAACCCTTTTTTTCTTTGTTCCATTTTTCCTTTCTTATTTTTGTCCTTCTTTCCGTTTTAAACAAAATAAAAAAATACTACTTGTAAGTAGCCCTGTCTCACAATATCCCGAAAAACTTGTAGTGCCACCAAGTAATATGCGTGTCATGTAACTAACTCTTTAAGTCCCCTTACTCGCCGGTCGCCAGTATATTAATTAATTGTACACTCAACGATCATAAAATATTGACATTTATAGCTTTTGGGTCGTTCTCTTCTATACAAATATCACTCATCAAACATTTGTCTTTACGAATCTGACGTATCTAAACTTAATTAACTATTTAATTCACATCGTTAAGCATCGGCATTATCACTTGCTTTGAAATACAGCAACACCTATCATTTACATATCACTAACGTGTTTATGGTATGTATATATTTGTACTCTTTACTGTAGTGTACAAGAATAAAAAAGAAATACAAAAAACAGGCAATATAACAAAAAAACAAGTACCAAGGCGAACTTGTCCCATTAAAAAATGATTCAATAAGTACCCTAATGAATGACAAACAAACAGTCATGAAGGAAAAGAAAAGCAGTAATAATAATGGAAACAATAACAATAAGTAAATAAATACACTATTCCAAAACCAATAGTCTAATTTAATATGTATAAAAAGTTTCCCAGTCTTCGCGCATTGCTGGACAGTTGGCTCACGCTCTCAAATAGTCACCGTGGACTTTTCACATCACTGTCATATAATAAGAGTTTTATTAGCCAGAGTGACATCAATCGGTGACGTCAGACACCTTTATATTCTCTATTTGTAATCTATTGTTAAGTTCAGAGCTCCGAATAGCGAGCTAGGAATAGATGGCCTTTAGCTAGGGATGCCGGGCTATTCTCGGAGAGTCCTGGCGAGGGCCTGTTAACTCGTCCGGATATTGTTGAAATATCCTTAGTAACTGACAGTTATTTATTAGTTAGCTGTTACTGGCTTTAGTTTATTTGGACTCAGTTTTGCTACTCTGTTACATATCAATATCATATATTTCTATGTAAACTTTGGATAGATATTTAAGTGTTGTAATAATGGATAGTAATATATATGTTTGTATGAAGGGGGTTACCATGACATACTAAAGCAGTTCAGTGTAGGTTGAAAGAAAGGGACAGAGCTGTGTAACCACGGAATAGAAAAAACAGTGGAAGTGGTATGAGCTTCGCTTAGTATCACCTGTTGTCGACAATACTCACACTATCATAAAAACGACACGCCACCATGGATGTTTTTGGTGCGGCTATCGTTTTTACATTCCAAAAAAGCACAATAAGGCATGCTTCTGGATTTATTTCCTAGTTTAGAAATATTATTCGCACAACTTTCACGCACAAGCGATCGCGGCAAACTATGGAAGGTTGCGCGTAACTCCGCATAACCATGCCAGTGCCACACGTGACACGCCCAAATCACAATTCTACTGTTTTTTCTTATCTGTGTGTGTAACAGATATAGCTCTGTCCCTTTCCCTTTTAATGTAAAAAGTGAGCAAACGATTAAGTCGGCCACATGATTGTAAGATTCGGAAGCAATTACTTCTTCTGTTGAATTCCTGATGTTAGAAGAGTAGAAGTGTGTTCCGTGCTTTTGAGAAAAGAGGACAATATGAATGGATAATGTAAAAGAAACAACAGAAAAGTGACAAATTTGGAGCACCAGAAAGTATCTCGAATATTCTAAACAATGCCGTAATTTATTGCAAAAACTTTAAACCCTATGCGGGAACAATACTAGGCAGTAATGGCGCCCGAATTAAAAACAAACGATAACATGTCAAAGGCAATATGGTTTTACCAAGTGGAATACGGCCCCAGCTTTACGTACAAAATTGTTTTACCAAGTATTCGCATTGTTGTGTTCCGGTGTGGAGATAAGACAATCGGCGAAATTACTAGCACAGAGGCGTTTCATCGAGGTCATCAGGGTTCGCAACGCATATCTTCAGATTGTTATCATTAGCAAATATCTATTCAAGATTCATGTTCATCATCAAATATTTGCACTTACCAGGGAATCGAACCCAGGGCGTTAGCTTCTCCAGCACGGTCACTAAAGTCTGATTCAATTGAACTCGGCAAACATGTAAACAAAACCAAACGATCCAATTTACCATTATTACTCGTTCATCACGTACTTTTGATGATCAAGTGAGCTCTTGCAATGATTTATATACTTGATAATTACTTTCATTTTAAGTTTGAGATAAAATAACTATTAATACATTATTTTAATTCAAACACGGTGATTAATATTTGAGGTTATGTGTCAAACAGTACTAATTTGTCTACATATTTGCCAATGTCAATTGACACAGACTATTGTTACTAATTAGGATAGCCGCGTTCATAAACATCCACAAAAAAAAGAATATCACCCAGAAGTCCCAAAACTTTCTTTCGACACCTTCCAAAATATTCCATCAAATTCGAGAATATTTTCCTTGACGTCAAAGAGTTTGCACGAGCAGGTATTTCCGTAGGGTTTTCATCACGCCCCAAATTTACGAGGGTATATCTTCACCTTTAAGATGAACCTTTTCTACCCTATTGGCCTAAACACAAGGTTGTATATTCAGTAATACTTTTGTAACACCTGCGTCCGTACGTCTTACGACGGAGTTGTTTGCGTGTCTGGCCTTTCACGACTCGGCACGTTGTTTACAAAACACCGCTCGGAACGACCGCATAGCCAATGTTGCGATTGATCGAGACTTTGTTAGCTTATTGGTTCTTGGGGAACAACAGTTACGTATAGTGGTGGTAGGGCCTTATGCAGGATCCGTCCGGGTCGCTACCACCATCTTACACTTTAACCGACCGCTAAGCAGTAGGTATACAATATAGGTCACCAGTAATATTCGCATTGTTGGGTTCTGGTGTGGAGATAAGCTAACCGGTGAAATTACTACCACAGACAATAACACTGCCATCCCAAGACGACAAATGAGCTGCCAACCCTAAGGACTATGATGGAATTTCCATCATAGTCCTTATGGTTGGCAGCGCATTTATCGTCTTGGGATTGCAGTGTTATTGTAGTCTTAAGAATGTGTATCGGTCACAGATCCCACTTACCATCAGGCCTGTGTGCTCGTTCGCCTTCTCCAAGACATAACATCTCCAGAACACATAAACAAGTCAGCGACAGTTCACTGCGTCTTTTTGTCACGAGTATACAATAAGAGTGGTAAGAATGACACTACTGGTACAAGTGCTAGTGTCTCAGATCCCATCTACCACCAGGAGGCCTGCAGGCTCACATGTGAGTTCGTTTTACTTCTCTATGCAATGATGATGATGATGGGGATGCCCGGCCGGAGCAGGCTGATGGTCGATCGTCTTCCAGTCATTCCGCCCTATCAATTCCCCCTGTATCAAAAGAGTTGAGGTCAGTTTTTTTGAGCATATTTGATATATGTACCAATTTGACGACAACTGATAAAGGAGTCGTTAGAGGATATGGTTTAAATGTCTAGGATATAGCTTATTCATTATTAAGTATCTGACGAAGCGTTGGCCTAGTTGGCAGTGAGCAGTGACCCATAAAGCTAGAGGTCCCTGGTTCGAATCTCGGCGTGGCCAAATATTTGTGTCATGAGCACGATTTGGTTCTGAGTCTTGGATGTTTTCTATGTATTGTGGGATTTATTTCTCTGTATAACTATTTCATTGTCTAGTACCCATAGTACAAGCCTAGAGCTTTTGCGACTAGGTCAATTTCTGTGAGATTTTCTCGTGATATTTATTATTTATTTATTCATCATCATTCGGGTGGTAGGAACAGCGTACTTTCTGGATCGCTTACCACCATGTAAAACGACTAAACCGTCCGCCAAGCAGCAGTACTTGTAGTGATGTGTTTTGATGTCGGAGAGTAAGAGAACAAAATGCTGTGGCATTGTTGAATCATTTAGAAGTAGACTGTCAGATTTTAAAAAACAAAAAAAAACGAAAATATTTATGAACAAAGTTTTTGTATGAGCGAAAACAAAAACCGAGTTACTATCGCAAATAGAATCATTAATCGTAAAATAGCAATCGTTTAGTATTATGTCGTGGATTACGTGGATTTTAGTCTCCCCGGCTAATTCGAAATGTTTGGAAGCATTCCAGAGAATAACTCATACCTTGGTCGAGACAAGGTCGAAATTTGCAATATGTTGACAATGAAGGAAAATTCGTCAAATAATAATATAACCGAAATCTGAATAAGTTGAAGTATTTTTATGTGGGTTTTTTATTGGTGTAAGGAACGTTTTGGTAAAAAATAATAGGTACCTATCACAAAAGCAAAAGCAGGCGTCGTCGCCGCGGTTGAAGGGATATATTAAAATATTCAAATGCTGAAATGCAAGATACAATCGAGAAGTGATTTTCACTTTCGTGAAGTTAATTTTTGTTTAAAAGTGTGTAAAAATTTAATCCCTCCACCACAAAAAACCTCCAAACACATGCCTACGCCTTTGTTTGGCTGTGTGTATGTCATCGGCGTCATCGCTTATGATCCGTTAAATAAATCGTTATCAAAGGGATATTCTTTATTTGACAGCTTGTACTTCGACGTCAGTTGGGCCAATAAGTACCTACTGTGCTTCGGGTTTTTACTTTTCTCTTGATAAGAGAGCGAGTGAGAGAGAAGTAGGTACCTACAAAGCCGAAGCACCTTCTAAGTACTCACAGACAATATATATCTGAAACGTATTATTAACTGTCTAAACCTGTCAAGTTCTAGGCAGTGAAAGGGGCAGCCATATAATGACCCCAATGGCACTGGTCCCACCGCCGGCGAGTAAGCGATGATCTATCGGCGATTTTCTTGCCCAAGAAACGAACTAAAGATAATCGCTCCCGTGTAAACAAAAGAGAGAGATATAAATTTATAGTTCATCGTTGGCTCACTCGCTCAGCGATGAACTACAAATTTATATCTCTCTCTAAACGTAAACCTCTCTATTTTATTTACACGGCAGCGATTATCTTTTGTTCGTTTCTTGGGCAAGAAAATCGCCGATAGTTCATCGCTTACTCGCCGGCGGTGGGACCAGTGCCTAAAGCTCTATCCCTTTTACAGATAAAACCTTGCCTTTAAAAAAACCAACGGCTTTAGCTTTGAAACAAGTCCGTGACAATTTTTTTCCATTATCAATTGATATAGTCATTTATTGGTTTGTCCTGCAGAATCCTCGACCGGCACCGTATTCGGCGTGCCCCTGTCTCAGTGCGTGGAAGCAGAGAGGGCGCTGCGGCGGCAGCAGCACGGGGGCTCGCGCGCTTCGCTCGCTTCGCTCGGCGCGCTCGAGAAAGGGGATGATGTGAGTTTACATGTATTTTCTTAATCTGCTTTTGCCTGCGATTTTAACCGGGTAAAGCTTTAACGTAATTCTTTTGGAAGTTATTGTTTTTTGACCTAGGTTTAACATCCTCAATATCAGTTCAAGATCATAAGAGACAAACTAATTAATTTTATTGAATAATTAGCTATTGTCCGTGACTCCGTCCGCGTAAAAAAATAAACCATAGCATTTTACTCAGGAATAATGTAGCATTCTAATGCAATGGTGAAGTAATTTTTGAAATCGGTAGATTAGTTTTGAGTTTATTCGTTACATACATACAAAAATATAAATCTTTCCTCTTTATAATATTAGTGTAGATGTATTATCAAATTAAATTGACTAGTCCGGGTTTTTGTACCTTGTTTAAAACACACGGCAAAAGCGAATATACGGCAACACATTAAGACTGCTTGGAGATTCCCTTGTTACTTTATTTGGGTTAATATTAGCTAATCGCCCTCGCGGACGTTTTAATCGAAAGAATTTGCGGATGATTCGTAAGAAATGAAACCAAAAAAATAAGTAAAAATGCTTCAAAGAACGGGAAAATTGAGTTTCCAATTTTTTTTAACCGTACGTAACTTAACTGGTCACCATTTATGCCCTCCCCGTATCGGTCAAAACTGGCTCAGAACCTCCTCGCCAATTACTAATTTGTCTTTCTGTTGTAGTCTAGCTCTTTATGAAGGTAGTACGCTCCGAGGCCCATATTATGGTCGCCTTTATCGCGGTGGATAAAACTTCCGTCACTCTCTCACTTACATGCTGGTCAGAAAGTGACAGATGTTTTATCCACCCTTATCCACGTCTATAAAGACGACCATAATAGGCCCGCTTGGCAAAAGTTTCTACACAGTATTTAAATGGTAAAACCTTATTGCTTTTGACGGGTTATCGTAGTGTGAACGTTTTGATAGCTCTTATTTAAGTAATGGCAGCAGAGTTAAAAAGAAAATGGTATATGCAGCTCAAAGGCAATATGGTTTTCCCAGTGGAATAGAGAAACTGAGTTGGAATCAGCCACCTACGTCGGTAATCCTCCCGAACGTCGCCTTATGGTAGTGCTCTTGGGTTTATTCGATTTTACATAAAACTTCTCAAGACTTACACACACACATTAACTCGCGCCTTCATTCCCAGAGTGGGGTAGTCAGAGCTACAGAATTACCAACAACTCTAAAAATTTGTTGATAATTCTGTAACCACATTTTGCACAATCAGGCTAAGATGTTTACCAGTGTATTAGTGACAGGTTGCAAGCCCATAGCCTAACAGTACTCGTACTACAAGCCTTTATTCCCTTAGTCACCTCCACGGGAAGACATGTAGTGGCACTATTCTAACCCGGCAACCTCACGGGGACTTCTTCTCAAGACTTAAAGTATCTAAAACAATAAGAAAATAAAACACGCTACAAAGACCTGACAAAAAATTACATCAGTGGCGATTAAAAATAAAATTAATGACTAATGACAAACCTGTCCGAAGTCCAAAGAGGGCGTACCTTGTGATAACATATCACGGGGCGTACCATAAATAGAAAATAGACTATCAATAGACGACTTTGATGAATTAAAATGATCCGACTATCAATTGCTCTGCACGTTTGACATCTATTTTCTGCTTCTACCTAGTCTAGCGGTCCACTCGCCAGCGTAAATTGAACCGTCGAGAACTATAGGTAATCCCCGCGGCGTCTGTGTTTTGTATGATGGTAGGGAGGTGCAGTGTGTCAGAGTTGAGTGGTCGTATAAATGTGAGTGCGGTTTGGCATTCGTTATTTGGGAGCTCAGAAATAGTTCGTGGGTTGGACGCCAAGACACGTAACGGTGACGTGGTACCACCTGGAACCGTCTACCATGCGAATGCAACGTTGCAACGGTGGACCCATAGCTATACGATCTTGAAGTGATGGATTTTTGTAAAAAAGGTTATATATAAGAGACAATCCGTAATGGTGTAGTCAATCCATGAAGGTGTCCGGTACTCAAAACAAGAGGGGGTCCGTTCATTTTAAGTTTCATTTCTTAAAAACTACGGTGCATTATTGAGCAACTTATCTTTTGAACATCCAAATATTTGTTTAAACTGCGGTATAGCACAGTCAATCTGAAACTTAGCACACAGTGTCTAGACGGAATAGCAATTAGTTTAACTATCACTTTACTATTAGTAACCACATACTTTTGAAAATTGAGCAAGGATTTATATGATTTTACACTCTTTGCCGTTTGCGTTTATCGCGTGACAAAGTGTGAATAAGGCATCCGTCACCTTCTGACACGTAAATAAGTACGAGGGTGACGGATGCTTTATCCATATTTGACACGCGATATAGACGCAGCTGTACTAGGCCCGCAGGAATAGGAAAAGCTATCAATTATAATGACGTTTTTAACTAATAAAACTTTTTAAGTGGATTGTGAACCGACGCTTAAATAGCGTAGCTTTAAAAAATCCATACAATTTTCGTTCGCTCTGGGCGATTAAGTTTCTCATCCCCAAAGTCAAGTCCGATTTCCACGATTTTTCAACATCATGTACTTAGTTATTGTGAATTATGTTCGTACGTATGCAGTTTTTTTTCGTTTCTTTCAAAAACGAATTTCAAAAATCGTAAAAATGAACTAGGTTTGAGGGGAGAGAAATTTTATCGCATTTTGTCAAGAAATTTTTAGCTTCACAATCCTTAATAAGGGCCGTTGACCGAACAAAGTCATATTTCAAGTTTCTATTAATATAGCTTTTTCATAATACATGTTTTGCAATAAAAATACTTTTGGTGACAGTGAAGGACTATTGGAGGGAGAGAGTACCGTAAAACCATACAACTGTGGTCCTGGCCTGCAACGATAGTCCAATTTAATTCAAGTTTATTATAAGAATATGATATCTATAGCTAGAGTTTAGAGCAAATGATTTTAGCCTAAACAGTATAGTATTATACGTATACCCACCAATAATAGCATTAAGTTATCGTATTTTAAGGATAATGTAATAAGAAATATTGGCCTGTAGTCTGCAGACTGCAGTTGAAGCTAGGGCCACGCGAGTTTACGGTGGTAATTTGTTTATGTTGACCATTTTCAGAAATTACTTCATTATGCATCAAATTTGTGTATCAATCAACATGATTTGAATATTTTCTAGACGTGAAATACGCTACAATTAATAGTTGATAGCTAATAGATTGTAAGCTCTAATGATACACCAAGGGGTACACAAAAAAACCCTGGGACGCTTTTAGACACAATGTTGTTGCGATTTCCACGCTGACGAAGTCGCGGGCACAGCTAGTATTCTTGAAAGTAAAATCCTTAGAATTTTGAAAGTTTTTTCTCCCGTGTGTTTGCCGGGTTAGAATAGTGCCACTCCATGTCTTCCCGTGGATGTCGTAAGAGGCGACTAAACGAATAAAGGCTTGTAGTACTGTTAGGCGGTGGGCTTGCAACCTGCCACTAATACACTGGTAAACATCTTAGCCTAATTGTGCAAAATGTGGTTACACAACTATCAATAAGTTTTTAGAGTTGTTGGTAATTCTGTAGCTCTGCCTACCCCGCTCCGGGAATGAAGACGTGAGTTTATGTAAGGTCTGTTCATCCTTACTTGTCTTATACAGGGTGTCCGGGATATAGTAGACTACCTTACAGGGCTGGATAGCTCAGCTCAGGAGTGGCCAAAATATGATAAATTATGTTTAGTAAAAGTCGCACCAAAAACGAGATATCTCAACTTTTCAAAATTTTGGAAATGCGGTACCCTGGTTCACCATTTTCGATGCCGCGGCCACATTTATTAGAATTTTTCAGTTTCATTTGCTGTTAAATATAGCTGTTTAAATTTGCTATAAGACCCTATCAACGAAATTAATAAAAGTTTAGCAGTATTTTTTAATTGTTCAAATCAAATTTAAAGTTTAGGAATCTGTGTTTAACTTGCGGCAAGTTTAACATCGCACGGTGTAAAAAAAATGTATTAAGACTTGTAGTGCTGCTTTCCTAAAAATTGGCCTGGTTAATGGAGATTCTAAAATGATATAACAATTGAGTTTATTGATTACAGCAGCGAAGTTATTAATAAGTTTGCCCAACAAAGACTGAATTTTATCAAACTAGCGAATTTAATAAACGACTTTTGCTTCCGTTTAAAATCAGGTTAGCTGGTTCTAAATGTTTTAAAAGACAGTTTACATTAATGTGAAATACAACGACGCTACGATAAAAGGTAATAACATACATTTTCTTAAATTTAAAGCAAGTGTTCGAATTGCTTGCCGCCAGCCCTAATGCAGGCTCGGCAGCGTTTCATGAACGACCTCTTGAGTTCGGAGGCATATCGTCGCTCACCAATTTGTCGGTTAGCTTCCAAAGAGGTAATTTTCACATAAACTCCATTCTGATTAATTGTTGTTAGTAATACTGGCCACCAAACTTTCAATTCCAGATTGAATTAATTAGACCATTACATCGTTAGTTTTTTGTTTTCTTGTCAACAGTTCAATGAAGTTGAAAGCAAAATTAAACTATCTTATTGTATCACATTGAAAAAAAATGTCTCGAGGGCCATACATATCGGCAGAGTATGCAAATATGCATTTTATTTACGGCGAGTGCAGAGGAAATGGCAATGAAGCTGCTGCACTTTACGCAGAAAGGTACCCCGACGCACGCCATCCAGATCGTCGTATATTTTCTCGGGTTCACATCGCGTATAGCGAAGGAAGAATACCTGGTCATGGTGCAACTAGCCGCAGTGAAGGAAGACCTCAAAATGAGTACGACGAAATTGTACTGGCCGAACGAGACGCCGAACCAACAACGTCTGTAAGGGCTATAGCCGAACGTACGGGGATAGGAAAATCTACTGTCCATTCTATTTTACAAAAATACGAGTTTTACCCATTTCATGTGACTCGTGTTTCAGCGTCAGAGTTTGACTCTATTGCCGAGAGATTACGCACTAAGAATAACATTTTGTCAAACGATGTTGCAAAAAATCAGTGAAGATTCAATTTTTTTTAACAAAATCCTTTGGAGCGATGAATCCACATGTCGTAGAGATGGTTATCTTAACCTCCACAATCTACACCATTGGGAGGTGCGTGACCACAATCCCCACGTAATGCGAGAAGACCGAAGCCAGTATGAATTTAAAATAAATTACTGGACGGGCATTTTGGACGGCAATATCATTGGACCTTTCGAGCTGCAAGGAAACTTAAACGGAAGAGGGTACCTGCAGTTTCTTCAAGAGTCGCTTCCAATACTATTAGAAGATACGCCCTTAGAGCTGAGAATAACCGTGGCTACAACATGATGGCTGTCCAGCCCACTATGCATTACCAGTGCGAAGGTTCTTGGACCAAACATATCCTAACCGGTGGATTGGTCGTTCAGGGCCAATTTTTTGGGCTCCTCGTTCACCAGATTTGAACCCTCTAGACTATTTTTATTGGGGTTGTTTAAAAGAAAGAATGTACGGCAAACCTATTGCCTCTTTGGAAAAGCTGCGTAGTCGCGTCGCAGAAGTTAGCCGACATATTGGTGAGTAACGATATGCCTCCGAACTCAAGAGGTCGTTCATGAAACGCTGCCGAGCCTGCATTAGGGCTGGCGGCAAGCAATTCGAACACTTGCTTTAAATTTAAGAAAATGTATGTTATTACCTTTTATCGTAGTGTCGTTGTATTTCACATTAATGTAAACTGTCTTTTAAAACATTTAGAACCAGCTAACCTGATTTTAAACGGAAGCAAAAGTCGTTTATAAAATTCGCTAGTTTGATAAAATTCAGTCTTTGTTGGACAAACTTATTAATAACTTCACTGCTGTAATCAATAAACTCAATTGTTATATCATTTTAGAATCTCCATTAACCAGGCCAATTTTTAGGAAAGCAGCACTACAAGTCTTAATACATTTTTTTACACCTTACGATGTTAAACTTGCCGCAAGTTAAACTCAGATTCCTAAACTTTAAATTTGATTTGAAAAATTAAAAAAACTGCTAAACTTTTATTAATTCTGTTGATAGAGTCTTATAGCAAATTTAAACAGCAATCTTTCACAGCAAACGAAACTGAAAAAATCTAATAAATGTGGCCGCGGCATCAAAAATGGGGAACCAGGGTACCGCATTTCCAAAATTTTGAATAGTTGAGATATCTCGTTTTTAGTGCGACTTTTATTAACATAATTTATCATATTTTGGCCACTCCTGAGCTGAGCTATCTAGCCCTGTAAGGTAGTCCACTATATCCCGGACACCCTGTATAGTAAGCAACCTCAAAATGAACCTTTTTTGGCTAAAACAGCTCTTTTATGGTAAATAAAGTAAACTGAATAAACATTTTGGACATCACTTGGCCAATGTATTGTCTGTGATTGCTTTATTTTGTTTAAAATAGCTGTTTTAGAAAATTGTTTACTATATAAGACAAGTAAGGATGAACAGACCTTATGTATGTATGCAACAAGTTGTATTTAAAAAAGTAACGAATGTAAGAAATGTAAATAATTTATGGAATTGATGTAAACAATCTACTAGTATTATGTTGATGTTAGTTGCAAATACTTATATTCTTTTGACAATATCGAGTAGGTAAATAAAATTACTAAATTAAAAAAAAAATTAAGGCCCTCTTGTTTGATCAGTAGTTAAACTACCTAATTGTTAAAATTCGAAATAGGAATGGAAAATTTGACACATTTCCTTGAGATTTTAACCATTAGTAACGTTTTTTGACTATTAGTTTAATCTTTCTTTTTCTGGTTATATATGGGCTTTAACTAAGATAAGATAAGATAAGATTTTTATTCGTAAAAAAAAACTTGCAATACGGTACAGAGTAAGTACCAATCTTTTCCTTTAATCAGTGCTGTTCTTGAGATGGGCTCCAAAGCGCACTTAGGGCCGTATTAATAAACACATCTTGGCCGATATGCCGGTCACAAGATACGTCAAAGTAAACGTCAAACCATAGAACACTGTCATTTTTGACGCATCTCGAGACGAGCATTAGAGTTGAGATTAGTTTATTAGTACGGCCCTTAGTCCCATCATCTGGTGCCCTGTGTGTTAGGGTGTTTCCTTTTCACATTTTGCAATATTTCATTAATTTCTTGAATTACGAGGGGCGGCTGATAAGTAATCTCCTTGGTCAGAAATATATACAAAAATAATGCTGGCTGGTATGGATTTATATTCGTTTGTTATTCTATTTTCAAAATGTATTACATTCATTTGTTTATTGCATCACGTTTATTTGTCTCCTACAATTGTTTCAAACATGTCGGTAGAAAAAGTGAAAATGGATAAAATCGAGCAGCGTGCGGTGATTAAGTTTTTGACTAAAGAAGGGAATACGCCTTCGGAGATCAGACAGCGTATGTTACGTGTGTTTGGCAGTTTGTGTTCTTCCGAATTTGTTATAAAGTTTTGGTCAAAGCAGTTTAAGTTAGGTCGTGAGAGTCTGGAAGATGATCCTCGTAGCGGAAGACCAGTTTCGGCCGTCACCGATGAAAATGTAGCCAGGGTGAAAAAAATTATATTAGAGGACCGACGAGTGAAGCAGTGGGAGATAGCTAGAGATGTGGGCGTCAGTAAAGAGCGAGTCAATGAAATAATTCATGAGCATTTGAACATGTCCAAGGTTAGTGCACGTTGGGTCCCCAGAATGTTGACTGCATTTGACATGGAGAGGCGTGTCAAATGTTGCGAAGAGTTTTTGGAGAAGAGTCGAGGGAAAGAGGAAGAAATAATTTCTAGAATTGTAACATGTGATGAGACTTGGATTCGACAATGGGACCCGGAAAGTAAGCAAGAGTCGTTACAGTGGAAATTTAAGGATGAGAAGCCGCCTCGGAAATTCAAGGTCTGTCCATCGGCAGGTAAACTTATGGCTACAATCTTTTGGGACACAGAAGGGATTTTGCTCATAGATTATTTACCGAAGAAAACTACAATGAATGCTGATTATTACTCAAACTTACTATACCAACTAAGAGAGACAATAAAAGAAAAACGGCGAGGTAAACTAAACAAAGGTATTCTGATTTTGCACGATAACGCACCAGTGCATACCGCCCGCACAACGAAGCTAGCAATTAAAGACAATGGCTTCGAAACCATTGACCACCCCCCTTATAGTCCAGATTTAGCCCCCTGTGACTATTTTCTGTTTAGACTTCTCAACAAAGACCTCAGGGGACGAAGGTTTATGACCGATGACGAAATGAAGGCTGCGGTTACTGACTTTTTTGACGACAAACCGAAAGATTTTTTTTTTAATGGTTTAAATTCAATATTTGAAAAATTTAATAAGTGCATTTTACTAGCAGGGGACTATATAGAAAAATAAAAAAAAATTAGCCACGGCAGTCTTTTGTTTCATTGTTAGGTAGATTACTTTTCAGCCGCCCCTCGTATTGGTAACACTATCTAAAAGAAGAGTATTCAAAATAGTAATAAAATTAGTTTACATTTATGGTTTACAAATTTTGACAACTTTTAAAATTAATTTGTATAATTATGCAATTCATCGAAGCCGCAACCGTCGGAAAAACTGTGACGATTGTCGATGTTATTATTGTTTAACGTAAGTTGGCAGGAAATTTAGTTAATGTTTGTTGTTTTTGAAAAAATTGTTAAGATTGAAAATCTGCTATCACATAAGTGGTCAATTTGTGTAACACAACTAAATATTTTCTAATTTTCGTTCGTGCATACAAAAAGTCTGCAATTATGTATTTTTTCCATAAAAATATGAAATACAACTATGTACTCGTTAAATAATGTTTTCGTTCGTCGTTTATCCAGGGTTAACTAAAATAATCCAAAACGAGATAAGTTGAATCGTTAAGCATGGGATGAAAATGATTAATTGCATCTTAAAATACTTATAGTTCTAGGGGGGCATGCGCAAAATAACTAGCCAATCTAATAACGTCACTTATGCCTATTTATTTTATTTATTTATTTCATTTATTTTTCTAATAACAATGATTCATTTAAAATACCTACACTTGATAATTAACTAGGCTAGAATAAAATTACACACGTAAATATTTATATATTTCCCTCAATTAATATTTATTATTAATACAAATAATTTAAGAATTAATGTGACTTTAAAACAAAATGCCAAAACGTCTGTTAAACCCAACGTAAAGCTAACTCTGGCATAATTAATCACCAGGTTATCAGACACGCGCAAGAGTTTATTTTTGTTGGTATTGGGCAAGAATGACCGATGTAGGGACGTGACGTCGCCGTGGCTGACGTCAGAACGAACGTAATGGCACAGATTAAATAAGAGTTACTTCGAAAGTAATGGGTTCATATCTGGGGATCGGGGTGGCCACGGCCAATATATTTTTCCACTTTGTTCTAGCCTATCTTGCTTCTATATTTTTATATTTTTTAACGTAATGGTAGCTCTGATTCATATGTCAATAAGAGCTATTATAATGTTAACCATATTACTATGATACAGGTAGAGGATATACACCAGTTTGCAATCATATATAGATTTTTAAAATAAAATAAAATAAAATTGTTTTTGTATTAGAGTGCGATTAAGTTAAGTTTGAAATTTTTAGGTTTAATCCCGGTATACCGAGACCCCACGCCATTAAGGCGTTGGCTAAACCCCATGGCTTAAGGCGTTGTTCTTATTGGTAGGCAGTGATTAAAATCAATTTTTCTCAACACTGCTCAGAAATATGACATTTTTTGGTCAGGGTTGGTCAGAATTAGCACTTAAGGCCGTTTTCACACAAAATAAAAACATTCTTGGCCTATTTCATACTAATTTAATTACGTAAATAATGAATTAAAGAAAAAGTCCTCGCAGTAGCTGAGAAAAGCCTGTCTGCCTCAGCAGAAAGTGCAATTTATGGACTCGAACACTAGAGCTACTCTACTCTCACTCTATATGACTCGTAATTTCGCCGTAAGTCGCGTACTTTCAACCCTCGGGAACAATATTCTATTATAGGTATATTTTTTATTTTAATATCCATGAAAGGCAAACGAGCAGACGGGCCACCTGATGGTAAGCAGTCACCGTCGCCCATAAACATCAGCAATGCCAGGGGTACAGCGAAGTGGTTGCCGTTCAGTGAATACTTTTTTTTAGTCGCGTTTATCGGAGGACATGTCATGATGCTGAGGAAACACTGTTTTTTTATTAATGCGTAAACTTAGAATTTTTATTTTGATAACTAAATCAAATTTAAAGATGTTTTTGTTTTAAATATAATAAAAGTAAATTGACACGATCATTAAAAAAAAAACATTTGCACTACAAAAAAAAAGAATAACCTGTACAAAGTTAGTACCTATAGAAAGGCGCAGCACTGCCCACAACGTCTTGACGTTTATAAGTCGTTACTACTCACTCCTATAAAGATACTCGTAGATTGTCTACGCTAAATTAATGCATTTGAAACACTACAGCTATTTGCAAACGCGGGACGATTAGCTGAAAACGTCCGAACGCTAGAACTGAGTTATTATGTTGCTCCTAGTATTTATGCTCTCCCAGTATTTAGTGCACTCACATGCCAGTAATTGAGGCACAAACGATAAGTGGCATTCCATAGCAATAGGTCAAACAGATGGTTAGAGACGTTTCGGTGACTACTATTTGAGGAACCGACTCAGAGTTTATTTTATGCACTATCTCATAGCGTCTGTCTGTTTATTTTCGCTGTGCGACGCTTTACGTGCATTTTGATAGTGACCTTTGGTTACTTATTTAATGAAATAATATGAAATTTAGCAAAAAAACTGGTTTTAGTTACCTACCTAACTGCTTAAGAATTCCCACAGTTTAGGAATACTTTTGCAGCATCATAATTTGTGGAAAATAGAAAGCCACATGGACGGCAACCACCTTAAATGTTGGAAATAGCAAGTTCTACGCAAAGGAGACTTACTTTTATTTTTGAAAATAAAAAATACAGCATTATTGTATTTTTGAAAAAATCTACTTCCCTAACCGGGAATCGAACTGGTGGAATATGACAAAACAATAAAGTCGTGTTTTATGATACAGACCGAAAGGGTCATTGATAGTAATAATTTATGTCTATAACGCATACACCTTTAAAGTAAATAAATATCGTAAAAAAACTTTATTTATTATTTTTTCATCATCGACCAGTTCGATTCTCGGTTAAGGCAGGTACATTTTCAAAAATAAATGCAGTATTTTTTTTAAAGAAATCATTTATTGAAAATGACTTTATTTACATCCAACTAAGTACAGAATTCAACATTAATACAAATTAAAAATTAAAACTAAACGTATTTAAATTAAAATTAAACTAAGCTACTCAAATATTAAAGATATAAATAATAATCACCACTATAAAAAGAACATCCCCTCTAGCAGGTCCGCTCGCGGCATGGTCCCCAATAATTGTTTTAAAAAAAGTCTCCTTTGCGTAGAATTTGCTCGTCCATGTGGCGTTCGTTTTTTCCACCCTCCATAGCCTATACTACATCTGGGATAAAGTGCAATTCAACGATACCCCGCACTTTAGAATCCGTCTCACCCTTTAGTCAGTTTAGTTTACGGAGTAACTCTTCGTTAATCTGTGGTTTAGCTTACAGAAGGTCACCAACCGCTAATACCTGCTAGTATTTGCCTAACAAAATGAGAAATGTTTTTTACCCAACTGGCGCAAAGCGCAAAAGGAAAGTTATGTGTTTGACCTGTATGTATGTCCGACTCTATAATATGTTCCCTCGTAACTACTAACCGGCTAAACTTATTTTAATAAATTATACGTGGTTAGATTCGTCGTAACCACCAGAGTGTCATAGGTGATATTAAAATTATTGGAAATCAAAATGGCGGATTTTTGGCGCCAAATTGCGCGGCATGAAAACTAACATTATGTTGACAACATTATTCAAACAGCAGTTGGGTTTTCAAAGCATGCATTTTGTTATTCATTTACACTGTTCGCCGAAGATGGTCTTAGTCGCGGCCACAAAACAGCAGCAGTAGTCGTAAAAATCACTATGCCTACCTCGATGGAAACGGACTCGTATATCCACATCACTCGTCCACATATTGCCTCCTCTATCTCACCCCAAAGTATCCGGTCCTAGGCTTATCTCATTCAGCTACCCGATACTCTAAGCACAGGGCCCTGCCAAGACGCACTACGCTTAACGTTTCTATTCGTTTCGTTTTTAAACCAATCGCGTCACTGGAAGATGACGTGATACGAAAAGTCACGTGGTCTACCAGTGATGCGATTGGTTTAAAAACAAATCGAATAGAAACGTTAGTTAGCGTAGTGCACCTTGTCTGAGCCCTCAGGGCTCTATCCTACTGGGTAAAACCATGTTGCCTTTGACATGTTATCGTATTGTCAACGTTACGATAGCTCTTATGCACTAGACCAGCGGTCGGCAACAGGCGGCTCCTGGCTATTTTTTATGTAATCGGAATTTGTACACATTTCTAATAATCACAAACAACTTTACTTAAATAGTTGAAAAGTAATGAGGGCGCGAAGTAAGTAGAAAAATAAATATTATTCGCGACTTACAGACGAGCATTTGAGTGCCATCTTGCGAATTTCATCTACCAACATGACGCCAAACATAACTCATATAGCCGGACAAATACAGCCTCAAAAGTCGTACTAGCTGATTTTTAAGGCTGTATTTGAGCGAATTAGAATCTGTTGTTTGTTTTCATACTTAAGTGTGGACTTATGCGTATTGTTGATCTCAGTTGTTAGAAGTGACAATTTAGTTTATTTTTCTGTTTTATTGGGCTTTTGTTTCTGTACCACTTATAATTTTAATAAACAAGTATAATTTGACATTTATTTCTTAGTATCCTTATACAAGTACCTACTCTTAAATAAATGTGTCGTTTTCGGGCGAAATATGCTGCATCGTCGTTTGTGAATAAGGCGCTCTTTACATAAAAATGTATATTAGTATTCATCCTTATTGACTATCGACAATGTGGTACCTTTTGTCTGTAAAGTCATAAATTATTAAAACTTGCGGCCCGCGTCAATTTCGTTAGCTATTATGTGGCCCTAGGCTGCTAAAAGGTTGCCGACCCCCGCCTAGACAGTAATTAATGCCGGCCGAATTAGAATAGAGGCCCTAATCATGCCCACACCACACGATTGCTAAGGAAAATCCGCCTTCCTTGCCTTGGCCACCACTCTGATGTTACCCTAGTCCACAAACCGTCTTTAAGTCTAGCCAAATACATTATAACCACTATCATCACATTTACTGGACCAAAACCATAAAATCTGAAGTCATTAAACCCTAATTACCATCGCATAAACCGCACCATTGGATGATATAACCAGGAGCACAGCCAGACGCGGCGGTAGACGGCTCGCGTATGACAGGCCTGCCAATCAGGAAACCATAAATCGCTAATGACAGCCGGTTTGTTTGCGCGAACGCGATCTAGTCTAGACGCGGGCGCATTGATAGTCGCTTAACGCGGTGAGTTGATTTACTGTCGAGTGAAGATTAGGATGCGTCAGTTGTGATACTTGAATTTTTGGTTTTATGATATTTCGAAGAGAAAAATGAAACATAATTTATTATTAATTTATTGGAGTTTCAACCTCGGAAGAACCGTTTTTGGTCGTTTAAAAGTTACCACCCTTCGCTCAACCCTCATTTACGCAAAAAAAAGCGTCAAATCGTAATCAATAAAGTCATTAAATTCAGTTCAGCGTACGTGATCGCATCCACGTGTAAAAAAAACGATAAATCCAATGCGATTATGACATAAAGGCCCATACTTCACAAAATTATAAGGCTACATCTGCCATGGAATTGCCAAGGCAGATTCAACACTCTACTTGTATCGATATAGTTGTATATCCAATGGAAGTTTTACAACCGGTTGTGTCTCATACCAGGGCAGCATAGGTCGTTTGACGCTGGGCGCGTCACGGTGACGTCACGCGGCTCGGGTTACCTGCACGGCCTTCCATCGCTCGCTTTCATTAAGGCCACGATAAAATTATCGTCTGACGCGTCTCACACATACGCCTATCCCGATATCTATTCGGCCAGAAATAAACTCCACT
Source organism: Acleris literana (assembly GCA_946894065.1). Lineage (NCBI taxonomy): Eukaryota > Metazoa > Arthropoda > Insecta > Lepidoptera > Tortricidae > Acleris > Acleris literana. The sequence goes on from OX335686.1 coordinate 16,259,971, forward strand.
ATAAGATGTTTGAATTCCCGCCCATTCCTGTACCGCCCGTGAACTCTTGCATTTCGCCGCTTCGTCCGTTCCTTGACTGTATAAGACTTATGTAGACCTAGTGCTCAGTGACTCACCATTTATTCTACATACACTGAAAAAAATAATTGGTCGCTTGTAACAAGATTGTGATTGTTGTGCATAAGCGTCTTGATCCCATACGAGCCTGACAAGACGATAGATACATCAAATAAGACGTTAGATACATCAACTATGATGTTAGTTGAATCACTAAAGAAATTGCTGTCGTTAACTATCAGCTTTGGTTGATATTTATTTATTTATTTATTTATTTATTTATCAAGGGAAACAAACAGCAATATATAATACATTATGGTTAATACATTGTAGCTAGAACATTGGCCAAAACAGTTTCCACTACTGGATTAAATACACTTGATGCTCAAGGAGAACTTAAGAACTAAAGAAACTTTGGTTAATTGTTTCAGCGTTTGAACATGCATTAATGCATGCACTTAAGTGAGAAACTCATAATCAGATCACAAGTGTTACATTACAGCTTTCTTCCAAAATAATCAAACTTATAATATAATTAATATCTTAACTATTGTAATCATTTTTTGTCAACTAAGTGAAAATCTCTCTTTGTTGGCTCTCATTTTTTTGAGTGTATGTAAAAACAAGGTTCTATGATAAGTAAATAGTAGATTGTACAACAAGTGCATAAAACGCACCATTTTACGCGAGACGTTTATCCTATGTGGATATAAAGTCGAGTGTTAAATGGGTTTTATGGACGAGTTGTACACTCTAATTTTCACTTCGATTGCGAGGAAATGAAATAGCGACATGTAAATTATTGTAACACAAATATTGACAATGAAAAAATAAAGTATGGTTCCCGCCAATTAACTTTTTTTTTTCATTTTTTTTCATTTGGTACGTGACATCTGACTTAGGTTAAAGTTGTTCGTGTGGCTGCTGGACCGATTGCCTTGGCCTTCGACGAAGATTTTACTTTATGCACTAGAGCATAAAAAGCGACTTTATGTCGCCTACGCACGACATAAAGACGGACTTTTGGAGCATGAGAAGTGAAAAACCATTTGCGTGACAAAAGTTTGCTTGCGCGAACAATTTTATAAATATGGAGTCACTTATTTTACTGTACTAACAGTATAAGAAGAGTTGTTGAGTCATTTCGGTCATTTGATGCAGAATTAACATAGTATTAAGTATACAGAGGGCTCAGACAAGATGCACTACGCTAACTAACGTTTCTATTCGATTCGTTTTTAAACCAATCGCGTCACTGGAAGATGACGTGATACGAAATGTCACGTGGTCTACCAGTGACGCGATTGGTTTAAAAACGAATCGAATAGAAACGTTAGTTAGCGTAGTGCATCTTGGCAGGGCCCTCTGTTGTAAAAAAGGGGAACGACTCTCTGACGACTAACCACAGTAACTGGTGAAGTTTGTACGAAGGAGCAATATTTAGAATTGCGTGTTTTGTGTTTTTATTGTTAGACCTCTAGGAGTAATTCATTGCCGACAAAGTTTTCTTGTTTACCTACAAATCAATTGAAGTGTTCATGTTCATTACGACTGACATGTTTTTTTTTTTACATCTTTCGAAAGTGACACTGGCGTACAGTGAAACCATTTTCTTAATAGCGATCGGCAATAATCGTTGTTCTATGACACACGAGTGACAAATATACTGTCAGTTGCGAGTGCAAGCGTGATAGCCATAGCCAGCCGAAAAAAAAACATTTGTATAGAGTCCGAGCAGCAGCGAGCGGTGACACAAAAAAAGCGGCAAATCTAAAGTATCACTAGCTGGTAACACGAAATGCATAGCGACTGGATAGATAATCATAATGTAGCTTGTTTCATAGGTATAGTACATTACTACAGAGGCCGGGAAGTAGGGGGTTGCCGGCCGAGTTTATTTAGAGTGGATAGTTACGAGGCTGGCAACCCCTTTTCACGGCGAGGTATATATAGTGCTTTTCTCAAACATATAATTCATTAAAAAAATTAAAACAAAAATTACAACGTCAAATAATAGGAGTGCATAAACATTAAAAGTAACCTACAGTGCTCAGTCATCCGCGCTGTGTCGGGTGCGCCGCCGCTGCGCCGCCGCGCGGGCCACCCCGTGCTACACCGCCTGCGATCTAAGTTGCGCTACGCACCCCTAATACCCTCTGCCCTCCTGGTACCAGCAATAATATTAAAAAAAACAGCTATCTAGCCTGTTCATAAACAGCCGCCATGTATACATAAAAATAAAAATAAAGATACTTCCCGGCCTAGGCCTTCAATTTTGTATGAAATTCCTTTACAGTTCTCTCGAGGTGTTCCGCCCGCAACGTGATACTTTGAGGCCCAAAATATCTAACATAAAAACATTCCGTTGCATGTTTGAGAAAAAATTGTTGCCATATTTATAATGAAGAATTTGAGAAAAATGCTTGTCACCACTCGCTGGTCGTACTCTATGTTAAGAATATCGGTTCACACGTCCGTTTAAATCATACTGTTCCGTGAATTAAGAATTTACTACACAAACAAGCCAAAGTGCTCGCAAATGTGGCATACTGTATAATAGTAGGTATATTATAGAACTACATCGTTATTTACGATTGCTGGTTGAATAACTCAATTTTAACTGTTTAGTTAAACCTCAGACTATGTATTTCGGTATTTACAGCTGTTTTATGATTATTTAGTCTTAAATCGTTATCTATTTTATTAGAATGTCTTTGTAAGTACAGTATGTGAACGGCAATTGTATAATATATATTTATCAGGGGACAATGTCACAACAATTGACTTAGTCCCAAACTAAGCTCTAGTCTTGTACTATGTGTAGTAGACAACGAGATAAATACTTATATAGAGAAATATATACTTAAATACATAGAAAACATCCATGACGCAGGACCAAATATTCGCTCTCATCACACAAATATCTGCTCTTACCGGGATTTGAACCCAGGACCGCTAGCTTCGTAGGCAGGGTTACTACCAACTAGGCCAACGCGAACTAATCCCATAAGGGATTTGTCCTAGTTATCATTGGAGTCAAATAAGTGTGGACAATGCGAGGGGACAGATATACATAAATACAAATGAGAAAGAAAGAAAAATCTCGTAAAAAAAAAATATAAGTAGATAAGTCGCACATGACAATCAATACCGTCTGAACTCGAAATATGACAGTGTTGAAAAATTTATTGTAATTTCAAACTAAATAGTTATGCATTACAATTTATTTTTGAGTTAATACGGTATTGAATGTCATGTGCGAAATAAATATATATTAACACATACGCAAATAGAAATTAAAACCTACAATTAAGCTGTCATTGTCAGTGGTGGTAGCACCTTGTGCAATGCCCTTCCAGGTCGCTATCTCCATCTTAGAATGTATGTGTGAGATCCCAATATTTCGACGATCAAGTAAGACACTAACAGGAGTTAGCAGCTTGAAGTGGCAGTGGGCCGGCCACATGCGCCGCAGAATGGATAACCGCCGGAGTTATCGTGTTGTTGATGGAGACCGCGGATCGGCAAACACAGTGTAGTGAGAGACGATCTTCGCAAGGTGGCTGGCAAGAGCTGGATGACAGTGGCACATCGTGCTCAGTGGCGTGAAATGGGAGAGGCCAGTCCAGCAGTAGACTAGTATAGGCTGATGATGATGATGATGATGATGATGATGATGATGATGATGAACAGGAGTTGTAGCCCTAACGTGACTGAGACAATCCCTAAGTGCGGTTTTATCTAACTACTCTAGTGGATTAAGGGATGCACTGAGAGATAATTTAAACTTCTGTGGCCCGTTTCACGAAGCTACAAGTTACAAATTACAAGCCGAAGTCTCTTTCTAACTCCTTTTGCTAGAAAGAGAGTTCTGTTTGTAATTTTGTAACTTGTAGCTTATTGAAACGGGCCGCTGTCAGTCACTTCTGTCACTCGTTTGTCGCTCGCATCTCCCTTTCTATCTACAAGCGAAAAAATAAAAATTGTGCTACACGTGCTGGATGTCTATTGTACTCGGTAAATTTATACTGCTTTTGACATTGATAAAAAACTTGATTGATCGGTTGGTTTTTGAGAAATTGTTTGTCACTAGTGTACTTCTTTTACCATTTTTTTGGTTTTAGCTGGAAGATATCAAATTCGCCTTTGTACTTGTTGTTTCTAACATATTGCCTGTATTTTGTATTTATTTTTTATTCTTGTACAATAAAGAGTTTACATACATACATACATGTTTTCGTGTTGTCAACTTTGTGATAGCTTTTAATTGACCATAACGGCAGCCGAGTTATTAACAATACGATAACATGTAAGCAATATGGTTTTACAGAGAAGGATAGAGCCCCTAAAGTCAAGACTCAGTTTCATTGGTCGATAGCCGGCCTGCTTTTCGAGATACATTGCATCGCTGCAATAGATCCCGGCTCGATAATGTCAAAACAACTCGTCAATGGATTGCTGAAAGCATGCAGACAAAATCCAATCCACTCACATAATTCTGCTCTCTATTCCAGAGTGAGTCGTGCGACTCCGGCGAGTGGGGGTGGTCGGGGCTGGAGGAAGCGGCGGGAGGGGGTCCGAAGGTGCCCGCGCTGGTCTCGGCCTGCCTCGCGCACCTGCGGCGGCACGGTCTTCACACTGTCGGCCTCTTCCGGGTGTCGGCCTCCAAGAAGAGAGTTAGACAGGTGAGGGACATTCTGGGGCTGGGGACGTTATGTGGCTCTTGTTGTCACGTGATTGAGCGAGACCATAACGCCAACAATATACAGGATAATCAGGATATTGTGCAGGATCCGTCCGGATCTTTTAACCTACCGCCAAGCAGCTGTGTTCGCATTGTTGTGTTCTGGTGTGGGGATAAGACAATCAGTCGAAATACTAGCATAGAGGCATTCCATCTTAGTCCAACCCGCAGGGAATTTATTCCAATTTATGTTAGCTCATCTTGCTGCTTTATTGTATCATGCTTTATGGTAAGTTGGATCTGAGTCCCATAGTCATTTGAATTCTCAAGACTACAATCTCAAGACTGTAATCCTAAGACTGCCTCAATGCTAGATTTGTACCAGTTGTCTTTTGTCTCAGTTGTAGTTGTTATGAAAATGTAGGTTTATACGTTTTCGTTTTTAATTAATTTATTAATTTATTTCATTTAGGTATTCTATTGCGGAAAACAAACAGACTCAATTTTTCATAACATCTACAACGGGTCTATATTGACTGACATAATTATTATTTATAGTCATAATGTGCTTTAGGTCATAATCATCGCAAGTCATAACGTGTTTTTTTAAAGAAACTGTTACTTTTTTAGGATTTTTATGAATCAAACCTAACCTAACCTAGCCTTATCTACACGTTAGATATTTCAGAACTTCTGAAAAGTTTACAGTTTCAGCGATATAAAAAATTATGACTATCAAAAATTATGTCAACAATTACATTATGACCAATAAAATTATGGGAAACAAAGGGCTCCCATCTACAACATATTCAAAAATCGTAAAAATCTTAATTAAAATCGTACTAGATTTAAGGGGATAGAAACGGTATCACATTTTGTATGTTTTTTTTTAATTATCCGCACCCTTTACGTATTCTTTACAACGATCCATTGCTGGCATTTGGTCTATTTACAGCGCGTTGCTAAGACAGAACGGGCGTTCTATATCGATCAGGAATTACGGCCCATATCGATACACTTCGCCAGAATAAAACATCGACAGAATTAGACGTTTCACTAGCGGAGCGCGGCTGACCCAGTTGTTAGGATGAGTAACAAACGAGCGGTGCGGGTTCGAAGTGTTTAGGTTTTGGTAACAAGCTGTTATCTTGATGATAATTGCGTAAAGCTGTGTGTCTTGTTGTGGTTTATGTTGAAATACTTTGACCTTTGTTCCGTACAAAATTGCAAAAAAGGAACCCTTATGATGAGATTTCGATGTCGAGAACTTATCAAATTGAAATTTGGCTTAGGTTAGTGCTTGCCCGCATCTATTAATTTAGAAGTGACAACACTACTAATGATCTCTTAAGAGCTATTTACGCTTTTATGAATAAGAGGATAGCATTTACAATCATCTTACCCCCCCCAAATATACAATGCAGACTGCTGTGCAGGCTAAAGAGTTATATTGTGGTGGTATCAAATTGTATAATGCTAGCTAAAGTATTACATACATACATACATAATCTCACGCCTTCGTTCCCAGAGTGGGGTAGGCAGAGCTACAGAATTAAAAACATCTCTAAAAACTTGTTGATAATTCTATAACCACAATTTGCACAATTAGGCTAAGATGTTTACCAGCGTATTAGTGACAGGTTGCAAGTCCATCGCCTAGCTTAAGTATTATCCTTGCCATAAGCCTTATTTAAAAAATGACTTGACTGAGTTTCTTCTGGCGTTTCTTCTCGGCAGCGGTCTACTTTTTGAAAGCGCTGGTAGATTTTTGACGAGTAAAACCGTGCTGGATGTTAGTTAAGTTTGATGAAAATCGGTTGGCCATTAACGAGTTATCAGCTCTTAAAGTAGGAATCACCATTATATCTTTTTTTCAGTTATTGTTCAATGTCTTATCTGTTTCAGCTGCGTGAGGAGTGGGAGCAAGGGCAGGAGGCGGCCCTGGACGCGGCGGTGTGTCCCCACGACGTGGCCACGCTCCTCAAGGAGTTCCTGAGGGACCTGCCGGATCCCCTGCTCTGTAGGGAGCTGTATACTGCGTTCCTGTGCACGCAGAGTGAGTTTATTGAGGGCAAAATCTCTATTTATACTGTTCCATTCGTAGAAATATGAAAAACTGTTATTTAAATTAATACTACTTGCCCACCAGCGGCATCGCCCCGCTGTAAATTTCCGAGTTTACCGGTGAATTTTTCTTTTTTTTTCGGTCCTACAAACCTTGTCCTGACAATAACAAACACAACATAAAAAGGTTTTAAATTGGGCCTCAGTATGTTTTTAAACAAAAACATGTTTCCATTTTTATTCTCTGTTGATATAGCAGCTGTAGTTAATACAAACTGTATAGCAATTTCAACTGTCTATCTATTACCGTTCATGTCATACAGCCCGTTGAGAGACAGACAGACGGACGGATAGCAGAAGCTTAATAGTGTTGGCACCATTTGGTGTAAGAGCTTAAAAAACCCTTCTCTTGTATTTCCAGAAATCCGCAACCGCCGTCTCCAATGGGAAGCAGTCCGGCTGATCGTGCAGCTGCTCCCGACGGCGCACCGCGACACACTGAACGCGCTGCTGTCGTTCCTCTCGCACCTGGCCGAGCACTCGGATGACGACCGCGAGCCCGGCAACAAGATGAACGCCTCCAACTTGGCGACCATCTTCGCGCCCAATATACTGCATAAGAATAAACCTAATGAGGCTGCTAGGTGAGAATTTGCTATTATTTAACTTACTTTTTACTGAGTTCAAAATAATTTACCATCAGATGAGATAGAGGTCAATCGCTGGTCAGACTAAAAAAAAAAACTCATAACACGAATATTTGCGCAAACCGGGAACCCTTCACCGCTAGCCTCGTAGAAAGGGTCTTTACCAATTATGTTAACCGTGTCGTCAAGATTATGCATTAGCATGGCTATTGTGAAGAAAAAAAAGTAAAGGGATAGCTTATCAAACTTTAGGAAGCTTGATTTACAATTCAAGAGAAGAGAGACAGGGTTAACGTAATGTTGAAAGCGATTCTAAATGTTCTAAAGTTGTTCCATGTTGTTCATACGTTTATTTTGGGATCAGGTCAATTTGTACAAGATTTCATTGATATTGTTTAGTTAGTTTGAGTCAAACTCAAACCCATAACATTTATTTGACAAATACACACTGCAACATAACAGACATAGTACATAAAAAACAAGATTAGAGAAAATTTAGAAAAGTTTTACTGTAGTGTGAAGTCAAATTGGACTCAGCTCAGCATGTGCTGTAGCCGGAGCCATAGCATTGGTTTTCTACTGAACCCTAAACACTTAACCTCCTGATTCCAGCGCGGAGCAATTGAACGAGAGAGTGGACGTGATCAACGTGGTGCGTCAGCTGATCGAGCGGCAGGGCGAGCTGTGGACGCTGCCGGCCGAGCTGCTGCACGAAGCGTACATACACCTCGCGCACCATGCGCCCGCGCACCTCGACTCGTTACTGCTGCGCCGGTCCGAGTGAGTGTCTAGCGAGGGCAGTGTTGACTGAGGGTAGAGGGTCAACTGGGGATTGTCGACTGAGGGTAGAGTGTCGATTGAGGAGTGAGTGTCGACTGGGGGTATAGAATCGACTGGGGAGTGTCAACAGAGGGTAGAGGGTCAAAAAAGGGGCGACTGGGGAGTGTCGACTGAGGGTAGAGAGAGTGCCAATGCTAACTGAGGGCAGCGTCTTCAAGCGGTACGTTATGTACGTATGTAAGTCAGAGGCATACATACACCTCGCGCTCCACGCGCCCGCGCACCTCGACTCGCTGCTGCTGCGCCGGTCAGAGTGAGTGACTACTGAGGTCAAAGTATGTCGAGTGAGGTCAGAGTTCGTTTCAAGCGAGGGCAGTTTCGACTGGGTTCAGAGTGAGTATCAACTGAGGGCAGCATCTTGTCTAGGGCAACAGAGCTGTGAAAGCTGGTCACTTAAAAAAATCGCAAGACCTTAAGGAAATCAAGCACCCAGATGCATTCGGCGATTGTTATCGTTACATATAGTTGTCAAAAATCGTTTACAGCGTTATGCATTTTGTCTAGTCTCACTGTTTTGTGCGTTCACACAGTAGCAGTACTGTTCTGTCTACTGGGGGGTTATTATGACAAAGCTATGCAGTTTATTTTACGGTGAGCGTAAAGGACAGAGCTATAGCAGTTATATAGCTCCGTCCTTTTCTCTCAGCGTAAACTGAACTGCATAGCTATCTCATAATAACCCCCCTGTTCTGCCTCCGTGTGAAACCAGCATTATATACTCCACTATAGTCCTGCTATACCTCTCAGAAGGTTTGGTGAAGATTCACTGATGTAATGATAATTGTACTCACGTCCAAAGCGTGGTCTCTTACAGGTGTGCTCCTGAAGCCAAGGAGTCGTTAGCGGAAAGCGCGGCGCGGCGCGTGTGGTCGCGAGAGCAGTTCCTGCATGGAGCTGCAGCTACCGGCGGGCCCGCCACCACCGCCACCAGGTAATGAAGCTGATGATGAAGGGAGGGAACTGCTTCTGTGCAAGCTGGCTGTTGTGGGGGTAGTCTATATTCAGAGGTGGCCAAACAGCGGGCCAACGGGGGGCGCGAAATGTTTTATGTTTTCACAAAAAAACATTCATTCAATGCATTTATATAACAATTTAAATAATGGGAACACCTAAAAATTCTGAATTACTTTTGTCCGGATATTCATTTGTCCGAATTTTTATTTTTCCGTAGGCTATGTTACGCTGGAGTTATTAGTGTCATACGTAGGTTAGGTTAGGTTAGGTTTAATTTAAAAGCGATAACAAAAAGTTAAGTTTACTATCAAACAATTGCGTTCGGAATTATGAAAATTCGGTAGGTAGTATTTTCATCAATGCGGTATTATGAGTCTTCGGAATTATTATGTAGTGTACTCATAAATAATACATCCATTGTGATACACTCAGTGTCTGTTTCGCAACACGACGCCTTCGGTCGATGTTTTAAAATTAATGCGCATATTTCGTCGCGTTGAAAATCAAATGGCGGCATGAGAATAATATTTATTATCTGGAGAAGCTCGACATAAAAAACCCTGCTGTATTCATCACATGAAAATTGAAATAGCAATAGGATTCGTGCTATATGACACTTAAAAGGCGAACTGTTTTCAACCTATGAGTTTTCTCTTGAGCGAACAGCGGGGAGAAGCGAAAACGACCAATGACACGCGGTGTCAGACTTGCAGATTGTTCTAACAATCTCAATGGCAATATCTGCTTCTTACAGATTAAGTAATAAGTGTGATAACCCTTGTACTTAAAACATTTTAATTGATATACAAGGTGCCTCTGACCTTGGGGCTTTAAATGCATAGATCGTTTCTACTCCTGAAACTGAACTTCTTTTGTTCTGTAAGTTGTTAAAAATATGACCAAATATTTTTTTTTTTTCATAGAAGTTAAATGTAATTTTCAATGTACGCGATCCAATTCTCCATTTTCCTTTAGCCCTCGTAGCAAGGAAATGCCGCCCCCGTACCATGAGGGATTATGTGGCGATGATGTTGTACACTGATTTTAAAATTAGATTTTAACATCAATTAGTTATCTAAACTTAAGTAATTTTTTAATGTTGCAGAACAAAAGTAGTTCAATTTAGCGAGTAAAATCTATCGTTTCATTTAAAGCCCCAAGTTCAGAGGCACTCTGTATTGTGATATCAGTTCCAAAACCTGCTTAAACTGCGAAAGCTAAACAATCATACATATTCTTTTACAGTGAGAAGACAAGTTACTCCCGCAGCAGACGGACGCGAGAAACTGCATCGGATACTTCCTCGGGTTCCATGTCGTCTGCCATGACTATTATGACTAGGTAAGAAGCATAATTAACCATAGACACACCTCTGTCTTGAGAAACTAATAACAACACTTACTCTGAGACCTCTGGAGTTTCAATAATTACTGAACGTTGGGTATCAATTCCAAATCATTTTCCTTGTTCTTTGTGAAAGGGTGTCCACCCTCTGCAGTAAGACTTTGGTCCTTGGACTTTGGTCCTTGGACTTTGGTCCTTCGGCCAATATATTGTGTATTTCCGTTACTTTTCCCATCACTATAAGTTCTATTAAAACTAATTGTTATAAAAATAGGACTTATGATGATGATGATGATGATGATGATGATGATGATGATGATGATGATGATCATGATGGTAATGGTGATGATGGTGATGATGGTGATGATGGTGATGATGGTGATGATGATGATGATGGTGATGATGGTGATGATGGTGATGATGGTGATGATGGTGATCATGATGATGATGGTGATGCTGGTGATGATGATGATGATGATGATGATGATACACAGCAGGGTCCGCAGCAGCGTGGAGGAGTGCGCCAGCAGCGGCGTGGTGTGCACGCCGGCCGCCGCGCGCACTGACTCCGCGCCTGACTCTAATGACTCCGCCAGTGATTACAATGAGGTCAGTACCAGTACTAGGAGTCCAGGATCAGTGTACCAGTGTTAGGACCAGCGGTAAAGTTAGTTGGTTGGTTGGATTTGTGCCCCGCGATTAAAATTGACGTTTAATTGAACAATGAAGTAACTATTGCGGTGGGACTTCGTGGAATGAAACCATTACAAGGTTCAAAGTGCCTGTGATAATCAGTAAAATATTTAAAAAAATATATACTGTCAAATATTGTAGGTAGTACAGACTCCTATGTCGAACGGTAAAGTTTCATTTCAAAATGGCTAGGGTGACGGCACCAATGATGGACACTTTTAGCTGACAGGCACCAGTAATGGACACTTCACTCTTAATTCAAATTTCATACGGTCCTAAATTGATTGTTGCAAAACAAATGAATAACACTTATCTTCTGTAAAATAAGAGTCGAGTGTTCATCATTGGTCCTTGACCATTACTGGTTCTGTCACCCAAGCTAGTGAATAATGAAACAAAATACAAAATAAAACTTGTTTTTTAACCGATCATCAGTTTAACTTACCTTGCTTACTATTAGTCGAAATATGCCTTTAAGGCCACCTACGGTCTAAGGCTGCGGCTCTATTGAGGCGGAGACGAGCGGAGCTGTGCCAATATTAACCAGTAGAAGTCGCATGCGGTCACGTCGAGCGCGCCTTGCGCACGTTCGTTTAGATTCTATTAGTTAATATTGGCACAGCTCCGCTCCACTCCGCTCATCTCCGCCTCAGTGGAGCCGCAGCCTAAATAAATGGAAAATACATCAGATAACAGGGGTGAGGTAACACACATTGCTACCAGGGCACGATGAACACCTAGTAGTTCCTCCTCCTCTAGAACATCCTCATACGCCCCGCAGACGCTGGGCGGGTCGGACGACGACAGCTACGTGATCACGGCGTCGCTGCACATCCCGGCCGCCTTCCCCTCGCCCGCGCGCCCCGCCGCGCCGCCGCGCCGCCGCTCCACCTCCGGCTCGGAGTCCTCAGGTCAGTTATGTTCTCCTGGTATTTCAATCAATTTAACAAAAAGGTTCATTGAAAACTCTGTACATTTTCTAGCTAGTCCAAATGTTAAATATTTTCAAGAAATAGGTTTTGAAATTCATTGCTCGGGCCTGTAATACCTTTTCCAATATTCAAGTTAAATTTATATTGTTATAAATATCAATGAGTACATTGCTCTTACAATTTTCTATACATTATATACCTAGCTTGTTTTTCGCTTTTCAGTTGTTTGTTTTTATTGCAGTCGGGTTTTTTTGTTTATTTTTAATTATTTAATTTATTTAACTCTTTTTAGTTTTTATTAATAAAATAGTGGTTTAATTAATTATTACTAAGCCACATATGAGCTCTGGAGCTCAAATTTTTAATGTCGCGAAACTCTCTTTCTAGCAAAAGGAGTTTATTACTTAACACTTAACATTTACGTATTGTTTTGACTTTCCTGTCAAAATGGTAGCATCAAAGTGTTATAATGTATATATATTTGAAATGAGCTATTTAATAGCTTTCATTTGATACCCATATTGTTATAATTTTTTTTTTTTATTATTCCCTCCAATTTTTTTCGCGGATGCCATATTGAAATATTATATACCCTATGTCACTGCGGCAATTAAGACGAATCGAATGACACCTCATATGTTAAAATCCGACAAGCCGTTTAGGCTGCAGAGCGTGCCCAGAAATAGACATACATACATACATACGCTCGAAAAACATAACCCTCCTTCTGACGCAGTCGGGTAAAAAGGTTCATTGAAAACTCTGTACATTTTCATGTTCTGCCTAGTTGAAGGAATTTTCATTGTTCTCTTATCAAACTTTTTTTTACGACTACGAATATACTTATTTTATATGTTCTTCCGAAGACAGATTTTTCAGAACCCCAGATAAAAGTATCTAATGGTTAAAGTTGTCATTATCCTTTTCTTTGTCACATGGAAGAAAAGGAGAGCCAAATTTAAATTTATCTGTCAGACAGTCATTAGACTATGGAAATTGAAAAGACCAACCCCAAGCCTTCCTAGGATTTTGAAATAATTAGATGCACTAGTTGTGCTTACGTAGTCAGTCCATGAGGAAAGTGGGTTCATTTCGTGCGTGGCCGCTATAGGAGTATCTACATACATTTTGACACGAACCGAATGTTTACCTGCGTGCGTAGCTGGGTGAATTTAAAAAAAAAGGTACCTAGTTAAGGACTTAAATTAAGAAACAGTAACTTTAGTCATGTGATTTTAGTAACGAAAATTGGCCAATAAGTGGTATTTCAAATTCAATAAGCGAAGCAGATTCAATCCTCACTCGTTATCAATATGGTCGCACTTGCTACAGGAGTTGTGTCTGAGATACCACCGTTTGTCTTATAATTGTTCAATTTCGTTACTCACATGACTAAAGTTACTGTTTCTAAATTGTAGTCCTTAAACAGGTACCCTTTTTCCGTAAACCATGTATTTTGCACCTCTGTGTAATGGGCAGAGATCGGACAAATGGGTGTAATTATTCGCAATAATATGGACATGACTCAAAAGATTTTAACTAAACAAATTAAATTTACATTAGGTAATTGATAATTGATTTCTTACCTGAACTTTAATCTTGATCCTATGCAGGATAGTAATAAATAAATAATACAAAGACGCGAGGAATGGCCATTAATATTATATTAACCTAATTAAGTTTGCTCCATTAAAATCCGTGGATTGCGAAAGGAACTTTTCACCTCATAAGTTTACTTTCGCAGTGAAAAGGCATAAACTAACCACGGAAAAAATATACAAAATACTGTTTATTTGCTTTAATAAAACTACACAATAAGTATTTGTATTATTTATTTATTACTGCCTTGCAAAGAATCAAAAAATTATTTTCGGGTAAGTAATCAATTAATGTAATTTAATTTGTTTAATTAAAATCTTTGGAGTCATGTCCACATTATTGCGAGTAATGACGCCCATTTGTCCGATCTCTGGTAATGGCTTATGCAGACTGCTGTAATATGGCGTGGGTATTGTTATTGCAGCGAAGCGCGACTCGGCGGTGGGGTCGTCGCCGGCGTCGGCGTCGAGCGCGTCGCCGCCCGCGTCGCCGCCGCCCGCGCCGCTGCGCGTCACGCTGTGCGCCGCCGGGGAGCTGCGCCGCGGCGCCGGCATCGACCGGCTCATCTCGCTCGGCCGGTCAGTATTCACGTCTCATCGTCTTCAGTGTAGCAGGCTATGCTGCCCCATTCGTAAGAATAGAATCAACCGGTACCCACAGTATAGGTAGGATGTACACATAGTAGTTTGACGATACAATAGCATAATTGGACATGTTGTACAAAGAGCTTAATGTGATACTTTTAGCAATAGAACCTTATCTCATTACAGTAGTGACCCCGCCTACGAAGTTAGCGGTCCCGGGTTCGATTCCAGGTATGGGCAAATATTTGTGTAATGAGCGCGAGTATTTGTTTCGGGGTCTTGGATGTTTTCTATGTATTTATTTCTCTAGACATATTTATAAGTATTTATATCGTTGTCTAGTACCCATGGTCCAAGCCTAGAGCTTAATTTAGAACTAGGTCAATTTGTGTAAAATTGTCTCCTGATATTTATTTATTTATTTATATTTTTGCCTCTTTTCTTCTCGGTAAAACCGTATTTGGGCGTTTTCCAAAAAAAGTATACATGCACTTTTTTTCCAGAATTCGTTTTTTTTTGGTATTTCTTACTTGTTGATAGTATCGATCCTCATACAAGAAAAAAAGTGTCCCAGATTTTACTATGTAAGTTTTTTCTTCCAGTACATCACGACCATATAAATAAAAAAAGACTACATACAAAAATGTGACGATCTGGAATGGAATATTTGGGACACTTTTTTTCTTGTATGAGGATCGATAGTATCAACGATTCTGAGTAATAAAAACCAAAAAAAAACGAATTCTGAAAAAAAAGTTCATGTTTTCTTTTTTTGGAAAACGCCCATTTAAGGCAGCTATGACAAGTGGGGTACTATTGAATAAGTGGAGTATATTTAAAAATCATCTTTAGGTCTCTTTAATCATTTTTCATTTTGAATGATCATTTAGGATTTATAACGATTTAAAGTTGGTTAGCAGGTTTTTTAAAGCTTGCTTTTGTTTAATTCAGAGGGTTTTTTAAAGCTTGCTTTTGTTTAATTCAGAGAGCGCAACACGTCAGACGCGCGCGCCGTCGTGCTCCGCCAACACGACGACACCGCCGTGCGCTCGCGCACCTCGCGCCACGAAGCCAAGCGGGAAGAGAGGAGGGAAGACAGGAGAGACGAGAGGAGAGAGAGCAAGCCGGAGAGGAGAGAAGGCACCACGCTCTACAAGAGAGGAGAGCTCATCTCGAGTGCGCGGTCGCCGCCCACATGACATATTATATACGTGCTTTTATACATAAACGTCTATTTATCATAACGTCGTTTCATTTTGGATGTGTGCCTTTAAGCCCGATTTAAATTAGTCAAGGACAGTGGATAGTGACAGATTTAGTTTTTAAACCAATCAAAACCAACGAAGAGTCACGTGATCTATCAGTGACGCGATAGGTTTAGCCACTTGACAGTCCGGCCCGCGAGACGAATATGCCCTCAACCGTCCGGGATTTTAGCGACTCACGCCCCGCGCCGCGCATCCGCAACTTTCTAACAAAAACGTCTGTATCTTCTAAACTACAAAAGTTATAATAAAGAAAAAAATACTGAGGCATACATGAACATACATTTTTTCAAATACTTTGTATATATTTTTGAGGGCAAGTATATTTGTAAATATATTTTTGAGAGCAAGTAATTTGGTTAGGCTACGTTTGTGCAGCAGTAGAATTTGTAAATAATGCCGGCATATTTTACTAGATGGCACTATAATCAACTGTTCCTTCTTCCACACCATTGGAAAATAAGGTATCCGCGGACGGTTAAGAGCATTTTGGTTTTGAATACAATGGTATCGTGGGACTGTCAACTGGTTAAAAACTAAACGAATAAAAACGCTAGTTAGCGTAATGCATCTTGTCTAGGGCCTCAGGTTATCTGCAATGCAGTTCGTCCAACGGAAATACAACTTCTATTCTTCTAAATGCAGAAAGTCAGTCATGGCATGGCAGTTTGAGTACGGCAGCGTCAGTATCTAGCGGCAAGCAGTAATAAAAAAAAAAAGAGATGTACAGTCAATCAATTTGATTCATAGGCCAGCATGATGATTGTGAGCTTAAGAGACGTGATCAATCAAATCGTACGTCTTTTAAATTTTTGATTTACAATGTCACTTCGGCATAGTTTATTTATTAGTAAGGTTCCGCGAACGCAATTCTTTCATGAAGTATTTTTCCACGATCGACCAATTTCCACGTAGCCTTTTACCACATCGTCGGCCTAAATTGCAAACCTGCTAAATCCATTTTTAGGATTTAGCAGGTTTGCACTTTATTTCATCTATTTAGAATGCAAAACTGCTAAATCCTAAAAATGGATTTAGCAGGTTTGCAATTTAGGCCGACGACATAACTCTTAGCATACTTTATATAGGATAGAAGCTTTCCGCCCACATCTCGATATGACTAAGTAGCTGATACGACTAGATCGCTTTGCGACTACATCTTGATTCGACTACATCGCGTTTGGACTAGATCGTGGTTTGACCAGTTCGCCATGAGACCTGTTATCAGCAGGGACCGGACCCGCTTACCGTAACCCGAGGTTTTTAAAGGGTTTTTATAGCGATTTGATTATTATAAACCCGCACATTTCGGTAAGCACTTAATCGGATAACACATTAAACGGATAGTCCATTCGATTGAGTTAATTTAACTTACCGCTTACAAAACCCCCGAATCGGTTACCGCTTAAAATACTGACTGAATGCCTTCAAGCAATTTTAGTTTTGTAGACGAACTATGTACGACACAACAACCGGTTAAACTCAGGCGACGCGCGCACTTCAAGGTCACAGTGGCATGAGTCGCGCGCGAGAACGGAGCGAAGGGGTTACCTTAACCCGAACGGTAAGCGATTAAATAAACAAATATCAAATCCAACAAAATTCGGTAAGCGCTTACCAAAGGGTTATGGTTAGGATATCCCGGCTTATGAGGGCTACCTTATCGTTGGGTAAGCCGATCACGAGGTTACCGAAACGATTGGGTTATCGTATGAACGGGTTAGCCGTTCGAACGGCTTAAGCAAAGGAACGGGTTTACCGGTCCCTGGTTATCAGATGGACTAAATATCGGTATGATGTACAATGGTATCTAAAAGTGGCATTAGTCAATCTAACACTTCCGTGAAAATGGATAGGTTGGTTTAGGTTATGTTAGTTTTGCAGCAGGCCCGAAGGGCCATACTGTCCAGAAATAGGAGCTCCGCTGTCGCGTCGTCGACACTATCAAATTCATTTCTGGAATGCGAATCTCATATCCATGTTTTTGTACTCGACTGTTCTTTAGAAAACAAATAACGGTATTGTCCATTTGATAACAGGTCTTATGGCGAACTGGTCAAACCGCGATCTAGTCCAAACGCGATGTAGTCGCAAAGCGATCTAGTCGTATCAGTTACCTAAAGTCGAGTCCAGAAATAGGCGAACTAACTTGACAGACGAAAATGTTGCCACAAATAGGAAAAAATAAATAGTGATTGGTTTATGTCGACACAAATATGTCGATATAACCTTGAGTCTTCTATAAATCTGATTCTATTTATATTTCATGAAGTAATTGTCGTCGAAACTGCCACACTCATACATACTTGCCAAAAGGGACGAAATACAGCAATTTTTATGATATAATACGATCTGAAGGATGTACGGTTTAAAGCGGATATTTACGATACATACTCCTCAAATTAGGAATAATATACAAAAATAATGCTGTTATTACAACAGGCCATTGTGATCCTTTTAGGTGGCGTCTGTCCGGCTAGTACGGTAAATTTCATGTACGATACATATAGCATTCATCCCTTTCTTTCTGGCTTATATTTTGCTTAGTAAAATTATTAGTTTGATTCTAAACACAATAATAATGATTAACTAGAGTTTTTAAATATCGATATTATATTAACAGCACTAGCCAAACTGGCAACATTAGTGTACAATGAACTGTCAAGTTAGTTCGCCTAATTCTGGACTCGACAAAATTTAGTCATATCGAGATGTGGGCGGAAAGCTTCTGTAACCTTTATATCTCATTATTCAGTATTGATTTCGCGCATTAGTAGCATTTCACCATTCAAAAAATCTAATTTGACAGAGTCGTAGGAAGGTTACGGTAAGTTAGTTGTATATTAGGTCTATTCCCACTAGTTCCACCGACAGTTCCACTGGTGGAACTAGTGGGAATTTTTATTCCCACTAGTTCTATTATTCAACGGACTTTAGATAGTAGAACTAGTGGGACTGAATTTTTGGTCTATTCCCACTAGTTCCACCGACAGTTCTACTGGTGGAACTAGTGGGAATTTTTATTCCCACTAGTTCTATTATTCAGATAGTAGAACTAGTGGGACTGATTTTTTCCCAGTAGTTCAATTGGAATTTAATTGATAAAATAATTTAGTCTCACTAATATATAATGGAATGTGGGAATAAAAATTCCCACTAGTTCCACCAGTAGAACTGTCGGTGGAACTAGTGGGAATAGACCAAAAATTCAGTCCCACTAGTTCTACTATCTAAAGTCCGTTGAATAATAGAACTAGTGGGAATAAAAATTCCCACTAGTTCCACCAGTGGAACTGTCGGTGGAACTAGTGGGAATAGACCGTATATTAAGGTCTGTTCATCCTTACTTGTCTTATATAGTAAACAACTTTCTAACCTCAAAATGAACCTTTTTTGGCTAAAACAGCTCTTTTGTCGTAAATAAAGTAAACCGAGTTAAAATTTTGGACATCACTTGGCCAATGTATCTTGGTCTGTGATTGCTTTATTTTGTTTAAAATCGCTGTATTATCTAAAAAAAGGTTCATTTTGAGGTTAGAAAGTTGTTTACTATATAAGACAAGTAAGGATGAACAGACCTTAGGTAATTAGACATTAATTGTCGCTTTGGAAACGGTGAAATTACTAGCATACAGGCATTCCATCTAACTCCTCAGGATTGGCAACGCATTTGCGGTCTTTAGATCGTAGTCTTGAGAATGCAATTGTCTATGGGTTTCAGATCCTACTTACCATCAGGTGGCCTGTGCGCTCGTTCGCTGTGCCTTTAGATACTTTTCATAATTATTTTCGATGCACGTTTTGATGAATCTCATTTAGATTAGGAATTATCTGTACGTGTATTTAGCCGCGCATTAGTTAAGTTAATATTGTATACGCATCTGTTATTGTAATTCACTTATGGCCTGTTTGATCAGTAGTTAAACTAACTAAGGGCCGAGTTCACCAACAATTAAACGGACGGTTAAGGCTGCGGCTCCACTGAGGCGGAGACGAGCGGAGCAGAGCAGAGCGGGGCTGTGGCAATATTAACCAATAGAAGGCGCATGCGGTCGCTTCGAAAGCGCCTTGCACACGTTAGTTTAGATTCTATTGGTTAATATTGGCACAGCTCTGCTCCACTCAGCTCATCTCCGCCTCAGCGGAGCCGCAGCCTTAGTCTTAATCAGCTGTTAATTAATAAACATTTGACACCCATTAAACCGCTAACCATCCGTTTAATTGTTGGTGACCTCGGCCCTAATTGTTAAAAATCGTGACTAATGGTTAAATCTCAAGGAAATGTGTCAAATTTTCGATTCCTTTTTCGAATTTTAACAATTAGTTGAGTTAACTACTAATCAAACAACAGGCCCTAAGATTTTAACTGACTGACAAAATAGTTATATCTCTCACCCCTAACTATGGATAAAAAAGGTAAAAAAATGCCATGTAGAACCAGCCGGAAAAGGATGTGTGATTAAAAAACGATATCCAATAACTATAAAGTTTACTCCATGATTGCGTGTTTGAATGTTTCAGCACCGATGGGATGTGGACAGACCGTCCTAGCCATGGTACCAGCCCGTATTTCACCATCCCGACAATCGCAGGTGACAGGTGACATTTCAGTGTACATGGCGCTGATTATACGAAACCCAGTGACGTAACAGCGGCAGCGTGTTACCTTGCAATGTATTCCTAATTGTCACCTGTCACGTGTCGTTGTCAAGATCGTGAAATAGGGTGCTGGAGGTATCACTGATAACCACTGTTTCGGTTATGTGCGCATTCTCCGTAGCCGCTGGTTAATTCGCGAGTTAACTGTAACCGACGGTTAATACGCGCCTCCTGCTTTAACCTGAGTAACGCGCGCTTTCTCCGTAGCCGGGCCGCTTTGCGTATTCCTTTTAGTCCGACTAATGGACGTGTTCGCTGTTGTCTGGGTAAAGTGCGCATTCTTCGTAGCTCAGTTGATGGGTGTGTGCTCTGTGGCCTGGCTAATGGACGACCTGGGCGTGTTCTCTGATTCTTGGGTAAAGTACGCATTCATTATTTTTAGCTCAGATGATGGGTAATAAATGACCTGGGCGTGTTCTCTGATGCTTGGGTAAAGTACGCATTCATTATTTTTAGCTCAGTTGATGGGTAGTAAATGACCTGGGCGTGTTCTCTGATGCTTGGGTAAAGCGGGCATTCTCCGTAGGTCAGTTAATGAGCGTGTGCTCTGTAGCCTGGCCAATGAGCGACCTGGACGTGTTCTCTGATGCTCGGGTAAAGTGCGCATCCTTCGTAGCTCAGTTACTGAGCGTGTGCTATGTAGCCTGGCTGATGAAAGACATGGGTATGAACTCTGGTGGCTCTGGTGCCCGGGTAAAGTGCGCATCCTCCGCACCTGTATTAATACGTGCGTTCTCCGTTTCTCGGCTATTTTTCCCTTTTTCCGCAGCCTGGTTAATGGGCACATCTTCCGTAGTCCGTCTAAGGTGCGCATTATCCGTAGCCCGGCTAATGAGGATGTTTTTCGTAGCCCGGGGAAAGTGCGCATTCTCCGTAGCACGGCTAATTCGGATATTCTCCGTTGCCCTGCTAATTTGCGCTTTTTCCTCAGTCTGGCTAACCGCATCCTCCGTATTATCCACTGCCACACTGTGTTCCACCAACGATTCCATGTTTTACTTCGATTTCCGATGCAGTTTGTCACGCATGATGATGGCCCCGAGCTTCGATATACCATCCTGGTAATCTGTTTTGCCCATAGGTGGTACTGCGGATGTTGTTTCTGTGCAAAGAAAAAAAATGTTACAAGCGATTTATCAATCAACAATACTTACTATATATACTTTAATAGGAATATGACATGTGTCTGTTTATTCCGGTTGCCTTGTCGAACGACTTTACAGATTTCCATAGTAAAATAACACGTATTTAGTCTATAAAGTTCATGGAGAAGGACATAGGATACTCTAATTCGACATCCTACAAGGATTTTCAGAAGTCTTTTACCTAAATACTGAAAATGTAGAAATGCTACTCGAAGGCATACGGCGCTTTCTTTCCTGTTTTGTCCCAATATCCGATAGATGTCGCTGTTTGAAATGACATGTGTTGTGTTGGATAAAATTTTGCACTCAGCCTAGGTTATCCGTGCCCTGGATTAGCATATAATGAACTTTTGGTGCAAGTTCGATAGTTCCCAAACGAAGAAACCCAACCCAATATTTATGCAAGAGAAGTTGCGGGTAAAGACTCGCATCCTGAACTAGCCAACACTCTACCCCGCGAGTATTTTTTTAAGGTTCCGTACCCAAAAGACCCTAGTAAGCCTAAGCTATCCGTCCGTCCGTCCAACCATCTGTGGACGGATTGAATGAAAGGGCATTGGGTAAATTTGTTTGAAGAATAGTCATATTTTTTTTCAGCGGCCACGGATGATTTTTACATAGTTATTTAGAGGACCTCTAAATACACATAGATATATATAATTTATGGCGATAAATAATATCGGAGCGGAAATTTTAAAGATTTAAGTATTCAGTTTTTTGTACAAAAGTACGCCCAAGTATGAATATTTAAAAATCTCGGCTCCGATGCACTTTAGAGTATTACATTACATAACAAAATATGTTTATTTTTAATAATTCTATCATAATTTACCCCTTTTATGAATGGCCGCTCACCTTGAAAATATATGAATTTTACAAATGACAACACTTTTACCCAAACCCCTTTGGAATGGAGATATACATAGGCTACTTTTGGTCCCGGAAAATTTAAAAGTTTCCGAGGGAATAACGATAGTCATAATCTACGCGGACAAAGACGCGGGCAGAAGCTAGTTAAAAATAAAATGTAATTAAAAAATTAAGTGGAACCTTACAAGAAACGTGGGTGATATTGTATACTGTGGTACGGAACCCTTCTTGTGCGAGTTTGACTCGGGCCGCTTTTTATTCTAACACTAACCTGACTGATTTATCACATCGTAATCCCCTCTACCCAGTCGATAACGACAGTGATGTAATGACCTGCCGCAAACTCCCCTGACATACGTGGCTATAAAGCGTTAGAGCAAGAAAGCCCTATACCGCTTGGCCGTTTGCTGCCTTGCTGGGTCTCATTATCGATACAGATAACTCATTAATATTCTCTAACTTGATAAATCTCTATAAATAATCAATTGCCACATCAATGATCACTTGAGAACGGTCACATTATAATGTTTAGTATTTAGCATTATGATTGCGCGCAACTCTAACATTTTTGCCCCGAGCCGTTCACAGCCCGATGTTCCAGGAGAGTTTGCAGCAGATACCGGTTCGTACCGGTTGCTTACCGCATTTGGCGCGAGAGTCGGCGGCGTTAGTGGGGCCCTGCTTGGATATGGTCTTGGGAGTGGACATCCGCATCTTCGGCGCCACTCGGCAAGGGTCTCCGGGAAGCCGCATGGGCTGCGCACACGGCCCGGTGCCGCTATCGTCTGCCGCGCGCTGGAGCCCTTCAAACTTGGCGCCGGGTCCTATGAGTTAGAAAAGGGAAGATGATGGGCAGAGTCTAAGGCAAAAGAGGAAGAGGACGACCTAGACTACCTAATGTCTTGTCTTATGAGACAAAGCTGGTAGAGAATAGATTATTTTTGATCCAAGTTCAAATAGGGAATATTTATGACTTTTTTTCACAGCTTCAATAAAATCTGATTCACGGAACAAACAGTAGAACATTTTTTGAATAGCTATAAAAATAACCAAGTTAGATTATTTTTTCTCAAAAAAATCCGGAAATGTTGACATTCCTATCTACATATTAAGACGCGAAGTACATAGTTTACTGACAGCTCTCAAATTAAAAAAAAAAAACATTGCGTGCTCGCTGCACAACCCCGCAATGTTGCATACAAATTCCATTACTATCTAGCTTGTAACTTTTTAAAAAGTGAAAAGGGCCATAATAAAATGAGGGCACAAGTCTTATACATCCAAATTTTACTCGAAACATAACTTTTTTATTTGTGCCTGGAATAGCTTATGTTTTTTTTTAAACAAAAAATGCGTTTCTCCTTGTCATAAACAAAAAGGCGGTAAGGAGTGATGGTTTTTTCACATGAAGTTTCTGTTTGTATGCAATTCAAAAAGTGAGTTCAAGCGATGAAGATTTGACTCCAACACAAAAATTTTCTTGCGATTTTTGAGAAAAGCACTATATTTGCCTCGGCAGGAACAGCAATTGCGGGCTTCGTATTTTTAAACGGACTCGCAAGCTCGTCCGTTTAATCCAATACTCGGCCCGCAATTGCCTACTTCCATGCCTAGGCAATAATGTACTATTATACCTATTCAAATTCATAAGCCAACAAAGATTTGTTTCTATCTCTCAGAATAAAATCTACATGGAGTTTTTATTGCCGACCTGTTACATGACGTCACAGTGCATATCGGATCTCTCTGTCTAATCGTTGTCTTATGAGCAGTTTAAAATGCTTGTATCATCCGTATTTCTTGGCCGATTTTAATTTTAAATTCACATTTGGTGATCTCTTTCACGGTATTTTCATATTTTGTTGAGAAGTTCGATTTAAAAAATCCATGCAAATTCCATATTGGTCTCTTCAACTTAACAATTTTCTGGTTAGGACAGTGAACTTTCATTTTGGTACGATGATTAGAGAGACATAGCTCACCAGACTCGCAGAAGTCGACCTGGTAGGTAGTCTTGTTCCTGTCGCGATCGATCCGCTGCTTGAGCTCTGGAGAGGCCTCGTTCTGCAGTATGCTGTACAGCATCGGGTACTTCGATTGCAGCTGGAAACCACAAAACAGTTCCATAAACGCTACTAAGTAATATTATAAATACAATAGTAACTCTATTTTTTTTTTTCACAACAACGGTATGAAATTTATCAGAGAGATAAATATATCCTAAGGAAGGAGATGGGCTATATTTTTATCCCGGAAAATTAGACAGCTCCCCGAAATAACGATGAGTTCTTGTATGATAGAAATAAGGATGGATCCTGACCGTGCTCGGTGACGTACATATGGAGACTACTATAAATAGGCTGAAGATGGTGATGATGATGAAGATGATGATGATGATGACGATGATGATGATGATGACGATGATGATGTAACAAGGGCGGCACAGGCTCGGTCGGCTGACAGCCAAGATAATCTTAATAGTCATGTGGTTGCCGGTAGCCGTGTCGTTGCAGGCTTAGAATAGTACCACTACATGTCTTCCCGTGGAAGTCGTAAGAGGCGACTAAGGGCTTGTAGTATTGTTAGGCGATGGGCTTGCAACCTGTCACTAATATACACTGGCAAACATCTTAACCTGTTAATGCAAAATGTGGTTACAGAATTAAGAACAAGTTTTTAGAGTTGTTGGTAATTCTGTAGCTCTGCTTGCCCCAATCTGGGGATGAAGGCGTGAAGTATTTATCTAGAGGGTGCCTCTGACTAGGGATATTACGGGGGCGGCTTTACCGGAGCCGGAGCCGGATCCGGAGTTTAATTTTTTTATTTAACGGAGAAGGATCGGGAGCCGGAGGCGAAGTTGGAGCCGTATCCGAAGCCGGATCCGGATGTTTCCCGGAGGCGGAGCCGGAGCCGAGTACCTTTTATTTAAATTAATTCCTGGACAAGTCAAAACTTGTAGGAGTGCGCCGCGCTGCCGCGACAAATGCAGTACCTTCAGCTCCGGTATAATTTCGGTAAAAAAATATCGCAGGCGGAGGCGGAGGCGGAGGCGGAGGCGGAGGCGGAGGCGGAGGCGGAGGCGGTGTGAAATAAAAAAATAGCGAAGGCGGAGGCGGATCCGAAGGTGCAAAACCAAACGGAAGTTCCGTCTTAACGGACGCGGAGGTGAAGCTCCGTAACATCCCTACCTCTGAACATGGGGCTTTAAATGCAATCATCGATTCTACTCGCTAAACTGAACAACTTTTGTTCTGCAACATTAAAAAGTAACTTAAGTTTAGATAACTAATTGATGTTAAAGTCTAATTGTAAAATCAGTGTATTAAATCATGGCCATATAATCACTATCTCATGGTACGGGGGCGACATTTCCTTGACACGAGGGCTAAAGGAAAATGGATGAATTGTAAAATAATCTCAAACAGTTACCTTGTCCAGGAAGGCGTTTGGTTGGTCGTAACGAGACGTTGGTGTTTCAGGACTGGCCCCAAGTTTTACTGGATACAGCTTCGGGTCCAGCAAGGGACCCATTATCTGGAACAGACCAACTTTACTGATACCTCATACCTATGGTCATATTACCACATAATCTAGCTTTAGGCTCGTTCCATCGCCGACGATGAGCGAGAAGCGAGAAGAGCCAGTGACGAACTAGGTATTATATTTGTCTCTTTTACTGACACGGGATCTATATCTTTTGTTAGAGAGTTCTCGCCGGCAGTATGAACAGCTAGCGAGCAACTCTTAATAATGTGCGTCTTATTGGCACAGGATCTATATCTTTTGTTCGTTTCTTGAGCGCGAAAATAGTCGATAGCTAATCGCTTCCTCGCCGGCGCTGGGGCAAGTGCCTTACAGACAATGAATTGGAACTTTTTTAAATCATGTTAACAGATTTTTATTTGCGTCGGCATTTGACTTCCTGCGGGTTTACTATGGTCGTGTTTATCGGCGTGGATAAATGTGGATAAAACATCTGTCACTTTCTGACCAGTTTGTAGTGAGAGGGTGACGGATGCTTTATCCACCGCGCTAAAGGCGACAACAATACGGGGCCCGAGGGCTTATTGCCAAATGCACTCGCAATCGCAATCGTTTTCATTTTGACATTCCTAACGCGAGTCTGCATAAAAATGAAAACAACTGTTCCACTTTGAAGCCGATTGCGATTGCGAGTGCGTTAGGCAATAGCGACGCAGGATAGTCAAACTCCTTATAGACTTGCACCACACGATTTCTCTCTAAGGAGATTTTACAATATACATATTTATCTGTATCAGTAATTTTACTACGTTAAACATAAGATTGGCAAGTACAGAACTATTATGACCGATATTTTGACCTACAAATGTATAGTTTCCGAACGTGATTGATAAGCAGAACTTAAAACGGCAGACCGAATTTAATAGAAAACTGACTGTCCAATTTTACACCTAGTGATTCCAACAGAAAACTATCCTGACCCCAAGTAACACAAAACAGCATTATAAAAAACATACAACAGCACGAACTGATGCGCAAAGCATTATATGCAAATCCTGTATCAGCTGTATATACGTTTCAACAGCTTTTATAAGAGCAATTTGGGCCCCAAATTATACTGCATTGAGCTTTATAAAGGCTGCTTAGTAGCATTACAATGATTGCACAACGTTATTATTGAAGTCGGTAAAGAACAAATCACTAGAATTAAAGCATTTATTGCGACAATAGTACAGCCAATATACAGCTTATTAATATACAATCTAATTGGGAACATATTCAAATGCTAATTGTTTTATTTCATTTGTAGAAAAGAATTTCTTAACTTAAAAAAAGTTATGTTCATTTGGAGCAGTGCATGAGCAGCGAATAGTTTGTAAATTACTGTAAAAAAAATATGTAATGATACGTAAACTTTATTTTCTATTTACGGGTGAAACTCAGCTGCGGATGTCAGTTTACTGTGAAAACATGTTACGTTTTGTGGTAATATTTCCACGCGCCCTCTTTATAGTGGTTTTATATCATAAAAAATATAGAAAATTATAATCGACTCTCAATTTGTTTTATAAAATTATAAGCACTTTGCTTAGTTTTAATAAATAAAATGGCTTATATAGTACCGCGCATGAAATAAAATTATATTAAGTGCTCTTTTAATCAGATTTTATTCACTTTTAATCACTTTAATTGTTTCCGTACGAAGAAGAAACAGAAAGCAAATGGCGTCAGATAATATATATGCTTTACGCATTCAACGAAAGTATAATAATGCCGTTAATCTTATTGAGCCTGTTTAGCAAAGTATAAGACACTCAAACATAGTATTCAGGTATATTGCAACACTTCATAAGCACATTATAATGTGTGCTGCCATTATTGGACCACTTTGAGTATTCAGTTTGAGTATTCAGTAGTTTTCTTTTGATTCCGCCTGTTCTTTTACTTTTTTATCCAAAGCGACAAAATTAACACTCACGCACACAACAAAGTTACTGAAATAACCACTCGCAAAATTGAATTACGATGTAATTATTACTTGTTACATTAGAAAAACATTACTTCTAATCAAAATACGACTAAAAGCTTTATTGAAGAAACAGATTATGAACATAACAGATTTAAGATTTTATTAATTGTTTAGTTAATGTTACTATTTGTGTAATGTTACTATTAAAAACTTTCTAAACAGATCGTTAGAAAGTTTTTAATATTGAAAATTAGCTACTACTGCTCAATGCAGGATAAAATATTTCGAAAATGCTTATTAAATGTATTGGGCTTTTCAAATTACTACTATAACCTTGTAGTGGTGAGTCTACCTTCGTGTTGCACATCTTTATTTTATTTTTTATTTCCTTATATATGTGGTTAGCCTCAAGCTGCCAATAGCGAAGTACGCACAAAAATTGGTGCCGTACCGGCCGCTGCCGGATATGGTCCTGTCACGGTCGCCATGTAGGGAACGTAATGGGAGAACTAGTGAAACGTCTGAGCTCCGAGTAAATACTGGTTTATTGAGACAATAACTATTGATTATATTCTACGTACAAGCATACGTCACCACTACAACCTACATTTGTATAAGTGTAAAAGCTGTTTAAGTTGCTGTATATTATAAATACCTAATGTTTTAGTAGGAGTTTAATCTTTATTTAAGAGCTATAGCTTTAAGCATGTCGACACGAACCAAATGCTATTAAAAACCATTTTATCTTTTCCAATGCCAATTAAAAGTGTTATTAGGACTTTAGGACATGAATCCGTATCCAATTTTGTTAATATACAGGTTACGTGTTACTTG
The DNA here is from genome assembly GCA_946894065.1 of Acleris literana. Classification (NCBI taxonomy): domain Eukaryota; kingdom Metazoa; phylum Arthropoda; class Insecta; order Lepidoptera; family Tortricidae; genus Acleris; species Acleris literana. The sequence continues at coordinate 16,288,594 of OX335686.1, forward strand.
GGACTTTAATGCCACCATTACGCTGAGTTGCGACCATTTTGTGACTGAATTGACAACAATTCATATGTGCCAAGGTAGTAAATTAAAATACCGTTTGTAGATTTTACACTGCTGATTACAGTAAAAATATTTATGGATTTTTCTATGTAGTAGTTTTTTTTATATTTAGGAAAAACAGTAAAAAAAGTTGGATTGTGATTGTTAGGAATACACTTATAGTGCCCTTAGTCCATTTATTACTATAGGAATTGAAAAAATATACAACTGTCCAGTAAAATTTTTATCTGTCTGACGGATTACTTGATTCTAACGACACGCTTTCGATTCTCGTAATATTATTGTTTTGATATAAGCTATTTAAAATGAAAGTGACTAACGGATTTGTAAAAGCGGATAGCCGCAATCTGCCCAAAGTCGACGAATTTATGTTGTTACAGTTGTTATTATTGACAAGTAACATGACATGACAGTCAGTTCTGTTTTTTACTTTTTTTTTATTTTATATCATGCTAAGATCACGACATCAATATTCCTAACTTTGTATATACGGTCTTTTTAATAACTATTTCTTTAATAAATTATTAACGACGAATTTAAGTTAAATAAAGAAAAACCGAGAAACACGGGTAGTCTAATTTTTAACCAGCTATTATAAACGCGAAAAAACAAAAATGCTTTTTATTTTGAAATGTTGTCAATTCTTCTTGTGCGTATTTCTCTATCCTTTGTTGTTTTCACCAAATGAAACCAACTGCTTAGGAAACTGTGTACCTTTATTTTGGTCTGCGAGCACACAGCCTCACAGTTTTTGTTTATTATGCGTGCACTTACAAGGCAGTAAATATTACTGATCAATTTAGTGGCAATAAAATATGAAGTAAAAGATAAGTTAACTTACATATCTTAATGATAAAGCTACATGTCTGTGAGCACTTAGGTGTTTCGGGTATGTAGTTCTCTCTCACTCGTTCTTAATAAAAGCGTATGAGAGTGAGTAATTGACAAGTGCAAACTTGAAGTACCATCTTAAAGCTATCGCATCGTACTAATGTAAACTAGACTATACGAGTACTCATGTAAATTGCTTAAATAAAGGATTGATTGAGTATCCGGTGAACTCTATGAGGAAAAGAGCTCACCTCGTTCCGGCTCCATCCCCCCTCTTTGCCCGGAGGCAGTTGCGGGAGCTCTCCACCAGAGTACTGAGGGCAGCGGCAGTCGGGAGGTCGGGTGTGCTGCATGCAAGCCTGGTAGAATGCTAGCTCCTCGTCCGTTAGCTTTGGGAGCCTGGTGATTTGGATATATATGTTTTATTTTTGTTACTAGTTTTTGATGCTGACTGTAGGGGTTTTCATCTTTTACACAGTTATCATCTACTTTACATCATCTGCCCCCCTACTCTGGATTTTTGTATGCCTATATGTAGTTTTGTTTGTGTGCTAGAGCAAAACGAGCGAGATACGGTTGAATTTACAGATTTGAACCCCCCTGGGCCAAAAATCCCCCTCCCCTCCGGGCCAAAAGTGTCCCCCCCAGGCCAAAACCTAGTTACAGTGGTAACGCCATTGAGAGCATATCGACCCGTGCCTAATGTAAGGCTACGGCCGTAACTAAATAAACATTAGTATAAGTTGTTAGAGTTAGACCGTCGGCTGAACTTTGTCGGGTACCTAAGGGTGGGTTTAGACCAAGCGAACGAACAAGAATTCTATGGCATTATCTCTTACGTTTTCGTTCTAGAGCATTCGCTCGTTTGGTCTAAACCCACCCTAAGTATATTTCGCATTTTTCTTTTAGTATAGTAGTTTTTGACCAAATCAAGGAGAAGGTGCATGTCGTGTCGTATAAAGAGGTCAAGGAGCATACAGACAGGATTGGAAATTACTCCACCGACGAGAGCGAAGCTCTTAAGTTAAGAGAGAAAATAGTTTTGGGTTTGCTCTTGACCCTAGTCGAGACTAAAGAGTCAGGAAAAGGCCCACGACGGAGCAAGCTTACCCAGAAAGTACCTTCAAATGGTTTTACCTGAATCTAATAAGCCATAGGTTTAGTACCGGTATAAATCTTAAACCCCGCGGAGATGATTAGTTTCTGAATTATTCATGGTTATAATTTGAGGTTATAATAGTGCCAAAGATTGTAATGCAGAGGGGGGGAGGATAAGGTGTACTCCGTGGTGGATCCGACGCTGCGGGAAGTGCAGCCCCGCCGGCCTGGCGTTAGAAAGTGCGACACCAACTCACTCGGTGCCTGCACTTTCTACGGGGGGCGGAGGCTGCCCTCCCTCCGCGCCTCCGGGCTTTTATATACACTCTAGGGATAGGGACCACAAAGATCACGAGGACTCGGGGTTGATAAATTCGGTTCTTTAACGTAATATTCAATGAAATCAAAAAATAAAATCTTATGTCCGGCGGCTAAAATTACTTTAAATCATTTAAAAACAACACAAAAAACCCCACACAGCGTCAGTTATCCTCGAACAATGCGACTTATTTTAAGATCCAATCCTTAGTACCTAATAAGCACCCTACGAGCCCTAAAAATTACATTGAATATATTCATACTTACTCAGTTCCTCCAAATCCCCCTCCTCCGCCGCCTCCCCCCCCTGCCGATGGTAGATTGGGCCATAGGTAGTCCTTCCTATAGGTCGTCAGATAGTGGTCCATTGTACCACAATATCGTACTTCGCGCTAACCGAAGTAAAGTTTACTATTATTTACTTTTATTTTATGCATATTTTTATATAAATTTTTATTTTAAATCATTGGTCTATAACCGCCGCCGCGGCTGCCAAGTTTTGTGACAACCACGTGACAGCAGTCAACAATTTGACAGGAAATTTCTTTATTTATTTTTTTACTTTATAACCTTTTTGGTCAATGACCATGTAGTTTTCATAAGGTTGTATTGGTGTGTACGAGTTAAATCATACTTAAAGCAATTATTAAATTAGGAATCATGTGATTTTTCAGAGAGTCAATGCGAACCCTTTGAGATATAAATCTATTTTTTTTAAAGTAACCATGAAGTAACCGGACATTTTCTCTCCGTGTATATAGCCTTGCAAAAGACTCAAGCCAAAAAATGGGGCCCTGTTCGGAATGAAATTGGTATGGAAAAAAAACTTAAGTAAAGCTCCTCTTGCATGTAGTTGTGTAAAAAACTTATATGGAATTTACGTCAAATTTCAAATATAGAATGTTGAACGGTCTATACAGAGGGCCCTGCCAAGATGCACTACGCAACTAGCGTTTCTATTCGATTTGTTTTTAAACCAAACGCGTCACTGGGAGATGACGTGATACGAAAAGTCACGTGATCTACGAGTGACGCGATTGGTTTAAAAACGAATCGAATAGAAACGTTAGTTAGCGAAGTGCATCTTGGCAGGGCCGGATGTGTTACTACTACATGCAAGGAGAGCTTTACTTAAGTTTTCTACCATAACATGATAGAAGCATGATAGAAGGTTTACTCTAACCTGGTGCTATTGCCATTTGAAAATATTGTAGTTCCAGCTGTCACCACTGGCTCGATTTTTTTGCCAGACTTATACCTTTCGCGTTTTGAATGCGGTTGGTAGAGTTTTCCATTCAGTAACGAAAAAGAAAGAAAGAAAAAAAAAACACAAAACTAAACACTGACATAAAATATATTATCTGAAAATAAAAATAAAGTATCGACAGAACCAGTGGTAATTGTTGCGAAAGGGTCCCAACTCAGATGTGTTGGCTGGGAAGCCAACGGACCTATCACGATTGCGATTGCGATACATAATAAATTCCGCGATTGCCTTCATTGCCGCCCATCTAATATGCATCATTAGAATCACCAGCTGCACGATTCTTATAATTAGGACATTCATGTATATATTATGTATGTATTTATTTATTAGTGCAATTTATGTAAGTATTTGTATTAATTTAATACATTGATATGTAAGTGTATATTATTATGTATAAATAGTTAGACCCTATGTTGCCCAAAGGTAAACTGGTAGAGAATTCCTTACGGCATTAAGTTCGCCTCTTGTATATTAAGTGTATTGTTTTCTGCAATAAATATTCAATAAATAAATAAATTAATGGTAGTTTATGTGACCAGGCCATTATGAGAGGCATTAATGCAAGAGTGTTTTAAATGTCTAATTATATGTAAAGTCGCGTACATAACTTTATCTGCATTCATACTATCATAAGTTTCCATAATATGTGAGAAACCTGTATTTGTGGTTGCCCTGTATCTTAATGTACCTGTATCTTAACGTTTGAAAAAGCCTTAAATGAGTCTGAAAAAATACAATTCGTAATTGGAGACTTTAACGCAATAATTGGAAAACCAAAACAGGAAGAGAACTTCATAACAGGAAAAAATGGATCAGGAACAAGAAATAAAAGAGGACACCGGCTTATACAATTCGCCACTGAAAATAAGCTAACGATAGCAAACACCTTATTTAATAAAAAAGAACAACACAGATGGACATGGATATCCCCGGACCAAACAACTAAAAATGAAATAGACTACATCCTAACTACAAACCCAAGGATAATAAGTAACTACGAGGTTTTAACTACAACATACCCATCAGACCATCGACTGCTACGTACAACAGTGATGCTATCTAAGCAGAAAAAAATAAGAAGAAACTTCCGAAACCCTCTACCACAAGCATTTAAAACTGAAGAAGAAAGCACGGAATATAAAAAGAACTTACAAAAAAATCTCGAAAAAACAATGCAATCACAAGATACAGTGCCAGACTACTATGAAAAGTTAAAAAAATGTATTATATCCAGTGTGCCCCACCCTACAAAGAGAATCAACAAAGAAAAACCGTCCATAATATCAGATGAAACAAAGAACTTGATAAAATATCGACATGATCTGCAAAACAAAAAGCCCCTTACTAGAGAAGAAAAAACAGAACTTAAAATGCTGTATAAACAGGTAAACAAAAAAATTAGACATGAATATTATCAACATAGAATAACAATATTGGAAAAACACCTGACTACAACAGGAAGCACAAAAAGAGCATATAAAGAGCTAAATAAAGGAAAAAAATGGATATCAAAATTAAAATCAAATTCTATATCTAAAGAAAATAGACAAGACATACAGGAAATTGCAACAAAATTCTATCAAGACCTATATAAAAAAAGAACATCCGCTTTCCTTGAAAACCACCAAATAACAGACGAAATAGAACAACACATAGAAGTTAAAAACTTTGATGAAATAGAAATTCTACAGCTTATACAAAAATTAAAAACAAGTAAAAGCCCCGGACCGGATGGTATAACCAACGACCTACTGAAAGCTGGCTACCCTTATATACTCACACCCCTAACGATACTATTTAACAAAATTATACACGAAAAAAGAGTACCACGTGATTGGACTGAATCAAACATAACGATTATCTACAAAAAAGGAGATCCGACTGATATTACAAATTATCGTCCAATAAGCTTAATGTCCAGTCTCTATAAACTATTTTCAGCAGGCCTTCAGTCAAGGATATCACCGAAAGTGGAAGCCTTCCTAGGAGTAGAGCAGGCGGGCTTTAGAAAAGGCTTCAGTACCACCGACCACCTGCAAGTAGTAGAACAGCTTATAGAAAAATACACAGAATTTAGAAAACCACTCCACCTTGCATTTATTGATTATCAAAAGGCGTTCGACTCAATAGAACATTTAGCAATCTGGAAATCCCTAACAGCAGCAAAAGTCCACCCTACGTACATAATTATAATAAAGAATATTTACGCAAATTGCAAGAGTAGAGTCAGACTCGAAAGTACCGGACCTGAAATCAAAATAGAAAGAGGAGTAAGGCAGGGGGACCCATTGTCTCCAACCTTATTTGTAACAGTACTAGAGCACATAATGGGAGCTTTACAATGGAAAGGTAGAGGAATAACTATGTCAACAAAAAATCTGACACATCTCTGCTTTGCAGACGATATAGTGCTCATTTCGGATACGGCATGCAACCTCCAATTTATGCTAACATCTCTAAATACAGTTAGCAAGGAGATAGGTCTTGAAATTAGCCTACAAAAAACAAAGTTGATGACCAACTACAACGAAACAACGATTTTTATAGAAGATACCGTAATAGAGTACGTTGAAAACTTCGTGTACTTAGGTAAAGAACTATCTTTCAACCCATCAAACAACTTAGAGGAGATCGACAGAAGAATAAAGAAAACCTGGAATAAATTTTGGAGCATGAAAGAAATTCTAAAAAGTCGACTCCCCCTTAAGCTGAAAAAGAAAGCGATAGACTCATGCCTGCTCCCAACCATGACATACGGCAGCCAAACCTGGAAATACACGCAGACAGCGAAGCATAAGATCAGGACATGTCAAAGAGCTATAGAGCGGAATATCATGAAAATAAAACTGAAAGAAAAGATACGGCATAGCGATATTAGAGCGAAAACTAAAATAATTGATGCTTTGGAATATAGTCTCAAGTCAAAATGGAAATGGGCGGGCCATGTAGCAAGGATGCACGCGGAGAGGTGGACAAAAATCGCCACGATCTGGACGGGCCCAAGTGGCAAAAGAAGAGTTGGCAGACCCAACACAAGATGGTCAGATGACCTCCATAAAATAGACGCCGACTGGCCCAACACGGCAAAAAACAGGGAAAGATGGCAAGAGCTGGAGGAGGCCTTTACCCGAGAGGGGTCCAATCCATATTAGTTTTATAAGGAATGTAATTTTTCAATATCTTTAATTTATTACTTTTGGTGTTGGAATAAATGGGCTTTTTATTTTTATTTATTTATTTATCTTAACGTTTACATTAAAGTATTTGGTCACTTATACTTTAATGTGAACATTAAGATAACCGATACTTTAATGACATGCAATACTTTAATGTTAACATTAAAATACAATCACAGATACAGCGGCTCTATTCAAGACGGTAAAAACAATATCGTATTTGATCTGTTATCGAATTGTCAACGTTTTGATAGCTCTTATTTTCTTGACAGTAATGGCGGCTGACGTCATACAATGCCATAACAGGAAAACTATTCCAGAGGGCCCTGCAAAGATGCACTACGCTAACTAACGTTTCTATTCGATTCGTTTTTAAACCAATCGCGTCACTGGGAGATGACGTGATACGAAAAGTCACGTGGTCTACCAGTGACGCGATTGGTTTAAAAACGAATCGAATAGAAACGTTAGTTAGCGTAGTGCATCTTTGCAGGGCCCTCAGATATCGTTTATACCGCCTAGAATAGAGACGCAGGTTTCTTAATAAGTACTTAAGCCATTTGCTTACCGTTTCTGAAAATATTATATGGAAGTTATGATATTAATGTATATGATATTAACGTTATTCTGGTTTTGTTGTGATTTTGATCTCATTGCGATGTAGCATAACGTTATGAAAAAATATCGAAATATTTAAACTTAATTTAAAACACTGACGAAACATAGCGTTATGTTAACGATTAGAGATGGGCGGGCCGACTAATCGGTTTTCAATTTGCCGATTAATCGGCCGACTAGTCGGCAATGCCGATCGTTGGATTTTGCTAAGTTCGGGTGATTTGGAAACGTTCGTTTCGCTTCGTCCGTCGCACTTTGTTACCTACCCCTACCTTGTTTTGACAAGTTTTGGTTACGTTTTTTCTGCACGACAAAAAAAACAATTAGAACCCTAATTATAGTATTAAAACGAACTAGGTACCTAGTGCTTTTATAACTATTTCGAAAAGAAAACCGCGTGTAGGGATTTTTTTTGACGATATTTCCTATAGGCATTAAAGTGCCGAATATTCGGCATTTTTTGCCTACTAGTCGCCGACTAATCACCGACTAGAAATGATGCCGAATAGTCGGCTTTCCCGACTAATCGGTGACTAGTCGGCCCATCTCTATTAACGATGCTTTTCATAAAATCAAACCCAGTATTCAATAATCACATCAATGCTGCATAAAGTTTAATACACTAATAATCAAGAAACGATTCAATTAACATAATTCAACTAGCAATTCATATAGTAAGTGTAATAGTGGGGGGTGCGCCAGCGCCCGTAGCGGGGCTCCTCGCGAGGGGGGCCGAAGGGGTTGTTCTCCAGCACGACCTGCCCCAGGAGGCCGTGGGAGTACGTGTACGTGGATTCACCGGTGCTCACGCGCAGGATCTTGCGCAGCTCCGCTGAAAAAAAAGTTGTGCAGTTCACATGCGGTAGTAGGGAAATCTTTAAAAAATCGATTCACGTCAAAAATACACTACTATCCTACAACAAACGGTCGGTCATAAATATATGAACAGGGTGGAAAAAACGGCAACATGGACGGATACTACGAAGACTTACTTTTATTTTTGGTCGCGTAGCCAGAGAAAAAATCTAATGCGAATACTAAGTTTTTTTTTGCTGTGTGGATAAATGCACTTTATTGTGAGATAGTTTAAAAAAAAATGAAGTTTTACGGCTGTGCTTTAGGTATTCAGTAATATTGCGTGTTACGTAATGTATATAGCATTAAAGTTTAAAATGTTAATTCATTGAGCGTTAAAATTATTTTTCTTAAATATATATAATTTGTACGTGGATTATAAAAAAAAATATTTTATCATTCTTACTACTTTATTGTAAGTATGAATGAATAAAGAGTAATTTCGTGATTTCCGTGTTCCAATATTATCACAAAAAGTTTACAACATGACGTTATTAAAATAGTTCTAATTAGGATTCAATGAACATTTTAAACTTTAATACTTTATGCATTACGTCAACACGCAATATTACTAAATACGTAAAGCACCGCCGTGCACCTTTTTTTTTAAATAGCTCAAAATGCACTGTCCAAACAGCAAAAAAAAAAACCTGAAAACTATTGCATAAAGTAAAATTAAATTGATTAATCTGTCAATTATGCGAAATCATAATTATTATGCCAAAATGGGTACGGGTCAAGTGCCGTTTAACTACAAATCTGCCCTCATAAGCCAAAAGTTGATATCTCAAACTCAATAGCCAAAGCAGATACAACCCTCTCCCGTTAGTAATGAGGTTGAACTTGCTGCAGGAGTTTTGACAGAGATACCACCATTTGTCTTAGCAGGGCAGAAATCTTATGAGTGAATATGAGTCGCTTAACTTCAAACTCGGATAAATCCATACAAAAGGACAACGGAATGTGCGTCTTTTTTCAAACAATTTAGGTTTTAAATTCGTATACCAAATTTCAATTACATAGCCGAGTTTTAATTTAAGCGACTCATATCGGAGTTGACAAGTTAACTCACCCGTCAATGCTGAGGGGCCTTGTTTCTGACTCAACCCCTTCTTGCCGAGGAGGTTCTTGTACTTGTCTGGATGGGGGACGCGATATGAACCCATGTAGGTGGTGGCCGGGATAACGACATCGTCAGGGAGACGGAGGGTCTGCAGGGCACGTGCTCGCCGAGCCAAGTTGACGGACATGAAGGGGAGGTCTGGAGGAGGAGCAGAACATCATAAGGAAGTCTGTGTTCTACGGAACAGGGTTATGTTTTCAAAATGACGGGCGTTTTCCGAGCCTTGTTTATAACGTTCTTACCATGCCTATGTCACGTCTACATTAAGATACGGGTATATTCTGGGGTACTACTGACAGAGTATTTAAAGGTCAGAAAAAATGCATTCAATCAATATGGGGTTTGAGGCCATCAGAATCATGTAAACCTTTTTTTATTAAATTTAATATTCTTAATTTCCCGTCCCTTTATACAGTGTGTTACAAAAACCCTGGCTTTTTTTAAAGGAGGTTAATATATCTGTAACGTAACCATGACATTAATTTAATTAATAAACAAATTTTCAGGCTTTGTTAACTTTCTAACAAAGTTTTAATTGCCAGCAATGTAAAGCACAGCAATTTGACAAGTGTTAAATGACAGTCGACGGATACTTTGATTATTATGATTTGCCCCGTACCACGACATGCCTTGTACAGTCACCATCAGATATATTGTAGCGGGCGAGGTACTCAAATATTTCGGAGCAGCATTACTTTTCAATAAATTCGTTACACTAGTTATGGTCAATAACACTAGAACATGCAATTTGTTATAAATATAAGAGCAGCGACCTTTCAATAAATTCGGAACATATAACGAGGTAAAAATATCAGAAAGCACAGAACGTCAAAGGTATCTACGCACTCAGGGTGATCATAAAGATCGGAACATTTATGGAAAATATACCTTAAGCCTGTATCACACAGTTTAAATTCGTTACTATAATTATTATGCATGTCGATCTTTGGCATGACGTATTTATGTTTTGTTTGGAATTCGAATCTACTCGTGACGTGTACATAATAATAATAATGACGTGTAGTAGCATAATAATTATAGTAACGAATTTAAACTGTGTGATACAGACTTAAGGTATATTTTCCATAAATGTTCCGATCTTTATGATCACCCTGAGTGCGTAGATACCTTTGACGTTCTGTGCTTTCTGATATTTTTACCTCGTTATATGTTCCGAATTTATTGAAGGTCGCTGCTCTTATATTTATGACAAACTGCATGTTCTGGTGTTATTGACCATAACTTGTGTAACGAATTTATTGAAAAGTAATGCTGCTCCGAAATATTTGAGTACCTCGCCCGCTACAATATATCTGATGGCGACTGTACTAAGCAACAGCGATACTGATAACGATGAACACGCAGCCCATGCACTACATTAAAAATTGACAGTATCTAAGAAAATTAATTGTGAAGTTATATTAACAATTTTTTAATTGATTATACTTGCAAACAATTACTGAAGCAACATATAATCGGCAGTTTTAATAAATGCCCGCACGCCGGTAACACAGTATATACGAAACCGCAATATATGTGAGAAGCAACATAAGCCGGTTCCCTAAGTTTAATAGTAGTCGCATGCAGGGGAAAATAAACAATGGACCATACAAAACCGCACTTCTATCGAAAAGTATATTTGAAATGGCGTCAAAGATCTTTAATATTATTTAAATTACCGAAAACTGTCTTAAAACTACAAGATATGTTACTATTTAAAAATGAATTGCATACGTTTTTAGTGAATAAGGCTTTTTATTCCTTACAAGAATATCTAAATTATTAAGACGTCATAAAGTATTATATTTATAACTAAGAACGTCAAAATGTATACTTAGGCTGTAAGAATGCATGCTACATGGTAATTGTAGCTATTTGTACGCCTAACGCAAAAACGTAGTCATCCTAATAAAGCCGATGTTACATCTATGTTTACACCTATGTTTTACAAATAAATTATTTGAATTTAAATTTGAATTTGCACGTTAAAAAGCACCATAGGACGGTGTCACAGTGACATTTAAAACAATTTGTTTGACACTTCTTACGACTTGAATCATAACGTTTCTCAGTGACAGTTCTATGGGTCATGGGTATTGGGCTGAATAAATAAAATATCAGGGGTCAATGTCACACCAATCGACCTAGTCCCAAACTAAGCTCTAGGCTTGTACTATGGGTACTAGACAACGTTAAACTTAAATAAATATAGAAACACATTATTAAATACATATGCCCCGTGTGGTGTGTGGTTGCCGAGTTAGAATAGTGCCACTCCATGTCTTCCCGTGGATGTCGTAAGAGGCGACTAAGGGAATAAAGGCTTTGTTAGGCGATGGGCTTGCAACCTGTCACTAATACACTGGTAAACATCTTAGCCTGTTTGTGCAAAATGTGGATACAGAATTATCAACAAGTTTTTAGAGTTGTTGGTAATTCTGTACCTCTGCCTACCCCACTCTGGGAACGAAGGCGTGAGTTTATTGTGTGTATGTATGTAAATACATATAAAATATCAAAGACTCAGAAACAAATACACGGGCTCATCACACAAATATCTTTCCTTGACCGGGACCGCTGGCTTCGAATGCAGGGTCACTACCGACTAGCCAAATGTATCGTCAAAGTTTTGTAACGGTAAAAATGGTTACATCGATATCCTAATCTTTATTATTAATCTTTTTAATAGAAAGAAGGTAAAAGATCATACAGGCCACGTGACGTTAAGTGAGTCCTGACCCGTAGAGATCTGCATTCTCAAGATTAAAATTTAATGACTGCAATCCTAAGGCTGCCAATGCGTTGGCAACCCTGGGGACTAAGGGTCTCCGCAGACCTATCGACGCGGAATCGGCTTGAGCCGGTAAGTAAAAAGTTTGATGTCCATGCAATAAGAGCGAAAACGACGTCGTTCCGTTCGCAACGCCGAATCGAGCCGAGCCGAGCCGAGCGACGTAGTTTTCGCTCTTATTGCGTGGACATAAAACTTTTTTCACTTCTCATGCTCTTAAAATGTTACTTTAATCTCTGCACATCGGGAGTAAAGCTCCTTATTATTATCAAGGGTTTAATTATTTTTTTAAAATTTACTTTTGAGTCCCCTGAACAACCAATCAACAATTGATTGGGTATGGACCATTTTTAGGCCGTGGAATTATAACTGTGCAAAAATAAAATATAAAAAAAAGATTTAAACCTTAAATGCATGATGTAGGATGCATCCTACTTAACAAAAACTCGATTTTTTTTACCTATAATCAGCACACTATTACGTGTAATAAAAAATTTAAGCGACAAAAAAAATTAAATCATGCATTTAAGGGTTAATTTCGTGAAACACGATTAATGATTACGAATATGAATCTATTTAAATATATTAAGGATAATTTTATTTTATTAGGCATGTTCCAAATACTTACAAGCTTGTATCTGTTGGCTAAATATGCAAGCATTTGTGTCAATTTACAAAAAACTGACAACCGCGAGACAATTTTGTCAGAAACTTTATTACATATTTTGTTAAATATCGTAATTTTGTATAGAACGCAGTTTTTTTCCTCGCATTCAAAGTGAAAAGTAGAGTGTTTAACGCGAGAATAAACAACCATAATGACCAGTGATCGGAATAGGTAGAGTATATTTACCTAAAGTTCGCAAAAGGACATAATATAGTGGTTATAACCGGGTGAAATATTAATTTAGTTTTCCGTAGGAGTATTATAAAAATGTAAGTGTGTTTGTTTGCGTTTGGGTAACTATAAAATCGGAATCGGAAAGAAAGTTTACCCCTAGAGCAGTATTTCCAGAGGTACTCGGTCCGCTTGTTGTCCTGGATGTCGTGTTCGATGGGAACCGTATCCAAGTCCTTGCTCAAGTAGAGTTCTGCTAAACGGGGCTCCTCTTCCTTGATCTATGGAACAGTTTCAAATGTTGGTTAAAGACTACCAACTAAGGTACGTCTATCTCTTTTTGTTCATCGATGCCTAGTGCAGTCAGCAGCAGAAGTAGCTACGCAACCGAAGAGGTCAAAATGATCTCATCATCATCATCATCATCAGCCCGATGCAGTCCACTGCTGGACATAGGCCTCTCCCAAGGAACGCCACAGAGCCCGGTCTAATGCTTTATGCATCCAGTCACTGCCGGCCCTCTTATGCAAGTCATCCCGCCATCTGGCCAGAGGGCGTCCCACGCTACGTTTGCCAAGACGCGGTCTCCACTCCAGAATACGCTTACTCCAGCGGTTATCTGTTCTGCGACATACGTGACCAGCCCATTACTTCAACCACCTTTCAGAGCTATGTCGATCACCTTGGTTCTCTGACGGATCACTTCGTTCCGAATTTTGTCCTTCAGAGAGACTCCGAGCTTAGCTCTTTCCATAGCACGTTGAGCTATTTAAGGGTGCGGCTCCACTGAGGCGGAGACGAGCGGAGCGGGGCGGAGCTGTGCCAATATTAACCAATAGAATATAAACTAACATGCGCAAGGCGCGCTCGACGTGACCGCATGCGCCTTCTATTGGTTAATATTGGCACAGCTCCGCTCCGCTCCTCTCGTCTCCGCCTCAGTGGAGCCGCACCTTTAAGCTTATGGACCAGCCCCACAGTCAGTGTCCACGTCTCGGCTCTGTACGTCATTACAGGTAGGACTCACTGGTCAAATGATCTGCACTCGACTCTATTGTCAAGAGAATAGAGAATGTTATTCTGCTTACCTACTTTTGATGCTGACTGTACGTTTGGCACTTGTCCCACCGCCGACGATGAGCGAAGCGAGTACAGACAGCGATCCACTATTAATAGGTATATGCGTCTCTTTTACTGACACGGGATATGTATCTTTTGTTGGAGAGAAGGTTCTCGGCGCAGTTGGATCTTAATTCTAAACGAACAATACAGTTATTGTTGTCGGCTTTAAATTGTCGTTACGGATCTTACTCTAAATTTCTCTTATTTTAAATTTGTGTGATAGAAAAGATCATAAAAAAAATTGAATTTGGAAAGATTTAGATCGAAATGTAAGAGTGGACAACCTCGTTACAATAGGATTAAATTTGGGATCCACCTTAGGTCCGAAGTCAATCTGATATTCTACAACAATAAGGTTGAGTTTCCTATAAGTTACAAATGACTTGGCATCTCTAATGATATGGACGACTTCAAGCATTTTTTTTTCACAGTAAGAAAAGTTTCGTCATTTTTCGACTCTATTTCAACGCTATTAAGGTCCAAAAGTGACGAACCTTTTCTTACCGTGACTATACATACCTACATGATATCAAAAAATGCACTCTCTTCTGAATATTATTCCACTCGATAAAATCTTATTACTTTTGACATGTTATCATATTGTTTTTAGCTCGGCCGCCATTACTGTCAAGTAAATAAGAGCTATCAAAACGTTGACAATAAGATAACATCTCAAGAGCAATATAGTTCTGAAGAGTAGAAGACAGCCCCAGTTAAGCGTTCGTCATATAGGGCAAACTTATAAAACTCCTTGCTTTTAGGGTTAGCAAAATTATAAGCAAACCTCGGAATATACGGGGCATAATTAAATGACGGCTAGGGATCGCCTATATCGATAAACTCAATTATCGATGCTTTTCCCATAATACTTAGTGATCGCCCCCAGCATTATATTTGTTTTTTTTTTGCCCCTAATACTTCCACAGAAATTGAAAAGTCTTTTAGCCACCTGAAATGGATCATCAGTCGAGACGAGAGATTTGAAACAAATTCTGATCGTTTGTTTTTAATAATAGTAATTAGGCAGGACAGTAATTCTGAAATACACAATGAGGAAAAAAATATTATGATGAGTGAAGGTTTAGAAACCCTTATAAAATAAAGAATAACCAGAATTATATCGCTATTTTGTTTCATTTGCATACTGTCAAAAAAACATTATTTTTATATTCAAACTTGGAACGATCACTAGTATTCTGCACTGCTAGATTAAAACAGCATCAACTCAAAATCCTTGTTAGTTCTTCTTGTTAGTCCTTTCAAGTTCATAGAAGTTGTATTAAAGTTTATTTTAAAATACAGTTGTATTTTGATTTACTTCTGTTAAGATCTAGCAGTGCGAATGGGAAAAGCATCGATAATTGAGTTTATCGATATAGGCGATCCCTAGCTGTCATTTCATTTTGCCCTGTATATTCAGTGGTCTGGTTATAAGTAAAAAAGCACAAAATACCCGTTTAACGGTCTCCTTGTAGTATTCTTTTTTCAGAGGACAAAACACATCAACGTCCTTTTCTGCCACATCCCTGGTCTTCAAGGGGTCCCTGCTCAGGCCCACGATCAAGTCATTGTGGTCGGTCACGGAGCGGCGCGGACTAACCCTAAGATTTTATTTCGTATTATGCTTAGGTACGGCCAATGAGACGAGATAAAGAATGTAAACAAACTAAACGTTACTGAGTTAAATTGCGAAAGCGAACGATTATTAAATCTGTCCTTATTGCTCGTACAGAAGTTGTCAAAATTAGGGCCGCCATTTTGTGAAGATCATTCCTGAGGCCCTACTTTGAAAATCGAAGTTCGAAGTTACGTTAGCTCCATCCCTGTCACTCGTCATTCGAGACTAGATCGAGAGAAAGGGATGGAGCTTACGTTACTTCGAACTTCGATTTTCGAAGTAGGGCCTCTGTTTGAATTGCGTTCGAAGTGACACGATTTTTTAATCTTGTTTACATTCTTTGTCTCTTCTCGTTGGCCTTAATTTATGTATTTATTAAATACGCCTACCCCTACGGGAAAGAGGCGTGATTGTGTATTATGTATGAATGTATTTATTAAATATCAGGAAGAAAGCTCATGCAAGTTGACACAATCGCGATTTATCTCTAATTATCTATATACAGGCTGTAATCGTTAAGTGTGACCAGGCGGTTACTCCGTAACTATTACAGATAGCATTTTTTTTTAAACTGATATCGAAAGTACGTTACGTACCTAATCAGTAAAATGAGATCAATAACTTTTTAAAAATCAAACGAGAAGTGTCCAAAATTTTGACATTAAACACTCCCATACATGTAGTATGAGATTAGTAAAAAGGTTGAAACAAAGTTTACCTATTTACTAATTTGAAGTGGTAAGATAATTAATTTACACGTGTATCTACTTCAAAATCATTATTATCATATCATACGTAATCATAAAATATGATTAAGGTTAAATTACAGCACTTAAAATAGGGAAACTAAAACTTCTACTAATCTCATACTAAATGTATGGGAGTGTTTAATATCAAAATTTTGGATACTTTTCGTTTGATTTATAAAAAGTTATTGATGTCATTTTACTCATTAAGTAGGTAACGTGATTTCGATATCAGTTTAAAGTTATTTGATATCTGTAATAGTCACGGAATAATCGCCTGGTCACACTTAACGATTACATCCTGTATATAAAATTCAAAGTCCTGACTGACTGACTTATACAGGTTGTAACATTTAAATCGGTCAGTATGGGAAAGTCTGAAACTATAAGACATACGAAGATCTGTTCTTAGGAAAAATGTCATGGATTTTACAAGAAAAACTGCATTCATACATTTAAAAAAAAACTTGTACTCAGCTCGGGAATCAAACCCGGACGCTTTGAAAAATAAAACTAACACTATTTCTATTTAGATATCGATTGTGTAAATTAGTAAACAATACATTTTATAAATTTTAGACATCGTGTTTCATAGTAACATTTACTGCTTAAGATCTACACAATCGATATCTAAATAGACAGTGTTATGTAGTTTTATTTTTCAAAACGTCCGGGTTCGATCCCCGAGCTGAGTAAAAGTTTTTTTTTTAAATGTATGAATGCAGTTTTCCTTATTACTAAAATCGATGACATGGTTCCTAAGAACAGATCTTCGTATGTCTTATAGTTTCAGACTTTCCCATACTGACCGATTTAAATGTTCCACCTGTATAAGTCAGTCAGGCAGGACTTTGAATTTTATATAGGGTGTAATCGTTAAGTGTGACCAGGCGATTATTCCGTGACTATTATAGATATTAAATAACTTTAAACTGATATCGAAAGCACGTTACTTAATTAATGAGTAAAATGACATCAATAACTTTTTATAAATCAAACGAGAAGTATCCAAAATTTTAGGGTTTGGGTTTGCACAAAACCGCTGCAGGGGCAGGGCGCTGCGGGTGCTATAGAGGCTGTAGCCTGTAGCAAAACAGACTACACGTACAAAGTCACGGGCGTCGTCTAGTCTAAATATATAAAAGAAGAAACTGACTGAAATATCAACGCATAGCCCAAACCGCTGGACCTAGGGACTTGGAGTTTCAAGGGAGTATTCCTTGGGTCGTGTGGTGTCCGGGCAAGAAATGCAACATCGCATCTCATCCCGTGGGTGTCGTAGGCGACTAAGGGAATCATGCCAGAGCTCGGGCAGCAGCGTCCATCTGTACCCTTACCATGAGTTACAATTACCTGAATTGCTAGCGAGTCGAATGATCTGTCCCTCGCACTCTATAAGAATACTGCGAGGTCTACGAGGGACAGAGCTTGGACTCACCAGCGAGTACGTCAATTGTAACTCATGGTAAGGGTACTGAACATTATAACACTAAACGCCCGCCAAGCGTGGCAATTATGGTAATTTCTTCCCAAGGAAAAAAACTTTGGGGAAGGCCTTGTCCAGCAGTGGACGTCTTGCGGCTGATGATGTTGATGATTCCTTGGGTACCCAGGAGCACAAAGCATTTTTCAAAAATCGACCCCAACGGGAACAAATAGGGGGTTAACGGGAAACTAATTCTACTCGTACAAAGTCGTGTGCGTCCTCTACTTTCATATAAAAAATCATGCTTACGGTTTTTCCTTTTTCGGAAAGTCCTTCGCGTACATAGTCTGAAAGTCAATTTCGCCGTCGAACACGGACATTTTTATTTATTATCTATTATACCTACTATTAATTAAAATAAAACGATACAAAAAGTTTATACAATTCGTCAATTGCCTGTCAGACATACATCAAAGTTGTGTCAAAACTCATTATTATTTTTAAACTGATTTAGAAACCAGTAAAAAGGAAGTATACCAAAAAACTTGAGTAAAGAGTTTCTGGTCGATTTTATGTAACACTTTCAGCGCCGCTAGTCGAGTCCATTTTGGATGAAATAGCGGGTCAGCGGCACTGAAAGTGTTAATTAGCCCCCAACGAAAAAGACGGGGGTTATATACGTTTGACCGCTATATGTGTGTGTGACACCGTAGCTCTTAAACGGGTGAACCGATTTGGATGCGGTTTTTTTTAACCTTTTGAACGCCATACGTCGAATACAAAATGTGCCACCCACACGCCAAACATGTTTGCTATGCTATGCAAATTACACCTTATTGCTACCAAACAAAGTCTCTTTTAATCTTGAACTCTTGTCGGCTGTAGCCGACGTGGCGTCAGTGGCACGACTTTTAGTTGACGGCCAGAGCCGACGCCAGATTTTCTAGCGGTGGTTCTTAGCTTGGTTTCATGCAAATCGGTTGGGCCGTTTATCCTCGTAAGACCCCGCGTACAAAAAATATACATAATACGGCCATTGCAATAAAGATCTATTGCAAAGGAGATAAAGTAGAATTTCCCGTGTTTTTATGACTGACAATTAAAATAGAAAATTGACTTTATTGCTATCATAATAGGTTCATTTTCCTTTGGCAAATTTCGTTGTATGGTGGGTCTTAGGCGGATGAGTTATCAGCTCTGAAAGAAGGTATCACCATTATATGTGACGTTATCTATGTAAAGGGACCTTATGGCGGATGGCGCTTACGCCGCACTGCGTCACGCGACGTTGTATTTATATCGGAGCATCTTTAATAATGGTGGAAGCGCCATCCGCCATAAGGTCTTTTTACATAGATAATGCCACATAATTATGATGCTTATGAGCTTGTTTATAAGTACACGTGTGTATGTGTGTGTCTGTGTATGTCTGTGTATGTGTGTCTTTGTATTCTATCTGTGGCATCGTAGCTCCGTATTTGGACTAAATTGCCGTCAACCACTTCGTCGTTCATAGTGGGCAGGTGTTAAAAAAATTAAGATTGAGAAATGAACCCAAATAGGGATGGGTACTTTGACTTTAAAATCCATGATTGACCTGACAGATGTCATGTAACAGGTACTGCGCTGCGCCTCTACTCTAGGTGGTAAAATCCAAATCGTATTTGACCTGGTATGGTATTGTTTTTAACTCGGCCGCCATTATTGTCAAGTAAATAAGAGCTATCAAAACGTTGACAATACGATAGGTCAAAAACAATATGGTTTTTACCGTGTTGAATAGAGGCCCTGCTTACATAAATTTGGGAAAAATTAGGGCGCGTACGAAGTAAAATTGGCAACATGATCCAATTTATACCCAAAAACTGTTGCTTTTGGTGTGGCCAGATGCGGACGGAGGGCGAAAGTCGGTCAGCCGTCAGCTTAGACGTAGTTATTATAAATGCAGAAAAACGCATTGAATAAAACTGTATTAAAGTACAGGTGATGACAGTCTAAATTGTTAGTTGTCATTTGAAAATAGTTTCGTTCATATCTAGTCCAACCAATTTTCAATCTCTTCTCGCTAGCCCCAATTCCTATAAAATGTTAATAAAATATATACAATCACACGAAATTAATCTATAGTGTATAAATGTGTCTATTTTTATGTCTTTTTGTTATTAACGCCTCTTCCACTCACCTTACATAACTGCATTTGTCCGTGAAACGTTTTGTGGCTTATTTATGTCTGTGTCGTCCTTAACATTTGTTATTTGTTTTAGGTTTCCTGAAGCCGGATCCTTCCACAAATATTTAAAAAAATCCCCACCGAACATTTTCCTAGTGTGTCTAATGTCAAGTTGTCATTGGCGAAATACATCTTACCTACAATAGATGTGAAAGCCATTAAAAAAAAAAAAAAAAAAACTAGTTTCACCCGTAACTCTTGATTCTTTTTCGCCATATTTATGTAAAGGATTGTAAGTAAAACAAAATTACATACAAATAATATAATTTTACTTTTTACATTAACCGTGTGCATAACAAAATAACTGACAAATACGCAGCAATCCTGAAAAGATCAAGAAAATAGTTTAGGCACAGCCTTTGTTTAAAAGGGAATTACATGAAAAATATATTTAAAAATACATTTTTAAGATTTCAGAGCAGCGGCAATTTGGCAAATGTAGAAAACGTCAAAAAACACAAATAGGGAACCTTAATGTAGTTAGATATTGGTCACATTTTCTCTGATCATATTTCATTTCGTCGAATTTTCGTTTTCAACTGTTTCAATTGTCCGAATTTTCATAGCTAAGTAAATGTTTATTTTCACATAAAACCGTTTTATAACAAATCTACCAAACCCATAGGTTTCATAGGTATCTCTTTAAACAATTTGAAAAGTTAATAGATTTAGAAAACAAACGCATGCTGAGTTTTCGAACAATTGCATCAGTAGGGACGAAAATTCGATCGTAAGACAGCAAAGTATGTAATGCGAGTCATATCATATCTACCTTGTCATTTGGAGAAATCAACTTACCAATTTGCCTACATCGATGGGACAACACTACACACGACATTGTTCCTTATTTGATTGAGAAATGGTGTAATTTTTAACCGTACGAAGATAAGAAACAATGTAATGTATAGCGATAGATTGCTGCTAAGTAAACATAAAATTAAAACCAAGCTTACTTATGTAAAATAGTACATTATACGAGTGTAGAAAAATGGCATCCGTGTTAAAAATTTAAACAAAATAAGCTCTTCGTCCCTTAAGTACTCTACTGTCATGTATGCAACTATCAAGTACCGTCGCTTCTGTAAATCGTTAATGTGTAAATCACTATTTCCACCAAACGGCCCGCAGCGGATCGGATCGGAAAGAATTTTTCTCCCACATGCTCGGAAATGTTTACCTTACTGTTGTCAAATCAGCCCGCGAAGTTCTAAGTTCCAGGCCCAGGCAAAATTAAAAAAAAAACAAAGTTATTATTTACCAACGGCAGCGGCCGCGAAAAATGTAGGTATGAAATTTCATTACGTAGGTACCTGGTGATTTACTTTTTAAAACCATGTTTGGACTAGGATAACTATCTCCAAACAGCCAAACACTCGTGCAGTCAAAATTCTTACTTGTATATTTTACTTTTTAAATGTCATAGACTAAAAAGTTACCCTTTTGAAACAGCATTTACAACGTATTTAAAAGTGTGTCAAATAGTTTGACATTTTTTTAATAGAAATTGCGGTCATAAACAAAATAAATTGCGGAAATAACATAAACGCGAAATTTAAAGAATTTATTACGTTTAAATAATTTGTGATTTTATTTAATGCTTTATTTCAGTGTCATACTAAATCGTACGTTTCTGTTCTTTTTTTCGAGGAAATGTTGGGACTGTGTTTAATATTATTAACAATTGTGTTAAATTTCCTCACATCTTGGAGAAAAGCACTATACAAGCCTCGACCGGGAAGGGCGGTTGCTGGACTCGTATATATCGCGGCCTCAACTGCGTCGCGGCCACGCTAACTCTACTCGTCCCGCAACGGCCTATTTCCCGGTCTGTGCAGTAATGTACTATTATGGTCTTTAAACGATACTGAATCATATATGTACTGTTTTTAAGTCTACATTACCAAGCTGCGCACAACAGCTTGACCGCGGGCGTCTTCCGCGACATGTGAACGTCACCGAAAGTACCTATGCTGCGATCGGCCCCTTTCGCTTGTCGTCGTGTGCGATCGGAACCTTTCGGCCGGACCATTCATTTTCGAAAGTTCACTCAAACACGTGGTAGGAACGAAACTATTTGACTGGGTGCGGATACGTTCGCAAGCAACCGTACGTTGCCGATCGTGTGCGTCGACATCGTGTCGACCGCCAACGGCTGTCGCCGCATCCGTACGTATCCTTCCCGATCCGATGCGATGCGAGCGGTTTGGTGGAAATCATTCTTAATGGTCGTAAATACTCGTAAGGCCGTTTGTCCACCGCACGCCGTCAACGACACAACAGCGATAACGAGATTTTTCTGGCCGAGATCAAGATGTTGTGACGGCGATCGTTGGTCCACCGCGACGATCTCGGTGGTTCAGTCAGTTTGTTGTAGCTGTCTAAAAAATGACGTCACGACCCCGGATTTCCCAACACGCATGATACTCTTTTGGAAAGTTGGAAAAAATTGAAAAACAGAAAAATATGAAAAGCCTTGAGCTGGCAAGCTTTTAACTATACAATAATCAAGTAAGTTATGTGTTACAAACTCTTTATAAAATGAAACTACCTTCATTAGTAGAGTTAGGACTTTTGGTGGCAAATCGTGGTTCTAGAATCCATGGAGTCGCTATTTCCTATTTATTATAATACATACCACTTTGATTTTGGCCTTCAGTATTTTAATAATTCAAGATTCATTTATTCATTATGCCGCTAAATCAATTTAAATGAATTTTGGTATGGAGGATATCTCTGCTGTGAAAGCGTTACAAACAAGCAAACATGAAATCATCGTTAATGATTATAGGGTTTCGAAGATAGGTATGGAATAACCGAACTAAAAATGTATTTAGTTTATTTTGAAATATGACTATACTGAAGGCCAAAATCAAAGTGTCATGTATTATAATAATTAGGAAATAGCGACTCTATGGATTCAAGAACCACGATATGCCACCAAAATCCTAACCCTATTCATTAAACAAAAAGGAAATCTTCCGTTTCTAGAACATATTGGGAAAAAAATAACATAATAAGAAATTGCATAGCAATAAACATACTATGTAAATACACTTAAAAAAGTTGTACACAATGACAGTAAAGTACCCAAGGGGTTATGTCACATAGTATACACTATTGATTAAATAGTATAAGTAAGCAACTATATACGCTATTATTTACATTTTTAAGCTACTCTCAGTCGCATTAATTATACATCAATTTTATAAATTCCAATGATAAAACGAATACAAACATCAATATTGAAGGTAATATCAACAATTATAGAATATGCAAATTAATAATTAATATAACTCAATATTTGAAACTCACTTAATGCTCTTTATTCCTAAAGAACGCAGTTTTTTTCTCATGTTTGACATACAGTAACTTTAGTTTAAAAAAACATTTAATGCTACAAGGCGATGCATTTTGCATTTTCTTAAGTGTTTTTCTAATGGTGTAACTAAATTAATATTTTACAGTAAAACCTTAAGGTAAACATACACGGCGACACTTTTGACACTAGACTCTCATGTTGGCACTTGTGTCGTAGTGTGTGGACATTGTCGAGATAAATAGCGCTTACGTGTTCGCTGTTCCTAATTATAATAGTGAAATTGGATAAAATTCACAAATGTAGCGTATTGAAACTTTGTATCTACCGATTTTCAGTGAGTGTAAATGCAATATTTTGAAACTTTACTATATTTATTTATATTGCGGAAATATACAATTATTGCATTAGACTAAAGTACAGGTGGATTCACAAGAGTTGGCACGAATGGATTGAATGAGTGAACGAAAGTATACAAGTGTGTAAAATAATAACAGGTTTTTGGTTTGAAATTCGAACATCGGTTCAAAGGACGGCACCCACACAGTGATAGGTGACATTACTTTTGTTCATTCCATTCGTGCCAACTTTAGTGAATCTACCTGTACGCCACATGCACGTTTTCACTTCATATCAATAAAACACAAAAAACAAAAAGGGACATCAAACTATATTAAAGCGAAAAACTTTCGTCGGTCTTAGGCAGGATTCGAACCTCCATCTCCTCTGGCTCTCCGGGCCGATGCAGGCGCATTACCAGTTATGCCACCAAGACCCTACTTAAGGTCCACGAAATTAGAAATCGCTTGCTTTTTCATACTCGGAGGGTATGGGACATTGCTAGCTTAGCTTTTGGAGCCCTATAGTGCGGACCTACCTTAAGAGTCATAAGTCATAACACTCACTGGCGTCTAAAGGTGGGTCCACACATTATAGGGTCCTATCGGATAGGACTGCGTGGCAAATCTAAAGGACTTGTTACGCTAAATATGGACAGTGTAAATCATACGCTCGGGATGGGTCACATCCAGGGACCCAAACACCCATTCCCCGACAAAAGCCTTTAAAAGACTTACCTCTCAAAGTATAACACTAAGAGAATAACCCCTTTGGAAATATATGACTTGGTTATTTGTTAAACTAACCATTCACATAAGGGAAACCTAAAGAGCTAAAGCTCAGATCTTCAGCAGTAAATTGATAATGACGAACGGCTTTTTTAAGTTAAATCATTACTCAAAATACAGCGCTTTAAAAGGAAAATCCCTTATAAAAAGCACTTTAAAAAAGGAAATCGAACGGCTTTCTAGCGATACGGTTTTTCTAAATAAATCCTTATAAAAAACCATTCGAAACCCCTTGAATGGGATAGCGGGCCGGTCCCTGGTCACATCGCGACAGACGACGTACACAACATGCAAACATGACAAATACCGTCCTTAGATCCGGTACTAACTAACACGCGTTACTGACACGGTAACGGAACCTTGTTGCGATGAAATATAACCCACCTTTAAGACTCTGCGACGGCCACACGAATGTCGACATTGATGTCGTGTCTAGTGTTTTTGTCGCCGTGTAAACTTACCATTAAGTGTGAATTCACATAATTATTTATAGCTGGATTGACTTCAAGTCAAACATTGTGCTAAGACTGTTCTTATGACAACACAAAATACTGAATAAAAAAAACTGAATACATAAACTTAAAATTATTTCTAATATTGCTTAATTAAACAAACGTTGATTTTTGGTCCTAAGCCGATTCAGTCATATTTCGACTGGTATCCAAACACTTGCTAAAAAACATTTCACGAACTGATTCATTTCACAAACATAACCTAACCTTTAAGGTTAGGTTAGGTTCGTTTTATAAAATCTTGAAACATTTAATTTTGGAAAAATAAACGCTTTGTAAAATATTTTTGTGAAATGAATCAGTTTGTGAAACGTTTTTAAGCAAATTGCGGTAAACCATTCCGACTGTATAGGTAGTATACAATAGATACCCCAAATGAAGGAAAGTCGGGGGCCACAGCAGTATTTGAATCTAGAACCTTTAACCACTGAGATGCTATAAGTAATGAGCTAGTGAGACCCTTAGACTTTCGCATTAACATCTTCTTGTTTTAATGATTGCATAAGGATTATTCATAAACACACAATAAACCTACTTTACCCTTTCTGTCAAATTGAAATGTCATAATTAGAGGTAGGACTTTTGGTGGAAAATCTCGGTTCTAAAATCCATGGAGTCGCTATTTCCTATTTTTTATAATACATGCCACTTTAAATTTTGACCTGCAGTATTTTAATATTTCAAAATTCATTTATTAATTATACCGCTAAACCAATTTAAATTAATTTTGGTATGGAGGATATCTCTGCTGTTAACGCTTTACGAACAGGCAAATATGAAATCATCGTTAAAGATTATAGGGTTTTGAAGATAGGTATGGAATAACCGAACTAAAAATGTATTTAGTTTATTTTGAAATATGACCATACTGAAGGTCAAAATTAAAGTGTCATGTATTATAATATTTAGGAAATAGCGACTCCATGGATTCTAGAACCACGATATGCCACCAAAATCCTAACCCTAGTCATAATTATAGATAAGGATAGCATATTTCAAGCACGCCTTAGCTATTGCGCGTTACTGAATAAGAGGAAGTGTTGTGTGAATGTCACGTCGAAAATCTAGGTTTGAAACTCAACGTGGTTTGAATTAAATTGGGTCATTCTAGAGTTTCAAGCATTGTTGTTTCTATCGCATAGGTCATTTTCGTCATGGACAAAAGCTATATAAACAGTATATTGTTTTCTATTAACGTAAGGTTAATTATAGATGGTGGAGAAACTAGGATCAATTTTTAATTTCGGAATCGAAAACAATCTAAGCAAACTGACATTTAAGTAATAATTATGTTTTGAACAGTTTGTTTTTATTATGTATCTTTAAATTGCCTACCGAATCTATCGTCATTTTTACAGAGGATTTACTAGTCTGGCAACTGTTTTCCAGTAATTGTAGTCAAAACACAAATAATATAGAGAATATTACAATTTGTGATCCGGTGTCAAATCTGTCTACTCAAGAGATATTTATATAATTGTTCCAAATAATAATGAAATGACAGAAATAATAAAATTGTTTCTCAGTAGTATTTTAAGACTATCATAAGGCTCTTGTCGGATTTTACAATCAATTTTATAGTTATAGATCAATGGGTAGATCTTAGATCAATATACTATGCCTGATACAATAAACAATAGTAACTTATCTGTACTAGATTATTTCAAGACTTCGACAAAACTTAGATCACACCAATTTCGTTTATTGTTCTCGTTCAATTTGAAAATAACTTTTTAAAGTTTACGATACCCAAAATTACTCGGAAGCATTAAAAAACCGCCCGGTTCAACGGTACAAGTGTCCGCAAAAAGCCGGATAAAACTCGTTTTTTTTATTAAACATTTATAAATTAGGCGAAATATTCTTCATAGATAGTTAATAGTGTCCGGTATTCTTACCCAAATGTCCGGATAAACCGGTTCCACGACTTTTGACCTGGCAACCGCATTAGTACATAGATGAAGGCATCCTTTTCACTGGTATACTAGTCTATAGATCAGACGGATCTGCGTGGCGCCTGGCACCCAGCGCGGCGCTATGGCACCCTGAATGGCACCACCAGATCCTCATGGTGCTCTACTCGGAGTTCAGATATGGCTGCGGCGGCTTTTCTCACAGCGTTCGCTATCTGTAGACATGAAAAGATGAAGGGATAAGTTTCTGTTAAAATATACAATTAAATGGTATTCCTTTAAAACACAGAAATATGTTTGTGACCATCTTGACAGTGATAGGTGATAGATGACAATTCGCTATACACTGCAAAGTTAACATGCTATCACATCACTGGGATTCATATCAGCTGCGCCATGTACGCTGAAGTGTCACCTGTCACCTGTCGTCAGGATGGTGAAATAGGGGGCAGGTGGCCTGTGAGCTCGTTTGCCCGCTCAGTGTAATAAAAAAACCGGTCAAGCGTGAGTCAAGGGAGGTTTTACTGTTTTGATGATAGAATCATTACAAGGAAACGTTGAAAGAAAACGTTTCTTGTATTAGGAACCACCCTTATTATTATAAGAAATATGTTTAAAAAATGACTGACTGCTGAGTTTCTTGCGGCGTTTCTTCTCGGCAGTGGTCTTCTCTTGGGAAGCGCTGGTAGATTCTTGACGTGTAAAAGTGCCCGTGCGGCCTACTTACTGAATAAATTTCTTTTATCTTTATCTTTTTTATCTTTTATCTTTTATTTTACTGTTTTTTTGACATTTGTGAGGAATTCCACCGTTATAACGAATATGCCGTAAAAACAGTAACTGACTATCTATTACGGTACAAAAGATATAGCTCTTTAAATTAATGTATCTCCTGGGCACGGCACCATCTGGATACGGAACCGATTAATAATAAAATAATGAACATAATAAAAATATACGCTTTTTCACAACACTGCTCGGGAATATGGCCATAGATGGTCTTGTTTAGGGTCACAAAACGTCACTTATAAGGACAGACCAAGAATGTTTTTGTCGGCGTGTTTTCTGATTGGTCGAGAACATTGTTGTTCAACTTTAAGAACCAATGAAAATCAATTAATCAATTTTTGTGTCATGGCTCCTAAAAATGAAAAATTTAAATCGACCAACCAGAACACACCATATTTTTGTGTCGTAAAATATTAGGTGTATTTTTGCTAAAAGATACACAGACTAAAAACTGTGTCACTGCTTTTTTTAAATGTAATTCAAACTTGGCCCCTAATCTCGAACCATTAGAGATGAAATTACATGGGAGATATGGCGTAACAAATACAATTTTATATGGAGTTGACACCTTCATCTCGCATGTTAGTTTATTAATCTCGAGTGCCACAAGAATAGGGGTCCAGATTAAAAAAAAAGTTATCTATGGTAAAATTGGCGATCATGTCACATTAACATGAATTAAATTTGAGTTTTGAATATGAATTTTTATTTTATTTCCTCTCAGTAGTTGTGAAAAGCACTATGTCTGCCTCGGTAGAAAGTGCAATTTATGGACTCGTACACTAGAGGCCCTCAACTACGTTTCGGCCCTCTATATGACTTGTACAAAAATCGCGTACTTTCTATCCTCTGCAACAATGTACCATTGAGTCAAACCTCTATAAGCATATTTTTAAGAATATTTTGGGTTCCTTTGGAAAGAGTCACGACCTTTAAAAATAATATTGCTGGCCACTTACTAGCTCCTTATCCTCGCTGCCCAGCCCGGGCTTGCTGAACATGGCGTTCCGCTCGGACAGCGGCACGTCGCGCAGCAGGCGCGGCGGCGGGGGCGGCGCGGGCGCGGGCGCGGAGGCCACGCGCGCCGTGTACGCGCGCACGCGCTCCGAATACGCGCCCGGCTCGAGCGCGTACGGGCCTAGTGCGCCCACGTCGATCACGTTACTGAAAATACGGGGGTTATTTTTTTAGTTAATTGAATTCCTTATTTATTATTTATTATTTCAATCGATTAAATTAATTTATACGGGCTACGTCTGAATGGGTTCACCGTACTAAGGGATATCAATAGCAATTCGAAGAATATGTGTGTAAACGCTTAAAAATAATAATTGAGAAACACTCTATTGAACAAAACACAAAAATTCAAATACAATTTTTACAAAATAGGAATGTACAAAGGAGAAAAAAGTGGCAACAAGTACACATAAGAACAGAAACAAAGACATTCTTTTTTATTATTGTTTGAGGGCTATCAACATTACGTACATTGTAACGAAAATCTCATATAGTCTGCAGTCATAACATATACATAATGTTCACGTAATTATGTACGAGTACGGGTACGACCTATATAGCCTGGTTAAAAAATATACTTTTTTACCACACCTTCCTGAATTTTCTGATATAAATATAGGAATAATCGCAAATTTACCCCACGTATCTTGTTTTCAAACCAAATTGCTTTTTACGATACGACCGCCTTTCCGGCAAGTGAATAAGAGCTAATAACGTTCACAATACGATTTAAAACAAAACGGATTAGCGACTATCTCTACAGATACTATTCTATTTTGTCATATACAAGGCAGTATTTCAAACACGAAATCACCTATTGTCAGCAAAAGAATCTCAGGAATCCAACAACAAGTCATAAAAAGAACGACCTTTTTGCACCAATAAGTGTCTTCTTACATCAAACATGACGCGTTTGTAGTTATTGGAACAATAGCTCATTTCGCGTTGAAACAAGTTGGGTGTTCATACCACTATTATAACTCGTGTGTTCATAAGTTTTGAGACGAAATAAAAAGTTCATAGTTCTTTTTTTGGGTTAATCATAATTTAAAAAAAATCAGGTAAATATAAGTATACATTAACCAATAACTATATACACTTATTACTCAAAATGACAGCCTCTCTTCTTTAAACGAGCTCTTTGACGCCTTGTTGGCAAAAATGGACCGAAATGACACCTTCATACGAAACACCCCACCGTACCATCACACTCGCTGGAAAATGGGAACGCGATACATTTCGTGCTGCAACTGGAACATCTTTGCTGCTTTTGGCATAAACTTTATTGTTTTGCCGGTTGAACTTTTCTTCGAATGTGAAGATGTTCTCATCGGTGAAGAGTATATTTTTCGTAGCGTGTCTCTGAAGTAGCATCGGACAACGTTCGCGTCGTAATTTACGAAGGCATTCATTAAGGAAGTGAACTTTCCTAGGACTGTAGGCCTTTACCTTGAGATTGTATTTCAGTATTTCGTTTACCGCAACACGCGAAATGTTAGTCCGCAAAGCACTTTTTTCTGGGTGCGACATGAATTTCGGTGAAGTCGCTCTCTGATCATTTTGATGTCCTCAATCGTCCTTACAGACCGCGGGCTACCACTCCTTTGGCGAGTTTTAAGAGAATCAGTCTCCTTGTAACGTTCTATGATGTAATATATAAAGTTGCGGTTAATCCCAAAATATTTTAGGACACGGAAAATATCCAAATCCATTGGCTTTTTTCCCGCCATATGTAGCGAAATTACAGTCGCACGTAATTCTTTTTCTCCCGCAATCACAAGAAAATTAATTTAAATAAATAATAAAAACATACAAATAAAACACGAACATTCCAAATTCAAAATTGAAAAAAGAATTAGACAGCTGCCACTATTATTATCATACACCGGATTGACGGGGGCAAAAATGTACAAGTGCTAGTTATTCATTAAATATCGACTAAGTTTATCGACAACTTTTTTCGTGACAGATCTTACATTTCTTGCAAAAGTAAGTACTACCTTTATCTTCTATAATTATCAGAATGATCAGCTTTCCAGGAAGATAAACGATCTTTTTTCTATCGAGGCATTTTTAACCGACTTAAAAAACAAAAAGCTTCTCAATTCGTCGGAATGCTAAACAATATTGTTGTACTGAATGAATTTGTTATTCAATGTAATTTCAATGGTTGTCAAAAGTGACTCGAGTCCAGAGTCAATGTCAGATACCAGTTGTTAATAGTTGCGATAAGTATAAATAAAAGAGTTTTGCACATAATTAAAAGGTATGTATGTATGTAAAACTCTTTATTGCACATAAACAATTACAAAACATTTTGCATCACTATAGATAATGTACATAGGCGAACTTATCCCATATGGGATCTCTTCCAGTTAACCTTGGAGTGGAGTAGTGGTATTAAAACTATGACATTACTTATGATAATGATGATTAAAAATTGCTTTTTATCGATGTCGATAAACTTAGTCGACATTTAATGAATCACTAGCACTGGTAAATTTTTGCCCCCCTCGATCCGGTGTTTGATTATTATGTTGTATTTTTTAAAGTAAAAGTTCGTCTCAAAACTTATGTACACACGAGGTAAAGAGGAAAGATTTGTATTTTTGTATGTTTGTAAGGAATAAACTCAAAAACGTATGGACCGATTACAAAAAATATTTCATTAGAATGCTCATTATCCCTGAGTAACATAGGCTATGTTTTATTTTTCTGCGCGGACGGAGTCGCGGGCAACAGTACTTCATACATTTACTAATTTCGGTTTATGTGAGGTTTCTGCAACACCCGTAGGTACATAATCCAGATTTTATTATACATAAATACCTTCCGTATATAAAGAAGGACAGACGGCGGGAAGCGACTTTGTTACCCGACAGCTGAAGGAGGAGTGTAATGTGTTTATCAGCCTATATATGCTGCCGCGCTAGCAATATTGCAGTAAGTAGGTATGGCAATATCGCTAGCGCGGCAGTATGTATGTTTGTTCCTTTGTGGCACTCTAGAAACTAAACGCGTGGACCGATTTTGATGATTCTTATGGCAATCGATTAGCCTTAATCTTGGAGTATCACTAAAGATATGAAAGTAATTAAAATTCAATATGGCGGCAGATGGACACCATATTGTAAAAAAGAAAAAGAAAAAGTCGACCAACTATAACAAGTGGGGTATCATTGAATAGGTATTCAAAAATCATCTTTAGGTTTCTTCAATCATTTTTCATTTTAAACGATGATTTAGCATATATAATGACTTAAAGTTGGTTAGCAACAACAGTCAGGTTTTTTAAAACTTGCTTTTCGTCATTACTTTATACCATGTAAAGATCAATTACCTGAAATTCTTTACAAGCGAATACTGACCTAACTTTAATATAAACAATCGAATTGCCATACTTTCCAATCGCACTATTATTAATTTAAATAGCCTCTTATCTATACAAACAATGCCACAATACTCCATTCAACAACACAAGCTCGTAAATTATATATAGAATACCTACATTGATACGTTATCAATTTCCACAGCTAGTATAGGCTATTCCGTGTTTAATATTATACGGAAGGTCGGCATCATCAACGGTCACTATTTCTTTAGCAAGAAACTTATTTGTTTTATAAGTTATCTAAATATATAAATGAAGAAACTGACTGACATATCAACGCACAGCCGCTGGGTCTAGAGATTCCAAAGGTCACGGCCCACCTAGTATGAAAATAATACCCAGGGAGTACAGAAATGAAATAGGGCAGGAATTAAAGATAAATATTTATACTTTATAATAGTATATGTATATGTCGCATTAGTAATTATAAAAGAAGAAATACTAAAACGATTATTAGGGATTTAATTTAATTTACCTACCTAATCAAAGATATATTAAATAGCCAATCTTCTTTGCACTGTTACATGTTACCTCCATGTTTTTTTTAAAAACTATTTACGTAATATAAAAAGTGGGTCATAACTGCAAAATTTACCACCAATTTGGTTTATGTACGCAAGCATTTTTTGACCGGGTAGGGTTTTGGGCCATGATCTTTGGCATGTAAGTTCCTTATGAGGTCTACCCCTAGGCCCTAAAAGAAAAGGCTCTAGAAAGAGAGTCATGGAGATTGCTCCACCGACAAGAGCCTAGCTCTTAAAATTAAGAAGAAGATATGTAAACTAGAGGATGCCTGCGACTTCGTACGCGTAGAATTAGTTTCCCGCTACTCCCCCTATTTCAACCCCTTAGGTACCCAAGGAATACTCCCTTCAAATTCCAAGTCCCTAGGTCCAAGGGTTTGAAATAGGTTTAGGCTATGCGTTGTCTGTCAGTCAGTTACTCAGTAACGGTACTGTTTTGCTGTTTTCGCTTGTCCGAATTTTCACAAGTTAAAAAACTATTTAATTTTTCTGGACAATTTTTTCATTTTTCATAAAATAAACCGAACCTAACCTACGTATGGCAATTGAATAGCTCCAGCATAAACCGAATTATATAATCCTGATTTAGTTGACATGATGAATGATGATGGAATTCACTCTTTAATGCAATCTGGGCGTTAATATTTAGTTACGTAAAGAAAGAGTGTAGCTTACGTGGCAGTCTCATGCAGTATCCTGTTCAGTGCGCTCTGCTCGTCAGGTTTCCGAGGAGGTGCGGCGGCGCTGGCGTGCGGCGCCGGCGCCTCCTGAGTCTGCTCGCTCACTTCCAGCAGGTGGGTTCGCTCGTTTACTATGTTCTCCTGGAAATTGAGGAGATAAGTCAATGCACAGCGCTAGTTACAGTCAAGTTCATAAATATGCATACACTTTAGTACCTTATCTATTTAATGTCATGTCTAAACTGCCATACATTAATTTTCACAGTGGTTAAAGTGACAAGGTACTAAAAAGTACACATATTTATGATCTCAATTGACTGTACAGTTACCCGCAATAATATATTATCCAACCAATGTGCACAATGGCGCATAAATATCTGACACGTCTTTAAGGCTAGAGTTATAAGAGCTATATTTTTGCAGATAAGTAAGTAGTAAATGCTCCTTATCTGCAAAAATATCAGTATCCTGGCCTTGTTTACAAGACTATTTTAAAGGGTTAAAGCTCTCGGTGCAGGAGCATTAAGCGTGTGTCGCATGCAAATTTCTGCAGAAAAAGCAAACAGTCTTGAGTTGCTGTTGCACTCCTATTTGCATGAAACGTTGAGGGAAAGGAAAAGGCACATTCTCTCTAATATAGATGGACAGTCAAGCTGCCCTCTCAGTGTCAAACCATAGTGGATGAGGAGAAGTGTACATTTAACATATAAAACTCCTTCTTCCAACCAATAATTTGGGTATAATCTGCTTCTACAATGTGAGCAAGCAACTCCTTCCTTATCCTATCCTATCCTTATTCCAATTTCCAGCATGTGTACAATTAAAAGCAATAAAAACTTTCTATGAACACCCATTTCAATGCTCTTTAGATTTAGTGTACCTTATAAGAACAGATGTGCTATGGCTTTTATAAAAGATTGGAAACAGAGTGCATTTAACTGTCTTTTACTAAATAATTGTTAAAGTAACAAACATGAAGATCAATTTCCTGCATACTACAGCTATATCACAAGTCAAGAACTGGCTATATTAAAATGCAGTCATGTGTGCACTTATTGATGGAATATACTTAGCATGCATAATTGCCACTCAACTGCAGCAAAACCACTATAGAAATTACTGCTTTATCCCAAAGACAAAAAGTTGAAGTTACATAGCTGTATTTTTCAATTTTATTTATATAACACACAAACAAAGGATATACAAAGGTATGACAAGCAGAATAATGTGTTTAACAGCAAAATCCAAGGTATTTACTTCCGGAATCGCCACACAGTAGATAAACTTCGACAGCCATCTGTCACAGCTCATTGTAATGCACTTTTACATAAAACTAAGTTTCTTTAAATGTAAAAAAACGCGCAGGAAACAACCACCAGCTGGCCAGTATGAGGCAAAACATTCAGAGTTTACTTCCACATTTGTCATCCGTAAACTACGCCGATTATAAGTCACTCAACTATGACTACTGATAAAACATGGCACAGTATAAAACATTGGTTATCTTCCAACAATTGCGAAAAAATAACGTTAAATACTTTTCCTGTCGTAATAAATCTATCGACCGCGGTAATTGACGTATATAGACGACATACCAAGCATAACAAACTAATTTAACACCTACATCACGAACGTTACCTGTGGATCAGTTTCTTTGTGACATATACTGTAACAGCAACCCATGATTGCGTTTTTCAGAGAGTCGAAGCATGAATGCAGCAGAGAATCCTCTTCGTCCGACTGCATAAATATTTGTGTTTCTACTTTTTGTGGTTAAAAATAGATAAGAACTTCTATTTCGAAGCGGTGTTCGCTCACTCAACTCAGTGACAAAAGGCACCATGACGTGAAACGTCAAATGGTAATTTAGGTGTATTTTTCCGTCTAATATTCAACGTCTATTACTTCAAATCAAATTTGATTTCAGTTTTATCATTATATCATATTATATCATTATATCCTTCGATAATTTATTTTTATTTAAACGCGCCTCGTAATAAATAGTCACGATAAGAAAAATAGATGGAAAAATATATTGTTTCGTTCAGAAATTAAAAAGCGTTTGCGAGAATCGTATCGTACATAAAGTATTCCCTCTACGGTATCGTATGTTTTCAATTTAAAATCGGTAATATCATATTAGAACACATCTATCGAACACATATATCCGTGCGACTATAAAAATCATACTTTGTATCGTTGCATGTATAATATAACATAGAGATTGGATGTGGAAAATAACAGCTAGCGTCATAAATGTATACTTTGTCAGACTGACATTTATTTTTCCATCATTTCACCACGACGGTCTTGTCATGTTGTCAAACTTAATAGGAGCATTTTCTAAGCTACAGCTACTTGCTTCTTACTTCTAATACCTATACTTTTAGTTAATTTCGAAGTTTTTTTTTGTTTACTGTAGCAACAATTATATTAAAATCATGCTGAGATATAGAGGCAAGAAGAACGTAATAGACAAAGTGAAAGAATTCGATGCATTTCCAAAAATACCGGATGAATACGTCGACAGCACTCCAGTAGGTGGAACTTTCTCAGTTATCACATTTTTCATTATCATGTGGTTAATATACAGCGAAGTAACGTACTACCTAGATAGCAATTTAATGTTCAAATTCTCCCCTGACACTGAAATGGACGAAAAATTGCGGATAAATATCGATATTACGGTTGCTATGCCGTGCTCGAACATAGGTGCAGATATTTTAGATTCCACGTCGCAAAGCGTGTTCGGCTTCGGTGAACTGACGGAGGAAGACACATGGTTTGAATTAACTCAAGATCAACAGGATGCATTTGATGCCGTAAAATACTTAAATTCATATCTAAGGGAAGAATATCATTCAATTTGGCAGTTACTATGGAAAAAAGGCCATGGTTCAGTCAGAGCGACAGTTCCGGCTCGGAAAACCAAACCAAACCACCGGCCAGATGCCTGCAGACTACACGGCATCCTCATCCTGAATAAAGTAGCTGGCAACTTCCATGTTACTGCTGGCAAGAGCTTGCACTTGCCTAGAGGCCATATACACCTAAACATGCTCTTCGATGATACACCGCAGAATTTCAGTCACCGAATAAACCGATTCAGCTTTGGGAGTCCTGCCAATGGTATAATATATCCGCTGGAAGGTGACGAGAAGATTACTAGTGATGAAAACATGCTGTATCAATACTTTGTGGAGGTAGTACCAACTGACGTAGACACTGCATTTGAAACAATAAAGACTTATCAGTATTCCGTTAAAGAGTTAGAAAGACCTATTAGTCATGCAAAAGGTTCACACGGAGTCCCTGGTATATTCTTTAAATATGATATGGCGGCATTAAAGGTTTACGTTTACCAAGAGAGAGAGAATTTGCTCCAATTTATGTTACGGTTGTTTTCTGTTATAGGCGGAATTTATATAATAGTAGGTTTTTTAAATACAGTCGTGTTGACTGTTAGAACTGCGATTATTAAGAAAGCAGCTCCTACTTTGTATCATAATAAACACCTGTTTGATGGGAAGCCTAGGCCTGTGCAAGTAAACCCATTGCTAGTACAGACAGACTTAAATGTTCCTGTTGATATAGTTAAACAATCATAGCGAGCAATTCTTAGATTAGGGTTTATATTTGATCTGAATTTTGTATATAAGAGATTATTTTCACATTGGCAATGTGAACACAAAGAGAATTTTTATTGTAAATTGAAGTACAGTGTTTACGGGAAAGTTGATTGAAATTTACGTTGTATGTAAACCGGCATAAAACTCAACGGTGTTATCAGTTTGCTATGATTGCTGTGTAATTGCCAAGACTATTAATGGGCTGTATTTATGATAGTGATAAATGTGATTTTGCGTACTCTTTGTGGAGACTGAAAAAGGCACTAAATTATATTGTATATAAAAAGGGGTATTATCAGGTACAAATATTTTTATACACATTTGCACCTTAACCCATTGAAATGAGGTGCAAAAGTGTATAGATATCATTGCACTTGAGTGTACAATATCACAATATTATTGTCTGGTTTAAATCATCTAACAAGTGTGGTTATATTTACCTTTTTTCTGTTATATAATAATGGTGTCTCTTTCATTCTCTGATTTTTATGGAAACGTGTGTATATTTTGTAAATGATTGTTGCATTAGATATTCGAAAGTCTAACTAAATATATGTGAATGGGGCAAAAAATATTTGGCCAAATGAATAATATCACAAAAAATATTTCCCGATGTACCTATCTGTTTTTTTTGTCATAAGTCTAACCTAACTGACGTAACTAGCGGTCTTAGTAAAACAAAAATAATACAAATAGCTTTTTGGGGAACAATAAATTTACTTAACCAAAAATACTTCAGTCAAAACGTCAGCCTCCCCAAGTGAATATTGTGTAATACTGCCAAGTTTAACTCCAATTTACTTAGTATAATGTCACAAGAACCCTGTGCCTACAATATTATCATCAAAAAAATCTTAGCTTTTACATTCAATGAATGAAAAATGTATGTATATAATATAAATTTATTACCAAAATGACTTCCATTATTTTGTAAATTTTGTGCATTTATTTGTGAATTTAAAGGTATTTTTAACTATTTTATACTGTAATTATTTATGCTATACTTTATTTTATCTTAATCTATAGTTTGCTACAAATGCTTTGTTTCGTACAGAAATATCTGACAATGATTATAATTTAGCAATAAAATGATTGTACTTTTACAATGTACGTTACCACCTTACCGATCTGTTTCTTACTCACCCATGTCCTTAAACTAGATGGAAGACCCAAATATGAATTCCTAAGGTCGTTTACAATAGTTTTTAAAATACCATGCCTGTAAACAATTGTTTAAACTTCCCCTTTGAATTCGCACGCGCGGGGGGGAAGCAGGGGATTGGTAAACGGTTCCAATGTCCTATCTCTGTTACTCCCGCATGCTCCGTGATCGCGCTGTCGCGTGCGCACGCTCCGCTTCTTGCCGGGTGCCGCTCTAGACGTCCGATCCGACCATTCGCGCGGCGATTCGCCCCCACAACGGACGCTCGGGCACGTTCCAAAGTCAAAATCGCAACCGAAAAAGTTTTACAACTTTCAATATTGACTACAACAACCTTTCCTGACACAAAACTCCCACGAAAATTCAAAAACAGTGCAGTGCTAACAGTGTAAAGTCAAAAGTGTTAAGTGAAGTGCGTTAACTTTTTTTTTGCGATCACATTTTACCGTTTCAATTGAACGTTACTGTTTCGTTCGATAAAAAGCGCGTTAAAGTCGCGTTCATCGCAAGAGGGCCGTATATGGTAAAGTTTATTCTCGGCGGTGAAAGTAGACCTTTGTTAGGTTCATAAGGACGCACGCAGGCAGCTAGCTCGGAGCCGCTCGGTGCGATTCGCGAGGTGAGTGGCATTTTGGTTATTTTGCTTCGTTCTTAAATTTACAGCTATCTGATGTTTTTACTGTGCGTACAAATAGGTGCCTACTTTTTAAATTGAGATACCGTTGTTTTGCTTTAGTATCAGCGGTGCAGATATGTAAATAGGCAAACACGTATCAAGTGCTTACGTTTTACGTAGTGTGCATTATTTATTTTTTGTATGATGGAAGAGTTTGATGATACGCTTACGATACACATATAACTTGACAAGGATATATAAAAGTATAAAACATCAGCAGCTTCATTACCTTCCTATAACAATTTGCAATAAACTTTTCAAATGCCGTTTCTATCCGTTCACATTTCATTCATTTCAAATTCGGAACAACAATGTTTTGAATGAAACTAGCATAGGTACGTTCTATTTTTAAACAACAGTTTCGTTCAGAAATCCACATTATCGTTAACGACTACAGCCACCAGCTGAACGTTCCAAACGATGGTGCCATTCATGCACCGCCGACTGTAGGTCAGTGCCCTGTAAGGGTACCTGTTGACTCGCCGTTCCCTGTCAAGCCGGTTTGCCTACTCGATGGTCAAACTGAAAAAAATATGTCAGGTTTCCGAACTGACATTGACTAACAAATGGTTTGTTTTTGTAAGCTTAAACGCTTGAATGGTTTTGCGCTATGTGAATAGAAATAGCGGATGAGAATTAAAGATTTATCTTGCTCAATCATTGTCGACTGTCGACTGTTTTTTCTATAGGAATGGAATTTTGTAAATATAAATGTAATGTTTATAGATGAAACCGTATTTTTAATAGGTAGATTCCTATCCATAAAATTAAATTAAGTACCTAGGTAGTAATGAGACAGATGTAGGTCCATGTCCATAGATATGTATTCGGAACAGTAATGTTTGGAACCCAAACGTAAATCGCATTCCTAAACACATTTTGTAGCAACGAACAACGATAAGTTAAGAAAGCGTCACAATAATAACCACGAGCTATGTTAATTATTTTTTAATGATGCCTTAATTGTTTTTTAATCGTGAGTTTACTGACTTCCTTAGTTACACACTAATGCTAACCTGTTATCTATCAGTAAAACTTTTCAACCAAAACCTTTAGACAAATATATAAATTCTACGGCAAAGTGTGATCACGACTTGTTTAAGTTTCAACCCATGCTTTTTAAGAACGTGTGTTATTTATCTAGGGAACCGTCGCTTGAAAAAATCGTCTACAGTTTTTTGCTCCCCAAAGTCTTTCTACTCTTGAAAAACTACCAAATGTTACACAACCATTTCATGCTTAGTTAGATATTTGAATAAAAGTCTGAATTACAACGCGTAGTGTATAAGTTACAAGCTAAAGAAGTTGTTTTTGGTTCTCGTGGAATTCCCAAGAGTAAGACACGCTAAGTGATGAACAGCACACGGCAGGCGGTGGGACTACAGTTTGTTTTTATTATTCAGGACAGCGTAGGTACCTTTAGCATTGTCCTTTGTAAGGGTTTAGGGAAACTGGAAAAAACTGTAGCTAGGTTACTAAGAAACGTATTGGATTTTGACAACAAAATGGAACAATTCCATACATATTTTTGGGGACATATCGGGAGTAGGTACTAGGTACTATTTTTTCTTGTTCAGAATCATGATCCTAACCAACGTGCAATTATTTTCCCTAATCTGACGAAAAAGTCAAATATGTGCTATTTTTTCTAAATCCCCATTTTCTATTTATAGTATTTTATTAAGAAATATTTTTTTGTTACTAGCTGTCCTTTAGCGGCTTCGCCCCGCTGCAATTTTTCGACTTTACGGTGCATTTGTCAACTGTCCTAACAATAAGAATATCTAATTTGGTGCAATCGACGATTCACTTTTATTTATGAAGATGTCAGAGTAGTTTTAGAAGCCACATCCTAAGGTAACCCATGAACCCATCATTTAATCGAATTTCACTTCATCGATTGTACCATTTCATCGAATTCAGAAAATTCAGCTTGAAACGAATGATACCTACGTTCGTTAACAGATGTTTCGATAAAATACTTAATCGGTACATCCTAAACGTTGATTGCATCAATGAAAATATGCCATAAGACAAGGTATCAAGTTCATCACAATAAGCTTTAAATTTACCCAG
The DNA here is from genome assembly GCA_946894065.1 of Acleris literana. Lineage (NCBI taxonomy): Eukaryota > Metazoa > Arthropoda > Insecta > Lepidoptera > Tortricidae > Acleris > Acleris literana. Next base: position 16,329,520 of record OX335686.1, read on the forward strand.
TCTTTATTTATTTCTCGTGTAAGTAAATGAGTTTTTTCACCACATTCAAAGTTTTAATATCTTTAGAGGATCTAATCCTTAAACTTTAAATACGTAAGTTAGGGTAATTAACTTGAAAGTGAATAGTCAATTAAGAACTTAGATTTTATCACCGACTTCTACATCAATCCTCTCGACGCAGTCGTTAAACTTTAATTTCCCTTGTTGAAACTTGTAGGACTCTGAAATAGCCTTTCTATTTAAGGCCAACGTCTGAAGTTCCAACACTTGTTCCCAACGATTAGACCGAGCTGGATTTAACTTGCTTGAAAACTCAGTACTTCCTTTCTAACTAAGGTTCTATTAATATCCTTTTAGGCTGACGTTTTTGTGATAAAGTGAAATTTAAAAACATGTGCCTACTTCTTGCCGGAATAAGTTGCGTCTGTAAAATTTCCCTTTAACCAAAACAATTGTAAGTCTTCTTTCACTCAATTTTTCGGCTTCAGAGGGGGGATTCCGCCCTCTAAAGCCGCCACTGGCGTAAATACATCCACTAGACAGAACTTGGAATCCGGTAACATTCGGGAAGGGAAGGTGGCCGATTGAAAAATGTCCAGCTTTTACCTTTGATTTATTCTCTTTACTGATTATAATCTCACTCACTTGACATTAGCGACATCACTCCGAAACAGGGGTCTATATTGACTGACATAATTATTTTTAGTCATAATCATCGCAAGTCATAACGTGTTTTTTTAAAGAAACTGTTACTTTTTCAGGATTTTTATAAATCAAACCTAACCTAACCTAGCCTTGTCTACACGTTAGATATTTCAGAACTTCTGAAAAGTTTACAGTTTCAGCGATATAAAAAATTATGAATATCAAAAATTAAGTCAACAATTACTGGCTCCCCCGAAACAGCCCCAAACATCCCACAAGCATGTCAACGCTCAGGTGGTTATTCGTGAGGACACGGATTATTTAAAACAGGATGCGGGATGCTTGGGGTTTTGGTAATATGATATACACTTGTCGTGGGACTGATCGATGGGCTCACGTGTGATTTTACTATTTTAGACTGGAAAAATAAACTTCATTCTTATTGAGACAGACGGGAGGGACTTGAGGAGTCTAAATTTGTTCAAGATGAAGATTTATGTGGAAAAGTGTCAAAGGCAGATTCAATTAGACGTTTGGAAGACTCTTTTGGGATTAAAATAAATTGTGGACTACGGAAAAAACCTTTAGAGGTAAAGTATTCCTGGCTAGGTTTTTTAGATCTATGCGTTAGCCAAAGTGACTCAAATTCAAACAGATTTACTTAATTGAACTACTACGGGTCTCTTTTGGTTTTCAAAATATGTTTGGTCATTGGTCAATGTATCATTTCCCACATTTTCGTTTACTAAAAACGTTTCGTTTATATTTTATTCTTGTCATGATTCTTACCTAACCTAATCCATGTTATTAGCAGTTTCTGTATCTCAAAATATAGATTGCAACTTATATTCTAGATTTACGGAAGCATTTTGTGGACTTTGGTCACTCTGAAAGACAGAAATGTTGATTTTTCCAGCACGGGGCGGTGCTAAAAATTACGTCATCTATGCAAAGGTTTAAAAAATAATCTGAAACCATGGATTAAATTATGTAAAACAACTACAAATAAAATAAACTGCCTGACGACGCAAGTTAAAAATGCCTTCCGTTCCATCGTGCAAACAAGTATGAAGTAGCAATCATCTGGCCACAACTTTAAACAAGCTATCATAACAATTTCATGCTACCAACATGACGGAACGAACGTGCAACAGGTGTTTTATGCGTCAAACACATGGTGTATGTACAGCGATACGCGGAATCGGACGTCACGACAGTGGCATTCCTATCGGTGTCAAATGGTTCATCGCTACGTGACATATGTGAGGTCTTTTATTGGTCTGACTTTTCTTTTCATTGTTTCGCTGTTTCGCTCGGAATTTTGCCGATGTTCATTAGTCTTTGAGAATGTCTTTTGTTCTTTTTATTGGTATTGCTATTGAGCGATGTCAAATAAGGACTGAAGTAGGTCATAACTTTGACTGATTTGAACGATTTGTTTTACCTTTGAGTAGGTAAATACTAAATTATTTATTAAGGTAATTATTATAAGCTTGATGACAGGATTACATTACAATCAGTATTAATATTACGAAAGATAGTACAATTATCACACGGTTGAATGAAAAGCCAATTATTAATGAAGTTCTACAATGTCATTAACGATAGTCATGTATAAACAAAAGTCACCTTTGCAAGAGAAGTGAAATTTATTTATATAATGGACAGAGAAATCGTGCTTTGCAAGTACGGTGCTGCAGTGAATTTTAATTTTTACAATTGCGTTACCTAACCTTACTCGCGTATGGGTTTAAATTTCTTTTTAGCTAATTAATTCCAAATTTAAAGATACGTAACCAAAATGGTTATTATAGTCATTGGTCATGACCACTGCGTGATAAATAAATGAATGCATATACTTGAGCACAGCGCTGCGACTACAAATAGATGTAGGTATACAATTTTCATTACAATGTAATAAGGTGGAAAAAAAGTCGTTGTATCTGTATCTGTATGTGGCAGCCTAGCTCCCAAATGGATGAACAGATTTGGAAGAGGTTTGAAAAAAAGTTAATTTCATGAAAATCCCATCAGTTCTCGGGTGATCATTATTCCGGGGGTTTGAACTATTCAATAGCTATAAGTTTAAAAAAATTGGGGAAAACATGCAGAGTGGCTGTATGTCATACCGGGAATCGAACCTAAGACCGGTGGACTGCAGGGAACAACCTCACACAAATTGACCTAGTCCCAAACTAAGCTCTAGGCTTGTACTACCGGTACCTGACAATGATTAACTTACATACAAACAGTGGTGGTCACATAATTAGGGAGGGACACTTTTTTTTTCCCATACAATTGCCTACAAATATGACTTTAAAATTTTGACCACCAATCAAAAAGTTCTTGACCAATTTTATTGCTAAATACAATTTACTTTAGATTATTAACTAGGTTTAAATTGATGTACAATGAACTACTGTTAAAAACGATCCTTATATTTTACAGGGATTTAAAAACTGAATGCTGACGCGTCCATACAAAGTTTTACAATTTTGTATGAACGCGAATAATTTATTTTTACAAATCCTTATAAAATGAAAGATCCGTTTTCAACAGAGATGAATTGTACATACATTTAAACCTTAGTTTATAAATGAACGATGAGCGTAACCAAATATTAAATTAGTTTAGAACTTTTTGAATGGTGCTCAACATTGAAAAGTCATATTTGTAGGTAATTGTATGGGAAAAAAAACAAGTGTCCCTAATTATGTGACCACTACTGTATATAGAGAAATGCATACTTAGATTAATAGAAAACATCCAGGACTGGAACAAATACTCGCGCTCATCACACAAATATCTGCCTTTACCGGGATTTGAACCCGGGACCGCTAGCTTCGTAAGCAGGGTCATTACCAACTAGGCTAACCTGTCTTCAGAGTTTCCCGCTACTACCCCTATTTCTTCCCGTCTTCCTTTCCAAGGATAATCCTTCGTTAGTGCACCCCTAGGGTACCCAAGGGATACTCCTTCTAAATATCAAATCCCTGGGTGCAGTGGTTTTGGCTATACATCAATCGATCAGTCAGTCAGTTTTGTGTTAATATATATGGATAAAGGAAAAAGTAAACAAAAGGATTTCTAGCTCTTGAGTGGAGACAAAAGTTCACAACGATTGATCGATCGAGCGAACGAGCTCTTTAAAGCGAGCTTTAAGCTACCTAATTAAGAATGCATGCCCTCAAATGTTTGTTCGCTCTCACGGTACCACTTAAGCTCACTGGTTAATAATTCCTCGAGTTGTAAAGTTGTGAATTCGAATTCAATAAATTCCAAATTCAAAATATTGATTCAGGAAGTTGGACACATGAGGACTCTTACACGTCGTGGCTGCCATGGTATATATACTCGGATATTCTAAGGCCCGATTTAGACCTAGCGAACGAACAATAATTCTATGGCATTATCTCTTACGTTTTCTTTGTAAAAAATAAAGACAAAACATGTTCTAGAGCATTCGCTCGTTTGGTCTAAACCCAACCTAAGATGATGCCTGCGAAAGCTCATAATATAAACACTTATTATAGGTGAAAAACGTAAGTACATGAACTCTTGCATGTAGTTGTGTACAAAACTTATATGGAATTTACGTCAAATTTCAAATATAGAATGTTGAACGGTGTATACAGATGTGTATGTGTGTGTGTACATGTAATTAGTCATTTACTTAGGTTTTTCACCTATACATTTATTTCTTGAATCTAAATATATAAAAGAGAAACTGACTGACATCAACGCACAGCCCGAACCGCTGGGTCTAGAGATTCCAAATTTGGCACGTACCTTCCTTTATGAGGTCTACGGGTGCTTTAAGAAGGGATTATATGAAAATCGACCCCCAACAGGAACAAACAGGGGGTAGGACCGGGAAACTAATTCTACGCGTACGAAGTCGCGGGCGTCCTCTAGTTTTACATAAATACTACATTGGTATATAAACCTAGCGACGCCGTTCAGGAAATTAAATAATTAATCGCCTATTTTGTAAACACATCGTATGAGTATAGTAAGTGATTGCAATTACAAAATACGGCTGTCACAGGCAACATCTTAGGATAATCAGAGTATAGGAATTGATGTTTTGTATTACGTGTATGTATATGTATGTGATGTTTTGAGTAATGAACGCGTTGACGAAGCTTGCGAGCTATATTTACGTAAGGAAAGATTAATTATGCAAATGCCGTTTTATTATACGGAAAGCTTTGAATCATTAAACATATCGAAACATGATCGATACCATCTTTATTTATTTCTGTGACAGGTCTGACCTTTTCAATTATGTTGAAGTTTTCAATTAATTTTAACATACATACACATACATTAAATCACGCCTGTCTCCCAGAGGGGTAGGCAGAGACCACTTCTTTCCACCTGCTACGATCCTGACAAATCTCTTTCGCTTCTTCCACATTCATACATCGAGTCATGCACGCACGTTGGTTTCGGGTACTTAAGATCCGGCCCTATTCCAGTATTTCTCCGATTTGATTCGAAAAAGTAAGCATATTACGGGCCCTTCCGACCCTCCCACTCACTTTTGCTCTGTATATCTCTTTCGTCAATAATCTTTCTAAATTACCGAATCATCGAAGCATGCCCTTTTCAATCTTAGTCACTACATTAATTTTAACAATTAATGAAGATTTCTATACAATCTATTTATTTTGGTGACATGAAACATGACATCCCATTCTTTTACAAAAATACAATAAAAAAATAACTCACTATTTTAAAAATAACATCAGCATCTGGGGCACTTTTCTACTAAAAACTTACGATAGGTATTTTAGTTATTTACTTGACAGTAATGGCGTCAGAGTAAAAAAGAAATTACACTACACATGTAAAAAGCAATATGGTATTACCGAGTAGAATAGAGCCCCTATGGTGGTGTTTATCGGTGTGAATGGAGGATAAACATCTATGACTTTCTGACCAGTAGGTAGGTACGCAAGTGCGAGAGTGACGGATGCTTTATCTACCGCGATAAAGGCGACCATAATACGGGCCCCTGCACGGCTAGCACAAGTTGCCCGCGACATGTTTATCGCTCGGATCTCCCTTTCTATCTAGTCAGTAACGATAGCGACGCATTGAGCGACAAGCGAGAAAATACAACTTGTGCTACCCGTGCTGCACAAGTTGTATTTTGTCGCTTGTCGCTCAGTGCGTCTCTTTCGTTACTGACTAGATAGAAGGGATTCGAGCGACAAACAAGTCGCGGGCAACTTGTGCTAGCCGTGGTCGCTTAGTGAGAGAGTGGTGTAAGGTAAGGAGACAATAAGGTACCTTTGTTAAATTAATTTTTAAGCTGTCTCCCTCTCGTCCTTTCACGACTGTTACTCCATGCCTCTGTGGCACCCTACGTCTCTAGCGTTCTATAAACACATCGAAAACTTTTAAAGAGTAGCATTCAACTTATACAGGATCTTATAAGTGATATATTACCAAAGGTTTCACACAGAAATAGGCGATGGTCCCACCAAGGGCGAGGAAGCGATTAGCTATCGGCGATTTTCTCGCCCAAGAAACGAACAAAAGATAAAGATCCCCTGTCAGTAAGTAGTTGATTGCTGGCTGTTTACACTTTCGGCGAGAACTCTTTCCACTAGTTTGTCGAAACAAAAAATATAAATAGATCCCGTGTAAAGAACAGAGACACAAATATTAATAGTTGATCGTTGCCTGTATAGTCCATTCGCTTAGATAGTGTCGTTACACTCACACGTACTTGTGGTTATTGTTATAAAATACAAATATATTTCGATGTAAACTGCCAAATTCACTTGCGGGTGTTACGCTGTAAGTGAATATGGCAGTTTACTTCGAATTATATTTGTATTTTATTACAATAACCACAAGTATGTGCGAGTGTAGCGACACTATCTAAGCGAATAGACTATACTCGCTTCCCGCTCATCGTCGGCGGTGGGACCAGTGCCATAGCGTCTTGATTTACGGCCATAAAACTTCATTTCGATATAAATTCTCTTCATCCTCGAGAATTGATGCCATAAGTTTAATACTTCTGCGTGTGTGCTTCTGAATTATTTGCACACATACATTGTAACTTGCTTGGGGTTAGGTAATGCTTTTTTCCTGATTGCATAGCGATGATTCCAGTCATACATTTTTGATGACCCCATATATGTACATATCACATGCCATATTATTTATTTTCTCCCATCTCCTGATTGGGTTCAGCTACGAAGTGGGTAAACCAGCGCTGTGGCTCCGGCTGCAGCACATGCTGAGCTGGGGTGTTATTCTCTTAAAAACGGCGAAACGAACGAACGAGCGAAAGCGCAGCGGCGAGTTTAAGTAGTCCCGTCCGAGAAAACAAAACACATTTTAGCGCGTGCCTTCTCAATTAGGCAGCCTTATGAGTTCGAGAAGAAGTGCCAAATTGAATGCACGCGCGTGTTTTGGTTGCTCTGACGGGACTACTTAAACTCGCCGCTAGGACATTCACTTGTTCTTCCGCCCGTTCGTCGTTGTTCAGAGAATCACACCCCTGAGGGCCCTGCCAAGATGCATTGCGCTAGCTACCGTTTCTATTCGTTTCGTTTTTAAACCAATCGCGTCACTGGTAGATGACGTGATACGAAAAGTCACGTGGTCTGCCAGTGACGCGATAGGTTTAAAAACGAAACGAATAGAAACGTTAGTTAGCGTATTGCATCTTGGCAGGGCCCTAGTCCTTTTTGACCTCGCACTACAGCGTAACGTCTCTAAATTCGCTACTTGTATGAAAATATCTATTTATATGTATTTCTTCTGTATTCTTTTATTGTTTAGTTTTTTCTCTTAAATTTATTGATTGTTTGTTGTGTTGCTGTGAGTTTTTGTCAAAAAAAATATCTGAGTATGAGTTTGATATTTTGACCTAAGTTACCCAAAGTCGTACGTAGGTACTATCAGCTCAATTGAACCCTGATCCACCATAGAACGGTGTCACAACAGTGACATTATAATAGTAGTTTACGTGACGGTTGCGTAATGCTAATTACGCAGAGTCTCGTACTTATACTTTATCTACACACATAATTATAAGTACTCTAAGATGGGTTCAGAAGTCGAAAGGCAAATGACCAGCATTACCTTACCTGTGCTGTGACAGCGATGACAGCTGTAACGTAATTTTGAAATTACGTTATCGAATATTGTAAGGTAATGAGATCCAAATTTGGAACATCTTCCAAAATTAACAGCTGTCATCGCTGTCACCTACTACCACAGGTAATGCTGGTCATTGCCTACGGGTTTAGAACGCATAATAGAGGACTTATGATATGAGTGTAGACAAAACAATTAGTTTGACAATTCTTACGACTTGAATCATAACCTCACTGTCACACCGTTCTATGGTGGGTCAGTGCTGCTATTGGGCTGCTAGTATCTAACGTAGTTAAACACATTTAAACTCGAAGATCGAATTGTGATTGTCAGACGATATTTTCCAAGAGAAATACTTCCTACTAAACTATTTCTAGATTAACAGTTAACTCTTTCTAATATGTACCTAAGTATGATAGGATTGAGTTCAAAATTTAGGTCATAAGTAACTACCTAATCTATGTCCTAAATTTATACAAACGATACTTTTCATTCGGAGTTTAACAGTTTCCGTGGGACTCTATACAAAAAGTCGCGCGCAAATTACTTTTTGCTTTAAATACCGATAAGTTGAGGTTAGATAACATTCAGAGCCGCGTTTTCCAATGTCATTACAAAAGGAACTCCTTAAGCAGTCGTGGGTATAATTGAGTTTTTTTTAATTAACCCCGACGTGCTGGAAACAATAATGCTTGTATTGAAACTAAACACATGCGTGCCTCACATCTGCTTGTTCGAGGCATTGTTTGAAAGGAAATGTTTAACTTGGCTCCCTTGTAGGTACTTACTTTTGCAGTGTAAAAAATAAGCTGTTGTTTAAATGTGGGTTTTGTTATGAATTGAGAAAGAAGAAGGAGTCAAAGCCATTAATTATAATAAGAATTAGATGTCGGAGCGGAAGTTAACAATTATTATCATTCCCCACAAGTATGTTAAGTTATAAAAGTGATCAAATATCAAAACACAGCACGTTTGTTTATAAAAACATTCCTTCTCTGAGGTTATCGCGCCATTACGGTCTGACCTGTTAAAAACAAGCCTCTGTTATTCCGATACTGCCACACGTTGACCTCATTGCATCGATGACCTATGGGAATGTGCTATTGCATAACACTTGTAAAGTAGGCTTTGCTATTAATAACATTAGAACTTACATACATACATACATTAAATCACGCCTGTTTCCCAGAGGGGTAGGCAGAGAGCACTTCTTTCAACATGCTACGATCCTGACAAATCTCTTTCGCTTCTTCAACATTCATACATCGAGTTATTCATGCACGTCGGTTTCGGGTACTTAAGATTCAGCCCTTTTTCAGTATTTCTCCGATTTGATTCGAAAAAGTACGCCTAGGGCGGCCCCTTCCGACCCTCTCACTCACTTTCGCTCTGTATATCTCTTTACAAATAAAAACTTCAAACTCATGTACCCTTTCATAGTAAGTCTTATGTCAAGCTCCTTATAAGAACTGTCACCGTCAGCCAAGCGTAACTGCCTACTCTATTCTAGCAATGAATATTGCAGAACATTCCCAGAAGTTTGGAAACCTCAAGAAATTACTGACAACATTCTTGGAAACATTTAAGGGCAGTGAGAATATTATTTCAATACAAAAGTCGGATTATTCTTAAAAGTTATAGATTATTAGATTATTACTCATAAAGCGCGGAATAGATAAGCAATAAAAGTTGCAGAGGTTGATTTTTGTCTTTGTTTAACGTCAGTTCTATAGCAAGAAACACGATTTTGTTGTATTTTTCTAAATTAAAAGTTAGAGCAAGACAGCAGGCAACTTCTGCAATTTTTATTGCGTCTAAACCTCGCTTAAGAAACTTAGAATGGGAAGTTTCTCGTCGTGACAATCTTTCTCCCAACGCAGAACAATACATCTAATACAATACAGCACGGTACAGTCTGAATACAGACCGGAGCCTCATCATCGTCGTATCAGCCAGAAGACGTCCACTGCTGGACATAGGCATCCAAGGTTTGCCACAAGGACCGGTCCTGCGCCACTTGCATCCATCGGTTTCCCGAAAACAACCCCGTCATCGGTCCACCCAGTTACACTCTGTTTCATCTAGGATCTCTGTGGCAGCCGTATTTCGTAATTTCAATCACTTACTACACTCATTGGCAGGTATTTAAAAATAGGCGATTATTTGAATTCCTGAACGGAGTCGCTTGGATTGTACTAATGTAGTATTTATGTAAAGTAACTAAAAGAAATAAGTGTAATACGTGTTTATATGAGCTGTCACAGGCATCATCTTATTTAGATGAAACAGAGTCCAGAGGTACCCAGGCTACGTCTTCCGGTACAGTCAAGGACTTTAATTGTTATGCCACTATGGAACCCTGTCGCATAACGTTAATCATTATTTTAAGAGTAATTTCTGTCATGTGATTTGACGCTGTCATTATGACAGGGTTCCATAGTGGCATAACAATTAAAGTCCTTGACTGTACGCGAATGCCACTCCAGAACTCTTCCAGGCCACCTGTTCTGCGGGCTTAAACACATTCGCACTTCTATATCAAAACAGTATCAACTCAAAATCCTTGCTAGTTTTGTTTCAATTGCATAGAAGTTGTATTAAAGTTGATATTTAAATACAGTCGTATTTTGAGTTACTACTGTTTTGATCTAGCAGTGCGAATTATAAGTCTTCTCGAAATCCGAATATGTCCGATTGTTTGTTAAATTAATGTTTATATGATTGGAAGGTTTGAAATGATGGGTGATTGAACCTCCAGCTGAAAGTATATTCGCAGACGCCTCACTCCGACTATTTTTAATAAAAGTGTCGCTCATAAACGATTTAACGAAATTGTTACTAAGCGTTACACAGCCAGTAAATTGTCATCAATCAATACTTTGATCAGTTGCTGTCATAACTGTGGTAAATGGTCAATCGTTTAAGTAAACGATCATTGATCGCGTCAATAAGTGATAATCGCCCAAACATTAACGATCGGAAATGGGGTCTATATTGTCTGCCATAATTATATTTAGTCATAATGTGTTTTAGGTCATAATTATCGAAAATCGTAACGTATTTTTTTTAAACTTACGTTTTCAGGATTTTTATTAATCAAACATAACTTAACCTAGCCTTATGCACCTATACGTTAGATATTAAAGAAATTCTGAAAAGTTTACAGTTCCAGCGATATGAAACATATGTCTCTCAATAATTATGACAACAACAAAGATATTATGACCAAAAAAAGTCTTGGTAACCAGACGCCATATTGTAATAAATAAAAAAATACGTCGACGAATTATGACAAATGGGGTATCGTTGAATAGGTATCTCAAAATCATCTTTAGGTTTCTTTCATAATTTTTATTTTTGATTTAAAGTTGGTTAGCAATAGTCGGGTTTTTAAAGCTTGCTTTTTGTTATTTATCGCATGTGGAAGGCGAACACATGACACCTGATGGTACGTGGAATCTGAGGCACACAGACGCTTGCATTGCTACAATCTTAAGACTGAAATCTTAAGACCACAAATGCAGTGCCAACCCTGAGGGCTAACTAGATGGACCTGGATACTTCTGGTGTTGCAGGCGTCCATAGGCTACGGTAACCGCTTACCATCAGGCGGGCCGTAAGCTTGTTTGCCACCGTCGTGCTATGTATAAAAAAAAACCTATGCAGTTTCTTTATTTTCTCTATAATTCAGATTATTTGGATCAACTTAAAGGACTATTTATTCCCAAACTATATTTATTACCGATGACCTACATACGTCCAACAGACATAAATAAGACCCTCAATTGGAGATCCCTAACCCCGCTTGTACTATTTTTCACAGCCACCCCCGTCACGCCCATATCACTCGTATTAAAAAAAGATCCGGTAAAATGCTGCAAATATATCCCGTAAAGTTCAGAGTTCATGGGATGAATCCGAACTTTGGCCTGAATTATATATGCATTACACCTTCACTTGAGGGTTTTGGTTACGTTCAGTTTGAGACAAAGAAAAACAATAACGCATCGTATATTTTAAATACGGTGCTCTTTAACCCTTTCCATTTTACCTTCTTCGTGCGATTAAAAAAAGTATCAAGATCATCACACGTCACAGAATCACCCATGGCAACATTATGCTACAATTGCATTTTTTCTTTCCTTCTTTATTGTTTTTACAAACATACATTAAATGACGCGAGGGGTAGGCAGAGACCACTTCTTTCCACCTGCTACGATCCTGACAAATCTCTTTCGCTTGTCCCACAATTTCTTCTTTATTGTTTTCGTTTTTATTTTTGGGTTGCCATCCTTTTTTACGATTTCTGTTCTGTTTTTTTTTCTCTGTGCTCGTCGAATAAATGTTTCTTTTTCTATTTCTATTTTCTATCATATCAGCCCAACGACGTCTACTTCTTGATAATGACTTCAACCTAGATCAATTTAGGTAACATTGTCATCCCATATTTATTATTATAGATATTTATTTTACTTTCTAAACTATCCTGCGGGGCAGGACTCAAGCCACCAGTGGTTAGGGCTACAGAGAGAGTAACCTCCTCACAATACGTGCCGTGTCGAGGAGTATTGCTTTCTGTATCTGACCCTTGATCCAGCCTTCTTATTATTATCTGATATAAAATATAAGTATATCCAGTACCCTTGAACACGTCTTTCGTAAACTGACGGCTGAATGGAAGGAAAAGGGTATTCTCGTTGGCGAGAGAAAGCTATCAAACTTGCGCTTTGCTGACGACATTGTTCTATTTTCTTCCTCAGCTACAGAGCTCAGGCTCATGCTACAAGACCTTAGCAATGCAAGCCGGGAGGTCGGACTGTCGATGAATATGTCAAAGACCAAGCTTATGACCAACAGCACCAATAATAGGATAGAAGTAGATGGGGAAGGAATTCAATATGTCCATGAGTATATCTACCTAGGCCAAATAGTCTCCTTCCAGGCCAGACAGGATAAAGAGGTCACCAGACGAACTGAAAATGCCTGGAGGAGCTACTGGGCTATGAAGGATTACATGAAGGGCAACCTTCCAATGGCGCTAAAGAAAAAGCTCATGGACATGTGCATTCTTCCGATCCTCACTTACGGTGCACAGACTTGGTCTTTGACGAACATTCAGATGTCCACCCTTAAGGTTTGCCAGAGAGCCATGGAGCGTAGTATTCTGAGCGTTAAGCTTACAGATCGCGTCCGAAACACAATACTACGCTCCAAAACCCGAATTTCTGACGTAGCTCAAACAGCCGCCAGACTCAAGTGGGACTGGGCCGGTCATATTTGTCGCATGCCAGATACCCATTGGGCAAAAACCACCACGAACTGGATCCCACACGACGGAATTCGGCGTCGCGGCAGACCTAGGCGCAGATGGCGAGATCAGCTCGACACTTTTAGAAGGGACTGGCAGGAGGTTGCACAAGACAGGGATGCGTGGAAGGACGAGAGGGAGGCCTTTGCCCAGCAGTGGGACACCGTAGGCTAACAAATAAATAAATAAATAATAAAATATAAAAAGGTTTAGTTATCATACTAAAACACGTTATCATATTATAACCCGACCTTTTCTCAAGATTTGATAACTAAAGGGCCAATAACATAACCGGGAAACATTTTTTTCCAATATTTGGGTCTGAGGCAATTATTCGACTGCTTTGATTCCTTTGGGACTGTTGGGGAAATGTGGGATTTAACTTCGAAGCCTTTTATCTTTTATCGCATTGGAAAAATTATATGGATTCTGACAGAATTACTGAGTAAAAAATGGCTAATACCAGATATATTAATTCGTTTTGTTTAATTGGCTCGGAGTAATTAGAAGCCTTGGAGAAGTATGATCCATGCAATAGTCGGCTTTTAAAGTTTAAACATACATTGGTGAATTTGGTTATTAAAATGGCTTCAACGAATGTCTGCCTGGTTCATTTCATTTCATCATGTTATTATAGAATATAATAGAATAAAATAGAACTCTTTATTGACAGAAGTGAGTGTAGTTATAATATGATGTTATTAAATAAGGCAAGAACAGCGTGTAAGTTTGTTTGTTAATATAAGATATAATCTTCTTTACTTATATGTAATATTAAAAATGCTATTCTATAAGTTTAATAGCTTTATTAAGGCCCTGTCATCCTGGCTCATAGACTCCTCCGGAGATCCTAGAGCTGGGTTACCTCTCCCAGAGGATTGGGCTAGCTATCCAGAGAGGTAATGCAGCCAGTGTCATAGGGACCATGCCGCGAGCGGACCTGCTAAAGGGGGTGTTCTTTTTATAGTGGTGATTTTTATTTATATCAATCAATACGAGTACATACGAGTAGTATAAAATGAAGTCGTCCTCCGCGTCTGTCTGTATTTCCGCTAATTCCTCCTAAACCACGGAACAGATTTTGATACGGTTTTCACTGTCATTTAGAGAATTTATTCCGGATGGTTTATATATATATATATATATTTCTACTTATATTAACCGAAGCGAAGCGAGGGCGGGTCGCTAGTCTTTAATATTTGAGTAGCTTAGTTTAATTTTAATTTAAATACGTTTAGTTCAAATTTTTAAGTGTTTTAATGTTGAATTCTGTAAATATTATGTTCAACAATAAACATAGTATAATAGCGAGTAGCGACCCGCCCTGGCTTCGCTTCGGTTTATGTAAGTTTCCTGTAACAGCCTTACATAAGTTATACATAAAAACCTTTCATGTTTTTTTTTCTAACTGATGGTGAAACCCTCATAGAAATCCGTTGCGTGGTTTGGGAGGAGTTAGTGGATATAGGTACAGACAGACAGAAAAGATAAAGATATAAAAAAAGTTTCGGATCTCTGCTAAAGGCTAATGCAACTGAAATGGAAATGGGCTAGGCGAGACGATGGTAGGTGGTCATCGATCAATGGGCAGACGGTCGTTGGTCTGATGACATTTGGCAGACGGTTGGAAAATGGATGACCTTAGCACAGGATCGGGCAGAGTGGCATATGAAGACGGTTCTCTATTGGATGGCATAAAATTATTTGTAATAATATTGTTACGCATAATTGCTTTCAGCCGAAATAGCGATGTGCATCATCATCTTTACGCATACATTTTTACACATAAAATTAAAAAGCATAATCGTCATGAAGACTAACGTCAAATAGCATAAATACAAAAAGTCATAATAATAAATTGGCATCATTACAAAATGCATAACAGTATTGTCCTAAAAAATAGTCATGTACAAATGGCACATAGCAATACAATTGCTATAGCGAAATTCGTAGACGTACTACGAGAAAAGGTTAGTTTTGGTTTTGTGGTTGTATATATTTAGGAACTAAGGCGAGGTCGACGGAGGTCCGCTTGGAGGACCTCCTATTCTGCGTTGCTTGGGCTTTTCGCGCCTGGATATCATACTAACCTAACCTAACCTAATGTACCTAACGTGACCTAATTTAATCTTACCTAATATGTAACAACGAAACTGTATTTTATTCATTTAGAAAACTGAAATGATGGTTAATGACCGAATGTTTTCGCATGTTATCGACTTTTAACATTATTCTGTAACATTTGACCACTTTGATAAGCGACTTGCATCTTCTTATTTAAATAATTTACGTCAACGTCACATATAACATTGATGTAGATTGAGTTTTCTTAAGTTGGTTATTATTAAGTTCCCGGGTTATTGAAATGGTTAAAACTAAAAGAAAAAGGATTAAAAAATGGAGAAATAAATATCTTTCTTTTAATTACAAAGAAGATTCTTCCACGATTTTTCCTTCTCTAAGTGTGAAGTTCATTTAAAGCAGCTTAAGAAAAATTGCGTTGCAAACTCACTTAGCGAGTAAAACTTATGAATCACAATCCTCAAGAAGAACCAGTGACACGTTTTATCTAGATTTAATAATATTTCTAGTACCTTGCAATATCCCATCGAAAAAAAATAACCAGCCACAGTTTTTTTGTAATTTTTACCGAGAAATTTTTGTTGTCCCTGTAAGTCAAAAACACTTTCAATTAATCATCGATAGTCGATAAAACACAATGATCAATCCCTCTTGACGTTTGATTTTTGCTGTTAAAATTCCGCTCCTTGTTAATGACATATATAATAAATAATTATTAGCCCAAAAAATAATATGCATAATGTGTATTAGTCTAATACAAATAAGTCCAACTGAAATTATTCTAATAGCGTTATATGCCAAAGTATTATTATGCGACAGTACTATTATGCCAATACAAATTATGCCATATCAATTATGCGAAACAATAATAGTCTAAAACATATTATGTGATCCAAGGGGATCCCTATGAAGACACCTTTACCCTTTAGTGGGTGGACGTGGGCTGAAATAATGATATATTATTGAACGAGTTAGGTCCATCATCAACATCATAACACGTCCACTACGTTATAAAGGGCTACTCCAAATATTTCCATTATAATTGATTGTAATGCAAGCGAATCATACGTAAGGTATTCCAATTATTTCTTTTGTCTTCAATACTGCTAATCAGAAAGTGGAATTCTCATAGCAAAATTGGAAATGTCATTGATAGCACGTGTGTTGTCGACATTTACTGCTATTGATTTTGTATTCTGCTTCTTCTCCGCAATGAGGCTCTTGTCCGTGTAAAAGAGCCCTCATGTGGCCTATTAGCTGAATTAATGTTTTTTTTTTATTACTATTTGTATTCTTTGTCGTAGCAGTTTCTCCTTATTAAAATCGATTGTCAGTCTTTATTCGCATGTAACTAATACTTAGGAAGGAAAGAGAAGCAGAGGAAGACCAAGAAGAAATTACTTTGAGAACATAAAAGAGAAGGTTAAGGTTGAGTCGTACCAGAAAGTCAAGCAGTTGACGGAGGACCGGAGCGGAGCGGTTGGCGATTACTCCACCGACGAGAGCATGGCTCTTAAATAAAGAGAGAGACCTAGTACTTAATTGTTTACAACGATTTCTCGTAAATAAAGCAACTGGAATTATATTTTTTGTACATAGTTTTTCCAATTTAAAATCATAGAAAGATTTTTTACAAGGAAATGGTTATTTTAGAATATTTGGAGGTTATAAAATTACCTAAGACAACACAATTTACAACAAAAAACCGCAATCATCAACCTATAATATTATATCCTTACAAAAGTCCATTCTCAACAAAATCCCTTATTACGCGGGCAACAGCAAAATACACGTTAACGAAACGAGGAAACGCCACCAAACCATCTAGATACTCGTAACTCCCAGGATTCTGTGACGCGTCATCCCGCTAACTAAGTCCTGTAATCCTATTACTGAGCCCCGTCCGTGACTCAGTTATTTGTCCCTGGGAATATTGGGATGTTTGTTTCAGATATGACTCATATTAGGTTTAGGTTTATAGATTTTTATTACTCATAAAGAACAAAAGTTCACTTATAATGAGCTTAAAACTATACAATGCCTTAAAATTAATGTACTCTAGCTAATCGAAACATTTATCACTAATAAATTGTTTTAATTTAGTTTTAAACATACCCAAAGAGCTGCACTTTTTCACTTCAATTGGTAGTTCATTGTACAACTGTGCTCCCTCGCACATTATGTTCCTTTTCCCGTATCCAGTTCTGTGTTTGAATAGTTTAATTTTGTCTGTGTTCCTTAGTAAATGTTTAAAAGTTCGTTTTGTGAATGCAATTTGAGAGTGTATTTTCTTAGTTAAAATTTTCTTAATGAGTATACATGTCGTATAAGTGTACAATTGCTTAATGTTGTAAAGTTTAGTCTTTTCGTATAGTGTTTTAGTATTCATCAGGTAGTTGTACTTAAACAGGGTTTTTATCAATTTGTTTTGTGATCTTTGAAGACACAGTAAGTTAGTTTTGGAAGCACATCCCCAGACTTCGATAAGATATTCTATGTGAGGCTTTACTAACGAGTTATAGACGGTCATTCGTAGTTTGTGCGGTACACAGCCAACAATTTTGCGGAGTGATCCAGTCAAAGATGTTAATTTAGATTTTACATGCTCAATGTGTCCTTTCCAGTTTAGTTTATCATCTAAGTGTAGACCGAGATATCTCTCCTGGTGAGAACGTTGTATTATTTCACTGTTAATTGTATGCGGTGCAAACTGGGCAATGGGTTTATTTTTCGCGGCGAATATCATATAAGATGTTTTTTTTGCGTTGATTGTTAATAAATTACTTTGACACCAGTTGTAAAATTGTTGTAAGTCTAATTGTGCATTCTGAGTAAGTTCTAGGAGGTTTTTACCGAAATAAAAAATACAAGTATCGTCAGCGTATAACGTGGCGTGCCCATTGAGTTCTATGTTGCATACGTTATTAACATAAATTAAAAATAGCAATGGGCCTAAAATAGACCCTTGCGGAATGCCACATTTTTTATTCTGCATGTTTTCGGGAGAATTTAGCGTCTGGCCGAAGGTTATGAGTCAGATGGTGGGTTATTACAAAACTATGGGTTTTTCCTACTTATCTCATTTAGTCTTTGAACAAGTGGAAGGGACAAATTCGATTGTAAGGGACTTTTAAGCTGAGCTAATTGTCATTTCGCGAAGGTTAACTATAACAGGACTCCAAAGAAAGGATCTAATAGGTATCATTGACATATGTTGTCGTGTCTTCGTCTATCATTCCATACATTGGAACAGATTTCTACAGATAGTTGTAGATTGTAAAAAACGTGGCTCTGTAAAATAGCTAATCAAAATTGTTTATTCGAGCTAGGCGGTAAAATCCAAATCGTAATTGACCTGCCGGCCTAGTATGGTTGCGTTTATCGTGTGACAAAATGTGGATAAAGCTGTCTCGAACAGACGTGTCAAAAAGTGACGGATGTTTTATACATATTTTGTCAAGTAAATAAGAGCTATCAAAACTTTGACAATACGATAACAGGTCAAGGACGATAAGGTTTTTACAGTGTTGAATAGAGCGCCCTTGACGTATCATTTTGTTTTATTGGCTAACAAACTATTTCACGTGGTTTTTTTTTGTTAACATGTAGTGTATTACCTAAATAAATGAAATATAGGACCTTTTGGTCGTAAACTTTAGCTACAATACCATATCGTGACCCGTCCGTCTGTAATTTATTCAAATGAAAAAACGTCGTATTTAACAGGTTTTGCTCTCAACATTTCTTAATGCGAGAATTAATTCCACGTCGGAATTTAAAAAAATGCTGACTATAAGCATTATGAAGGCCATTCCGTCCAAATAAATTGTCTTCTTTAGGCATTTTCCTAATTTTTCCCAGTCGCGTTTTCCTTAGTAAAAGATCCGACCTCGTCAGTATTTAGAAAGTTCTCATGCAATATTAAAGGTCGCTCAAGAGTCTCAAAGAAACAAAAATGTCTCTTTAATGTGTCTGTTTAGTTTAACATTATGTTGGATCGAGAAGATGCTTAAATTTTTAATGCTTGACCCAGTTTACAGTACCTTAGTAATATTTATATCTTGCTAGCCTTTTGTTCACACTTCATCCACGTCAAACTCGTTTTTTTTATCTCGTACCTAATTAATGGCTTTCACTCCGGTGTTTTTCGCCAATGTCAAGTTTTAGACAAACACCATGAAATTCTTTCTTTCTTTTCCTAGCCTGTTTTTGTGTCCCACTGCTGGGCAAAGGCCTCCCCTCTTTTTCGCCACTCGGCCCTATCCAGAGCGCATTCTTGCCAATCCCTCGCAAAGGACTCTAGGTCGTCTCGCCATCTCCTTCTGGGTCTACCTCTGCTACGATGTCCGTCGCGTGGAAGCCAATGGGTGGTATTTTTGGCCCATCTTCCATCGTGCGTGCGGCAGATATGCCCACCCCAGTTCCACTTTAACTTTGCGGTCTTCACCCTAATATCAGCAATACCAGTTCTGGAGCGCTCTGTGTTCCTCACCCTATCGGA
Source organism: Acleris literana (assembly GCA_946894065.1). NCBI lineage: Eukaryota > Metazoa > Arthropoda > Insecta > Lepidoptera > Tortricidae > Acleris > Acleris literana. The sequence continues at coordinate 16,349,181 of OX335686.1, forward strand.
TCTTCGGACACCCAGTACGCTACGCTCCATTGCTCTTTGGCAAACCTTGAGCTTAGACTTTTGAGTCTCGGTCAATGACCACGTTTGGGCACCGTATGTTAGGACTTATTAAAGAAATAAGTCCATGGGTATCACACACGAGGACAATTGTTCGGTTTATGAGTATTGGCTCTTGTGGACTAAACTATAGCACATGGGGTTAGCTCCAAATCGCTTCTGTGAAGTTGATCAAACTCGTTCATCGTTATCAATCAATCTATCAGTTATTCCCTCAGGATCTGTAGAATTATCTGCAAAAAAAGTATTCTGTCTAATTTTTGACAAGAACTATTGTGTACTGAATTTCATTTAGTTATTTCATTTTATTATCTGTATGGTCCATTCCAACAGACTTGTCTTATTTAGTAAACACTTTTATAACCTCAAAATGCATCATTTTTGTATAAAATGCCCGTTTTCAGCTGAATAAAGCAACTAGAGACCACATTTTGCACACCATTTCCCTGGTTTTACATCATGGATAGTTTTTTTACGACAAAATTGATATTTTAGGGGAAAAGGGAGCACTTTGAGGTTATAAAAGTGTTTACTAAATAAGACAACTCTATTGGAATGGACCATAAATATGCTACCATCTTTCATCATCACATTTTTTTCTAATATAAGAAAGAAGTTGCTAAAACATAAGAAAAGTAAGAGTACATAGAAATGTAACACAAAAGACTAATAAAGATACGAAAAATATCACAAAACGACAACCGGAACAAGTGCGGACGGAACCGTAATCTAATATCTTCAGAAAACCCCTCACAGATTGGAAACATTAATGTTATGTTCTGCTTATGAAATAGTAAATCAGGCTATCAACATCAGCGGTACTTAGGACCAATGACTCACGCGACCGTGACTGTTGCCGGTACCATTGTTAATTTTTTACTCGATATGACTCGGTCAGTGCTGACGACTCGATATGGGGCCGAATTTGTGTTGAAATCAAGGAGACTGGTAGCGAACATGCAGAAGCGCGAATTGGACGTAGAATACAAGTTGTAAGTTGAATAGATATGTCTAAGCCACGGCATAGACTAGCAGCAAAACTTGTAGAAGTGATTAAATGTGTTCTCCTATGGAAGCCCTAATCGTCATTTGTCCTAATGCATCGTTTGTCCGAATTTTCGTTTATCCTAACGCCATTTCCGCTTAAATTTTAAAACTTTTTAGTATTTTTATAATACAACCCTAACCTAACCGAACCGAAGATATAATTGCAAAACTTAAAAAATTGCCTGACTCATCTGAAAACCAGTTTAGGGCAAATGAAAATTCGGGCAAACGATGTGTGAGGACAAACGTTGTTAGGGATTGTGAGGGACACCCGATTAAATGTTTTATCTTTGTATTTAAATAACATCTAGATCTTTTCTTTTTAAATGTAAACAAAGCAAAGCACGTGACATAATTCATTAGCCAATGGAAGTCTACCACTGATACGTAAACTAACGTGAATTACGTGACTCAGTGAAACGATCTATCGAAACTGTGGCCCTGGACGAGATGCGCTAACGTAAACGATTATCAAAACTGTTAAAGGTGACAGCTGATGTTTAAATGCTTCGTCGAATGGTACATTTTTAAGTTTAGCGGGTAGACGCTCATAGTAAGTGATACCGATGACACGCGGGTTCTTACCCGCGAGTGCCATGCGACGGGGAACTGTTATCAAACGCCCGGTGTGGCGGAGCTACTTGCCAGGAATATTGACACGTGCGAATAGCTGAGATATTAGTTACAAAAAGGCCCCTTGCCTAGGTTTCAACCATACATGTACATTTTGATAACAATAACGAACGCCGAATGCATCTTGTCTAGAGTCTCTGAGGACCATAATATATATTTCTTCAGTTATCGAAAATAGTTTATCGATAAGCATCTTGTCCAGGGAGGGCCACAGTTTCGATAGATCGTTCCACTGAGTCACGTAATTCACGTTTGTTTACTTTTATTTGAGTACCTAAACTATTAGAGTATAGTTTAACTGAAGCTCTGATTTAATCGTGCTCTTTCTTAAGCGATTTCTGAACGAGTTCCGTTAGTGGTATCAAATTAAATGCCTACGCACTCTGCTGTCGTGAAGGCATGTCTCATAGCAGTGCCATGCCGGGCTGCATTCTGTAGACGACATCTTTGAGTTAGTTGCTTCTACTGCGCATTGGTTTACTTATTTAAACGTGGTTATAGTAGAATTAGTTTGACAGATAGTGTTGCCAGTAAGGAATTTAATAGTGATGAAAATGTTGATGTTTTCAACATTTCTTGATTAAAAGTAGCACTACAATATTTATGTTTTGCAATGTATTTGTGTTTTGACGACGTGCTAGCCTAGTTGGTAGTGACCCTGCCTACGAAGCTAGCGGTCCTGGGTTCAAATCCCGGTAAGGGCAGATATTTGTGTGATGAGCACGAGTATTTGTTCCCGAGTCGTGGATGTTTTCTATATATTTAAGTATATATTTCTCTATATAAGTATTTATATCGTTGTCTAGTACCCATAGTACAAGCCTAGAGCTTAGTTTGGGACTAGGTCAATTTGTGTGAGATCGTCCCTTGATATTTATTTATTTATTTATTTAATGTATCGCAATATACCTATTGTAATATAATACAATTCTATTATAATGTATTGCAATCAATTGAACGTACGGATATTTTTGATCGTTAGGCGTTTTTGATGTGTGTATTACTTTGGCGAATCAGGAGTAGGTACCAACGCTGTTTTGTCGCTTCGTTGTTAGTTTTAGATTTATTTCGTTATGTATGTTAGTTAGTCTAGTCTGTAAGGTATTTGTAATTATGGACCATGTTGCCTGAAATACCGAAAGTCAGCCAGTAACGGAATCGTTTTATATTAATAATTAAAGCCGTGTCATTATTCTCAAAGTTTGTCAAAATTCCTTTATTTAGGGTACCTCTCTTTATCGAGATTGTACCTACAGTCACCAGCAATAATATCAATTATCCAACATTCGTCTCAAAAATATCTGACACTCTCTTATGCCTCTTTATTATTGCTGGTGACTGTACATTATCAGTATTATCATAAATATACATTACGGTAATCTATTTCGTAGAAATAAAGCGGGTTTAATCATAGAGAAACATAGAATCTATGTTCAAAAATGGCAACGGCTATGACCCGTGTTAGTCGCTCTTTATTTTTCTCATCCCAGTCCCTTGAGTATTTTCCAGACTTTACTGTTAAAATCGTTAAAGAAAAACACTGGCCAGCTAGAAATTGCTGACATAACCGATAAAAAAACCCTAGCCTTCTATTCCAGCCAGTAAAAGCTTATACTAGTTTCTTTTTAAATCCATAAAGTGTTCGTTCATCCGCCATAAATCCCAAGACGCATTTAAAAATAGAACGTTATTGATCGCGGCTGGAAATAACGTTATTGCATTATTTTCACAGCGCCATCTTTTATCGAGAATTTGAAATTGGAAATCTGTAGTTGAAAGATTAATGTGTTTTAGATTTAGAATCGATAACAGTAGTTAGTTTCTTATAAAAATGTGAAGTTTAGAAATAATTCTAACAATATCGGTGAGATGAGTTTAGTTTTATAAAATTATAGTGCTGACCTGGTTTTTTAATTTTAAAATATCACGTCCCAACTAAAGTCGCGATTCTAGACACTATCTTGAAACATCTCAGTCAGACGCGGACTATAAATCCTTTTTGTATTTTCTGTGCAAAGATAAATCTAAAAAGTTTATTCTCGGGATTGGAAAAAGCAATAAAGAAGCTCAAGTAAGTAATAAACAAACCGAATAAATTTAAAGGTCGTCTATGCTCTGTATCTATAAATAAATCAGTAAATTATTAGTACAAAGTATAGATCTATATTATATATACTTGCTAATAGGAAGCGAGATTATCCATGACTAATATAAGCTATATCTTTTTACATTGTTTAAACTGGAGTAAAGCGAGGGCGGTATCATACGCCTTTAGCGCCACGCTTTTAATTCCCATACAAAATTGAGTTAACAGCGGCCTTTACACGTAAAGTTCGGACCGCGGGAAACGCCACGCGCCATTTCAATCTTCGTTCCGAACCGTAATTTTTTTACTATTTTACTATTACAGTTGCATTTACACGTACGGTTCGGAACGGAGATTGGAATGGCGCGTGGCGTTTCCCGCGGTCCGAACTTTACGTGTGCAGGCCGCTAATGCTTTGGATGGCTTAGGGCTTACGGTATCGACTAATAAACGTATTGAGTTCGACCCCAGCGGTTGCAATGTACATTTCATCAATGAGTTTTTTATCAAGGCCTCTATTCTAGAAGGTAAAAACTATTGTCTTTGACCTATTATGGTATTGTTTTTAACTCACCATTACTACCACCACCGCCATTACTGTCAAGTAAATAAAAGCTATCAACACGTTGACAGTACGATAACAGCTCAAAGACGATATGGTATTTACCGCCTAGAATCTCGGCCCAGGTAAATTATACAATGCTCTGTGTGTGTAAAAAACATTGTAAAAAAGTCTTGTGAAAAATGGAACTAAGTCACGTAATTTCAAAGATGAATATCAGATAATTTTCATGTTCTGAATTCCTCACACTTGGCTTGTCGCCGATGAAGCGTTAAACGACTAGAGAGTTCTTTGTCGATTCCGATCTTGGGTGATGTTGGTAATATTGGTAACATTGACGACACGCTGGCCTAGTTGGTAGTGACCCTGCCTACGACGCTAGCGGTCCTGAGGACTCAGACAAGATGCACTACGCTAACTAACGTTTCTATTCGATTCGTTTCTAAATCAATCGCGTCACTGGAAGATGACGTGATACGAAAAGTCACGTGGTCTACCAGTGACGCGATTGGTTTAAAAACGAATCGAATAGAAACGTTAGTTAGCGTAATGCATCTTGTCTAGCCCCTGTGGGTTCAAATCCCGGTAAGGGCAGATATTTGTGTGATGAGCGCGAATATTTTGTTCCCAAGTCATGGATGTTTACTATGTATTTACGTATATATTTCTCTATATAAGGATTTATATCGTTGTCTAGTACCCATAGTACAAGCCTAGAGCTTAGTTTGGGACTAGGTCGATTGGTGTGACATTCTCCGCTGATATTTATTTATTATTTATTTATTGAGGTGATGGTCCAAAATGGTACAAAATTATCCGAAGTGAACAATTTTTAACCACTGACAGAAAAAGAGTGATGTACTTACGTGTCTATAGTGTCTGAATACCCTACAATCCTACTGATAGGTATTATAAATGCGAAAGTTTGTGTTTGTTACTCTTTCACAGCTGGACGGATTTGGAATGCTTATACCCTGGATAAACAAACACATGGGCTAGTTTTCATCTCGAAAAATTTAAAAGTTCCCGAGTGAATAACGATAATCAACCTCTACACGGACGAAGACGCGGGCAGAAGCTAGTAAATAAATAAATATAGGGACACAATCTCACACAAATTGACCTAACTACTTAGTCCCAAAAACATACTTAAGCTTCGATAAACATACTTAAGTATATAGAAAATAAATACTTATATCAATGATATTACATATAAACAAGACTACATATAATATCATTGACTTATATTACATACATAGAACACACCGAAGACTCGGAAACAAATACGCATCGCACTCGTGGGTGATTCCACGGGTGTTTCAACCGCCGTCAGTCCGCTGTCGTAAGTATTTAAGAAATAGGCGATAATATACTTAAAATTCGATCAATTGTGGCAAGAAGTACGATAAAAGCATGCTCTGTGTGTAGCTCATTCTTTCAATATTTATGACAGCGGACTGACGGCGGTTGAAACGCCCGTGGAATCACCCTCTGCGCATCACACAAATATTTTGCCGTCTGTGTGTCTACGGTCGGTGTCAATTGAAGCGGGCAAAGATTTAAATAAAACTAAACGAACCAATTTACCATTATAACTCGATCATCACGTACTTTTCAAGATCATGTGCGGTTTTATTAATGATTTATTCACATGATCATCACGTTCATATTGAGTAACTAGTAATTAGGTTAAAACAAAACACGCTCGATGAAAATTTGAGGTTATGTGTCAAATATTACGGATTTGTTTAAACTTTTGCCGGTGAATAGGCATCTTCTGGGTGAGCTCGCTTCATCGTCGACAAAATCGTCTTCCATCGGCAAGAGTTAGTCAAGATCAAACCCATTATAAATAAAAAAAGAAGAGACAAAGCAAATTAAATCATCTAGTCTGCATGTTAGTTAGAACTCTTTGTGTCCCTAACAACACGCTCTTATTTCTCGCATACCGAATAAAACATACTCATCAATGACCACACATTGCGCACGCGCTGATATTGTTCATCTCCAATTACAATGGCGCCGGTGACCTTGGGAGCTTGCGCATCGACCGCTTGATCATTTGCATCCTAATCAATTTGACTCGTATCGAGTTTACTTTGATCAACGAAGATAAAAAGAAAATAAAGTTTTATGAGGGTATATAGGGTCTGCTGGAAACTTGGATACCCAACACGAATGAACTCGAATTAGGTATATCTTGTCTATGTTTTCTTGACGACGCGTTAGCTTAGTTGGTAGTGACACTGCCTACGAAGCTAGCGGTCCCGGGTTCAATTACCGGTTTAACACATGTACTTATTCTGTGGTATTTAAATATTTGTGTGATGAGCGCCAGTATTTGTTTCTGTCTTGAATGTTTAATTAACGTCTCATTTTTAATTAATTAACATCTGTTTGACCGTAATTCCAGCCAGTTTGGAACAGACCCTTAACAGGTTCTGAACTCCTGGTAATATGATGACTAAACACCCTCATCTGAATGATTGCCACATAAGAACAGCTTAACGAACTGGATTCCTTCAAGGAGACTTGACTATATGTACCTATTTAAGTATTTATTATTGTTTGTATGCCCTTACCGGGATTTGAACTTGACCTTTACTTTGACTTGTCTCGACAGGCATCTCAGCCAAGTACAGCCCTCAGAATACTTGAGCTTATTACAATAATAAGGTTACCAACATAGCCCGAAGAATAGCCAAACTTAAGTGGCAGTGGGCGGGGCACATTGCTCGCAGGACTGATGGCCGGTGGGGTCAGAAGGTTCTTGAGTGGCGTCCGCGGACCGGGAGACGAGCTGTAGGTAGGCCTCCAACAAGATGGAGTGACGACCTTGTAAAGACCGCGGGAACGCGGTGGATGCGAAAAGCACAAGACCGGTCTGAGTGGAGAGCCTTGGGGGAGGCTTATGTCCAGCAGTGGACATCTTTCGGCTGACATGATTGATGATTTTACAATAACGAACTAATCTTGAGATACTTGTCACAAGATGACAAGACAGCTAAAAAAATTGACGTCATAGAGATAGTACCTACATTCCTGTCACTTATATATATATATTTTGCTAGCCTGTTTTTGTGTCCCACTGCTGGGCAAACGCCTCACCTCTTTTTCGCCACTCGTCCCTATCCAGAGCGCACTCTTGCCAATCCCTCGCAAACGACTCTAGGTCATCGCACCATCACCTTCTGGGTTTACCTCTGCTACGATGGCCGTCGCGTGGAAGCCAATGGGTGGTATTTATGGCCCATCTCCCATCGCGCATGCGGCAGATATGACCAGCCCAATAATAATAATATAATAGTATAGATATAAATTTATTGTCAAAATTTGACACAACACATATAACTCAAAAAGAAAACAAAACATACAGTATAACAAAGTTTCGAGTACCTATCAAATATTGTCAAACAGGGTGTCAGCATGATGTCGAGCCGTCGGCCGCGATTTTTTTCAGTGGCCCCTATTTGAATGACTAACTATACTATCTTAAGTGTTATCCATTTTGTTTGTTTTATCTATAATGTTGTTCTTATAGAGCTTAGTTTGTGGCTTATGTTAACGAGTGTATCGGTACTTGACGCACCGTATGCGTCATAGGCAGAAAATAGCTTAAACACACATTAGAACATTATCTCTAGATCAGTAACAGAACAGTAGCTATAGAACAAAACCAAAAAAAAAATAGCACACATTCTGTCTCTTTCGCATCTCGTCCCCTTTCACTTCGCTCCAATTATTTCGTATACCAACTTATATTTGCGGTTTCGACTAACACCATTTCCTACAAATTCGTTTGATTGTTTTGAAATTGTGGCATTAGCGGCTGCATGATAAAGTTGGTATGTTGGTAGTGCGTATGGGAAGGTCATAGTTATTGTAAAGTTTTATAGAGGACGGAAAAGAGGTTATAAAACTACTAACCATAGGATAAGTAATCGAATAGTAAGAAACCTTAAACAATTTTTATTACTTTCTTTTAGCAACTCCAAACACTTATGATTGTGGGAGAGCGAGGTCTCCTGATACAGGAATCCTTAGACCTACTGGATCTCAACCTCTAATAACATACACTATTGTTGTTAACCGAAATAAATTATTTTATTATTTTTATTTTTATTTATTAAATACATCCACACTAATATTGTAAATGTGAAAATACTCTGCCTGTCTGTTATGCTTTTGATGAAATTTGGTGTGGAGATAGCTTGAGCTCCGGAGAATAACATAGGATTCTTTTGACGCGGACATTTGAATAGTTTCCAAAGGAATAGCGATAACCGAGTCTACACGGGCGGAGCCGCGGGCAACAGCAAAGGTATTATAGGTTAGTTATTAGCCTACGAAGCTAACGGTCCCCGGGTTCGATCCCGGTAATTGCAAATCTTTGTGTGATGAGCACGAATATTTAGTTAACCTTTTGTTTTCTATGTCGGACCCTAGATCATAAAATACAGATGGACAGACTAGTGTTGAGTACTCATGTAGGTACTTGAGGCACCTCAAATGTTATACTATCTTAGTCAGATTTTCATTTCACTTCACTTCAAACATAATGTCCTATTATCCTACCACATTACCTTTAGCAAGGAAAAACGAGCGAACTATGTGGATGATAGAGTGAATCGAGTTACAGGTTTGTACATTCCCTCTCTTACTCGCTCTCAAATGCTAATAATGCTAGTCTGAAAGTGCATATCGCGGTCGATGAGACGAGAATTTAAGAATAAAATTCTCCCACCGCCTCGTCTCGCTTCGCTTCGACGGTGGAAAAGCATCTTATCCAACTACATCGGCGGGCCGATTATGGTCGTGTTTATCGACGTAGATAAGCGTAGATAAAACATCTGTCACTTTCTGACCGGTATGTTAGTGCGAGAGTGACGGAAGCTTTATCCACCGCGATAAAGCGACCATAATACGGGCCCAGAACTCGAAAGACTGTTTAAGACCTCATCCACTGTACTCTTACTTACTATGAGTATGAATTCGCCTCATTTGAGGTGAGACATTGAACCTTAAATGGACAGAGGAGAGACAGCCAAACAAAGGTTTCAAACACACTTCGACTTACGACGACGCGCTGGCCTTGGTAGTGACCCTGCCTACGAAGCTAGCGGTCCTGGGTTCAAATCCCGGTAAGGTCAGATCTTTGTGTGATGAGCGCGAATATTTGCTCCCGAGTCATGGGTGTTTTCTATGTATTTAAGTATAGATTTTTCTATATAAGTATTTATATCGTTGTCTAGTACCCATAGTACTAGCCTAGAGCTTAGTTTGGGACTAGGTCAATTGGTGTGACATTGTCCCCTGATATTTAAAAACAAAATAACTTCGAGCGGGGTAAGGAATTACAGAATTACGTCGCCGGTGGCATACTTAAAGCCTCCTTAAATTGCAATTCTCCACGTGCACGTCCTCCATTGCGCCATTTGAGGCGATAAAAACGACACTCTGTCATTATTACCACGCATTGTACTCTTATCAGCCCGGTGATTTATAGTGCCGTTAAGGTTAACAAGGGAATTAACCCGCTGTCAGAAGCATCACGTTTATCGCCCTGTCTCTTTCTAAGATAGATTTAGTGTCATGAAACTTAATATTGAATGAAATGAATGAAATTTGGACCAATTTTGTATGGAGATGAGTAAGTCAGGATCTGGAAGTCGTATTTAAACATTGTATTTCAGACTCGATTAATTCGTCTTTTTTGTTACTATGTTACTTAGGAACGTTACTTGGTAAATGATTTATAGTAAAATCTACAGTCGAATGTGTAGAATTAAAAAAAAAAGAATTCCATTACATTGCGTTCAATTGTTAGGGTAGTAAATAATTATCTGCACGTCCAGCACTATTTACAATTTATTCATTCCATGTTTGTCTTCAAGCTGCCAATGCATTTGAAGTCTTTAGGCCATCATCTGATCTTGCCTAAGTTATCTCAAGACACATCATAGATGACAGTTTTCTACTTGACTTGGACTTTGAAGTTTCTTAAGACGAGCATCACAGCCATTCGGAGTTCATTTATCACGCCGCTGCGTTCTAGGTAGATATAAATTAGCACGACATACAATACGTGCGTCGCTCTATGTAAAAATCACAGCGTTGTTACGACGACGCAACCCACTGGCAACGCTTATATGGCATCGCTGTTACTCACTAAATAAACTAATCGAAAAACTAGCAACAACCAAGTTGTGCAAGCTGCAAACTATGTACGCTGATATTGTTACGTTGTTTGAAAACAATAGTGCCACGTTTCCGTAAACTGCCGAGCCTGTGCCGCCTCTAAAAATGTTTAGACTAGCTCGCTTTATTGACCACTTTTATTGACCATAAAGTGTACACACTAGTCGGCAACTAGGCGCAACGCTAGTTTATTATACATCTCTCGTACTCTTTATTCCTGCCCATATTGAAAGAATGGAACAGAACTATCCTGGATTTTTGGAGCATGAATTTTAGACCAACTAATACAAAAACACGTCGAAATACTAAAGTAATTACTCCAAACGCAGTTCTATGTCAAAGTTAAGCGTTGAATCTAATAGCTCGACCTGATTTCCACCAATTTCAATCAAAACTGTTATAACCATGCAGCAAATTACAATTCCGAATGTCGTGTGAAACTGAATGCATGGGGCCTATTGCATATAAAATAATAGCTTATATTGTAAGTAGGGCATGCTCCCGGGAAATCCCGGTTCTGTAATTCCCGGGAAATTCCGGGAATTTCACAGGTCCTAAAGAACCGGTACTGAAGATTACATCCCGGTTCTCCCGGTTCTTTCCATAAATACCAAACAAATATCGTGGCGCGTATCACATACATCCAATTCACACCTGAGCGACGAAGCCGGCACAAGCGGCAACATCGCATCAACATCCATCATATTTTGTGGCATATTTGCAATAATTAATCTCTAGATTTATAAAAAGGAAGAACAAATAACTTTCTATTAAATATTTTACTTAATCAAGATATGTTTTTGTTGAAGAAAACGTGCATGATTTTATTGCATATGTATTATATTTAAAGTTTCCTAATGTTTTTCAATCGTTTTTTATCTCAAATGTCCATGATTGCGGTGATTTGAGGTAAAAAATAAAGAACCGGGAGAACCGGGAATCCCGGTACCGTCCCTGCTTAGAACCCGCAAATGGAAGTTTCGGAACCGGACCCGGTACTGCATGCCCTAATTGTAAGCGGAACTCTCTTTCCAACAGTATGTATTAGAAAAGAGACTTCCACTCGTAATACAAGTTACAAGCTTTTATGAAACGGGCCCCTGAATGTAAACCGAATTGTGGATTGTCAACTATTAACTGACTGTTGTTTATGAGACATGCAACCGGCGGTTAGTTTAAATTGTGATTTACTGTTCAACCAGGCCTGGTGTGTGGTATTTAAAAATGAATCTTATTTTGTTGTTAGTAGTTTTAATTTTTGATTGGTGTTTACTTTGTGATGTCTTGTTATTATGACATACGTTATACAGAGTATTAGGTAATGAGTGGATAATCCTTGAACTATGGATAGAGGGCACTTAGGACATTATAAAAAAGCTAAAATAGGTTAGGTAAAAGTCGCACGGTTTTCGAGATATTCGGACTTTTAGGTTTTTTTCGAAAATGAACACCCTTGTTCAATGTTTTGATCATAGCACAATTCTAAGCTATTTTTTTCTCAATATTCTTGAATGCTTATGTTATCAGATAGGCATCACCATTAATGTGAAACTACAACGGATTTTTAAGAAAAAAATCGCTGACTTTGTTTTTGCGTTTTCAATCGTACATTGATCGAACTTTCAGCACTCGGGTCATACACAGATTTAGGGTACCGTCTTTTCTGCGGAGATACCCGAAGTTAACGTTTTTAAGGCCAAATTTGCTGGCTGAGCCCACATCCTCATAAGCGCCATCAGGTCTACTTTAGTACTAGCAAATAAAAACATAACTTATATGCACACTAGCCTTTAACTATTGACCACAGGAGAGACAACTTTTGTTTTTGCGAGTGTGTATGACAAAAAAAATATACTACCGTCTAGTTGCCCATAAGCTTAAAAACATGCCAATTTATTGACAATTTAAAAATAGTATGTATGTATGTATGTATGTAAACTCTTTATTGTACAAAACAAAAACAATACAATGAAGATAAAAAAAAATATGTACAAAGGCGAACTTATCCCTTTAAGGGATCTCTTCCAGCTAACCCTTGAGAGATTGAGAATAGTAATTACCTTTTGAATTTAAAATCAAAATGCAAAAAGAATGATTAAAAATACACGGCCACCCACACTTTTCCTGATTTACTCTTTGTATCCCGGGCGTAGAATTCAAAAGTTTTTGTTGCAAAAATGACATTACTGGCCACTAATTTAAATGCCATTTATTCAAAATTTAAAAAATATGCCTACTGCTTTTTGTTTTTTTTTCGAATTCGATTTTGAATTTCGCTATTATTGCGTAATTAATGGTGAATTGTGTGTTTATATAGATTGTCGTGTTGATTTTATTTGTTTAATTATTATTATTATTTACATGGTGACCGCGGGGATTCGAACTCGGTACCTACCTTACAATCACGAGTCTACTCCCTACGCCACTAGGACACTGTGGCGCTTCCATACATACATACATCCATAAGTATATACTCGAAAACATAACTCTCCTGACATGTGGCAATAACTTGTACGTAATCATTATCTTAAACCAATTGCTTTTCTTATCTGAGCCTCCATTGTTATCACGCCACCCATTCAAAAGTTTATGGATCTTTTTAAATGCAAATAGAAAAGCCGAGTAAGCTGATAGTATCGTCGAAAATTACGTTTGGGTACGGTCGGGGAAGAAACGAATGCACAAACTTGAATGTAAATGCAACGGTTCGTTTACTTCTACACATTTGTACACCCATTTTTTACACCCATCTTTTACACCCATATTTTACACCCTTTTTTTACACCCATTTTTTATAGCTTGGCTATGCTTAAGAAAAACGAGCACACAGGACACTTGATGGTAAGTGGATCTCAAGATTGCAGTCTTACAAGGTGTTGGTGGAGACTCATCGCTATGAGAACGGTTGCCAAAACTATCTGAGGGCCCTGCCAAGATGCATTGCGCTAACTAGCGTTTCTATTCGTTTCCTTTTTAAACCAATCGCGTCACTTGTAGATCACGTTACTTTTCGCATCACATCATCTACAGTGAAGCGATTGGTTTAAAAACGAATCAAATAGAAACGCTTGTTAGCGTAATGCATCTTGGCAGGGCCCTCTGGGGAGTTATTCTCTTAAAAACGGCGTTCGGTCGGTGGAACGAGTGAACGCGGCGCACCGCCGAGTTTAAGTAGTTCCGTCTGAGCGTACAAAACACATTTTAGCGCGTGCATTCTCAATTAGGCAGCAGGGCTTCTGTCGATAAGATCGAACGCTATAAGGCCAAAAACAAAACTATAATTGCTTTTTTTTAACGTTAACTTCAACCAGAATGAGAATGACTGTTGTTGTGCTATATCGAATCTTGCGCAACTTCCTCCGGTCATCAACCGTTACGATTTGATTTTGAATTTCGATAACGCTCGTGTTTTGTTTTGTGACGTTATGAAACTGGCTTTGTTCGTGTCACGCTGGCAATTCAAAACAGTACCCTTACAATGAGTTACAATTACCGTACCGCCCGCGAGTCGAATGCTCTGTCACTCGCAGACTTCGCAGTATTCTTATAGAGTGCGTGAGACAGAGCATTCGACTCGCTAGCGAGTACGGTACCTAATTGTAGCTCATGGTAAGGGTACAGGGCCTTTATTTTTATACTGGGTAGAACCATCAATACTGCATTAAACGTGTTTTCATATAGTCAATGTTATGATAGCTCTTATTTACTTACAGTAATTGAGTAATGGCAAGCGAGATAAAAACAATACCATAACAATATGTCAAAGGCAATATGGTCTTACCGAGTTGAATAGAGGTTCAATATATGTCAACAGCAGCACCAGGACTAAAGAAATCGTTGCTCCATCTCCTATCAGAGGGCCCTGCCAAGATGCATTCGGCGTTCGTTATCGTTATCCGTTACGTAAGCTGTCAGTTTTCGAAAACGGTTTACGTTAGTTTTAAGCAACTTGTCTAGCCTCACATGGATGCATCGGAAGCATTGCCCTACTCTCCGCGCGGCTGGTCTCGAGGCTAACATCAGTGTTACGTCACACTTTTGTTAAAGGAAACAGCTGAACTTAGCTAAAGAAATATATATATAATAACCACTCTCACTATGGGACCAACTCTGAAATCACGAAAAAAAAATCAGCTGTTTCATAGAATAGTTCAATACGTACTCGACCAAAATGTATGAAGCAGCTGTTTTTTTTTCCTGATTTCAGAGTTGGTCCCATAGTGAAAGTTGTTCATATTCGTGTGTAGAATACAGAGGTGATCATTTGTATTAGATCTCCGATAAAGATTTTAAAGGCCCAGCCACACCGCTTGCGTGACGTGCACGTGCACGTGCGCGTTCGCTTTCCACTGCGTTGTATAGTGACTTGTCGTAATGAGAATTCATACTATACAACGCAGTGGAAAGCGAACGCGCACGTGCACGTGCACGTCACGCAAGCGGTGTGGCTGGGCCTTAAGCAGTCTTTCCATAGTCCTGGTCAAAGGTTAGCAACGTCTAATTTCCGCCTAAAGACATCGTTTTTTTTTTAAGTTACGTACATTTTTCGGCAGGAACAACTCAGGTAGGCAAGCAGTAAGTAACTAAGTTAAACACGTATAACAATATTTGAATAAAGTAAAAGGAATAAGCTTGGTTCCCTCTTAGATGTATGGCTTATAAAATAAACGAGATTAAAAAAAAAAAAGCTTGGTTCCCTCGCTGTATTTCGGAGATGAATTTTTGACAAAAAGATTTTGCAATTGTTATTTTTAGATACTCTAATTGATTTGACAGATATTATTCAATTATTTATTTATAGTAAACATTCAAGGCACATATGCGATCATAAAATAACAAGCTGCTTTAAAAACTCTTTGCCAAGATTCTTTTACAACTCGTCTACTTTAAGTTATACTTAACACGTTAAGTCCAAAAGTGACACTATGTCAAAAAGGAATTCATACAAAACTCAACTCTTCAACCGCAATAATGTCACTATTCAAATAGTTTTTATCGTAATTTACGGTAATTGTTGTTTAACGTGCATAAGTCCTCTTTTTTGTGAAATATAGCGCATAGTTGCAGTTTAACATAGCGCATCTTTAGAATTACAGTGACCTAATTCACAAATGTTGGATTTCGAGATAGGTCTCTATACTAATAAATATATGTCTCAAAGTCGACAGCTGAAATGTTGATTTACTTCACTATAATTCTAAAGGTGCGATAGGTAATACCTACTTTTCGCGAAAGTTGTAGGTGATTGAGATTGGGGCCACCGTAATCTGCGAGTCATCTAAATATTGCTAATCATTGGAATTGTGAGAAAAACGCGAAATAATGACAATGACTGTAACGAGACCTCATAACAGTCGAGCGGCTATATGGGTAATGATTTTCGTCCAAGTTACGAGCCATCGGCGGGTTAACTATTTTGTATTTAAAAAGTTAATAGAAGATTTCGTTACACCGAAATAGGTATATTGATTAGAGGTGTATTTAAATAGTATGAATTTTATAACCAACCAACCCGGTTCTGGAAAAACTTACAATAAAAGTTACTCGTGTAGGCCTTTTAATTTTCGTCGAAAATCATAAGTGTTTCTAATAGAGATAGCGTTCATCCCACCACTGTTATATTATAATACAACTATATAATACACTGTTACTATATTTTAAATTTTTAAAAATAAACAAAAAACCCGTCTGCAATAAAAAAAAAACTGAAAAGCGAAAAACAAGCTATTTAATCTATAGAAAATTGTAAGAGCATGTACTTATTGATATTTATAACAATTTAAATTTAACTTGAATATTGGAAAAGTATATTTGGAATGGGCTATTTAATAGCTTTCATTTGATACCCATATTGTTATAATAAAAAATATATTTTTTATTCCCCCTCCATATTTTATTCCGCGGACGCCATATTGAAATATTATATACCCTATGTCAGTTCGGCAATTAAGACGAATCGAATGACACCTCGTATGTTAAAATCCGTCAAGCCGTTTAGGCTGCAGAGCGTACCCAGAAATAGACATACATACATAGATACATAAATACATACATACATACATACATACATACGCTCGAAAAACATAACCCTCCTTCTGACGCAGTCGGGTAATAAAAAAGGAATGTCCTAGCGATAAAACGCAAAATTACAACAATTGTACAGTACTAACGTTACTTGATACCGTTTATGGTCGAACAAGTTAGTATTTATCTTGCTTCGTTAGTTAGCTTTTATACCCATCGATGAGGTTATTGAGGTTATTGGTTAGTTCGTCTTGAACAAGAACTTATCTGACAAACTACGATGTCATATGATTATGCACCACATCTCATTTACATCTCGTTTCGAGTTCTCAGCGTTGAATTGACCCGCTCCCGCTCCCGCTTTCGCTCCCGCCTGCCACTCGCGCAGCTAAAGAGAGAACAGCATACGTTTAGTCGTACATTATACAACTCTTGCGCAGTTATGTCACGGTGATGTATCGGTATTCGATGCGCTTGCGACGGTGACATCGCAAATTTTAAGCAATTTACAACTGTTCCGGTGAACGTGAGTTAGATTGTTATTTTTGTCCATCATCATTAACATTTGAGGACTAAACCGACGATTAAATCATGTAGCTGTCACAAATTTAACTCCGGGCGATAACATTTTTCACCCCCTAAATTAGGTCCGATTTCCACGATTTTTGAATATACATATTGTAAATGATAAGCTAGGTTTGTACGTTTCCGTTTTTTTAATTTGTTTTATTGTTGTATTTTCTTGAAAAGGCAAACGTACAAACTTAGTTTTTCAATAATAGCTACAACATATTTAAAAAACCGGTCAAGTGCGAGTCGGTCTCGCGCACCGGGGGTTCCGTATTTAAGATAAGATAGCTTGGTAACCGCAAAAGAAAATACTCATTGCTGAGAAAACCGGCTGTGACGACAGACAAAGAAGTCTCACCATAAGGGTTCCTTTTTTACCATTTTGGTACGGAACCCTAAAAATCGTAAAAATTGGACTAGGTTTATGGGGAGAGAAACGATATCGCATTTTGTATGGAAAGGAAGGAAGGAAGATGGTACATATACAGTGGTGGTCACATAATTAGAGCCACTTGTTTTTTTCCCATAAAATTGCCTACAAATATGGCTTTTCAATTTTGACAACCAATCAAAAAGTTCTTTACCAATATTATTTTTTAAAGATAAAAGATAAAAAAAGATAAAAGATAAAAGAAATTTATTCAGTAAGTAGGCCGCACGGGCACTTTTACACGTCAAGAATCTACCAGCGCTTTCCAAGAGAAGACCACTGCCGAGAAGAAACGCCGCAAGAAACTCAGCAGTCAGTCATTTTTTAAACATATTTCTTATTACAATATTATTATTATTAGTTACACATATCGTTAACTAATAAAGTAAAGTTTAAATGTATGTACAATTTATCTCTGTTGAGATCGGATCTTTCATATTATAAGGATTTGAAAAAATAAATATTCGGCGCTCATACAAAGTTATTGAATTTTGTATGGACGCGTCAGCACTTAGTTTATAAATCCTTATAAAATATAAGGTCCGTTTTTAATATTAGTTCATTGTACATAAATTTAAACCTTAGTTAATGATCTAAAGTAAATTGTATTTAGCAATAAAATTGGTCGAGAACTTTTTGATTGGTGGTCAAAATTGAAAAGTCATATTTGTAGGCAATTGTATGGGGAAAAAACAAGTGTCCCTAATTATGTGGCCACCACTGTATATAAAGGCCCCAGGTTTACTTCTTATCATGTCGCCATCGCGAATGCATAGGTACCGAACCTCAAAAAAAACCAACAAACATCACCTTATTAAGCAGAGCCTTATCTAGATTCTGTCAACATGCCATGTCCGACCATAACGACATGTTACGTGTATCTTCACTGTCACGACACGACTCATAATAAACTTCCTTATAAAATATCGCATGTGTTACAGACCTGTTATTTAAATTGTGACCTTATTTACAACATAATAAGATTCTATACGCTTTACCTATTTAATTTAAGATACTATTTTTATACTATTAAGTATTTCAGTCACGTCCGTTTACCGTTAACGCGATTGTTTACGTTTGCTTGTTGTTCTTGATAGAGTAAACGCGTTCGATTACGTTAAGTTATGTTTGTTTTGAACTTGAGTCGTGCTCTAACCGTAAACGCTACTTAGGTTTAAGCTTAAACTTAGGTTTATTTAGGGTTTCATAAACAACCAGGATAATGAGCAAATAAAACGTCTTAGCTTGTACTTAATAAAGTATGCCTTTATTACCACTGTATGTTTTTTATGTATGTTCACCGATTTCTCCGTCAATTATGGACCTTTTTTTTGTACAAACCGCAAAATCAAATTACAATTTTTAGACATTTCTTGTTAACTTCAGTAGATCGTTTAACTAACTCTACATGCTAAGACATAAAGACACAGAACAATAATAAAATGAAATACAGTAAGAAAAGATTTACAAATACTTAAAAATATAATACAAAGTAACAATTAAAAATTAAAACTAAAACTATGCCAATAAAAAATAAATAAATAAATAAATTAAAACTTAAAAAAACCTAAATATAACTAAGCTAAAAACTATAAAATTAAAACTAAATAAAAGCTAGAAAAGAAAGGGCCCCCGTGGCAAAGTACCCCAGATGCTAGCAGCATTTCCTCGTTGTATAGCAATACTTATGCGTTGGCCGAAGAAGCTGCCAGCTCTGTGGTCTCCAGTTGTTTCTGTTAGCCTTTTTGAAATGTCCTTAAAAAGGCTAATAGCACTGGGTCCCCACGGACCAAAGGTCTCGACGCCGAAAGGAACTAAGTGATATTCTGCGCCGAGACCCTTATACTTATTCTTCTTCATGGTTTCGGCCGCCTCAGCCGCCGCGCCTGGTTTACTTACTGTTCCGCGGAGGTGTGACGAGGCTAGGGTGTCTACACAAGTAGCGTCCCACACCAGCACTCGCCCCATACTCCACGAAATTAAAGACATAATAACATACATGCTTGTATGAATAATCAAAAAAAAGTCTTGTATCGGACTAAGTTGACGACCTCGTATTTCAATTAGCCATGTATTGAATTAGCACATCACATACGCACAACAAGCCGTATAATAGTTCGTATGTTCCGATCTGTTATTAGCTAATTAACTAATTAGGTTTGCTAAATTAGCCTTCAATGACCCTTCGCATTCCTTCAGTATGACATAATAATTGTCCGAGTATTATTAACCTTATAAGGCCTAGTTTGCAATAGAATGAACGGTCACGAGCGTTAATTTGGGACCCATTTCAAGATTAAAAAAACAAAAAAACCGCCTTCAAAAAGCAAAAAATAACTTCTTTAAAATGGTAGGTAAATAGGTCAGTCCAACTGAAGTCTGCTTTTGGTTAAAATATTGTTGGACGCCGACTTCAGTTGGACTGACCTATTTACCTACCATTTTAAAGAAGTTATTTTTTGCTTTTTGAAGGCGGTTTTTTTGTTTTTTTAAACATTTATTTTATTTTATACTTTTTAGTGATCCTATTTATGCTGTTACGTAGCTCCACTTCTAAATACTAATAAGAAACTATAGAACATTTCAAGCTCGCCGCAGACAACGCCGCGGGAATGTCATAGTCATATTTAAACCTAAATGTGCTTCGTCATAGTCGCTCAACTTCCTTTATCGAAATATCTTATCGCCACCCTTGAAATAGGTACCGTTAAGGAGTTCCGGTGGCCATCTGTGGTCTTCATCATCAGTTCCACTTCACCATATAGTACTTTTCAAAAGCAAATGCATGAGTTACAGTGAAAAATACCAAAATCGCTATAGGTGTGCCTATAATATTTGAGGAGTTCTCTTGATTTCTCCATGATCCCATCATCAGATCCTGACGTGGTGACAATGGGACCAACTAGAAAGTATACCCATTTGAACAACGAAAATATTTTTCAAATCGGTCCAGTGGTCTTCGAGTAATCGGGGAACATACATAAAAAAAAAAAAAAAAAAAAATCCCGACGAATTGAGAACCTCCTCCTTTTTTTGAAGTCGGTTAAAAAATATGCTTGAAGTCGTCAATGTCATTAGAGATGTCAAGTTATTTGTAACTTTTAGGAAACTCAACCTTATTGTTGTAGAATGTCAGATTGACTTTGAACCTAAGGTGGGTACCAACTTTAATCTCGTGACTGTACATAATCAATGCAATTTAATTTTAACTATGTTGCAATAGCAATAAAGTGTGTTTTCCTTTCTTCATAAACTGAAAATGGCATTATCGAACAACCGTAAATTGAACTTTATTTCCTTATTCAAAGTCCCACTCCCTGTTTGAAATTTGGTAGGCCGTGCGTCCGGATCGCTACCACCATCTTATCCATTAACCTACCATCATGCTATTCACGTTGTGTTCCGGTGTGGGAAAAAGACAACCGGTGAAATTACTAACATAGATTCCATCTTAGTCTTCAGGGTTGGCAACGCATTTGCGGTCTCAGGATTGCAGTCTTGTGATTGTAGTCTTGAGAATTCAAGTCTTTGGGTCTATTCCTAGCCTATTTATCATCAGGTGGCCTGTGTGTTAGCTTGTAGTAGAACTTAAAATAAGTAGTATATTATGGAAATTCATTTTAATGTTTGGCATAGTGGTTTGAGGCGTCACCTTGTTATTTGAGTTCCCAATGTCTGGGGGGCAACTGAACAACCGTATTAATAAATTGATCTTGAGTGCAAGCTCGTCTCAAGATGGGTCAAAAATTTCAATTATCTATGACTTTGTCGTATCTTTTGACGGGCATTTCAGCCAAGATGACTTTATTATTACTAAATTCAAAAATAAAAAAATCAAAATAAAAAAATATTTGTTCAGTTAAGTGGCCACATAAGGGGTTCTTTTACACGTCGGTGATATAGAGTGAATCTACTAGCGCTTCAGACAAGACAAAAAGTTATATTCGGAGAAGAAGCGCCAGAAGAAACACCAGCAGAAGGTCATTTTTCCAATCATAAAATACAATAATACTTAAATAGTATTTTACGTGACGGTTGCGTAATGCTAATTACGCAGAGTCTCGTACAATACTTTATCTACACACATATTACAAGTACTCTAAGATGGGTTCAGAAGCCGGAAGGCAAATGACCAGCATTACCTTACCCGTGGTAGTAGGTGACAGCGATGACAGCTGTAACTTAATTTTGAAATTACGTTATCGAATATTGTAAGGTAATGAGATCCAAATTTGGAACATCTTCCAAAATTAACAGCTGTCTTCGCTGTCACCTACTACCACAGGTAATGCTGGTCATTGCCTACGGGTTTTGAACGCATAATAGAGGATTTATGATATGAGTGTAGATAAAGTAACATTACAAGGTACCTAATTACTTAATAAATAATTATTTTAAAACTGACATAAATAAAATCATTACAAATGTAAAAAATAGTGACTAGGAGAATAACATGAAGTCCGAGGTCTCTACGTCAGGGGGCCTAATATGGCTCCGTTTATCACAGGCCAAAATGTGGATAAAACATCCGTCACTTTTTGACACGTAGATACTCGTAAAGTATTCAAATTCAAATTCAAAATCTTTATTGCATATCACATTACAAATATAAGGTGGAAAAAAATATAGGTATCCATATGACGCCCTGCAAGGGCACAGCAATTTTAGAGGGCTAATTATGTATTTTAATATCACATAAAATATTTCATAATTGCATTATAAAAACTTAATTGTGACTTAATCTTAAACAGCTCAAAGATAAAATCTTTCGTATTGCACATTCGCTTACAATAATAATTACTATATCACTTACAACTATAGTTTATAAAATATTAATTCAGTACATTACTTATCATTAAAAAAATCGTTTAAATTATAGTAGCATTTATTGATAAGATATATTTTTAATTGTTTAAGAAACAACTTTGGTTTCTCTAAGTTTTTTATGGAATTAGGTAGATGGTTATATATTTTAATAAGCATATGGTGAGGGCTAGAAGTTATTATTTTTAATTTGGAGAAGGGCAATTTTAATTTATTTAGGTTTCGGTCGTTTCGTCTGATTTCAGTGATGGGTGTATAGAGATTTATATGATTTTTGACAAACTTACACGATTCCAATATGTAGATTGAGGTAAGGGTGAGCATTTGTAATTTAATAAAGTGGGGGCGACAGGAATCCATTTGGTCAATATTTACTAAGATTCTGACACATTTTTTTTGTAGTTTAAAGATTTTATCAATATCGGAACAGTGTCCCCATAGTACGATGCCGTACGACATCCTTGAGAACGCGTAGGCGTAATACGCGACCAGCGCGGTCTGCAAGTCCGCGGCCCGTTTGAGATGCTGGAGTGCGTATATAAATGAGGATAGTTTTTTGGAAAGTTTTAGTATGTGCGATTTCCAGTTCATATTGATGTCCAAGTCTATGCCTAATAAAGTAGCCGAGTTCACAGTTTCTAGTTTAATGTTATTATGGCTGTATGATATTTGTAGTGCAGTTTTCTGGTGGGGTTTGAAATGGATTACTTTAGTTTTGTTTAAGTTAAGCTTTAGGTTATGTGTGTCAAGCCAATCTACAATTTTATTAAGTGTTAAGTTAAGTTTAATTTCAGCTTCATAATTATTAGAGCAGGGCAGGAGAATCGATACATCATCGGCAAATAGCACACTATGATTGTCCAAAATATATATATAAGTACGAGAGTGACGGATGCTTTATCCACATTTTTTCACGCGTTAAACGCAACCATACCAGGGCCACAAGAACGATAATTAAAATAACTAACTGGAAATCAGGTCCTTGCAAGCGTGAACAGACCGGACCCCACAGACAGCACCCGTTCACGAGTATGACGCGTATCTCAGCCATCGCCTCCCTCAACCATGTGTAGTTTAAGGTATTTCTAACTTAACACATTCCCTGTTCTCGTCCCTTATTATTATTCTTTATTTCAAATAACAAGACTCTTATATTAATTATATAACTGAATACAATGAAACTTAATGACACAAAATTTCAATGTAAAATGTAATGTTTGATTTTAATTTTATGTTACTTTTGTTGCAGGTAAATCTTCAATATTTGGTTTTGCAAGCAATCAGGTAAACATAGTTTTTTACCGGGTTTTATCATCGTTATATTTGTATGAAGACGAGTCATTCACGTATTTCCTTCGCTGGAGTTAAATGCTGCTTAAATATATACAAAAATGCATAATAATTTGACGGAATATAATTAGAAACCTGATTTGGTTAAAGGTTAATGATTTTGCAAATATCTTGTGTAATATTTAAAGGGCAAATTGACTAAGAATCAAGATGAGGTCAACTTCATTAACATAATTTATTGGTTCGTATCATCCGTCGAGTTGCTCTAGAAATTGACAGGCTCATTGATTGATGTTCGTTTAAAATCATCGTGATATTTATTGATGATTTTGATTTTTATATTAAACCTATTAGGTATTTTTTACAAATTAAAGGTTATAATTTAGATATAGTTCGTAATAAAGATGATTTTTTAAGTTTTAAGTGTTCATAACCTTTAGTACATATACGTTAAACTTATAACACCCCCTTTTTTTCTTCAAGGGTTAGAATTAGTGATGATTGATTTTATAATATGAAGCCAAATCCAGCTGTTTCATTGCCGTGTTAACCTCCAACCAGATCCGCCAGAGCTCTGTCCAATGATGCGACAAATTGGACTGATTTGTCGACCCAATAAACACAAATTAACCTAGTTCGCTGATCTAATAACAATCGACAGCTGTTAGCCCTATAGTCGCGCCATTTTTAAAGGTTTAATTTGACAGCTGCCAACTGGGTACAAAATATGGTGTTGAGGCATTGTAATTCTATTTTTACCCAACTGCGACGAAGCCTAAAAGGAGGGTTATGTGCTTGACCTGTATGTATGTGTGTGTAGTTGACAACTGTCAACTCAGGCCCTTTATTGCATTAACATAGAATTTTGACGCTGTGAGATTTGAAAGCGTTAACGATTTTTTGCCAATTTGGGAATGCAGGATTATTTTTATTTATGTCATTTTAAAGAGATTGAAAAAAAACCTTTTTATAAATAGATACTTATTATATTACCAAATACACACGTGATTTAAATTATATACTTTCACGTATTGCATGCATATAGTCATATTTTGCGATGAATACATGCGTTGCGAGACTTGCGAGCCATCCGTCCACTAGGATCCATCGATAGGATCCAATAAAAAGGGGTCAAGTGGACTATTTGTACATCCAATTCCATTAATGGAGTAGAGTGGGCTTTAATGTCCACTTAAATCCACTTGGACTCGTTTACACTTTTTAATACACTGGGATCCATCAATGAATTCTGTTGCACTCTTAATTACACTTCGATCCATCAAAGGATCTTAGTACACTACTACACTCGTGGACAAATAATACGGGTCGGAGTGCGTTTTTCATACTAAAGAGGCTACTTCGAAGCCTTGGTTCCTCGCCGGAGGATGCTTGTAGTGAAATCTGGTGATGGATACCCCGAGCATCGATACAGGACTTCGAGAGTGCCTAGGATACCCAACTGATTGAATCTGTGGTTAACGCCGGAATCGTGCATGTTCAGGAAAACATCTAAAATTGCAATAAAATGTAAGGAAATCCAAACGCTGACCCAAACTCTCTCGCTGTGATGTTATCTGATTGTGCGATCAGTTAGGTATCTTAAGAACTTTTGACAACCTCTATTGAACCTCGGAGTATCCATCATTAAACATCACTCAAAACAACACCTGCCGAGGAACCAAGGCTTCGAAATAGCCTCGTTTGTATGAAAAACGCACTCTGACCCGTATTATTTGACCGCGAGTTTATGTGTAAGAGTATCATAAGAATGGATTTTATTAAACGTTTAATAGTCTTGGATCCATACTCGTGGACATTGTAGTATACTAAAATCCATTGATAGATCCCGGTATATAAAAAGTTAAATAGAATCCATTCATGGATCTTTGTAGACTTTACTATATTGATGCACTGAAAAAAATAATTGGTCGCTTGTAACAAGATTGTGATCGTTGTGCATAAGCGTCTTGATCCCATACGAGCCTGACAAGACGATAGATACACCAACTAAGACATTAGATACATCAACTATGATGTTAGTTGAATCACTAAAGAACTTGTTGTCGTTAACTATCAGCTTTGGTTGATATAACTAATATCTTAACTATTGTAATCATTTTTTGTCAACTAAGTGAAAACCTCTCTTTGTTGGCTCTCATTTTTTCGAGTGTGGATGCCACTAGCGTATTAAAAAGTGTAAACGACTCTAAATGGATTTAAGTGTAAATTAAAGTCCACTCTAGTCCATTAATGGATTTGAATGTACAATAAGTCCACTTGATCCCTTTAACGGATCCTATCAATCAATGGATCCTGGTGGACGGTGGGGTTGCGAAATGTTAAAAAAGGGTCTATATTGACCCCCACAATAATAATCTTTTTATTTGGTTTATCCATACCGTTGTTTTTCATAATCGTTGCTCGTCATGTTGTCTTTGGTCATATTTCAATAGTCAAAATATTTTTTTCGCTCCCCCTTACATTAGTCATAACTATTGAATTTCATGCCGTTATTGGTCATAAGTCATAACATTAAATGTGGTGATTGTATTGAAAGGTAGAAATTCAAAAGGAATATTGTTATTTTAAATAACGCTTACAAGAATGAAAATTATTAATCAGAATTTTTTATTAACGTCATCATTTTGCCTATCCTATCTTGCTTGGTCATATCACATAATATTAAATACCTATAGAAAGGGGTTTGGGTAAAAGTGTTGTCATTTGTAAAATTCATACATTTTCAAGGTGAGCGGCCATTCGTAAAAGTGGCAAATTATGATAGAATTATTAAAAATAAACGTATTTTATTATGTAATGTAATACTCTTAAGTGCATCGGAGCCGAGATATTTAAATATACATACGTGGGCGTACTTTTGTACAAAAACTGAACATTTAAATCTTTCAAATCTCCGCTCTGATATTATTTAACGCTATAAATTATATATATCTATATGTATTTAGAGGTCCTCTAAATAACTATATAAGAATCATCCGAGGCCGCTGAAAAAAAATATGATAATATTCTTCAAACAAATTTACCCAATGCCCTTTCATAAGGAATATAATATGATGTTGAATACAAGAATAAATAGTATTATGCATAAAATGATATTTTGTAAGGGGTCGCAGTTCTAACTTAACCTAACCTAATTTTCTGTCAGCTGGTACTTTTTGTAAAGGGTCGCAGTTCTAACCTAACCTAACCTAACCTACTTTTCTGACAACTGGGGCACGTTTTATAAAACTACAAGTTACAATTTTACAGTTCTAAACTGGCAATACTGCTCAAATGGCCGGTCGTCATTGGTCGAGGTTGTGTCAAATGGAAACTTGTAACCCGTAAATTATAATTTGTAGCTTTATAAGACAGGCCCCATGTCGTTTTTGTAAGGGTCGCAGTTCTAACCTAACCTACTTTTTTGTCAGCTGGTCCTTTTTGAAAGGAGTCGCAGTTCTAACCTAACTAATTTTAATAACACTTATAAATTATGAATTTTAAAATTAGTCCTTTAAAACCTTAGGAATAAAGGGATATGAATAAAAATAATAGTAAATATAAAAATATGACCTACAATATTTATGAAAAATAAATGGCCTATGCCTTTTGATATTATGCTGATATTTTTTATGACTTTTGTCTTGTATGATACCTACGTAACATTGTACATAATCATTAACTATATTTATTTCACGTTATACCTAACAACTATTATGATTAAAAATAATATGGATACCAATTTCTGTATTTCGAAATTGAAACAATAAAATTATGGGAGTCGAGTAGAAGGGATCCCGTTAGAAAAACAAACGAAGGTTAACTTTGCTAAAATACTTAACAAAAATACTAATTTTAATCTTGTTTGTATCTAAATTAAATGTTTTTATTTTATTGCGGTAATTATAAAGAACTGGTCAATTTTTTAACAGGAAAATGAAAACTTTTAAAATAATTATAATTTCTATTCACATATCGTCATATTTTTTTACAACGCTAGATATATTGACACGCCAGGTGTGTCACCTATGGATGACCCGGATGAATCACATTATTTACAAAACGGTTAGCCTTCTTCTCGTGCGATAAAGCTACGTCATGTTTACTGTCAACACATGCTGTGTGAGTTTGAGTTACTATACTTTGACAATTAGATTATCGATACATACAGATTTTTTTTCGAACTGGGACTATTCAATTCAATTTAGTCCCAAAGGAAGATTTCTATAGTACCTTTACTAATGGCGACTAGCTTTAGTCTTTTTTTGTAGTGGTACAAAAATAATATTTACTTCACAGATCATTTTATTTTATTTTTATCTTTTTTCTTCTCGTTGAAGGTTTTTTTATTGATGTTGGGTTTGGAGGATGGAGATTTTGTCGACGATGAAGCGAGCTCACCCAGAAGATGCCTATTCACCTTAGCTTTAAATTAGTTCAGAATGCATGCACTCAGAAATACAGACACTGGAAGCGCATTCCACTCTTGTAGCACCCGTTTAGTATCCAAAGAATATTCTCTCCAAATTAGAGATCCCTTAGGTCCAGTGGTTTGAGCTGTGCGCTGGCAAACAGCAAGTCAGTGATGGAAAAAGTTTATATGTACATACACATACATAACTTCACGCCTGTCTCCCAATGGGGTAGGCAGAGACCATGGAACGCCAGGTGCATCGGTCTAAACTTATAACTTTCGCTTCCTCTATATTCATCAATCTCTTCATGCACGTACGTCGGTTTCGGGTGCTTTTGATTTTGTCCTTATTCAGCAAATCGCGAATCTGATCACCGTCTAGAATGTCCCCTACCGACATTTCCGCTCACTCTCGCTCGCCATAGAGTCTGACCAGCGAGTGGTGACACAAAAAAATGGCGGCAAATTCAAAATATCACTAGCTGGTAACACGAAATGCATAGCGATTGGATACGTACTCATAATGTGACAGCTTGTTTCATAGGTAAAATTGTTGCCATATGAAGAATTTGAGAAAAATGCTTGTGTCACCACTCACTGGTCGGACTCTATCTCTTCCGTAACTCTTCTTTCATCCATTCTTTCTAAATGACCAAACCATCTTAGCATACCCTCGGTCTTAGTTACTACATCTTCTTTAATCAATCAAGTTTATATGTATAGGTATGTATAGATAGTAGATAGATTACAAAGCTGGGCACTCAAAACATTATTGCATTCACTGCCAAAGACTACACAATATGTCGTAAATCCATACAAATTGCGTTAATGGGCGCTGAAAGCGATTCCATGGTTCCGGATTACGCAGATTATGGCACAATGGAGTCGAAACGGATGCCATTGAACGTTCGGAATTCAAAATATTTTGTAACGGTTTCTGTTCTTCCGTTAATTTGAACAGAGCAATATTTAGATTCTTGAAGCAAAACAGAGGAAAACATTGTTTTGGTTCGGCGTGAATTGATTTGAGTATGCGACTTTGTTGAATAATATTTCTGGTATTGTAACTGGAGAAATATTATGGGATGTTTCATTGGTTCCGTGTGGGAACCGTTTTTGTGAAAATATTCCGTTCATCATCATTGTATTCGTATTTACTTAAGACGAACGACATCCACTGCAGTGCCGGACATGGCTAACATGGCCCTTCCGAAACTCTACGACGGTTTTTTATGTGCTACATAATAAAAAAGAACCATCGTCAGTTTTTCAGTCAAATAGGACCTCAAGGAAGGCTAAATCATAGTAATATTTGCACAGTAGCTGGTTTTAGTAGTTTCTTTTTGAACATTGTGGAGGGCAACCTTGAGGACAAGTAAATAGGAAGGCCTACGCTTACTTACTTCAGCCAAATAAGACAGAAGGCCAATGACGTGTCGTATCAGAAGGTGAAAAGCTGGCAGAGAACAGAGAAAAGTGGCAATTATTCCACCGACAAGAGCCTGCTCTTAAGTTAAATGATGAGCTTGTTTATGGGATTGAGAAGGAAAACGCGTTGCCAACCCTAAAGACTAAATTGGAATGGAATGCTTGCTAGTCACCGGTTGCCTTATCCCCAAAAAAGGGGGCTAACTGCGTAGTAATAGTATAATTATTTTAAATTTAATGTGGTTAACAATATAGTATATAATACTTTGTTTGCCTTCTTTGATATTACGGCAAAAAACTCAATGCGAATAAGACGCGTCTCCTTGTTTTACCGACAATGTTTTCATCAAACGTATCATGTCACCGAAGTTCACTGGATCAAAAGCTACTTTCTTATGAAGCCCTGGAAGGCTAGTACAAATGTTCCGCGACTTTGTCGCTCGGATCTCCCTTTCTATCTTGTCTGTAACGATTGAGACGCACTGAGCGACAAGCGAGAAAATACAACTTGTGCTAGGGCCCTAATTAGGCTGCGTTTATAGCGTGATAAAGTTAGGATAAGGCAACCGTCACCTTCTGACACGTAAATAAGTACGAGAGTGACGGATGCTTTATCCACATTTGACACGCGATATAGACGAAACCATACTAGGTCCGCTGTTGTTTTTATTATCTTAAATATGAACTACGTAGGTTATGTTAGGTAAGACTTGGTGACTACCACAAAATCTAAATCTCCGGCGCCTAGAAACGCCTGACGATCAAATGAAAATACTGCGAAGTGATACGTTCTATGAGATGAGTGTCGCCAAAACCAGAGTAAACCTGTGAATACTGCATAGCGGCAGGTTACAGGATAAGATGGCGGTAGCGTTCCGAATGTACCGTCAAAAAAATTGATTCCTAGACCACTTTGGACTATGTCAAAATGATACTGTCAATAAAATCATAAAAAGTCTCTTACGTTTTGATTGATCACGTCACTTTGACATAGTCCTAAATGGTCAAGGAATCATTTTCCTTTACACCCTGCTCAAAGTTCTACTCGTACCGTCCTTAAACATAACCCTTTGATGTAGTCCTGTATAGCTCATTACTAGAGAAGCGCCGAATAGTGGTTTCACCGAATAGCCGAATACCGAATACTATTCGGTTTAACCTTTACCGAACCGGATATTCGGCCGAATTATTCGGTTTACCATTTCATTGTTTTCCGCTACGTGTCGCTGTTGGCTAGATGACGAGCGAGCCGTACCTCACCGCTCACTTAAATAAATATGTTGACATGAGGTTTCAAAATAACTGTTGATTTGAAGTTTAATTGCTTTATTTTATTAGCTTCATACGATTTCTGTGACCTATAATATAACATAAATCTTACATAAGAAGTTTTGTCTTTTAGTTCTATACCGTGTCGTGTAGCCAAGAAAATAGAAATACTCGAACCGTATATATTCGGCACCAAAATCGAATAATTCGGCCGAATACATAGTGAAAAAGATGCCGAATACGCCGAATACCGAATACCAAACGAATATTCGGCGCATCTCTACATTACTATTATTCATACTTGTTTCCAAATTATGCTGCCCTAGTACCGAAGCACTTAAAACAGCATTTAAAGTTAACCATTGATAGTAAAGGTTATTTTCACAGCTGTGAGCTGACGAGATGAAAGACATCGTTAACTAGGCGATGGACATAATGTCATTTCTTTACTGTCTGTGACTGTTTTTTTAACGAACTTCAAAAAAGGAGGTTCTCTATTCGTCGGAATCTTGTTTTCTGAGTATAGTCAAGGACAAAGTTGTAGAGCGATAAGCGATAATTTCGATCATTAAAATTTTGACGTTACTTCTTTCTTGTGAAAATTTGGTCAGTCGAAAATGGTTCCTAAGTAGGTTTATCGACTCACTTTTATAAGTCGAGTCAATTGTTTATTCTATTGTAATTAATGTTATTTTAACATTTTTCTATTTGCCTTGCTTGTGACAAATAGGGTAAAGTCACCGGTGGTCAGCCAGAGACAAGTCGGCCTCTGACTATACTTTGTATGAGTGGGAAGAGTAGATATATTTCCCACTCTTCGCACTCCTATAAGGTCGACTACTGTGGCCCGTTTTATAAAGCTACAAATCACAATTTACAGGTTACAAGTTTCCATTTGACACCACCTCGACCAATGACGACCAGGGGCACGTTTTATAAAGCTACAAGTTACAAATTTACGGGTCTAAACTGGCAACACTGCTGAAATGGATTGTCGTCATTGGTCGAGGTTCTGTCAAATGGAAACTTGTAACCTGTGAATTGTAATTTGTAGCTTTATAAAACAGGCCCCAGCCATTTGAGCAGTGTTGTCAGTTTAGACTAGGGCATGAATTCCGAGATCTCGGAATCTCGAAATCTCGGAATCTCGGACCAATTTTTCAGATATTATAATTCCGAGATTAGACGGAGCAATACCGGAACACTTTCAATATCGAAATTGAATTCCGATATTGGGCCTATCAATATCGTAAATCCGATATTCATTACCTTTTAATTCCGATATTGTAATATCGAAAAAAACGTAGTATTTCAAAGTTATCTGTGGAGTTGCCTTCTATGCATTATAGGACATGCAGTATCGGACGATTTCTAGTATCGAAATTGAAAATCGGTATTGAATATTGAATAGAAAGTGTGTTTTTCTAATAGATCCCTAATTCCGATACTAGTATCGGAATTCCGATGTTGAGACACAATACCGAATTTCAATTCCGGTATTGGAAATAGTCGATATTGTACGCCCTGCGTAATTCCGAGATTCCGATATTGAGGTTCAATACCGATTTTCAATTCCGATACTGGAAATCTTCCGATACTGCATGCCCTAGTTTAGACCCGTAAAATTGTTACTTACATACATACATACATAATCTCACGCCTTCGTTCCCAGAATGGGGTAGGCAGAGCTACAGAATTGCCAACAACTCTAAATGCTTGTTGATAATTCTGTAACCACATTTTGCATAATCAGGCTAAGATGTTTACCAGTGTAATAGTGACAGGTTGCAAGCCCATCGCCTAACAGTACTACAAGCCTTTATTCCCTTAGTCGTCTCTTACGACATCCGCGGGAAGACATGGAGTGGCACTATTCTAACTCGGCAACCACACGAGGAAATTGTTACTTGTAGCTTTATAAAACGTGCCCTTGGTCTCTGGCTGACCACTGGTGACTTTACCCTATAAAGCTGTTGCCCTTTCACCCTGCGTCCTTTTTGAAGGACCAAATGTTAATGGATAAAATAATTGAAATTAAACTTCAAGTCTCATGAGGATGGTTATTAAAATATATCACGTTTGACATGTAACCAGCCGATTAAATGTCGCCATTTAAGTACACGCGATATGTATTATTAATAACGTGTACGCAGTTCTAATACTTAATGGAATCGTGGAACAGAAAAAACTCGGTCAAGAGCGAGTCGGACTCGACGCGTTCCGAACCAGCGTACAAAATAAAAATCGAGAAAAGAATCCGAAAGAATAAGTTTCTTGTATATAGACGCCCATTAAATTTTTAAAGTTATTATTTTTACTATTTGTTGCTATAACGGCCATAGCGTATACACATTCTGTGATTATTATTTTTTAATGCTGAAATTATCGCATCCAGCTCAACTATTCTCTGTTCGCCCTAGTGGTTGTCTGGTAGAGAATGCCTTAAGGCATTTAGTCCTGTGTACTTACTTACTTTTTGTACTGTGAAATAAAGTTTAAATATGTAAATAAATAAATAAAAAATACATTTTTTAAGTGATGGCTTAGCCTTAGTAGGGTCCTCTTTAAATTCGTTTTTTTTTAATGTTGCCACAGTATGTTTGGTGTTCGTATCGACATTTAAACAAGTTTCCGTTTTGATTTATTAGGTACCAAATATGTAACCTTTTCGTTACTGTAATTTATATTTAAATAATCTGATACTAATCATAACTCATTAGTAACATGACTTATATAATCTGACATTTCCGATGGTAATATACTTGGTATACTATGGTAATAGACTTAGTATTGGAAGGTATAATTTACTTGAGTAAGCATGTAGAACGAGTCGACACTAAAACATCGACATTTCCTCATTACTATTATATTTCTTATGTTTATGGCAACGCTTTAAATGTCAACTAGTTCGCCTATAAAAAATGCTACTATACTCAAATGCCGCATCCACATGCTTGGTGTTTTCCGCAATCACTGGTGGGGGCGTAATATCCTACACGTATGAGTACGAGGGTGACGGATGCTTTATCCACATTTTAAACGCAACCATAACGCGCAGGACGCAACTATACGTTAGAGTGACACGGAAATACATCGCGCTTACCCTAACACAGTGGTTCTTAACCTTTTAGTCCTGGAGGACCATTTGACCAAATTTCCGCTATGCCGTGGACCACCCAGTTGTTTTATTGATTTGGAGGTAATATTCAATAAATAAATGTAAGTAAATAAAGGGTTATTTTAGACTCTCGTCACTTAATTATTAGCATGGCTCGCGGACCACTAGTGGGCTGCGGACCACCGGTTAAGAACCATTGCTCTAACATATAATTGCGTCCCGCAGTGTTTGCGGCAAACACCTAACATGGACTTGACGGAAGCGCGTGGAGCTTACCCCAAGTGCTTCTGTTTAGTCCACAAGAGAAAATACTCTTTTACCGAAAAATTGTCCTCGCGTATGTTATCCACGGAGTTATTTCTCTAATAAGTCCACGGGAGTCTAAAAATAACTCTTTATTGGCAAAATAAACATTAACAGGAGTGAAAGGCATTAATTGAAATTAGAATTTTATAATAATGTTGGCATTGTCTCATGACTTTTTTAAATACTTAAGCGGCCAGGTATTAAGAGTGTATAGTTTTTTACGATGACGACCGTTTTAAAACCACAGATTCTATAAAAATGTGTCCAACAGGACACATAAGGTCTGTTCATTCTGACATGTCTTATATAGTAAACAACTTTCTAACCTCATAATGACCCTTTTTTGACTAAAACAGCTCTTTTATCGTAAATAAAGTAAACTGAGTAAACATGTTGGACATCACTTGGTCAATGTATTGTCTGTGATTGCTTTATTTCGTTTAAAATAGCTGTTTTAGACAAAAAAGGTTCATTTTGAGGTTAGAAAGTTGTTTACTATATAAGACAAGTAAGAATGAACAGACCTTAATAAGATCGAGATCCTTTTCACCTATTAATATATTTAGCTTAACTCTAAGCTGACATCGATCGTTCACACGAATCGGATACCGATATAAACTCAGGGCATTGACCTAAAAGGAATCAGTTAATTACTCGTAGGGTGGACACAGTGTCGGTTTACATTTTATGTAAAAACCAATCGAGTTAAAATTGAACAAACCCGATAGTTCAAATTGCAGGAGGACTCATTTCATTAAACGGCTAACGAACTTCCATAGATAGATTTCCTTTTTTGAACAACCCGCCTTTTTCGCATCTGTCAGTTTGACGCAGCTTGGCCAGTGTTGCCAACATATTAATGTCTGCCCTTTTTTGAGTGGAAGGTCAGAGCTACGTATGTGAATAATGTATATGACAAGAAATAAAGTGCAACAAGATTTATAACGACCCTTGGGTATTCTTTCGCACCAGCTCGCATACGCTCTAAGCTTGGGAAAATAGAGTTTGGATATGTTGGAACTTTAAAAATGAGTACGCTATTTGGAGGGAAATTTTTTACCCAAAACGTGGTGGTTGCCACAAGAAAATATTGCACATATTTGCACATTCTTGTCAAGATATAAGATTTACCTTGTTTATCCTTACTAATATTGTAAATGCGAAAGTAACTTTATCTGTCTGTCTGTCTGTTACGTTTTCACGGTTAAACGCTGAACCGATTTTAATGAAATTTGGTAGGTACAGAGAAAGATTAAACCCCGAGAAAGGATATAGGGGTACTTTTTACACGCGTTAAAAGATTTCTACGCGGACGAAGTCGTAACCAGCTAGTTTGCAATACTGGGATCCTAATGAAAAAGGTTATAACTCTCCTGAAGATCAAGTGAAAAAGGGTTTAAGTCTATAGCGACAATCTCACACTCTCTATCCCTCTTCACCGCACAGGCTTTATGTCCAACTCTTTCGCACTACAAGCAGGACGGCCTTCCTCTTAATATCAAGCAAGCTCCGAACAAGTTTGCCTTTAAAAAGAAAGTTCGCGAGTTTTTCTGTAGGTAGAATTGACATCATCTTGATTTTCCGATTGCGTTATCTGTAATGTTGTGTGCTTATCCTCATCTTTATATTATGTATGTATTTATTTAATAGTGAAATTTATGTAAGTATTTATATTTATTAATATATTGATACGTAGGTGTATATTATTATGTATAAGCTATATATATGTTAGACCCTATGTTGCACCGCCACCACAATCTCTGCTTTGCCCAAAGGTTAACTGGTAGAGAATGCCTTACGGCATTAAGTTCGCCTTTTGTATATTAAGTGTATTCCTTTGTGCAATAATGATCAACCCCCTTACTAATAAACGTTGAGTAACGGTGGTATAGCTATACAATGTTTTGTTCTTATCTGTCAAATTCACATGTCACAGTGACAGATAATGACAAAACATTGTATAGCTATACCACCGTTACTCAACGTTTATTAGTAAGGGGGTAAAAAAAATTTAGTATACTCCGTTTATGTATATACTCGTTTTTAGTACGAGATAAGTCGACTTATACCCTTTTTACCCCAGCGAAATAAATGAACTATGGCATGAACTCATGAATTTAGACTTACCTTATTATGTTTCTAAGAAACGGTATTCCACTTTCGCCAATCAAAGATGGCGCGAAATGCCAGCACTCGTCTATTCATAGAATAATAGATACAGGGAAGCTTCTGTAATTATTAAATAGATCACGATCTCAGTATAAATCGTAATAAACATTGAAGAGATAGTTTTCTGGCAGCCCTGATTCTGGTAATGCTGTTTAAGATATGGACTTTAGGTTAGTGATTATTGGGTTGGTTTTTGAAAGGCAATGTCGTTTAAGCGATGTAAAACCATGTTTGGTCCAAGGTTTAGGCTGCCAGCGATTGTTACTTTCCTTGGAAATATTATTATTGGCGTTACGTTCACTTCTGCGACTCTTCAAGAGATTTTTCAGACGGAAATGCAATCATGAGCTATGCTTGTCGTGGAGTAATTTATATCGCTACATATTATAAAACAAAGCCCCCATCCGCGTCTGTCTGCCTGCATGTTCGTGATAATCTTGAAAACTACTGAACGGACTTTCATTCAGTTTTCACCATGAGTTAGATAATTTTTCATGGAAGGTTTTTATTTATGTTTGGTTTATGTACAGGTAAACCGAAGCGAAGCCAGGGGGGGGCCTAGTTTGGCCCTAAATCGAACCTTATCTTTAATGTACTGTTGTATCTTATGTCTGCAATAATTAAACCGCTAGGAATAAAAAGTACCTAATGTGTGCGGTTTTACTGAAGAAAATCGCCGAGACTGTCGAATCTTCTGAAATGAGCAGTGATCGGATCTAGGATGCAATTTCCCGGGGTTTAAGTTCGTTATTTTATCGTAGATATGAATATGACTTACAATCCCGTGAGTCTTTTTGTTACCTACCTTCATAAAAGGTAAACAACTTTTAATTTTAAGTAGTTCACACTATATAATTAACAAAATATGTAATCCTAGACTAGTTGGTAGTGACCCTGCCTACGAAGCTAGCGGTCCTGGGTTCAAATCCCGGTAAGGGTATATATTTGTGTGATGAGCGCGAATATTTCTTCTTGAGTCATGGATGGTTTCTATGTATTTAAGTATATATTTCTCTATATAAGTATTTATATCGTTGTCTAGAACCCATAGTACCTACAAGCCTAGAGCTTAGTTTGGTACTAGTTCAATTGGTGTGAAATTGTCCCCTGATATTTATTTATTTATTTAACTACAAAAAAATATACAGTACTGCATAGAAGAACTGAACGTAACTTGCACGTCTTATCTTTTATGTTTTTTTTAATCTGTTTGTTATTTTAACCCTCGACAAAAGTTATTAATTACTAACAATAACCCATTTCTCGAAATCCCGGGAAATCCCGAGTAACATCCATG
Organism: Acleris literana; assembly: GCA_946894065.1. NCBI lineage: Eukaryota > Metazoa > Arthropoda > Insecta > Lepidoptera > Tortricidae > Acleris > Acleris literana. Next base: position 16,386,903 of record OX335686.1, read on the forward strand.
TCAAGCATAAAGTTTGAGGTCGTTCTCCCCAAATTGCATCCTAGATCCGATCACTGGAAATGAGAATTCTTTATAATAAGTTTGAGCTTCTCTACATAAGTATAAAACAAAGTAGCTTCCCGCCGTCTGTCCCTCTATATGTACGCTTAGCTCGCTCAAACTACGAACGGTTTTTAATACGGTTTTCAATAATAGATAGAGTGATTCAAGAGGAAGGTTTAAATTCTAGTTTATATACGGGTGTTATAGAATACTGACATAAACATGACATAGACATGTTATCTGTCGAGCCTTAGAAATAGATCTAGATCCCAAAATTTAAGGAGTACATGTCGATTATTCAAATATGTACTACCTCACTATAACAATACATATGGAAAACGGATGTGGGAATATATGTTACCCTATATATTTAATCATTTGCCTAGTCACGTGTGTCAGAGCATATTTAATGATGCATATAAGTGCAAAAGCATCCTAAAAAACATGTTCTTGTCATCTTAAATAAATTTTATTTAATCTACTTATCAATAATAAGTGATACTACACAAATACGGTGTGAACGAGCGTCGAACAGCGCTAATACTCCATGTTTTATATTTAAGTTATTTTGGATAAATAAATAAAAAAACCGAAGCGAAGCGAGGGCGGGTCACTATACATTTAAACAAATTATCTCAGGATATCTGCCTTTGTAATTCAGAAAATAATAGTTCATACGGTACATACCTACATATAGTTTGAGCTCACCAGTCACCAATAGCAGCCTGCACACGTAAAGTTCAAACCGCGGGAAACGCCACGCGCCGCCATTCCAATCAACGCTACGAACCGTACATAAATGCAACTGTAATAGTAAAATATTAAAAAATGTACGGTTCGAAGCGAAGATTGGAATGGCGCGTGGCATTTCCCGCGCTCCGAACTTAACGTGTAAAGGCCGCTAATGACCCTCTTTTCTCTCATCACTCAACCCCTATTAGGGTTGTGTACGAAATATCAATCAAGTCGTCTGTTCGCGTCGATCACGACTAAGGCGGCCACTCGCACTCTCGCAGTACTCGCGCTGAATACCCTCCGTGAATGCTTTTAACTGTGCCCGAATTGGATCTGGCACTTCGGCTTAGAATAGAGTTTGAGCTAGATTCATGGTAAGGTGATCTTTATTCTTGACTAGTTTCGTTTCTAGGGCTCCGTACCCAAATGGCGCTCAATGGGACCCTATTTTTTAAGCCCACGCTGTCCGTCCGTCAGTCCGTCTGTCTGTCTATAACTTTGAACAGGGTCTATATTGACTGACATAATTATTTTTAGTCATAATGTGTGGTCATAATCATCGCAAGTCATAACGTGTTTTTTTTAAGGAGACTGTCACTTTTTCAGGATTTTTATAAATCAAACCTAACCTAACCTAGCCTTGTCTACACGTTAGATATTCCAGAACTTCTGAAAAGTTTACAGTTTCAGCGATATAAAAAATTATGACTATCAAAAATTATGTCAACAATTACATTATGACCAATAAAATTATGGGAAACAAAGGGCTCCCCTTTGAACAGAATAGATACCGGTTTTTTTTTTTTAGAATATGGGTTATTACGGTGGAATTACTAACAAATAAAAATAAATAGAGAAAGTGAAATAGTAAAGGGAAGTACAAGAAACGTATTTTTTCCACGTATTTTTTTTCTTGTATCGTAAAAACGATAAAACATACAAGCCCCTACATAATAAGCAGGAAAAAGTTTAAGAACTTCTTCAGTTTAATTTTGAAATAATCTACAGATTGAGACTGCCTAATGTCACATACATACATACCTTCACACTGGTAATCCCAGAGTAGTAATTACTGTATAGTTCTGTAACCACATTTTGCACAAACAGGCTAACACCCGTATTCACAAACGTCACTATGAGGTCTCACAGTGCTCACGAACGCACAGGGTGGTTCAAATCGTCTCATAAACAAACGGTCGGTCAATAAGGACCAATCACAAAGCTGTATTGAACGTAGTCCGTCTACTCAGTGAAGGATCCTTTTAGTATTGTTTGTGAATACTGGTGTAAGATGTTTAATATGTGTATATTAGTGACAGGTTGCAAGCCCATCGCCTATAAATGTTTAAAAAAAACAAAAACCGCCTTCAAAAACGCAAAAAATAACTTCTTTAAAATTGTAGGCACCTAATAGGTTAGTCCAACTGATGTCGGCTTTTTGTTGAAAATGTTGTGGTCGCCGACGCCGAAAGAAGTTATTTTTTGCGTTTTTAAAGGCGGTTTTTTGTTTTTTAAAACATTTATTTTATTTTATGCTTTTTAGTGATCATAATACGCTGTTACGTAGTCCCACTTCTTAGTTGAAATGAAACTTTAAGTTATTTCAAGCGCGCCGCAAGCAACGCCGCGGGAAAGTCATAGTCATATTTCAATAACCTCCTTTTTTGAAGTCGGTTAACAAGTAAATATTCTCAACTATCTTAATCGAGATATCTTATCGCCACCCTTGAAATCGGTACCGTTAAGGAGTTCCGGTGGCCATCTTTGGTCTTCATCATCAGTTCCACTTCACCAAATGATACTTTCTGAATGCAAATGCTGGACTTGTTACTAAAAATACTAAAATCGCTATATGTTTGCCTACAATATTTGACGAGTTCCCTCAATTCCTCACGGATCCTCTCATCAGATTCAGATTTCGTGACAATGGGACCACCTCGAAAGTTTACTCTATCAAATCAAAAAAAATATTCTGAAATCGGTCGACAATTGACGGAGTAATTAGTGAACATACATACAAAAAAAAACATATAATGGAACGTATAACCTCCTCCTTTTTTGAAGTCGGTTAAAAAATACTAGGTACAACCCTTTATTCCCTTAGTCGCCTCTTACGACTTCCACGGCAAGACATGGAGCTATAAGATATATTTTTCTCTTTCCCTCGCCAGTATCATAAATGGGATAGATATATATTTTCATATCTCAGTAATGTATGGTCTTTTAACTATAATATAGATTCCGATATATACTTATATATAAATATCACGGGACAAACACAAATTGAGCTATACCCAAACTAAGCTCAAAGGTATGTACCTACTATGGGTATAAATACAACGATATAAATACTTATATATCCAAAGAGAAATAAATACTTAAATACATAGAAAACATCCAAGACTCAGAAACAAATACTCGTGCTCATCACACAATTGACAACAATTCATATATGCTAAGGTAGTAAAATAAAATACCGATTGTAGATTACAGTAAAAATATTTTTGGATTTTTTTATGCAGTAGTTTTTTTTTAATTTAGGAAAAAAAGTAAAAGGAGTCTGATTGTGAATGTTAGGAATACACTTATAGTGCCCTTAGTCCATTTATTACCATAGGAATTGAAAAAAATATACAACTGTCATGTCCATTGTTTATCTGTCTGACGGATTACTTGATTCTAACGACACGCTTTCGATTCTCGTAATACTATTGTTTTGATATACGCTATTTAAAATGAAAGTGACTAACGGATTTGTAAAAGCGGATAGCCGCAATCTGCCCAAAGTAGACGAATTTATGTTGTTACAGTTGTAACTATTGGCAAGTGACGTGAGACGTGACATGACAGTCAGTTCTGTTTCTGTTTAAAGTTACTTTTTTAATTTTATATCATGCTAAGATCACGACATCAGTATTCCTAACTTTGTATATACGGTCTTTTCAATGACTATTTCTTTAATAAATTATTAACGACGAATTTAAGTTAAATAAAGAAAAACCGAGAAACACAAATAGTCTAATTTTTAACCAGCTATTATAAACGCGAAAAAAACATAAATGGTTTTTTTTTTTGAAATGTTGTCAATTTTGTCGCCCGTATCGAGAATCGAACCAAACGTAGCTCCGTTTGTTAAGGGCTTAAATCTACGATGACGAAATGTATCTGTGAAAATTTCGACCTATTTGATTCCAGTAATTCCAATTCATAATACAGGCTGATTTTTTTTGAACCTTTATTCGCCTGTGTCAAAACTTCAATGGCCAAGCATTGCATCCAATTTGTCTCGTCCTCGGCTCGGAAGCAGGTCATGCCGATACCTTCAAAAGCTTTCGCAACACTAATGACGCTTTTTGTTCCAACAGTAATTAATTTTGTGGGCTAAGTGGAATTAGTGTCGGTTTCGTCACCTCGCCGAGAAACAGGGGGATGTTGAGTCACCTGTATCAGATGTGAAGGGCGGCTGTGACAAGGGTGATTCAATATTTATGTAATTATGTTGCACAAAAAAATCATGTAAAAATAATATTCGAAAAGTACTTACTCATCTATACATATTATAGATAAGAAATTAACTTTTTTCGTTTCGTTCGTTTTGGTTTTTAAGTCCCTACTATGGAAATCAAAGGTTTTAAAATTACGTTATCTCTCTATTATAAGGCATACGAAGTTTTAAATTTAGCATTTAGTATCTTATCGAGTGTTTTGTAGAAAATGGCTATCTTTTGTCATCCCACAGAAGTTTTATTACAAAATGCAGAATCCAACGGTTCCCCAAACTTTATCCAAGATTGCCGTTTGATTAAGGAAAGTACAGTCGGAACGCCGCTTGAAAGACTTCGGCTTTTTGCGGAAATTTCTAAATATTTTCCAACCCGTCCGCGGTAAAATAAAGAACCTTTTTTCTTTTATTTCAGAGCTTTGTCTTCATACAGATGTGGCTTAAAGCGTCGCTTCCATTGGCTAAGACGCTACTTCGTTGTGGGAATGCAAAAATTTACTCTAAAAACTTTGTTTTTGGTTATGTTCAAAACTTAGTGTATAGTATTTTTTTTTTTTATATAACTCATAGATTTGCAAGCAAAGAAACCAATTAGGTTATTATTAATACCACTAATAAAAACTTCGATGGTTTGGTTTGGCAAAAAGTATGTTATTATTTCTGTGTAAGTTAATAAGTGAGTAATCACGGAGGCAACTCAACATATTTAAAAAAATCGAACATAAATTTCTTTTGTATGAATAGTACGCAGATTAAAAAAAAATGCGTCTCATGGATGTGAACTCATCAAAAATGTCGACATAAAAATAAGTGAATCTCCCCTTTTCTTAACTTGACTTCCATTAATTAAACCAAAGGGTGTTGTAAACCTAAATCAACATTAATTTAAATAATTAATGATAGACAAATAGCTTCCGATATTTTACCAGCTACCAGCGGACGCCATACTTTAGGCGGTTCATTGTCACACTTTTCTTTTTATCCCGTAGTAAAAGGAATGTCGAAATTAAAAAATCCCTCCTTGTCCAACCTTTGTCAATAGAAAGTAGAAACTCATTATTCGAAGATCCTCATTTTAATTTGAATAGCAATCATACTTTTATGAAATCGAACCTAGAAACACATACAAATCTAGATTTCTTACTTTTATCAAAATGGGATTGATTTTTGATACTTTTGTTTAAATATAATATCAGGAGACAATCGCACACAAATTGATATAGACCAAAATAAACTGGACTAGACAATGAAAAACTTACTTTTTTTTTAGCCCTTAGTGTCCCACTGGCTGGGGTGTTATTCTTAACCACGGCGTTCGGTCGCCGGGTGGTCGAACGAGTGAACGCGGCACAGTAAAACGGCGAGTTTAAGTAGTCACGTCAGAGCGTACAAAACACAATGTGTTCTGTTCACTCTAACGGGACTACTTAAACTCGCCGCTTGGACAATCACTCGTTCATCCGCCCATCCGTCGTTGTTGAGAGAATCACACCCAAGGGCTTCTATCGAACGATCGAACGAATAATACTGCCGAACGCCTAACAGCCCTGCTTAAAAGCCTCCCCTCTTTCCCTCCATTCTTCATTATTAAGTGCATGCTCCTGGCACTCGCTTCAAAAGGAGTCCAAACCATCCCGCCATATCCTCTTTGGTCTGCCTCTGCTCTTGTAGCCATCTTGCGGGGTCCATTCTGTGGGATGTGTGCGTCAATTATAATTACATTTTAAAAACCTATTTACTTTTATTTTAGGTTTATATGATGAAACGTTTGCTTGTAATAGACAATCATTTTGCTACAGTAACTTATTTTCTTAACGTGAATCAATTGTTTTCTAAGATGACACTAAAACTTTTATTTAAAATACCGCCCTAATATTTTTGTGTATTTGAAGTAGGTATTATTTTATGCTTGTTTGTTTGAAACATGAGACGTTATGGAAATAATATGTAAAATACTAAGGAATAATCTCTTTTTTCCGCATCTTGTTTGTGCTATTTGTTCTCTCTTTCCTATTCAAGACTAGGTTTTCTAAAGAACTTAAGTACGTATTGCGGTTCAATAATGCTCCAGGAGATTTTGCTTCTCCCAACTAAAAGTTAAATAACGATATAAAAAGAAAATATTTGCTTGTTAGGAGTTTCACAAAAGAGTTTCTGTAAGTTTTGTCCTTTGTTATGTGGTATCAAAACCGTCTGGTGCAGTAAATAACCAGGGCTAGATAATTAACATTTGAAACTAGCGACTATTGAAGCTCTGTCATAATGTATGAAATTTACATACATTTTGACAGAACCTGTGAACAATACATTATCTGTAGTTGTCATCGTTTTTAGATAAAGGTCCAATTACAAGTACTCCACAATTTCTGGGCTATTATTGTAGCTTTAGTGTGTCCCTATGTTGTTAACATTGTATTTTGTGTTTGCTGTAGGTATAAACATAAGTATTTACGTACATACATACATCTATATTATAATATTATATTATGTAAGTAAAGGAAAATATATTTTTACATAGTAATTCAACTTTTAGCAAGTTTGACACAGTTAAATGTCAAAAGGTCACTTAGGTATATGTTTTTCATTTAAATTCTGTTAGACATTATATTCATTATAAATCTAATATATAAAATTCTCGTGTCACAGTTTTCGTTGCCATACTCCTCCGAAACGGCTTGACCGATTTTGATGAAATTTTTTGTGCTTATCCGGTATCTATGAGAATCGGCCAACATCTATTTTTCATCCCCCTAAATGTTAGGGGTAGTCCACCCCTAAATTATTTATATGGCAAAACAACGTTTGCCGGGTCAGCTAGTTAATTATATAAAAATATATCGACGTGCATTTTATTGTTCTATTAACTCAATAATTGTAATATAATTCAAAAAATAAAAGGGCTGTCGCTTCCGAATTTCACTATTGCACATTCAATAGCACTTTGAACAAAACATTTAAAATAAAAGATCGAAGCTCCCTTTCTCTCAATTTTATAATAACTGGAGAGTGAGAGAGACCAGTAACGAGGCGTCGCGTGACTCGGCGACCTCTGACACCGGCGCCGGCGCAGCTTACCGTTAGATCCGCTTCTCAGGTTCATTTGTTTAAGATAACTGTCGAGTGAGATTATGGAAATTGTTTAATTAATAATTTATGGTCGTGTGCTATGTTACTGTATTGGTTATAGTAGTTTTGCCGCATTATTATCATAAAAAATATTAATAAATAAGTTCCTGTTATTATTTTTATGTATAATCCTTACTGAAAAAGAATTATGATTTATTATTATGAAAAATTATACAAATACTATTATTATTTGTGCTGTGAATGCATTATTACGTTTGACTGGAATTTTACAGTTAATGTCAATAGTTTTTTTTCTTTTAAATGGAAATAGTATAATTATTTCAAAGAAAACAAATAAAATAACGTATAAATAAATATAGTACCTATATTATATGGTCGTCGTAGACACTGTCTCTAAAATCTTGCATATTACTCTCTTAGTTCTACCTGTTTGTTCACCAGGTCAGTTTTGTGACGAAAATTAGCTATACATTGTTGGCTCAAATGTATGGCTAATTTTCGTCACAAAACTGACAAAGTTAAAGTTCCTTAATATCAGTCCTTAATTGGGTACACTTTTTAGTGAAAACGCCCTTTAGCTATTATTACAGAATAGGTACAGAATACAATAACTTTATTTTTTTTACTTTTATCCATTCGCAAAACGGAACATTTAACACACGTCATTTATACATTAAAAGGCGGAAAAAATTAACAAACTTCCTCATGTATAATTTTAGTTATCATGCACAAACAATTATCTTATAATATTTATAACATGTCAGTTTTATAATAACCCATAAAGTCGGTAAACGCGATCAACAAACACTGAACTTGAACAAATATTTACGAAACATCCATAATAAGTTATAAAACAAATTTACGTTAAATTATCTAAATATTGACGACTCAAGTCAACAGTCGACCGATAATTACAAACTTTCATAAACGTTTACCAGGTTATCACACCTCTCTGTCTTACCCCACTGTTACACATAAGCGCGTCTTTGTCGTTACGTTTAGTTTCTTCGTTGGACGTCTCGCCTTGAACTCTGCGTTTGCGCATGGCGTGGAACGAAACGCGTTCCGAACGTATCGGCACGCGATATCGTTTTTTGTATCGTTTTTTTTTATTGTTTATTTCTTTAGAACAACTTAGAGGAAGTTGACTGGATGCTTAACGCTTCTTCCGTTAATAAAGTGGGTAATTGGATGCGATGAAAGTTCGTTCCGACGTCTTTAAGGCATGTCTCTTAAGTATTGGCTGACGCCGTAACAGGTTGAAATACATTTTTTTTTTAATGGTAGTGTGACGGATCCAGTAATGGACAGTATTTTACATAAGATAATGGTCATTCATTTGTTTTGCAACAATCAATTTAGGACCGTATGAAATTTGAATTAAGAGTGAAGTGTCCATTACTGGTGCCTGTCAGCTAAAAGTGTCCATCATTGGTGCCGTCACCCTAAGTACTAATCAGCAGAAAAAGGGTTTGATTTTTTCTTAAGCATGCTGTATATAAAATTTGAATTATTTTGTGCAGAAATTAAAGATCATGTCATTTTGTAAATAAGGTGGTAGTAAATTAAAATATAGATTGAAAAATAAATGAGGGTTTCAACGTATCAGAACATTTTAAATAGGTAGTGGGCTATTTCGCCGAGACTTTTTACACCGAATTTTGTTTTCGCATATTTTTTCTCCAGCTTAAACGGTTTTTTTTTAAATGTTTTGTGTAATCCTGGTAGAATAGAGTAGGTTAGGTTAGCTTTATTCTATAAGTTTTCAAAAAAGTTAAAGGTATCAGTAGAATAACAATTATGCGAAATTAGTATTCTGCGAAATCATACATGCCGACAATTTACGATTATGCGTAATCAAGGGGAGCCACAGGTAGTACATAATTGGTACTCAACAATATCTGATCTCGACTATATACAGGGTGTAACATTTAAATCGGTCAGCATGGGAAAGTCTGAAACTATAAGACATACGAAGATCTGTTCTTAGGAAGCACGTCATCGATTTTAGTAACAAGGAAAAGAGCATTCATACATTTAAAAAAACTTGTACTCAGCTCGGGAATCGAACACGGATGTTTTGAAGAATAAAACGAACACTATATCTATTTAGATATCGACTGTGTAGGTCTTAAGAAGCAAATTTTACTATGAAACACGACGTCTAAAATTAATGAAATGCATTGTTTTCATATCCTTTTATTTATAGTAGGTGTTCGAAATTACTGCCATTTTTTCGAACACCCTCTATAATAGGGTCCCGTTGGGCGCCCTTTGGGTACGGAACGCTAAAAAGATCTCTATAACAAAGCTTACGCATCGCAAGTTCGTAAAATCGGTAATAACCACGCAACCAAGGCCACATAGCCAGCCGGTTGGATCACTCCTTTCTAGGCCATTTTAATAGTTTCAAACAAATGTGTGGAAAATTGATTTGAAATAACGCGTGTGAAATTTCGTCTGTGAAATAGACTGATGTTTCGAAGGCCATCTTTTCACCCATTTCTTTACATAATAGGAAATCGACATCATTAATCATAATCCTGCCCTTATCCAATTTTATTTTTATTTAGGGAATATTCATGGATTTTTTAATCGCATTTCTCAACAAAATATGAACATACTGTAAAAGAGATCACCGAATTAAAATTAAAATCGGCCAAGAAATACGGATGATACAAGCATTTTGTGTGATGTGGTGTGGTGTAGGTATACGTGTACATCCCTTGACTGTATTAAAAACTTGACACTTTAATCTTTAATATATCTTCTTCTATGTTTATACATAAAGAGGACCTCTAAACCTTTATAAGAAAATCATCCATGGTTGCTGAAAAAAAACAATCTTCATCCAAACATACCCTTATGAACAAAAACGTACTTTTTGTCGGTCTTCGGGAACCATCCCTGCACACCCGTGCGAGCACAAGTTGTATTTTCTCGCTTGTCGCTCTGCGTCTCTATAGTTACAGAATAGACAGAAAGGGAGAACCGAGTGACAAACAAGTCGCGAACAACAGTGCTAGCCGTGCCGTTACAAAAATTAAGATTAAAATTATCAATATCTCCGAAACTAGTAACAATCGCTGAACATACATAGGGGTTAAATCGATAGCTTTTTAACTGCTCTATCAGCCCTAGGCGAGTTGACGTCGGTTTCTGGGACATCCTGTATAAGAAAAAAATGTAATTCCTATTTAATTATGAGAGACATCATAGGGGTGTCAAAAATTATGTAGAAATATTTTAAAATTATCTGCAGTAGTACATTTTGAGGTGGAACGTTTTTCAGGCCAAATATTTTTTTAACGGGTACACCCTTTGATCTCGTCAAAGTCACATCAAGGATCATACTTCGCCAACCTTTTTTGAATACGAAACATAACTCATAACTAAGTTCAAAAAGCATCATATATCACCAACCTTTTCTAAATACGAAACATTTTTAACTAGGTTAGAGATCATATCTCGCCAACCTTTTATACGTTCTCCAACGTGTAATTTCCAGGGACGAGTGCACTTTATTCAGTCAGTAACAAGCGGAAAATGAGAAAAAAGTCATACGTAATGCGGACGGACACTTAACCCGATTTCACAGTTAACACCTTTAATGCCCAGAACTTGATATAGAGCCCGTTTCGTATGAAAATTAGGAAGTATGGCACTGACGGTACGGTAATCTCACCTGAACACATTAAAGTCACCCTTACTGCCCTAGAATTAGAACTCACATCAAAGGTTTTACGCTCAGAAATGAGATGTTAGGTTCGAGCTAAAATGTACGTTACTGAATTCGGAATAAGGTTTTTGTCTTTGAATATTAAGACATTTTTCAGGGGTTCTCAACCTTTTTCCTAATTTTATTCCTTTGCATTAATTTTAATGTTGAGTACCGATTCAAAAGACCCCGCGTTTTAGATTTTAATTAGTAATATATTTGGACATTTTTAATGCTTGATAATTGTTTTCTCTTTTTTTTTAAACTTAATTTTAATGTCCATTAATTTAAAATCTGTTTATTTTAAATATTTCGATTTAAAAATAACTTCTTACCTTAGGAAGTGGGTCAACAATAAACTTTCGAAAGATTTCCTCCGCAGTATTTTCAGATGGAAATCTTTCTCATTACAGTTTACGAGAATATTAAGACGGTTTTCAAAAGTTTTTATCTCTTCTCAAAGACGAGATTATAGTTTGAATAATTTAAATTGAATAGGTATAATTTAAAATTTTGTTTTCAACTGGAATTGGCTTAAAACGTTATGGCAATTTAAAAGGAATTAGTACCTATTATAATATTAAGTAATTTAAGTTCATGCAATTAATTTATTTTGAATATAAGAAATGGAAAAGTTAATTTTTTTATTCTAGTCTAATTTAGCGCTAGTTTAATTTTCTGTAAAAAAACTTTAACTATCATAACTTTTTTTTTAATTGTAACAATTATTGTTTCTTATCATTGATTTTGGTTTGCGTAACGCTGCACTAGTTAAAGCGTTATTTATTAGGATTTTTCGGTTTCCGAGTTACCTTTTTTTTTCTTTTTTTCCGCCGATAATAACCCTTTTCACAACACTGCTGGGCAATATGGCCATAGATGGTCTTGTTTGGGGTCACAAAACGTCACTTATAAGGGCAGACTAAGAATGTTTTTGCCGGCGTGTTTGCTGATTGGTCGAGAACTTTGTTGTCCAACTTTTAGAACCAATGAAAATCAATCAATCAATTTTTGTGTCAAAGCTCCTTAAAATGAAAAATTTAAATCGACCAATCAGAACACACCATTTTGTGTCGTAAAATATTAGATATATTTTTGCTAAAAGATACACAGACCAAAAACTATGTCACTGCTTTTTTTTAAACGTAATTCAAACTTGGCCCCTAATTTCGAACCACTAGAGATGAAATTACATGGGAGATATGGCGAAACAAATACAGTTTTATATGGAGTTGACATCTTCATCTCGCATGTTAGTTTATTAATCTCGAGTGCAGATTAAGAAAAAAGTTATCTATGATAAAATTGGCGGTGATGTCACATGTCACATTAACATGAATTAAAATTTGAGTTTTGAATATGAATTTTTATTTTATTTCCTCTCAGTAGTTGTGAAAAGCACCATGTCTGCCTCGGTAGAAAGTGCAATTTATGGACTCGTACACTAGAGGGCCTCAACTACGTCTCGGCCCTCTATATGACTCGTCCAAAAATCGCGTACTTTCTATCCTCTGCAACAATGTACTATTTTTAAATAAATAAAAACCGAGCGAAATGATCCTTTTCCAGTTCAATATTTCCTAAACGGTCGCCAAAACTAAAAAATAATAAGAACAATTTAAAAAAAAAAAAAAAAAAAAAAAAAATGGTTAACATAGTATGAAGTAAACGAAAAAAAGGGCATTTTACAACTTCGTCGGAGTCATTTAAATGTATATAACTATGCAAAATTACAGCTTTGTAGTACCGTGAGTTTGAGTAAAACCGCGGACAGACGGACAGACAGACAAGGCGAAACATGAAAGGTTCCTAGTTTGACTTTGGTACCCGAACAAAATGGTTCGAGCACTAATAGCGTCGCGGTTTACGCTGTGACATAGTGCTGAGTGGTGTCAATTTCGACGTCACAGAATCACCCATGGCAACATTATTCTTTCCTTCTATATTGTTTTTGTTTTTATTTTTGTGTTGCCATCCTTTTTTTTTCTTTTTTTAAATTATGTTTTTCTCTGTTCAGTTTTTTTTTTCTGTGTTCGTCGAATAAATGTTTCTATTTCTATTTCTATTTCTATAATAATGAGTATGTTATGTAGCTCTGGGAATGGAAACGTGCGTATGTATGTATGTATGTATGTTATGTTATGTATCAGGATTCATACTTAAATATTTATGCGATTGTAATGTAACTATTACCAATGTTTTATTTGGATATCGACACTAACCATAATGGACGAACTTGCAACTGTTGGGTTCGTAGGTGTATGTTAAACAAATAGACGTTATCTAACGGCCAAACTCTATATTCAAACCGCGGATAGATAAGCCTTACTACGGGTTAAAATTTGAGATTTGCCCATACAAAATGTGTCAAATTTCAATCCGAAGTAAGCCTATCTATCCGCGGTTTGAATATTGGGTTCCGACATAAATATTTATTGGTACTTTGAGTATGGGAAAATATGTATTACTAGCTTGTCCTTCGTCTTCTTCGTCTACTTACACGCACACACACACATGCACGCACGCACACACGCACGCACACACTCACGTACACACTCACGCACACACGCACGCACACACGCACGCATGCACTAATATTATAAAGTTTCACATTTATAATAATAGTAGGAAAAAAGACGTTAGCTTGCCTTTTTTGTCAATTGCAAGCCTATTCAATAAAGTATTATAAACCGCAGATAAAAACTTAATGAACATAATTTCGAAGAGACATAATGTTTTAATTAAAAAAATAACTATATCGCTTAAACATCAAACCGAAGTAGTAATGATAGCAATAAAATTACGCATTCAATCAAAAATAGCTCCAGTATAATATAAATTTCGGAAAAAGGAAAATTCGGACAAGTTAATATTGGGAAAAATGTAATTCGTATTTTTATAAATACATGGTGTATTCCAACTGTAGGCTACAGTTGGCACACACTGTTGGCGATCTGATTCCGTGGGAACAAAGCTAACAATGGTTTCGGTTGTTTTGAAAACTCTGTCAAGGCTGTCCAAGTAGGTTGTTTTAATTTGACTTGGCTTTTTTTACCACAGTTTGTTTGATCGTCACCGACTAAGGTCAGGTGGGGTCACAGCGTCAACGGGGTAAGTGCGACAAATCATATCTTTTTTAGGAGATATTGTTGGTTAGACGGACTTGCCCCGTAGACGCACATGCCCGTCAGTTGGGGCAAGAGCGTCAACGGTGTAAGTGCGACAAACCAACTATTTTTTAGGAGATATTGTTGGTTAGACGGCCTTGCCTTGCCCCGTCAGGTGGGGTAAGAGCGTCAACGGTGTAAGTACGACAAACCATCTATTTTTTAGGAGATATTGTTGGTTAGATGGACTTGCCCAGTAGACGCACTTGCCCGTCAGCTGGGGTAAGAGCGTCAACGGTGTAAGTACGACAAACCATCTATTTTTTAGGAGATATTGTTGGTTAGACGGACTTGCCCCGTAACGCACTTGCCCGTCAGCTGGGGTAAGAGCGTCAACGGTGTAAGTACGACAAACCATCTATTTTTTAGGAGATATTGTTGGTTAGACGGACTTGCACTGTAGACGCACTTGCCCGTCAGCTGGGGTAAGAGCGTCAACGGTGTAAGTACGACAAACCATCTATTTTTTAGGAGATATTGTTGGTTAGACGGACTTGCCCTGTAGACGCACTTGCCCCGTCAGGTGGGGTAAGAGCGTCAACGGTGTAAGCACGACAAACCATCTATTTTTTAGGAGATATTGTTGGTTAGACGGACTTGCCCCGTAGGCGCACTTGCCCGTCAGCTGGGGTTAGAGCGTCAACGGTGTACGTGCGACAAACCATGTATTTTTAGGAGATATTGTTCGTTAGACGTACTTGCCCCGTAGACGCACTTGCCACACCTTACCTTTATAAGTTTTGAATTTGTGACACTTAAAATTCTTATAAAAGATAACTTACGTAATTAGATACGTTACGGTGTTTCACATTTGTATGGAAAAAAAGTCAGGTCATGAAAATTGATTCAAAATGTGGTCAAAGTGTGGAACCCCTAAATACCAACTTATTGTATTATAATATTGAATACTGGTCTTTTAGATAAATAGGAATAAGAATACCAGGAAATTCATTAAAAATTGCCAAGGGTGAAAAATAAAATACCCTAGAAGGTACTCGAATAAAACAAAAAACCGCATTCAAAAACGCCTTTTTGTTTAATAAAAATGTATTTTACTTGTTTTATAAATTTTAATGATCATAATAAGCTGTTATATACTCCCACTTCTTAGTTGATATGAAACATGACATTTCAAGCTCGCCGCTAGTAACGCCGCGCAAAAGTCAAAGTCATATTTAAACATTACAGTCGCTCAACTATCTTAATCGAGATATCTTATCGCCACGCTTGAGATACCCGTTGGCCATCTGTGGTCTTCATCATTCGTTCTACTTCACTACCCTACCGATACCCTGTCCCTACTTTCTGAATGCAAATGCTGAATTTGTTACTTAAAAATACTAAAATCGTTAAGCAATTTAAGCATCTTGTCTTATTAGTATCCTCACTAGTGTTCATAATTCAGACTAGATTATTATTTTTTCTACGGAAATAATGATTCTGTTTCCATGTTTCATCCCTACAACGACCTACTTAAATATTTCAAAGAAACATGCGCAAGTCCCGAGCGACCCTTGTTAAAAGTTTGGGAGACTGTAGTGATGCTTCGACAACGATATCTTTTCGGTAGATGCGTCACGTATGTTAATTAAACTTTACCAAGTCAAATAACATTTTGCTCTTCTGTGGAGCTTGTTTGTGTTAAATAACACATGTGTGCTACCACGGGCCTAATATGGCTGCGTTTCGCGTGACAATTGTGGATAAAACATCCGTCACTTTTTGACACGCATATAAGTACGAGAGTGACGGATGCTTTATCCACATTTTCACGCGCTCACGCGATAAACGCAACCATACTAAGCCCGCTGGGCGGTTACCATGATATACTAAAGCAGTTCAGTTTAGGTTGAGAGAAAGGGACAGAGCTATAGCAGTTATACGGCTCTGTGTTAATGTATGTATGTAAGCACTTTATTGTACAAAAGAAAAAGAAAAACAACACAATTAAGATAAATAAAATTGTACAAAGGCGAAATTATTCCTTTAAAGGATCTCTTCCAGCTTGCCCTGGAGAGATCGAATAAAGATAATAATAAATAGAATTAGATAAAAGATGTTTATTCAGTAAGTAGGCTGAACGACCACTTTTACACGTCAAAAATCTACCAGCTCTTTCCAAGAGATCTACCAGGTCTTTCCAAGAGGAGACCACTGCTGTGTTCAGCCCTTAACACGCCAAAAATCTACCAGGTCTTTCCAAGAGATCTACCAGGTCTTTCCAAGAGGAGACCACTGCTGTGAAGAAACGCTGCAAGAAACTCAACAGTCAGTCTTTTTTTTATATTGCCTATGACAATGATAATACTTAACCTAGCATTATATAAAACAATAACATTTATCATGCGTAGTTGAACAGGAAATCTTATCATAACTCGGAATCATCACTAGAGAAGAGAATAATATTTTAAAACATTTTGTAGTCAATGAGCGGTACTCGAACTTTGAAGAGGAATCACTTTTGTAGCACTAAATATTTAAGAGATTCCCAAAATAGAAAAGTCTGTCTTGGTTAATGACAGTCAACAAAAAAGAAAAGTGTTTTTTTGCGGCCTTAGCCCTTTTTACAAGTTCATTTGACACTGACAAAAAATAACAACATCATTGAAATGTAAATTGACCAATTTTGTAGTTTAAAATAACTTGTTAGTATTCTTTATGTAATATTTACAAAACGCCTTTGTTTCAATACTCATTCCTCGCTCGGCAGAGTCCTATATCCAGTCACGTGCTTTGTCCAACCAGAGTTACCAGCGATAGCCCTTATTAGCTTACAAATAAGGTCGATGTTATTTAACGTGAGCTGACATAACGGTTACGGAAGACACATCTACATCTTTAACCCATCTAGTAGTGCAAAGGTGCTAAAACTTGCGTCCTCAAATTAACACGCCCCAAAATGTACTCATTAGCGTACAGAGAGTGCTACACCCAGAACACTAATGACAAGTCTGTGTCCTACACAAAGTGCTTAAATAAAACTTGGGAATATCCGTGATGTAGAAGGCTGAATTTTTAGCAATATTAAAAATAGCTTCAACATGGACCATAAATAAAGAAATAAGAAAGTGAGATGTGCTAGATAGATCCTGTATACCTAAAGATCAAAGTCCCATTCTAAATATTTAATACTACTAACCCTTGTAAAAATCACACTTTATACTCGTACTTGTAATTATTTTGTATTCTGATTCACCCGTTTAAGAGCTACGATGCGGGGTGCCTACTGATGTGCCAAAGGAATCTTTCCAAAATTTCGGAAACTTCTCACAATTTTGTACGGGGATTGAAAATTTCCGTTTCTTAAATTTAAATTTCCTATTTTTCTAGTGAAAGTTTCCGGAAATATCTTAGAACTTTTCCAGATTTTTGTAAACTTTCCGCAACTTGCACATCAGTTGGGGTGCCACTGACAGATACACAGATACACACGTCAAACTTTATTTTTGACCTCAACGAACGTATCATTACGTAGAATTTTCATCTCATCGAAAGAAATTTCTCGCCGCATGAATTAATTTTGTTTGGTAGTTAGGTACAAGTCTAACCTAACTTACGTAATTAATGTTTAAAATATCCTGAAAACGTCATGGTTCCAGCAGAAAATAGCGTTGAAACGAAATTCAATAAAAATGATACATTAATTGATGGTTGCCTGCCTACCCTAAAATGAGTTATAAATAAACTAAGACTACAATACCGTGTCGGTGAAATCGACAAAAAGCAGCACTTACCGAATCAACTCGGTGTCTGTCGCTCTGTCAATAATACGGGCTATTTGTACCAGCGAATGTTTTTTGTGTATTGTGAATAAGGAATAAGGGTGCTATGGATGTGTTTGATATCCACCAATCATGAGCATTTATAAAAAAGTTTGTACATTTCATTTACGGCTTCGATTTTCAAAAAAAATTGCAGGTTGGTAGGGTGAGTGAAGCTGAGCCTAAATAACAGTCTCCCAAAATGTCCTCATACATTTGTATGAAACTTTCCTTTTTTCTTACTAACTTTCTTTGGTTCATGGTAACAAAAAAGGAAAGTTTCATATATTGATTGGTGCACCAGCATAGCACTGGTGGAAACGGGTTGAATTAAGCTATGTTTTTTATATGGAAAGATGCGTGCTGTGTATGCGTAGGTACTCGTACTCTGGATGCGTGCTATGGATGCGTGCTATGGATGGTCGTGAGTGGTGTAGCAAGGTATAGTTGCGCATCTTCCTCGCACAGGTGCCTCGCAGCTGCGCATCTTCCTCGAACGGCTACATAGCTTAGCATTAGTGGAAACGGTCACATAGTTTCGTAGCGTAGCTATCACATCCTCGCAGCATAGTTGCATAGCACAGCTCTGGTGGAAAGGCACCCTAAGAGATCCACGTTATCTTAACTTTTGTGTAAAATAATCATAATTTTAATTGATACTTACCTAGTTATATTGATGTTAATTTAACCATCTTGTTTTTCCTGTTGCAGGTACATATTTTCGTCATTCGATAACGATATTCAGCGAACGTTTTGTGAGTAGTTAATAGTTAACAGTTTACGTTATTACTAAACTGACCACGCGACCTAGTTGCGAAACTATTGGATCACGATGCCAGAGGTCAGAGGTTTGATTCCCGCGAGAGTCAAATGGACGTGTCACGTTTGTCTTACGGTCTGATGACGGTTTACTAGATTGTTTTATTAGGGTTCGTTCAATAGCGATCGATCGAGCGAACCAAAGGCCCTTGATAAGGTGAATTCGGCTTTACCAAAAATGTATAAGATTGTCGTAAGCTGTCAGACGGTCGCGTCGAGCGTCTACGACAATTCCATACATTTTGTTAGTATTCGAAAATCGTTTACGTTACCAATACCTAAACATTTTCTCTAGCTTTACTGAACAGCGAGTGTTTGCAATGTTGTGTTCTATTTGGTGACACGTCAAATAGTGCCGGCCTGGACGAGCCAAATTCTACAACAGCTAACGACTTTTGTAAACTGACAATGTCCAGCAGTTTACGTAAATTTTTCTTGATTTTTATGGTCGATAAAGGTGTTTATTTGATGAAATTAAAAGTCAGTAACTAAGCAGTGTTTGCTTAACTAGGGCTACGACATCTTCGACGATACCAGTCACAAAAATGTTAATAATTTGACGGCACATCTGAGATTCTTCAGTTAATAATACCCAGAAGGATGTTGGTAGTAGTCAGTGTGAACTTCCTCACTGAGTCAGTATTCATTTGTTCGTTAGTTTCCATCATTAGTCGCGGTCCGATTGGTCGGTCCGCCTTGATCCACAATCAAGCGAAGGTCGCAGGATGGGCCGGAAATAGGCGCAGACGCAACTAAACGTGCGGGCGCAACTCGCAAACTATTGTATACTGTCCTCATATAACAAGCCGAAAGGCTAGGCTCAAATTTGATAGACAAAACAGTAGACTCTAGTACCCATAGTACCTACAAGCATAGAGCTTAGTTTGGGGGGAGCCCTTTGTTTCCCATAATTTTATTGGTCATAATGTAATAGTTGACATAATTTTTGATAGTCATAATTTTTTATATCGCTGAAACTGTAAACTTTTCAGAAGTTCTAAAATATCTAACGTGTAGACAAGGCTAGGTTAGATTAGGTTTGATTTGTAAAAATCCTGAAAAGTAACAGTTTCTTTAAAAAAACACGTTATGACTTGCGATGATTATGACCTAAAGCAAATTATGACTAAAAATAATTATGTCAGTCAATATAGACCCTAGTTTGGGACTAGTTCAATTTGGGTAAGATTGTTCCCTGATATTTATCTATATCTATACTAATTTTATAAAGAGGTAAAGTTTGTGACGTTGTAAGGGGTAATCTCTGGACCTACTGAACCGAATTTGAAAACTCTTTTACCAAAGCCACGTTATTTGTGAGTGTCATAAGCTATATATTAGCCCAAAAAAATAATGTTTGTTGGGCAATGGAACAGCTAGTTTATTATAATGATAAACGCCATCGAAGGCGTGCACAGAAAAAAATAATTGGTCGCTTGTAACAAGATTGTGATTGTTGTGCATAAGCGTCTTGATCTCATACGAGCCTAACAAGACGATAGATACATCAACTAAGACGTTAGAGACATCAACTAAGATGTTAAATAGTTGAATTACTAAAGAAATTGCTGTTATTACTATCAGCTTTGGTTGATGTAACTAATATCCTAACTATTGTATTAATTTTTTGTCAACTAAGTGAAAATCTCTCTTTGTTGGCTCTCATTTGTTTGAGTGTGGGAAAAGGCAGTATGTGCATATTCTTATACATATTTCAAAGCGTATGCACATAACTAAAGTATTTCCTTAACAACTCAAACTTCACCCCCTCGCTCTTGAGTCTACGTCTTGACCTCTCAGTCTCAGCCTCTCGATCAGGTTTCGGCCAACAGTTTCCTCTGATCAAGAGCTCACCCCAACTTGAAGCTTATTGGTTCAATCTTGCCTATCCTTTGGAAGTGACGACTTGTGACTAGGGATGGGCAGCTTGTGAGTTACAAAAGTGAAACTTTCATTTAAATTTCATGTAAGTTACTGGAAGTTTCAAATGGATAATTTCTGTTAAGTTTCTGTAGTTTCCGGTGTAAATTATCTGTTTGTGAGTAATTTTATACAATCTTAGTACCTAGGTATCACAGCCACCACTTTAAGAGGATTGTGAAGCGCCGCTAAAATCGTGTAGCTGTCAAAATAAATCCATACAAAAC
Organism: Acleris literana; assembly: GCA_946894065.1. Lineage (NCBI taxonomy): Eukaryota > Metazoa > Arthropoda > Insecta > Lepidoptera > Tortricidae > Acleris > Acleris literana. The sequence goes on from OX335686.1 coordinate 16,407,881, forward strand.
TAGCTCCGGGCGAAAACGTTTCTCACCCCCTAAATCAAGTCCGATTTTCACGATTTTTGAATATGTTGTAGTTATTATAAATACCTAGGTCTGTACGTTTCTGTTTTTTGTTTTTTAAATTTTGTTTTGCCCTAAGAAATATTTTCTTGGAAAATAAAACGTACAGACATAGTTGTTCATGATATCTACAACATATTAAGAATCGTAAAAATCGGACAAGGTTTAAGGGGAGAAAAACGTTTTCGCATTTTGAATGGATTTTTTTAGCTTCACGATACTCTTAACATAATTCCTTTAATTACTCTGTATATTGTGATTTCTATTACGACAAAGATAACACAATATACCTACTTTCAACATACAAAACAATACCATTAGGCATTAAGTCCGCCATTTGTACTTTTTTTGTGCAATATAGTTTAAATAAATTAATAAATACCAAACAAAAACAAGGCGCTTCTTAACTTGGTCTTGAACTTCCGTCCTTCGTATATCAACTGAGAAGTTGGGAACAGACACCCCTAGGCCAAGCGGCCACTGACATAATAGTCTCGAATTTTATAATCATACCCCGTTCTACTAACGTCAGAAGTAGCGGACACGTGACATGAAATTTAAGTGTAATTTATTCGGTAACATTACTGTCAGAAACGTTTCTCGACAATTTTGTAATTTTCAAAAGTTGAAATATGTCACAGTTAAGGTTATATGTGAAATGTTTCAGAAATTGCCCATCGCTACTTTTGACAGCCAAGTTCTCGAAGCAAATAGGCGACACACGGGCCGTTGATTATTACACGAATCATTTCGGGCCACTTTTGACACCTTTATAACTGAAAATCTATTTAATATAAACGCTTGAAATTTAGCGTATTTATTAAGATCCCATAGATTAACTAGAAGAATTGGAATCCCAAATAAAATATACAGCCCTAACGGTTTTCTCCACCAACTTAACCTTTGAATCTGAGTACAATGTAGTTTACGTAACACCTGGCCATAATGTGAGTTTTATCGCACGCTGCGCGCACGGTAAAACTCGCATTGTGGCCAGGTGAAGACGTAAAATTGTGTACTCATCACGGGCAGTAAAAAAGAAAGCCCTCTATCGCATATTTACAACCCTCGCCTACGGCTCGGGTCTCAAATACCTGCGATTTCGGGCTTTCTTTCTTTTACAGCCCTTGTTAAGTAATGTACTATTATATAGTATGTCACTGGGAAATAACTATTCAAATATTCGAACAAGTGTGCCGAACTTAAGGTATGGGTTAGTTAAGGAAACGATCATCTTTACGTTCAGATTAATCAAGGAATTGAAAAAAAGAAAACTTACTAAGTAACAAACAACATAAAAAAACTTTTTAATATTGTCAGTGTTATACATGACAGGAACGGCGATCTAAGGAGCTTTGAAAGAACTTGGTTGAGATTTAAATATTACCATGAAGTTAGCTGCCTTATTTAGTGTCACGGCAGATTATTCTTTTTGACTTACATTACTGGCCACATATTGCGCGGTAGCGGCAGCGGTGCGGTGCTGCTCTTCGCAAAACAAATGCATAGAGAAATTTGAAGCATGCCACATGGGTCCTCGTTCGGAGACGAGGCAAATTCTATGCTTTCTTTTTCCGCTTCCCGCCCTAACTCTAAAGTAGTGGCCTGGTCGTTCCTCACTAACTCTGCCGCACATCCAGTGAATTAATTGCCCACCATTACATTTTCTCCGAGCTAAAGTACACGCACTAACATGGATTTATGCACTCCAAAGGGACAGCTTAAGTTTACTTTATTTCAGGGAAAACCTAACACCGAATTATATTTTCAAGTTATTACAAAATCCTAACATTTGATGACGTATCCTGAGGGCTCAGACAAGATGCACTACGCTAACTAACGTTTCTATTCGATTCGTTTTTAAACCAATCGCGTCACTGGTAGACCACGTGACTTTTCGTATCAAGTCATCTTCCAGTGACGCGATTGGTTTAAAAACGAATCGAATAGAAACGTTATTTAGCGTAGTGCATCTTGTCTGAGCCCTCAGAACTCATACATTGTAATCAGATTACAAAACTAAACTAATTACATTAAACCCAATCCGCTTTTCAAATAGCACAGTTAATGCCCAAATCGTTGAATTCCATATAAAAAGGACTCCATTTAGAGTTCATGGCATTTGTGAGAGGGCAGTTAGTCTGTGTAGGTATTAGCTTATTTGAATACCTAGAGTAAACCAATTATTACGATTGACTTTATGTTTAAAAGAAATAAAAAGCAAAGCAATCAAAATACCATCGATGACAAACTTAAGTCAGTAAATGACCTCTTGCATGTAGTTGTGTACAAAACTAGTATGGAATTAACGTCAAATTTCAAAAATAGAATGTCGAATGGTCTACAGATGGGTTACAACTACATGCAAGAGGTCATTTGTGACGTTAGCTATGAAAAGGGACCTTATTGTCGATGGCGCTTCCGCCATTATTAAAGATGCTCCGATATAAATACAACGTCGCGTGACGCAGTGCGGCGTAAGCGCCATCGACAATAAGGTGCTACATAGATAATGCCACATTTACTTCAGATTTTTACCTATACGTAGTTATTATTATTATCATTATTCATTATGTATGCTGTCTGTAAACTGTAGTAATCATACATTTAGAAAAACTAAACCAACTCGAATTCATAATACTTGGTACCACTTCATTACTTTTTCAAGTTTTAGTCATCCTGCTAAAACGCGTCAACCGTAAAAATAGCATCTGCTTAAAATTCCAAAAGCCTTTCACCATACCATGTTCCCCGCTTTAACGCTCTTGCAAAACGAAATCTTAACACAATTTCAACACCACGAGCTCCGAAATGTATCCATTCTGTATCCTATAGTTTGCACCGGGCTCCGAATGACTAACACATTCGGTACTAAAGTCTCCAAACCGAGTTCTTTATGTATGAGAATCATGGACCCTGGCATATTCGTTAGTGTTCCAGAGGCTGGCGTGACGCCAAAACACGTTGCATCAAACTATTCCTGAACTATAACACTAAAGATTTGGAATAACCGGCGATTATGGACTGTCATAATGCTTGTCTTTGGAAATTTAAGAGAATTTTGAGGCAACGCTTAAATTGCGTAGCTGTCAAAATGGGTCTGGGCGGTAACGTTTATTATAGGTGAAAAACTTAAGTAGGTAAATGACCTCTTGCATGTAGTTGTGTACAAAACTAATATGGAGTTTACGTCAAATTTCAAATATAGAATGTCGAACGGTCTATACACTAACGTTTCTATTTGATTCGTTTTTAAACCAATCGCGTCACTGGAAGATGACGGGATACGAAAAGTCACGTGGTCTACCAGTGGCGCGATTGGTTTAAAAACGAATCGAATAGAAACGTTAGTTAGCGTAGTGCATCTTGTCTGAGCCCTCAGATGTGTTACTACTACATGCAAGAGGTCATTTACTTAAGCTTTTCACCTATACCTCCGTAATTAAGTCCGATTTCCACAATTTTAAATATTAGTTGATATGAAAAACTAGTTTTGTACATTTGGGTTTTTTTTTATTTGTTTCTTTCCAAGAAGTATTTTCTTCACGATTCACAGTCCTCCTATGATTCTCGTACGGGGGGGGGGGTGACAGTTAACAAACATTGAATTAATATAATGGCATGTCAGCCATCTTTAAATGGAAAGGATGGAATAATAAGTCATAAGAATAAACCACAATACAGTTTACTTGTCTGGGAACTGAACCTTGAACAGTCGGTAGTTGTGACAATTGACATTTCCGTGCATTGTCTTGTGATTTAAAATGAAATACTTTTTATGTGGCTCACCTAATTATTTTTACTCATAACGACTCATAAGTCCTAATTATCGCAACTCCTAACGTATTTATTTCAGCAACTGTTACATTTTCAGGATTTTTATAAATCAAACCTAACCTAACCTAGTCTTATCTACACATTGAATATTTCAGAACTTCTGAAAAGTTTACGGTTCCAGCGGTATAAAAAAATCATTTTCGGAGTTCCGATAATAGGAGTTGCAATTTTAGTTGAACTTTGGCGCTCCCGCTGAAATTACTAGCATAGATGCATTCCATCTTAGTCCTCAGGGTTGGCAACGCATTTGCGGTCTTAGGATTGCAGTCTTAAGATTGTTGTCTTGAGAATGCAAATGTCTATGGGTCACAGTAGATTACCACTGCTGCGTGGTGGTAGGTTAAAGCAGGAGACGGCCATCCACATGGTCCTACGACAACTTTCTTTTTTTTTGCTGGAAAATTCCTCCCCTTCTTAGGGTACAATTTTTTCTACCAACTTCTGGTATGACCGTTAATAAATACTTATTTGTCCTGATAACTAATTAATGCTGAGAGGGGTTCTATTCAACGTAATGTCTTCCTTAACTTTATTATTTTCTTTCGTTTTTTAACCGACTTCAAAAAAAGGAGGAGGTTCTCAATTCGTCGGGATATTTTTTTTTTTTTTGTATGTTCCCCGATTACTCGAAGACCAATGGACCGATTTGAAAAATTTTTTCGTTGTTCGAATGGGTATACTTTTCTTCTGTATGCGTTGAATAAATAGTTTCTATTCTATTCTATTCTTTTCTAATTATTTTCGACAGAATCGTATCTCTGCGTCTCTATCGTTGCAGACTAGAGAGGAAGATCCAAGCAAATAAGGCGGGGGCAACTTGTGCTAGTCCTCCTCGTAAATTAAAGCGTGATTTCGACGGGCAATAAAAGAAATAGAAATTTATTGCTATTTTACTTTAATTTCAGTTCTAGAGCAAGAAGCAAAATTTTGCTGTTTTTTTCTATCTTAAAAGTTAGAGTAAGACAACAGTCAACTTCTGCCATTATTGCTAAATAGTCAAAACCTCACTTAAGGATTCTTTTTTTTTATAGACTACAAATACTTCCTAATTTCAGGCTAATGAAACAATTCTCAGCTATTTTACCCAATTCTAATGTGTGGGTAGTTGTTTAACTAGTTTCATACCAAAATAGTACAATTACGGCTTGTAAACTTGTGTCCCAATAGAACACAAAGCGTGTACGTAGGTGTAACAGAATACGCCGAATGGGGCAAAGCCTTATTTGGTCGTTTGATAGTGTCGTAACCACTGCGATTGGCGCCTTTTATACGCTGAAACGGGAGCGGGTTGATACGCGTTAGCGGTTTGGAGTGTTATTGCGAAATGTTTTGTACATGATACTCTTTCACCATTGGTTTACTTTGCCTATATTGTGTACTTAAATTTAATGATTACTAACGGAATCGAGAATTGAATTTACCTGCGTTATACTGAGTGACAAATCTGGAGGGAGGGCTATGTCCAGCTCCAGTGGACGTCTTTCGTCTAAAATGATGATGATGATGATGATAATAGTAAGCACAAGCTAATATTTTGAGGTGAATTTGAACTTTTAAATTGGTCTTGAAATATATCTATTTTGAAAACATTATAATTTATAATCATTTGGAACGGGCATAGACTTGCAGTCTCAGTAGAATTTCGGGGCAAAAAGCAAATTATTTATTTTGATCCGGTTATATATGGTGTCTTTAAGTACAATTAGGTTCTGATTGTTTCAAATAACAAAGACTTTAGCTAATATCTGAGGGCTTAGTCGACTGTGTTGGTTACTTACATCAATTTTGACTCTTGATTGCGATAAAAATAACTAATTCTACTTAACAATGCCTATTTCAGCTCTTGAATCAAAAAAGCCTACTTAATCGCTTGTTCCTTGTGCCGTATCCTATCGTATACAATTACGCGATATATCGTATGTATAGCAAAGCCTCATCGTAACGGTAGCTCGATAGCCTTGCACACATTTTGTTCAATTATTTTGTTTTAAATCGACCTTTACTTTAAAAAAACCGGTAAAGTGCGAGTCGGACTTGCGCACCGAGAGTTCCGTTCTAAGGGTGTTATTATATTCCAATTTGAATTCGATGTCTACTCGAATCAGCGCGAGCCCTTCTCACACTTGACCATTTTTTAGTATTCGTTGTTTTTTTTTAGGGTCTGTGATATAATCAAATTTGACGCTTGTATGTTTTACCGTTTTTACAATACAAAAAATATAAAAATACGTTAAAAAAACGTATCTTGTATGGAAACTATTGTTTCACTTTTTTTTTGTAAATCCGTAGTCATAACACATATTATAAAAAAAACAACGCGTTATCTATTACGGTTCAAAAGATACAGCTCTCTAAAGTTAGGACGGACGGACGGACCCGGGGTTCCGTCGGGCTATCTTCGGGTACGGAACCCTACAAAAAGAACATTACGTAAGCCCCCGTTAATGTAATAAGACCATTATTTAACTTAACCTTGAGATAACTGATAACGCTTCATGGAAATGTAAATCTCTTATACCGGAATGTTAAGGTTTTTATACATACCAAATTAATTAAATTAAAGGATAAAAACCGATTTTTATAAAACTTATTCACTCCGTCCACTTGGGAGCTACGATGCCACAGACAAAGACACATATACACAAACACACACATATCCTCCTGAGGCCCGCCATACTACAAACAGTGTGATTCTTGTGAATGGGAATTTGAGTCTACCAGCAAGGAAATAAAGTTCAATTACCCTTTAATCTAAAATACTATTCTGAATTTTGAAACAAAGAAAAATGAACTTTATTTCATTTTAATATGGTTTAAATAAATTTGCCTTGATTTTGTACCTCCTATAGCACCCCAGGTCTCACGAGGATATATGACACACATAGGAGCATTAAACTTATAATAACATTAATAACCCTCTTTAGTCGCAGGTCAAAAACTAGATTTTTCTAGATACTTTGTTTGCGAGAACTTCGTTTTTCTACCCTTCCTATATCTGTCCCTACACGGTGTCGTTGATATGTGAAATCTTAAGTTTTGTATGGTATAAACAAACGATTTATTCGCATTTTATAGTTTATAAACTATCGCAGAAAGTCGAGGGAGCTCCGCGCGCGGAGCTCCTACGTCTGGTTGTTTTGGCCCTCCGAGCCAGCTAAAGAACTGACATAACCTGAACCTACCTCATATTTGAGATACTAAGGGGTGCCTAGGGAATTGAAATTTTTGATAAGTATAAAAACTGCGAAAGTGTATAAAATGCGAATAAATTAAATAAACACACAGTTCATCTGATGGTAAGAAGACTCTGGGACCCATGGCCAATCGCAATCTCAAGACTATAATTGCATTGCAAACCCCGAGAGCTAAAATGGAATTGGAATGGGCAAAAATAGTCAGAAAACAATCTTGTTTCGACCATTCTTCACGTAATGCTTACAGTTTACTTTGTATGTACCTATAATAATCAAAATGGCGGAAATACGAGGTACAAGTGGTATATTATCTGGTTTTCCAAGAATTACAATGCTATTAGTCTGTTAAAAGCCGCGAAGTGGCTGTTATAAAATCAGCATGAAGTCGGTTTGAATCACACAGTTCTCGTGAATTGCGAAAGGCCTTTTGTATATTTTTTTTTACGGCACGGGGCACGGAGGAGTTAAACGAGAACACCTGATGGTAAGTGACCCATAGACATTTTCATTCTAAATTCTACAATCTTACGAATGCAATCCAAAGACTGCAAATTTGTTGCCAACCTTGAAGACTAAGATGGAATGCTTCTATGCTAGTAAATTCTTCACTCCCCTTACAAACCTATTTTGGCGAAATAAATAAATTTGGAACAACAAAGCGAACTTTGTCGCTTGGTTTGGTGTAAGATTGTAGTAGCGATCCGCACGGACCCTGCATAAGGTCTTAGTACCACTAATACCATAAAGTAACATTTGGGCAACATAAACATACAGGCCGTTTCGCAGACGGCATGCGTTTCACAAGCACTACCAGTACTTTAAGCTCTAACTCTTATTAGCGTTCCATCTTTGAGAAAATTTACACAAACACTCAAATACTCACACGTAGTAGGGGGTTAAGAATATAGTCTACAGTCTATAGTTACTAAGCGATTCGAAAATAACGTATGCTTAAAACGTTCGTGGCAGAGCTACAGTTAACGTTCGATAACAGAATGTAATTAAAGTTCTCGGAAAGTTTGCGTCAGACGCTCGTTTGTTTATGCTCGCAGCTGACTGATAAACGGAGAGATAATACGTCGACTGTCTTTGGGTCGTAACCTTCTGCTTGTAACATCTGTGACCTGGTTTATGGGTGGTTAATCCAATTGAATCATCACTGGTTGGTATCAAGAGACATATGTAGATTTATAAATGAGGTGTTTATTACTTTACTAGCTGTTCCCATGCTAGCGAGTCCGTCAGCGCAGAAAAATAAAACAGCCTATGTTCATCAGGGATAATGTAGGATTCTAATGGTGAAAGAATTTTTCAAACCGGTCCAGTAGTTTCGGAGCCTATTCAATGCAAACAAACAAACAAACAATGAAATCTTTCCTCTTTATATTATTATATTATTATTATTATTATAAGTGTAGACTAGATGTTTCCGGTGAGTCCTTTCGCGTAGTAAAATGAAATGTAGGCTATGTTACTCAGTGACAACATAGCATTCTACTAATTACAGGTTTTTTTTTAATTAGTCGAGTAGTTTAAGAGTTGTTCAACTACAAACAAAAATACAAATCTTTTCTCTTTGTAATATTAGTATTAGGCTAAAGTTTGGCCTTTGTGAAAGGTAATGTGGAACAGAGCCTGCCCCAACCCCCCCTAGTTCCTAGGCACAGTCACTACCGACTAGGCTAACGTGACGTCATGAACCGGCTAAATGAATAGATTTTGTGACTGTTTACTAATTCAACAATACAATTTGTTTTTAGGTAGGTTTAGTTAGGCCATATTATTTCTGTTTATGTATTTTTGTGAAACGATTTATTTTTGGGCAATAAAGAGTTTACTTACTTACTTACAACTGTAAACTCTTCACAAACATTAATTAAAACAGATGTTTGAGGGCCTTCACATACATTTACGGTCTATATAATATCAGACAGTATAGCGAAGGTTACGTGAGATCTATCACGTATATGGATGTATGCACAGACTTCTTCAATGAATCACTCAACCTTATGAGTCATTTGGGATGATATTTGGTTGCTATGGAAACCAGGCATTTAAGCTACTTTTTATGATTCCCTCTAAGCAAACCAATAGAAGGACGAGCAAAAAGAAAGACAAGTCTAGTAAAGACTTTGATATAGTTTCATTCGTTTCATCATCATCTTACCTTTATTCCAATCATACGTGGTCGGCGTAGCTTGTCTTTTTACCCGACTGCCGAAGGAGGAGGGTAATGTGTATATCAGCCTATATATGTATGTTTGTTCCTTTGCGGAGCTCTAGGAAATAAAGGAGTGGACCGATTTTGATGAGTCTTATGTCAATCGATTTGTCTTTATCTTGTGAGTGTCACTAAAGATATGACAGTAATCAAAATTCAATATGGTGCCAGCCAGCAGACGCTATATTGTAAAAAAATAAAAATATAAAGTCGACGAGCTATGACATATGGGTTATCATTAAATAAGTATTTAAAAATCTTTTTAGGTTTCTTTCATCATTTTTCATTTTCATTCAGGATTTATAACGATTTAAAATTGGTTAGCAACAGTTGGGTTCTTTAAAGCTTGCTTTTTGTGACCATTATTCTTCCAAACATCCCTACCAGCCGGCATCTCACTATTCCTCTCCCCTTCTTTCATATCGCTCTTTATTCACTCACATACTAGGCAGATAAGAAGTCAACCCTGACTTGCAATGACCATGAAGTTTCTGACTATTGACATTTTTGACAGCTGTAAAACAATGCTAAACTTATTTTTTGCGTGTGAAGGAATAGTAATAACAGCATTGTTTGACAGCTGTCAACGTTATCCATATTCAGAAACTTCATGTTTGTGCAAAGTGTCAGTGTTGACTTCTTACTGGCCGGGCAGTTCACCCGCTTTACCCATCGAGTGAGCGAGCTCGTATGACTTCGCTCACTCGATAGACCGTTCGACAGAAAGTTTCTAAGATAAAAAACACTCTGGGCTTCTGTTATCAATTTTATCATACAACTGTCTATAGTTGCTCTTACTGTCAAGTGAATAAGAGCTACTTTAAGATCATGTTCTTGAGTGGAGACTGCGTCTCGGTAAACATCGTGTGGAACGCCATGGGGCAAGATGGAGCGATGATATGCGCAGATGGGCCGGTTTAGGTTGGATGAGAGAAGCTGAACATCGGGAGTAGTCGGGTGCAGTGGGGTGTATTGTAGGCCAGAGTCCAGCAGTGGACTAATACGGGCTGATAATGATGAAGGTCGTCAATATGCACTCAAAAAATGTGAGCCAACCAAGAGAGATATTCTCTTAGTTGGCAAAAAAAAACAATAATTACGATATTAGTCATATCAACCAAAGCCGATAGTAGACAGCAAGTTCTATAGTGATTCAACTAAGATCTTAGTTGATGTATCTAACGGCTTGTTAGGCTCGTTTGCTTATGCACAACAAACACAACCTTGTTAGAAGCGACCAAAATTTTTTTCGGTTATTACGATATAGATCAAAAATACACCAAAACTAAGTGGAATAAAGCACCTAACCAATTCAACCACGTGATTCCAAATTGAAAAGCGTTTATATCTCACGATGTCTAACCGATTCCGAGAAGAGTCGCCTTGACAAATGACGACCGGCGGAGCGTGGCGCGAAAGCGAGACGGAATTAAGGCGCTTATTCGTCTCGCTCGTGTTTTTTTTTGAATTTCCAATTGCTATGTACTCGAAGCTTAACATTTTGATTGTAATAAAGGTGTTGTAGATAGTTCAACTCAGTTTTCCGCGTGACACTATCTGTGCTTGCGCTGGATATGAACTTTGAAGCATTTGATTGAAGCCCAGAGATGCATAACGCTAACGTAAAAACAAATCGAAAACTGTGAGATGTATAGAATTGGCATAAGCGGTCGACGCGACCGTTCGGCAGCTTATAACATTACTATAACATTTTTGGTAACTATCACATTCGCCGAATGTCTCTTGTCTAGGCCACTGTACTGTACTGTACCATAATGTTTAATGATTTTGACCATATCATGACATTATAGATCTAGTATTTTAGCACAATCTCCTGAGTTTTTTGGAACTTAAAGGTTGAATATTCTTACATTTGGAGACTGTTTTACGGATCACGCATGACGGAAACAGATCCTGATCCTGAGATATCTATGGTCTGTTTTAGTGACGGTTATGAAGTAAGTACGTATAGTTTTTAGTTATTCACGAAATGTCCGTAACCAAATTAGTTACTACTGACTTTTGGAATTAGCTTAGGATTTCGAGAACTCTGTTTTATTAGCCCAAAACTTTATAAAATAAACGAAAAGGTTAAAGTTACGAATTTACTTGTTCACTTTATAATGAACTAGCGAACCCGTGTTGGCTCCGAATAAAACAAATACAAAAATCCATCTAGAATAATGCTGGGGTTCTAGTGAAAAATGTTATAAGTTTCCTGAAGATCAAGTGAAAAAGGGTTTAAGTCTAGTATACTCCGTTTATGTATATGACCTTTTTATTACAAGTTAAGTCGACCTATGCCCTTTTTTCACAAGGCCCCTTTTTAAATGATGAAGAACTTTTCGCATAGGTTCCGTTGCTCGGTAAATTACCTATCGGATAGATACAAACTCATAAAATTCACTCTGGCTCTTTATATTTAGTATTACTAGTATTAGTATGGTCTAGATAAGTATAAGAGTATAGCAGGACACAATTAATATGGCGTGCGTCGAAGCTCTTACGCCGTTGAGCAAGAGTCTATTCTTGCTTAATCTGCGCGTAATATTAACTGTGTCTTGCTGCAGGGCTGGTTGAGATTGAGGGTTGTAGTCGGATGCGTAAGCAGAGCCTACCGCCCTCACCAACAACGGCGTTGAGCGAGTATCGCCAAGGTTTTAGTGGGTATCCTTCCGCTCTCGGAGTCCTACATAATCACCAGACATAGAAGTCGCGGTGGCACGAATATAATTTAGCTAAGGACTTCCACACGATATTATTTTATCGATAAGTTGTACTTTCTTATGACAGTACTTATGTTATGACTATGAGATAACGTATGTTACGAATATGCAACTTGCAATACCTATATATTATTGTACTCTTATATGTTGATACAGTCATAATATAGGTACGTTTGTTTTCATTTTTGTTGTGTTTGATGTTATTTTATAAGGCCGAATTTCCATACACCGTAACTTATAAATATTAGATCCCGTTCTCCCATGTACATGGAAACAATTCGTAACAATTTGTATGATATTTGAAGTAATAAACACAACACAAAATACTTTAGTATTACCAATATAAGGTTCATAATTGATTGAATGAAAATAATGTAATGCACTTCTAGGTTTCAGTTTCCTTTTATGGAAATCGTTGAAAAAAATATTTACTTGTAAAGGTTGATTTTTATTTTTATTTTAAAACTCCTAAAAAATATACATAGGGTAGTAATAATCACACTTTCAATTATTCGGTGAACTTTATAGCTAATATGAAATGTCACTTCCAAATAAGTATTCAGTTATCGATAAATTTTATATCGGAAGGAAGTCCCTAGTTAATTGACGTTATTGCCACCGCGACTTCCATGTCTGATAATCACCTTGGGTCCCCCGGACCCTGACGGTATACGTAAATGCATTTCCCCAGCGTAAAAAAGAGCTGGTTGGGATACCACTCCTGATACCTCATCCAAGGTAAGAGAACGCAGCCGTCCAAAATAAATAGACAGTGTAAGGGTATAAGGTCCATACGTGCGCTAAGCGTTTTTGATTTGGTCGGCAGAACACATCAGTGGTGTGAGTAGGTGCGAGTCCGAAGTAAGTTCGCCCCCCTGGTTTGCTAAATATCTTAAACATAAAAAATGCTGTTGCAAAATAATCGCACAAAAAACGTAACGTTGTTAATAAGCATGAATAATATCCATGTTCGAGTTAACAAGGTTTCCTTGGGAATAAGGTGCTTACTGGGGCTTTGGAAAGCAATATTCACGGTACATCGCCCGAACATTCCCGAACGCGATTAGAGGGAGGCTGCAGCCTTGTTCCGTGATCAGTCGCTTTCGGTATTGCCTTCGATTTGAAAAATAAAAATTGAGGACTAAAGATCTTGTTCCGTAGTCAACAAGGAACCCATATACGTAGTTTCGCCATGTCCATCTGTCCGTTTGTCCGCAGCTCAACTCCGATACCTTTGGTACTACTTACAAGGCTGTCATTTGGCAATATTACAGCTTTACATTAACATTAAACCGAAAAAGTTGTAAAATAAAAGATTACCACCCTCGACTTCGTCGTCACATAATATCAGGTGACACTAGCATTGTACCGAAAAGTAACTTCTCAAATTGTGAAAGTTTCTTATGAGAAATTCTTGGAAATTTCTAAGAATATTCTTAAATTTTGTATGGAAAGAGAACATTCTCAATGCTCTCAAATATTTCCGAAAATATTCTCAGTAATTTATTGAGAAAATTTCTTAACTTCTGAGAATGTGCTGCAACTTGTACATTGCTAGGTGAGACTAAGGATAAACGCAAACCCATTGTGGATAAAAAAAGATTGGAAAGAATAACTTCATGTAAAGGTTTTTTTTTACATTATAACATCGAGTAGTTATTAGAAATATTAAACTCGAATAGTGTAATCTTAGCTAGAGTTGAGTGCCGCCACTACTCGTACACCGAATCACAGTTCCATGTTTTTTGGCCTATCTTGCTTCTATATCTTTAAAGCTCTTAGTTTCAGGGGTATAAGAACTACCATTACGTCACTTGGACTTATGGACTCACAAATGCTGTCGTTCCTGACTTATAAAATTACTCACCTGGGCCCGTATAATGGTAACCCTTTATCGCGTTGAATAAAGCAGCCGTCACTCGCACTTACCTACAGGTCAGGAAGTGACAGGATGTTTATATCCACGTTTATCCATAAACACGACTATAATAGTCCCGCTGCTTCGTTAAAACCTTGTCAAGTACCGTTTTCTCTTAGGCACTATGTTCAGACAGTTTTCTTACGACGGTTAGACGCTAACCCGAGTTGAAAATTCCCCGGCGCTTTTATGTCCTGATGGATCTGTGTCTGCCGTCTGGAGTTCACAGGGCAACCTCATTACGGCGCGTCACATATTCAGGCCTGTCGTAGGAACGTTAGACAAATTATAGGGAATATTTTATAAGTTTACTAGCTACCCGGTGTATGTGAGTTTTCTCCGATACCCGTACATAAATAGAATGTATTTTACATAAAAACCTTTCTCTTGAATCACTCTATCTGTTGATGAAAACCACATTCAAATCCGTTGCGTAATTTGAAAGATTTAAGCGTACATACAGAGAGAGACGGCGGGAATCGACTTTGTTTTATATTATGCAAAGATAGTTGGCATTATGATAGCTCCAATTAACATGATAATAAGAGCTATAACGTCGACTTTATAATTACCTACAATATTGAAGCAAGATGGTTAAAGACACAGTGGAATAGAGGCTCTACAACAACGGCAAAAGCAATAAACGGAGACTCATTGATAGTCCAAACACGTGGAGATTTGTTTCCTCGGAATTGCGGGACTGAGCAAAAAACAAAACTGTTGGAAAACTACTTGATAAAGGGAAAACTAGTACTATTGAAATAAAAACAATAAGGGAAGGAAAATACCTTCAAATCAAACGTCTACAAACATTCCAGATAGTCATATTATTATTATAAGCTGAATACATAATACATACATATGTTTATTATGCAAGTGGCAATAAAGGCATCTTTTGCTTCGCTGGGGTATTTTCTATTCGGTGAAAACAATATTGCTTTTGAAATTCAGAATTATGTACAGGTGTTACAGAAAACTGACAAACCGAACCAAAGCGAGAGAATATAGAAGCAAAAGAGGGAAAACAAAGACAAAATTAAAATACTGACCCACCATAAAATTGTCACAGTTTGTTTGACAATTCTTAGAATTTGATTTACACACACAGTTGGGTCAGCCCATAGAATAAGAACATATACCTAGCATAGAAACCGGACTATAAGACGTACTGTACGTCAGCTATCTTTCTCTACTTTTTAGATTACGTATTACATGAGAAAAATAAAACAAAAAGTAGGTTGTTTTTTCTTCTTTAAGTGTCATTGTCACAAGGTTTTACACAGGGACTTCTTTGTCCTTCCTATAGGAAGGATTTGTCTTTCCTTGTCTATAGGAATAGGTGCTTATAGGTCCAAATCACGCCTTACTTGTAACGATGTACTAAATAACGAAAGAACAGCTATAGATTCATCTCTTTCCAACTCACTATGAAAACCATAAGTAAAAAGAAGTAAACCATAATGTTTTTCTGCTTATTTAGTACGGTTTCTATGCCTTTATTCATTCTTCTGTGGGTCAGCCATTTTGAACATAAATAGTGGGTATCAATAAATGCCTGTAATTCTTCACATTACTTATTAGTTACCTATTGCAAGAGCAAAACAATTATATGGGTATGCAAAGGCGAACTTATCCCTTTAATCTCTTTCAGCTAACCTTTGGGTTATGAAAAAAAAGTCACCGAGTGAACACAAGCGCAAAATATACGTTCACGTTTGACTTTGCGTGTTAAAATAAATTAAAATTGTAATATGAAACCTTTCGATAAACATTTAGTCCACGTTTTTTGCGACTGGTGAATTGATTCTAAAATGTCGAAGACAAACGCGTTATAAATCAACGCGAAAGTGAGTTTATTTTGCGGTGATATTAACGGTCACGCAATATAGATGACTAACTGTTGCCGGCGACTTCGTCCGCGTAGAAGTTGTTTATCACTGTTCCTTGGGAACTGTCCAACGTTCCGGGATAAACATATTATATTCTATTATTTTCTATTCTACTCTATTCTATTCTATTCCATTCTATTTTATTCTATTCCATTCCATTCTGCTCGAATCATTGTCATTATAGTCATCGGCTAACAATTTGTACGTTTTTTTTTTAAAATAAGGTACTTTAAGTTTTAATAAAACGCTGTTTCTAGTAAGTAGCCTTGCCTTTTATTGTCTCGCAAAAGGTGAGAAAAGGAGAGTATTCTCCTTTGGGATAAAGCTGTTTTCGTTTTGGGCGAGCTTGAATCCCTCGCTGCACTCAGGACTCCGTTTTAATTCCCTCGCTTAGCTCAGGAATTAACTCGTAATACCTCGCTACGCTCGGGATTTAAATCTGGAGTCACCATTTGCTTAGGATTCAACATCGTGCCCGTGACATAAAACAGTGCTTTATCCCCTCGGTGTATAATGTACTATTAATTTTATTAGAGAACTAATGATAAATGTTGTAATGACTACATGGAATTTTTAATTACTTACTTCGTTATACTCAGAGAAATTTTAAAGATAATAAAAGAAAAAGAAAGAATATTTAAGACAAACATGCGTATGAAAAATCGACACTATTCTTCATTAACTGACTCTCTAGTCTACCTTTCAGATTTAACTTTTAAAGATAGAGTAACTAACTATAGTTCACTAGGTGGCAGCTTCTAAGTATTGCTGCACACTACACGTCTATACTACGTTCGTATCGGCTGCATTCCACGGCCGACCATAAATAGTTTGCGGTAGCCCTTCCCCTCGCCACGCGCATTTACTCTCCTAATGTATAAATGTATATCATCGATCAGAGTAATAACTCGCATGACGTTATAAAAATATCATGTAACGTTAGAAAATATACATTTTATTATCGTTTACGACTGCAGAAACTTAGGATTGATGTTCGCTATCGTCAAACTAGCTGTAGGTAGCACTATACCTACCGAAAAGTAACTTCTGAAATTGTGAAAATTTCTTATGAGAAATTCTCGGAAATGTCTAAGAATATTCTTAAATTTTGTAAGGAAGGGAACATTCTCAATGCTCTCAAATGTTTCCGATAATATTTTCAGTAATTTCTTGAGAAGATTTCTTAACTTCTGAGAATGTTCTGCAACTTGTACATTGTTAGCTGTAGTTACATTGTATGTAGTACAGCTAAAATTACAGAAGAAAAAGCAAGCTTTAAAACCCCGACTGTTGCTAACCAACTTTAAATCGTTATAAATCCTAATATCCTAAAGATGATTTTTCGCAAACGTGTAAAAACCGTAATCAAACGTCGTTTGATACACGTGCGGAACTGTCATTTTCACTCAGACCTCTTGGTCCCCCTCAGGACCACGATTCGGCGAAATATGTTTGCCAAATTGTATCGTTTCTCAACCGTTTCATTTGCCAACCCGCTTTGTTTTCTGTAACCGTAAATACGAGTATTTCAGGATTTTATAAAAACTAACCTAACCTAACCTCACCTAGTTCTACACGATAGTACTGAAATAAATCCTGAAATATTTACAGTCACAGGAAAAAAAATGGGTTGGCAAATGAAACGGTTGGGAAAGGACACATTTTGGCAAACATATTTCGGCCAAACGGCAGGCTCCCTGATAATTGATTATTAACCCGGCCGTAAACCGGTCACAATATTTCATCACACTAGAAACCGAACCGTAAAACGTAATAAAAAATAACCGATAGTACAAACTGTATCAATCTGGCACATCGAGTCGTGTGGACGGCGGAAATTGAATTGGCGACTGATTCCATTTTCACCTCGTCTCGTCGGTAGCCTATTTGCCGAACATATTCGTGTTGTGCGAAATAGGACAGCGAAGCACGACATCACTAGGGTTAAGACCTTTGGGGGCTTGGTTCAAATCCATGGAGTCGCTATATCCTAATTGAGTCGCTTACCTTCCAACTCCGATAAATATGCAAAAGCACAACGGAATCGGCGTCTTTTTTCAAACAACTTAGGTTTTAAATTCGTATACCAAATTTCAAGGACATATCTGAGTTTGAAGTTAAGCGACTCAGTTATTATGTACTACCTTGGTTCAAATCCATGGAGTCGCTACATCCTAATTATTATGTACTACCTTAGTTAAAATCCATGGAGTCGCTATATCCTAATTATTATGTACTACCTTGGTTCAAATCCATGGAGTCGCTACATCCTAATTATTATGTACTAGCTTGGTTCAAATCCATGGACTCCCTATATCCTAATTATTATGTACTACCTTGGTTCAAATCCATGGAGTCGCTATATCCTAATTATTATGTACTATCCGCCCAGGAACTCTAACCTACCATAGAACGGTGTCATAATGACATTATAAAACAATTTGTTTTACGACTTGAAGCATAACGTCACTGTTTTGTGGTGACTCAGGGTTCCATTGAGCTGATAGTACAGTCACGGACATTCGCGGTCCCACTTAAGAAAATTTTGGCTTGTTGCAGCTAGCTAATCGTACAGCGCTCAGAGGGCTTAGACAAGATGCACTACGCTAACTAACGTTTCTATTCGATTCGTTTTTAAACCAATCGCGTCACTGGTAGACCACGTGACTTTTCGTATCACGTCATCTTCCAGTGACGCGATTGGTTTAAAAACGAATCGAATAGAAACGTTAGTTAGCGTAGTGCATCTTGTCTGAGCCCTCAGGTGGTTACGCGTCGAACGCGCAAACGAATATCACCCTAGAGGTGGTCGACCAGGAATGCCCCTGACTGTACATAACCACCTTGATTTTGTCCTATTGGGTCTCATGCAACTACAGTGCTACGATTTTCTTAATAGCGGCAATCTTCGTTTTTCTATGACACGAGTGACAAATGTACTGTCAGTTGCGTGTGTAAGCATGATAGCGATAGCCAGCCGAAAGCTATTAAAAAGATTCAAGAAATTATTCATTTTGCCACTATGCATTATATTTTTAACCGACTTCAAAAAAAGGAGGAGGTTCTCAATTCGTCGGGTTGTTTTTTTTTTTTTTTTATGTATGTTCCCCGATTACTCGAAGACCACAGGACCGATTTGAAAAATTTTTTCGTTGTTCGAATGGGTATACTTTCTAGTTGGTCCCATTGTCACCACGTCAGGATCTGATGATGGGATCATGGAGAAATCAAGAGAACTCCTCAAATATTATAGGCACACCTATAGCGATTTTGGTATTTTTCACTGTAACTCATGCATTTGCTTTTGAAAAGTACTATATGGTGAAGTGGAACTGATGATGAAGACCACAGATGGCCACCGGAACTCCTTAACGGTACCTATTTCAAGGGTGGCGATAAGATATTTCGATAAAGGAAGTTGAGCGACTATGACGAAGCACATTTAGGTTTAAATATGACTATGACATTCCCGCGGCGTTGTCTGCGGCGAGCTTGAAATGTTCTATAGTTTCTTATTAATATTTAGAAATGGAGCTACGTAACAGCATTAATAGGATCACTAAAAAGTATAAAATAAAATAAATGTTTAAAAAAACAAAAAACCGCCTTCAAAAAGCAAAAAATAACTTCTTTAAAATGGTAGGTAAATAGGTCAGTCCAACTGAAGTCGGCGTCCAACAATATTTTAACCAAAAGCAGACTTCAGTTGGACTGACCTATTTACCTACCATTTTAAAGAAGTTATTTTTTGCTTTTTGAAGGCGGTTTTTTGTTTTTTTTATTGTGTCATTTGGTTTTATACAAATCGAAATAATGCAATTCGTGTTATGAAAAATTAAAATAAGTATATTTGTTGTTATAAAAGTTATTTCACGCCCATCATGTGCATATTTTTTTAATAAATCTATGCTTAGTTTGCTTACGAGCATTCCTTGCTGCGCGCGCGCTCGTTACGAACATTAGAATACTTATGCTGCCCTCTTTAGAAAAAAGAGCGCATGTTTCATAGACCCGCGTATGTATGTGACCTTATTTCTGAAGGTGTGGGGTAAATTTGCTTTGACTGTCAAATGGCACATACGTCCTTTTTATTTACACAAATTACTACATATATAAACAGTACCTACATAACGTGGACATGAAATACTCTAAGCGGTAAGAACTAAAGCATTTCTATTCAAATTTAATTAACATATATGCATTTCCTTCGGAGTAATATTTACATTCCTCCAAAGGAATCCGGATGATTGCAAGTGGGGTTCCCGAGGGAGCGTCTAGTCTGTGAGGTATTTTTACAAATATATATGTACCTATGATAGTTTACATTACGTTACTACAGAGTTGTTTACATATACTAAGGTCGGCGTCAATAGAACTTGCGAACAATGTAAACAACACCAAACGAACCAATTCCCCGTGATTAATCGATAATCACGTACTTTTTAAGATCAAGTGAGGTCTTTGCAATGATTTATACACTAGATCATTAGTTTCATATTAAGTTTAAGATGAAATAATTCATTGTACTCTATTTTTAATAAAAACACGCTTGATGAATATTTGAGGTTATGTGTCAAACAGTACTAATTTGTTTACATCGTTCGCAAGTTCTATTGACGCCGACCTTACATAGAAATCTTCAGGGAATAATATTTGAATAGATATTTTAATTGAAAATGTTATTCGACTATTTTGAATTGCATGAAACAGCTTTGTCTTGTCTTGTCTTGAATTTTTTTTGGGAGGTATGTCACTGCTCTACAGAAACCAGAACGCCCTCTACCTAATTGGGCAATAGCTTAATAGTACATTAGTGCCTAGGCATGGAAGTAGGCAATTGCGGGCCGAGTATTGGATTAAAAATACGAAGCCCGCAATTGCTGTTCCTGCCGAGGCAAATATAGTGCTTTTCTCAAAAATCGCAAGAAAAAAATTGTGTTGGAGTCAAATCTTCATCACTTGAACTAATTTTTTGAATTGCATACAAAAAGATACTTCATGTGAAAAAACCATCACTCCTTACCGCCTTTTTGTTTATGACAAGGAGAAACGCAATTCTTGTTTTGAAAAAAAAACATAAGCTATTCCAGGCACAAATAAAAAAGTTACGTTTCGAGTAAAATTTGGATGTATAAGACTTGTGCCCTCATTTTATGACGTCCCTTTTCACTTTTTAAAAAGTTACAAGATAGATAGTAATGGAATTTGTGTAGCGAGCACGCAATGTTTTTTTTTTTTTTAATTTGAGAACTGTCAGTAAACTATGTACTTCGCGTCTCAATATGTAGATAGGAATGTCAACATTTCCGGACATTTTTGAGATTTTTTTTATTTTATTTAACTATGCGTTGTGATGCCCTGAATTAAAATCCTCGGTTGTGGCTACCCGAACCAAGTGATTTCAAGGCACTGCCATTGCACTCCACTTTCCGCTTTCTGGAAGGGGTGGAGGCTGCATTGGAATAAGCGCTAAAAAAAAGGGGTAAGTCCGTAAGGACCCCGCCAATAAGAAATACGAACTACTTATGCATTAAAGTCCAAAGTACTTTTTTTTCAAAGACAACTTTCTTTTTTCTTAACTAATGGCTTTCACTCCTTGTGTTTAACAAAGTGTATTTCGCCAGTATCGAGTTTTAGACAATCGCCATGGACTTATTAGAGAAACAAGTCCATGGATATCACACGCGAGGACAATCGTTCGGTTAAAGAGATTTACTCTGGAGGACTAAACAGAAGCACATGGGGTTAGCTCCACGCGCTTCTGTCAAGTCCAAAAGACAACTTTATTCCAACATTTCTTCTCAAACTGCAACTTTTCGTCACCGTGAAGTAACCTCAAATTGCATCTGCAATTTAAACTCGTTTTCGTCGATTACCACGCTTATTACAAGTTCCCACAAATATGTAAAATTTCGTTAACATTTCAGCGCCCAAAAATATAAAATGAGTATTATATTGTATGAAAAGTGGAGTCGGTTTTGTGTAAAGATGTTACTCAATGTTACAGCATTGTTAATTATAATGAGCTTATTCTTCTGTGACCTTCGTATTTTTGTAATGTTTTCAAACAATGAGGGTAATGTGAATTACTAATTAGGTAAGTATTATCTGGGCTGTTTCGATTCGTTTATGTTGCATGTTTTGGTATTCTTCTACTGTTTGTGGTACCTACTCTGTCTATCGAGTTGGTTATTTTATTTCCTTAGTCTCCTCTTATGACATCCACGGGAATACATGGAGTAGCACTATTCTAACCCGACAACCACACGGGCAGCTTGTTTCTTGAAAGTAAAATATTTGAGAATTTCTAAATATAATATAGTTTTTGCGAATTCTAATACTTAGTAACTATCAGATTAGTCATTGGAAATAAGAAATTAACTTTATCTACACACATGTCATAAATCCTCTATTATGTGTTCAAAACCAGCGATGACAGCTGTTAATTTTGGAAGATGTTCCAAATTTGGATCTCATTACCTTACAATATTCGATAACGTAATTTCAAAATTACGTTACAGCTGTCATCGCTGTCACCTACTACCTCAGGTAACGTAATACTGGACATTTGCCTTAGACTTCGGAACCCATCTTAGAGTACTTATAATATGTGTGTAGATAAAGTATTGTACGCGACTCTGCGTAATTCAAGGCGAGTTTCTGATAGATCACACGACGAGTGTTGTAATGTCTGTCATTACGCAACCATCACGTAAACTACTATTAGTAATCAGATTTTCAGTCTGTGTGACTTGACAGAAGCGCGTGGAGCTAAACCCATGTGCTCTTTTACCGAACTAGTCCTCGCATGTGATATCCATGGACTTTTTTCACTAATAAGTCCATGGGGAACTCGACATTGGTGAAATACCTTCACCTAAAAATGAGTGAAAGCCATTAATTAAAATTAGATTTTTCTGTCAGTCTTTCTAGTTCCGAATCGAAAGTGCTGAAACCGAAGTGATTTAATCGAACGACGATTTTTTTATATTTTTAAAGTTATTTTTTCAAAACAAAGTACAAGCGTTATATTTCGAATTCCATGTTCGCACAAACTGTTACAGATCTAGTGAATAATCCTTTCACATCGTGAAAACTCGGAACTCGCGTCTACTTCCGAATGATGCCGACGTGTCTATGAATTATTGAATTATTAAGTGAAATGTTTGTATTAAATAAATAGAGTACTTTAGTTATCAGTGTCAAATGTCAAACCACGAGTTTGAAGTATATCACACCGAGATGTTAAAGCCACCGCGATCAAATATATAGAAAGTAGGTGTAGGTAAACAAGAAGAAATATAAATAAATGTTATGTTTAAAATAATTTCACAGGCTTGTCGGTCTAACCGTTTCCCAGGTCTTAATGCTTTCAGCATGACTATAAAAAAGAACTGAAAACAAACTTAATCTTAATTAACAAAACAAATACTCTGGTATTAACCACTCTATATCGATTATCATTTTCGCGATGCGACGTTCCCCCACGTTGTCTTTACTATGGGTACTGAGTCAGACTGAAGTAGCATGACAAATACGAACATTTCCGAGAAAATACGATGTGAAAGGATATTTCACTACATCTGTACCCTTTGTTCACGAGTGAAGCGCTCAAACTTAATAGCAACTGGGTATCTACAACAACTCTTATCAACCCGACTAATAAGTAGTCATCTGCAATAACAATTTAAAAAAAAAATCATAAAAAAGAGTTATGTCTTTAAAAGGCACTGCTCAACAAGTTATAAATTCAAAATATTTTTCCGCCTCACTAGGATCGCATAAATCCGTAAAATACAGCTCAGTTTTGTTAGCCCCGCAAATCTTTATAAAGACTCCACACTAAAACGAATGCAAAAACCGCGGAAACGCACACAAACAAACCTTGAACTTAACATAGCTGTTGCAAACTTATAATAACACCCAATCACGCAAAGCTAAATCATAATTACATGGCGGTAAGATCCATTGGGATCGAAGTTCTATCGTGGTTGTAACTCTTGGTTCTATTCTTAAAAGAGGTAATCGAATTCGTATTCGATTTTCGAAGTAGAAATCGATGGACAGTGATGTTGTAATTGAAACTGATCGGCTTTTTATCGATACGCTCTGATTTATTATTGCTATAGCAAGAAAGGGAAGAGATTAGAATGATAAGGATTTAACGTCATTAAGTAGATAATTAAATTTGTACCTTATCGCTATTTTAACTCGTTAGAAAATAGCATACGATAAGCAAGAATGACCAAACAGCGACACTAAACTACAACATATATACAAAAAACATGGAAATTGGACTTCACTTAGGGGTTGTTGAGATTGTCAACTTGAGAAATATCACCCGGAGAGAATTATATGTGTTATTCTGAGTGAAAAACTAACGTAGAAAAGTTCATAATTCGACTTAGACCAAAGTCTACGAATTCGTTACGGTGCGAAAGAATATCAACATGGTTCATTGGCTCTACGCAAAAAACAACGTGGAACCTTGCGCATCAGGCACGCCATTGCATCGGCAATTTCATAGACATTGTCTATGGATTCTCTATACGTAGCTCCGTAATTACTTCATTGTTATAATTTGAAATCGCTCACTTTAATAGCTTCTGCGATTGAGCGAGTCGTGCTATACGTGTTTGTTCTTGTTGTTAATCACGCCTTTATTAGCTTCGGTTGTATATAACTTAGTATGTCAGCCAATTTGTAAGTTGACCTACTGAACGTTGGGCTTCCCTATTCTGACTTAATTTAACGAGATCGTAATGAGTGTATAAAACTCCTTCTTTTTATTTTTTTCACTGAAAAACAAATATATTAACAACGACAACCATTTTATTTGAAATTAGAATAATAGTACATTATTGCCTAGGCATGGAAGTAGGCAACTGCGGGCTGAGTATTGGATTAAACGGACGAGCTTGCGAGTCCGTTTAAAAATACGAAGCCCGCAATTGCTGTTCCTGCCGAGGCAAATATAGTGTTTTTCTCAAAAATCGCAAGAAAAAAATTGTGTTGGAGTAAAATCTTCATCGCTTGAACTCATTTGTTGAATTGCATACAAACAGAAACTTCATGTGAAAAGACCATCACTCCTTACCGCCTTTTTGTTTATGACAAGGAGAAACGCAATTCTTGTTTAAAAAAAAACATAAGCTATTCCAGGCACAAATAAAAAAGTTATGTTTCGAGTAAAATTTGGATGTTTAAGACTTGTGCCCTCATTTTATTATGGCCCTTTTCACTTTTAAAAAAGTTACAACCTAGATAGTAATGGAATTTGTATGCAACATTGCGGTCTTGTGTAGCTAGCACGCAATGTTTTTTTTTTTTTTTAATTTGAGAACTGTCAGTAAACTATGTACTTCGCGTCTCAATATGTAGATAGGAATGTCAACATTTCCGGACATTTTTGAGAAAAATAAATGATTCATCATCGTTTAACTTTAGACTTACTCCACTTTTTTCTGTTCTTTGCCGGCTTTTTCACCTCCTGATACGACGCGAAATCAACCGTCTGTCTCATTTGGCTGATGTAAGTAAGTCAAGGTATAAAAAAATCTTCCAAATGCGAGTTTTTTTATTAATATGATCTATGGCTTTGCACAAAGGTCAACTGTTGGAGAATTTCCGAACCAGATTTTCATTTAAAAAAAATAACTACTCAAATTTTAATTTATTTACTATAAAGATTATATAAATAAGTAAATAAATGACAACATTATAACCATTACAAGATTACGATATCGTTATCTGAAAGCCGTAGCTAAATAGGTTTATTATAAACAAAGTTGCTCGATTTATCCCGAAACAAGTTCATTTAGAACCCTGCTTTGACACTTTTGCCAACGTTATAAATTGTATCGATATCAGATTATACATTCGTCGCCGGGTCCCTTCATTTTGGTACTAAATTGGCTCCAAAAGGAGTCAAGAACTAAATGTGTTGTTACTGGTAACAATTTAAAGCATGTTGATTTATGTCGTTTAATAAAAAGGAGGAATATGATTTATATTTTGTGTAATAACGGTTTGTCATTTATGAATAATGTATTTATTTTTGCTAACAACACCTAGGGACGGAATAAAGACAAAATCAAAAAAATAAAAGTTAACCAGTAAAGATTTTCTTTGAGTTGACAAAAATTAAAATAGCGATGATAATTTATATCAAACAAAGCTGACAGTAATAACAGCAAGTTCTTAAGTGATTCAACTAACATCTTAATTGATGTGTCTAACGTCTTGTAAGGCTCGTAGGGTGATGGAACCTGTAATGGACAAGGCACCAATAATGAACACTTGATTCTTATTTTACAGAAGATAAGGGTTATTCATTTGTTTTGCAACAAATGAATAACAATCAATTTTGGTCCGTATACAATTTGAATTAAGAGTGAAGTGTTCATTACTGGTGCCTGTCAGCTAAAAGTGTCCATCATTGGTGCCGTCACCCTATAGAATCATTCTAGACGCTTGTGCACAACAATCACAATCTCGTTAGAAGCGAGCAAGATAATTTCAGAGTATGTACATACGAATATATACTTTGTACCTTACACCATTCAAATAAGGTGCAAAACGGTGTTCATATCTTTGGCCTCGACTTCACGCCAATTTTAAACGCAGTGTTTACCATAACTCCCTGGAATCTTGAGCTATATTTCAATCCACTGTCCTTTGGAAAGGGCAGGGCTTTGTGCTCCGCCGTTACGAGCGATCAATGGAACGGTGACATTAACTTCCAAGGTTTATTCGGGTTAGCGTTAAACTAAATGTCGATGGTTTGGGTCTCACAGGGTGTACAGGGAAGTTTATTTTCTTTCTAACCCCTTTTCCAAATAACTATATGAAAAGCAAGCTTTAAAAACCCGACTGCATTTTTTATACTGTCGTCGATATACCTACATATGTTAATAATTGTCATTTGGCCATTGTTGTTATTTCAATTTTAACAGTTTAGGTATCAGAGACAGACTCTGTTATTACTCTCGCTGCGAAGACAAATCCAATGATACCTCATTTCTGTCAAAATCGTCCAAGCCGTTTTTGCTGTAGCGGGGAACATAGAACTGGGCATACATGACGGTGAAAAACCTTTGGGCTCCGCCGCAGTCGGGTAAAAAGGGGTAATTTGGTAGTGTTTATTAGCCCGATACGTTTATATGAAAGAAATTTGTATGTGTCTGTCTGTCAAGCGAACGAGTGGAAGAATTTTAATAAGTTTTTTAATTAGAAATATTTTATTTCAGAGGCGATTTTTAGGATAGTTTCATAGAAATCGTTTATGCCTAAAGTTATCAGTTCTAAAAGGAGCCCTTCAGTTCCATTTGAAGGTGACAAAACATAAATACTTTAAAATAGGTTTATTGTACGTTTATACATGAGCGGACTTTTTTGTACAGTTATGACGATGTTTTCACAATTGACCAATTGGGAAATCCAACATGTCAAAATGCATTGTTTTCGCGGCACGCTATATTCGTTCCAATCCGAAACTGAAGGGTTTATTAATGATCTGTTAAATCCTGCCTGGATCGATGTAGTAAAAAGGGCACAGTTTAATATCTGCTATAATTATATCCCTTTCCCTGTCTGGAATCGGACGGAAACCTCGATCCGGACACTATGAACCTTGATCCTCAGCGAAAACCATTCGGCTTCAATATTTTATATCGAGGCGACGTGGTTCAAGTGACATGTGTATTTTGATAATATATAAAATTTTACACCTAGATATCCTAGGGTGACGGCACCAACGTTCCGCACTTTGTGATGAAGGCGCCAATAATGGACACTTGACTCTTAAGAGTATCGTGAAGCAAAAAAAATCCATACAAAATGCGAAAACGTTTCTCTCCCCTTAAACCTCGTCCGATTTTTACGATTTTTGGATATGTTGTAGATATCATGAAAAACTATATCTGTACGTTTTCCTTTACACGAAAATATTTCTTAGAATGAAACAAATTGAAAAAATAAAAAACAGAAACGTACAGACATAGTTCTTTATAATAACTACAACATTTTCAAAAATCGTGGGAATCGGACTTGATTTAGGGGGTGAGAAACGTTAACGCCCGGAGCTAGTTTTGTATGGAGTTTTTTTGACAGCTACGCGATTTTAGCGGCTCTTCACAATCCTCTTAAAGATCGAATCATAAGGTTATATGTAAATTGACTGCCTCAAAATAAATAAATCTTCGGTTACATAAGAATGAAGTGTCCATCGTTGGTCCTTGTTCATTACTGGTTCCATCACCCTATCAGTTGTAAAACGTCATCTAAGTCAATATTTCAAGATACGTGTTACATCGTTCTAATTACTAGTTTTCGCTCGAATCTGCCCCAGTTTTCTCTTCCTACGCCCCAGCGGAGTGTGAACTCAAGCGTTGCCCATCAAAGCGACTTAAACATTCAACACACAGGAGACGAAGCGTGCCTTTCAGTCAATGAGCGGCCAATTAGGTTACTTATAAACAACTCGCGTCTTAATTTGTTAATTTATTAACAAGGGCGGCGAGGCAAACCCAAGCGGAAATGGCGGGATGACTTGGACCCTTTTCTGAAGGATTGGCCGAAGATTGCCGCAGACAGAGAGGTGTGGAAATCAAGACCTCCTGCCTTTTCCCAGCAGTGGGACACTATATTTGGCTCATTATTAATAATAAATTAATCTAAAGTTGTCCCTAGGGGATGATCAACATTGTAGTGCGTGTTCTTTTACTTGGTTTCGTTCAGGAAGCAGGTCGGCTTAAGTAGCAGTTTCCCAAATCTGTTGTCTGTGATATAAAAAGAAATCCTTGATCATAACATGCCATTTTTAATTTTGAAGCTAGTTTCTCATAAAGTTGTAAGTAAATAATCGATTTTAAATACTTCAGTGGAAGGTTCCTGAAAAGCATTTCAGCCGAAATATAACCACGCTTAAGTCGTACCGCGCGCCGTGTGGACAGGCCTTTATTTCGACAGTCAGCATGCGGATCTTACTGACGCTTATTTCTAAAGAGCTTTGAAGAATTCCTAACGGAAAAAACACTGTAGACAGTTCCCTTCTGAAACTTTTCATGGAGTGCTTTCAACGAAGTTTCTTGAATCAAGCCCTGGTATGTCTTACCCGATTAGTACGTGTTACTTTTATAGATGTCGTATTAAATTGTTTTTCTGATCTTTAAATTAAGTCCTCAGGGCTGGCAAAGTATTTGCAGCCTTAGAATTCCATACTTACCGTTTGTCTTCCTTATACCATAGAAAAATAATTTTCTTTAATATACTTACCAATAAAAACAGGAATAATTGTTCGAAAGTTTGTTTTTAGGAAGTAAACAAATGATCCGATTCTAAAAGTTCTTTTACTGATAGAAAATTAAGAAAAACTTGCATGTTTATGGTTTTGAACAGAGATCTGAGACATCTAACGTATTATAGGGTAAAAAAGTGCCTTCCTTTGTCAAGTAGCATTACTGTTATTTCTATTTCTAAGATTTATAATTATCTCTCCGAAATCTTGTCCTAAACGCGGTGTTCTACTGCAAAAAACCGACCAAGCCGAAGCGCCCTCCAACGCCAAGCTTAACTTGAACTCTTAAACTATGCGTATCAGAGTGCATTTTACGCTGACATTTGGTCGGCATTTGGTATTATACTTCCAGGGCTCTTCTCAAAAGATGTCAGATGTTAGACTTGTTCGAGATGAACAAATGATTCGCAAATGAGTGCGGCTGAATTTCATTACTTTTGTTTTTAAAGGATGAAAAGTTGGATTATTCAGAACCCGCCGAATTTGATTTGAATTAATAAAATTTCAAGTTGATTTCTCATAGGGATTGTTACTATAGAGAAAATAGAAATATTAGCGATAGCTTTTGCACGATTTAAACCTGGGTCTTCAATAAAATGCTGTACAGTGTACTATTAGTCCAATGGAACCGTGACCCACCATAGAACGGTGTCACAGTGACATTATAAAACAATTTGTTTGACTCTTCTTACGACTTGAATCATAACGTCACTGTGGCAAAGTCCTATGGTGGGTCAGAGTTACATTGGGGTGATAGTATCCTACCTATGCACTAGACGAATGTTATCGTAACGTAACGTATAATTGAGGAAAACGTGTAGGATTTACGTTAGCCGGACGGCCGCCTACGTTGATTCTATGTATAAATTTAACTTCTCGAAATTTTTGTTTTGGAAAACGCCCACCTACCATAGATTGCAAATTGTGTAGGCTTATCTTTTGTCGTGTTTGGAGTTTAACACGTTTTTACATATTCGCACCTACGCTTTAGAATGTTAGTCAGTTTCATTTTAAGAAGAAAAAATAAAATATATGTGACGTTCGTAGCTCGCCCTTGCAGGAGACGGTCTGGAAACTTCTTTACACGAATAAAACAAAGTCGCTTTCCGCGCCTGTTGGTCTTTCGGTCTGTCTGTAGGTATCCGCTAATTCATCCTAAACCACGCAACGGATTTTGATGTGGTTTTCACCATCAGTGAGATAATTTTTCACTGAAGGTAAATAAATAAATAAGTAGTAGTAGGTATATATAATAAATTCTGATTTTTGTACGGATGTTACAGAAAACTGACATAACTGATGCGAAGCTCGCTCGGGTGAAATAATGTCAAATTATCCTTCCCAACGAGCGACATGAGAGTTTTAGACCTGCAGGCCTTTCGCGTAACTCACTCGCAATCACAATCGTTTTCATTTTGAAAACCGAAGGCTTTTCTGCATACAAATTGAAACCAATTGTTTTGTTTTGAAGCCGATCGCGATTGCGAGTGAGTTACGCGAAAGGCTGGATCAAAATCTTCAGAATTCTAAATTATAAAAATCTCTTTGTTGTTACAAGACCCACGTGTATTGATTTCGAGTGTTGGCCGTCAATTAATGGTGCTCATTGGTATTTGTTTGCAGGTCGAGTCGGGGCCGTCCGTCGCCATGGCAACCCTGGCTGACACAAAACCCTGAACTAGTGGGTGAGTACAGAGCCCTTGACACCTCTGATGGTTGGAAATTACATGCGTTTTTGAGGGTGTGGCACTGAAATATTGTTAACACATTTAGACAACACCTTGCCGATGTTAAACTCTGAACTAGGCACGGGGTTATTTCAGTGAGTTGGCACCTTTGGTAATATAAAATAACATACTTACATCGTATGGAATTTATTTAAAAATAAACACATTCTTGCCTTGCTTCCTCTTGAAAGGTTTTCTTTTTCATAATAACTCCATCGATTTTGCTATCATCATCATTTCAGCTGAAAGACGTCCACTGCTGGAAATAGCCCCCAATGTTCACGTTTCTTAGTCCACCTTTAGCTATATTATAAGCTACAATTCAACTTGCAAATGTACGATTAAAAGACGTTTTTATGTCTTTCAAATACGGTTAAATTTTCAATAATCTGAGAGAATGCATGCCCTAGCTCGGACGTGGATAGCAAAGGTAAACGCGTCAAACGGCGCAAATAAAATGCACCAGCTACGGTTTGTGGCCGCTTTATCGTTGGATGGATTGGTTTTCCGAGTGCTTGCACGAGTTTTGGCAAAGGTTTTATACAATTGAGGCGATGTTTACGAAAGTTGCTTTGTTGTTTAGCACTAGTGTTTTTGCTTACTACATAGTTAGGTATAGACAAAACGAGTATGCGATAGACGACAAACTCTAAAACGTGACCTTATTAAGTGTAATTTTATTTCCAGATATTTATGAAAATATACATGTATAAAAAGCGAATGCCATAAGAACACGGAACCAAGTCAGTCCTTCTATAGGTACCTACTACTGCTTAAAAGTGTTAATAGTAGATTATACATCGAGGGGATAAAGCACTGTTTTATGTCAGGGGCGCGATATTAAATCCTGAACAAATGAGGGACTCCAGATTTAACTCCCGAGCGTAGCGAGGGTGTTACGAGTTGATTCCTGAGCGAAGCGAGGGAATTAAAACGGGGTCCTGAATGCAGCGAGAGATCCAAGCTCACCCAAGACGAAAACAGCTTTATCCCAAAGCAGAATACTCTACTTTTCTCACCTTTTGTTTTATTTTCTTTGTTTTGCGTATATCGCTTGTAGTGGACAGTTCGATTTTCAAATAAGTTCTGTTTCCTGTAGGTTTCTATGAAAAAATTTTTCATACGAATTCAAATCTCATTACTAACCAGCGGGTTATAATCACTGACTTCAGGTGAGGTTTGCATGATAACATGACATGTGGTGTGAAAAACATATTATTGACGCGTTATCGCATTGTTTTTAGCTCGGTCGCCATTACTGTCAAGTAAATAAGAGCTATAGTAACGTTGACAATACGATAACATGGCATGTCAAAGGGAATACGGATTCACCGAGTAGAATAGAGTAGGCCCAGTTCGCTCACTTTCTGAATATAAGAGGCCCGTTTCACGAAGCTACAAGTTACAAATTACGAGCGGAAGTCTCTTTCTTACTCCTTTTGCTGGAAAGAGAATTCCGCTTGTAATTTGTAACTTGTAGCTTCGTGAAACGGGAGAAAGATTAATTATGCCACATTTTACCTTCACAATTTCGTTCCAAATCCATAAAGTTAATGACATAGGGCAGAAATATTTGAATTATATGTTCGTGTGAAATAATTTATTCTTTATGGAGCCATTATAAACACGTTACGTCTTGCATTAATTTGCTTGACCTCTGGGTTAGTGGCGTGGTGCGAACTTAGTGATTTGCTGACCTGGGCCTACTATTGTGCAAGTTGCGGAAAGTTTCCAAAAAGTTGGAAAAGTACTAACAAATTTCCGGAAACTTTCATTAGAAATATAGGAAATTTAAATTTAAGAAACGGAAAGTTTCAATCCCCTTACGAAATTGTGAGAAGTTTCCGAAATTTTCCTACATGAAACTTTCCGCAATTTTGGAAAGTTTCCTTTGGCACATCAGTACTTGGGCCTCTATTCCACATTGTATTAGCTCAACTTGTTTCGATATCGTAATCTGTTAACGTTATAACAGCTCTTATTCACTTGACAGTAAGATCTGTAATAACATCAACAGTATGATTTCGATATCATAGCAAGATGGACTGAACTAAAATGAATAAAGGCTTAATAATGACTTCAACTCCTTCCAATTATGATTCTGTTTTACGTTGATAACAGAAAATTACCCATATTTTCATTAATTTTGACGCGAGAAGTCGTAAATGAATTGTTAATGGATAGTTTACGATGCCATAACCATGAAAGGATAATTTAAAAAATAGTTTTCCAGCAAACGAATTATGTCTGTATTAGGGAATGCAATTTAACCGGTTATTAAACGATTTTGTATGAAAATAACCGGTTAAAACCGGTTATAACCGGTTATTTGCATTCCCTAGTCTTGTATACTCTTTTTTATACGAGAATAAAAAGAAAGCAAAACGCAGTCAATATAAAAAAAAAACAAATACAAAAGTAAACTTATCCCTTGAAGGTTTTTTTTAATGTAATAGAGAAGGCAATCTAGCGCTCAGACCACCTGATGGTAATCTGTGACACATAGACATATGCTATCTCAAGACTATCTTAAGACTGTAATCCTAAGACCGCAAATGCATTGCCTACCCTGAGGACTAAGATGGATGACCTCTATGCTGGTAATCCAACTAACCCTTAAATAAATGGCGTGGTTGGTGTTGGCCGTGGTAAAGTTAATTGAATTTTGGCTATCCAGAAACCTGGTAATAATCTTTTAACGGGATAATAAACCTTACACGGTCAGATTAGGAAGGTCAGAGAGGCCTTGTTATGAGCACTTAAAACCTGCCAAGCAGGGCTTGGAACCGGTTCCAAAAATACCGGTACTTTACCGGTATTTAAAGGTATTTTTCATTTAGGTTCGAGAGAACCGGTAAATATAAATACCGGTAATCCAAAGAACAGGTAAATACGAATACCGGTATTTGTACCTTAAAATACCGGTTCCTAATAAAGGTTCCAGCTACGTTGCCGTTTTGTGCAACAAGGTCAAGTCTCGTCGGCGGCTCGATGCTCGCGCCGCTGCTTTGGATGGTGGTGATGGTGATGATGGTGGTGGTGGAGGTGATGATGGTGATGATGGTGATGATGATGGTGATGATGGTGATGATGGTGGTGATGGTGGTGGTGTTGGTGGTGGTGGTGGTGGTGGTGGAGGTGGTGGTGATGGTGGTGATGATGGTGATGGTGATGATGGTGATGATGGTGATGGTGATGATGGTGGTGGTGGTGGTGATGATGGTGATGATGATGGTGATGATGGTGATGATGGTGGTGATGGTGATGATGGTGGTGATGGAGGTGTTGGTGGTGATGATGATGGTCATGATGAAGGAGGTGATCATCATCATCATCACCATCATCGCCATCGTCACCATTATCACCATCACCATCATCACCATCATCACCATCATCCCCATCACCACCATTACCACCAACACCTCCATCAGCACCATCACCACCATCACCACCATCATCACCATCACCATCATCACCATCATCACCATCATCACCATCATCACCACCACCACCACCACCACCACCACCACCACCACCACCACCACCACCACCACCACCACCACCACCGTCACCACCACCACCAATCACCGGTGCTCTGCTCCAAACTATTTTCACCACCACCACCACCACCACCACCACCACCAACACCACCACCACCACCACCACCACCACCGTCACCACCATCACCACCAATAGTCAAAATTTTAATCGAAATAATATTATGTTAGCGTGCCTCAAGCCGTCGACTATCGACAAGTAACCTAAATCTAACTGACCGACCATCAGGCCATTTGCCGCTTGAAACATAGGTACCATGCCTATACTATTCTGTCTTTTTTATCCCTTCCTCGCACTTATACCCACTATTACTGAATACCGGTATTTGTACCGGTATTCGAGCCTTATTGGTACCGGTATAGTACCGGTAAAATACATGTATTTCTTACAAAATACCGGTACAACGAGTACCGGTACCAAGCGTGGTACCGGTACCTAGACTGGTACAGGTTCCCCATCAAGGTCACAGTACCGGTTCTCAAAAATACCGGTATTTCAAGCCCTGCTGCCAAGTTCTACTCAGTGATAGAGATAGAGTTATTAAGCGAGTCGTATGTCTCTGTTTCTTTCACACTATTTTTTCATTAGCTATTTACAATAAAGTTGTGCCCGCTCGGTCTTTAAAGGGAGCGCTCCGATCTCGGTCAATCGGTGAAAGGTACTAGTTCGGTCTTTTAGTTCGTTTAGGTCCTTTAGCTCCGGAGCAAATTTGGAGATCTGAGCAGGACACGCTTTGAAGTAGGTACTATTGGTCTCGTTCACATCGAGTGCGCTCTTTACTCGTTCGCTCTGTTTCGCTCATACATACAACAATTGCTACTGACCTAAAGGACCGAAGACCGATTAAGATCGTTTACGAAGAACTAGTTCGTTTCGGTCCGTGACGGGAATTCATTCCTTTTAGTTCTTAGTTCCTAAGCCTAATTTACAAGCTTCTGCCCGCGACTTCGTCCGCGTAGATTTCGAATATCCTTATTCCCTTGGGAACTTTCAAATTTTCCGGGAAGGCTATCCGGGGTATAACCTATCGCCATTCCAAATCCGTCCAGCTGTTGCAGCGTGAAGCAGTAATAAACTAACACACAAACCTTCGCATTTATAATATTAGTGTGATTTAAGATTGTCAACAGTGTGTATACATTGTTTAGTGGCAAATAATAAGATGTGAACTTACTTACGGTCACACGCGTAGTTCGGTTTAAGGCCGAGCCACACCGGATGCGTGACGTGCACGTGCACGTGCGCGTTCGCTATCCACTGCGTTGTATAGTATGAATTCTCATTACGAGTGTCACTATACAACGCAGTGGAAAGCGAACGCGTATGTGCACGTGCACGTCACGCAAGCGGTGTGGCTGGGCCTTTAACTGGCCCTACGCTCAGCATTACATTGTTGGATAGCGCTTACTGTTGCCAAGCGCCTTTTGTACTTGAGTCGTCGACCGTTTTTGTATGCTACCTCTCTCCTAATTATATTTACTTAAGTAAAATTATTGTTTTCTCAGTAAGTGATTTAAGTAATCTTTTGAGAAATAATGTCTTAAACCATAACTAAGTTTAAATGTTAGCCTCTACAGGATCACCATACAATGAAATTCGTCAATGGACTATGCTGCCCTCCTAAATAAAAAGGACGCATGCGCAATTTGATAGTCAAAGTAAATTTAACCCTCTATCTTAAAAATTAAGGTCACTAATACATAAGCGGTTCTGTGAAACTTACGCCCTTTTTTTATTAGGAGGGCAGTATGAGCCTATTGTGAATATCATAGAATCAATTTTGTAAATCGTTTGTTAGTCATAATAACAAAGGAAACTATTTTTCACACCACATGCTCGGAATTGCCCAATTATATATCATGCAAACCTCACCTCAAGTAAGTCATTATAGCTATCGGCTAACCAGCGGGTTATAATGAGATTTGAATTCGCATGAAAAATTGTTCCACAGAAACCTACAGTAAAGAACTTATTAGAAAATCGAACTGGCCACTACAAGCCAAATACGAAAAGCAAAAAAAATATAACAAAAGATGAGAAAAGTAGAGTATGCTCCTTTGGGATAAAGCTGTTTACGTCTTGCCTGAATCCCTCGCTGCACTCAGGACTCCGTTTTAATTTAACTCGTAACACCTTCGCTGCGCTCGGGAGTTAAATCTGGAGTCATTTGCTCAGACTCAGGATTCAATATCGCGCCCGTGACATAAAGCAGTACTTTATCCCCTCGGTGTATAAATCTACTATTATTTCCTTTGCAATGGATATTTATTCCAATGGCTGTATTATGTGCATTTTTTGACGAGGTTAATGCTACACTTATGTATACCGGTTAGTTAAGCCCAACTCACACTTTACCGGTTTTTAGTTTGTTTTTTTAAGGGTTTGTAATATAATCGTACCAATTTTGATGCTTGTCTCCTTCACCGTTTTTACGGTACAACAAATATAAAAATAAGTTGAAAAAAAGCCTTTCTTGTATCCGCTGTAATAATAATAATAACACATATACTTAAAACAAAACCATCCGTTATCTCTTAATGTTTAAAAGATACAGCTCTGTAAAGTTAGGATACACGACAGACGGACGGACGGACAGCGTAGGAGTAATACTCGGGTCCCGTTTGTCACCCTTCGGGTACGGAACACTAATAAGCAGAGGTCGGAATAGGTAGTGCTTATTTACCTAAACTTGTTGCATCTTCATTCAATAACGTATTCCCATCTCACTCACGCATGAATGAACATGAGTCAAGTTTAGGTTATTAAGCACTACCTATTCCGACCCCTGCTAATAAGGTAGCTGTTGCCCGCAACTACGCGCATAAAATTCGTTTTATCTAGATTTATTATTTCGTATTATATAGATAAACATTTTCTTGGGGTTCAAGCTATCTCCTCTATATCTACCAAATTTCATTAAAACCGGTTCAGTAGTTAAGCTCTGAAACAAACAGACAAAGTGACTCTCGCAGTAATAATATTAATATGGATAGTTATGTCGCTTTATAAAAAAAAACTCGTGCTCATACATTTCTTAGCTCATAACAGAACCAGCATAACAATACAAGCGCTCATACGTCATGATTTCAACATCTGTATCAACATCCTTATACATAAACACACAGGAGAATAAAATACATAACAGTGGCGCTACTGTCTTCGTAAAACTGTCACAATTGTATTGAAAATTAGTTCCAATTTTAGCCACCGCGTGTCTTTTATTCGGTCGAGTACATTGTATGTAGAATGGTGGTAAACCTGTCCTAAATACTGAGGCCGTTCGGCGTCCTAGCAATGCCGTTCGGAGCACCTGTTCAAGCAATAAAACAAACTTTCCATGTGCTTAGTATGCCACATGTATTTCAATTTATTGAGGCTCTACCACACGAGTACAGTATAAACAGTAGTTCGTTTTCAAACAAAGGTATTTCGCGCGGCTTGCATTGACCGTAAGCGCCGCAAGCCATCATAAGCAGGCGCACTAAGCCGGTTTAGTCAGGGCCGCGCCGTCGCGTTTGTATGCGTGCGTATTAAGTATCGAGCCTTACACCGAGGCAACCCTAGCGCCCGGCCTCTAAAAGGCCGGAGATGATCTACTATTCTGTTTATACTATGGTATAAGCGCGACAGCCGCACAAACGCGTCGGGTGCGGCTCAATGTATGTTTGTAACCAAGTGAAAATCGTCGGTGATACGGCAATTCCGCGTAACACCAAATAAAATAAGTTGCAAAATACACCTTAGAACGTAATCAGTAAAGTACATTTTGCAACTCATTGAAGTTGTTAGTTACGAGGTATTGCAGTACCTATATCCGGCGAAATACGCGACTGAATTTAGGCGTAATAACGCATGCTTTTTACCGAGTGCTGACGAAGGAGGGTAATGTTTTTTTAACTTTATGTATGGTTCTTTGTTATCTCGTAAAAAGCTGAACCGATAGCTCGACTTCGAAAAACGAGATATCGTCAGATTCTAAAATACAACACGAATTGCAAGATTGGACCTAAACTAACATACATACAAATATAGCATGTTAAATAAAAAAGCCTTTAAAAACTCCATTATATCGTGAAAGATCTCAGCAGATACTTATTCCAAATCCTTTTTGTACGCGAAATAAACGCAGAATAAAGAAGCTTGACAGTAGCATAGTATAAACAGATCAGTATTGCATCTTAAAACAAAGTATATCGCGCTGCGGAAGATCATTCATAATTCATATTATATTGATTTGGCTAGTAATTATAAAACCAATTGTTACCTATAATGCACCACAAGCATAAGCGACAGACATTATAGATATCTCAGTGTCTCAAAACAAAACCCTACTTCTGAATATGTTTTATTAAACTCGAGCAAATATTAAATTACATACAATATTTGGTCAAAACTGGCTTTGATGTATGTAAATACGGTCAGCAGTGTTATTGGAGCGGTAACTTAAAACCGCAGCCCCGCCAAGTTCCCGCTCCGCGCACGGCCCGCTGCTTGTGTGACAACGTCTTTACTCGAGCAATATTCATCACATGATATTGTACTTCACATGTTTGTAATTTTACAAATATAACTCGGTTTTGCTTTGAAATACAAAACAATGACAAAGTTAATTTTCAATCAGGGCACAGTTCAGAAACCTTACAGAGAGTGACAGTGACAGGTCCCCGGAGGCAATGAGGTACAGAAAAAATTAATAAGTTTTATGGTTTATTCTTGCTTTTATATTTATTGTTATTGCACAAATATATTATTCTGTCTATGATAGCTTCAGAGATCTTTAAATTATAGACTTATTCAATAATGCAATAATACGCAGTACAGTCATTGTTTCGCTAAATTGGCTAAATTATGATTTTTTGATGGCGCGTTGATGAATTTCAACCAATATGATCATTTGACACGATGAAATTATTTTCCCATTGAAAATTTAACACAATCATAATGAATTAACACTAAAACGAAATATTTGCGTTGTCAAACTTTTTTATGATGGCGTCGCTTCTTATATATTTTTTTAAATGACTATGAAAACGACACTCCAACGAATTTCATTTAAAAGAGTGAATGAACGAATGGTTTCTAACGAACTGGTTTCAAACTGGGAACATTGTTACCACACAGCGACGGAACAGTGAAACCAAACGTTACTGTGTCGACTCTTCCCCAATTTTAGTCGCGGCGACGTAACAATTACGAAGCAGCGACCAAACGTGTTACTAGAATCAGTCAGTGTCTACACATAAGTTTCGACAATTTTCGTAACGGCTACCAAAAATGGCTATATGGGTTTAGTACCTTGTCACTCTAATCGCTGTGACAATTCATATACACGGCAGTTTAAACATGACATTAAATAGACAAGGTACTAAAGTGTACACATATTTATGAACTCGACTGTACCCCGGATTTCTTATTCGCAACAAACATTTTTTAGGTTCCGTAGTGAACAGGGAATCCTTATAGTTTCGCCATGTTGTATCTGTTGTGTTTTTACTCAGGGACTTTTACTACTTTTTTTTTTGTTAGTTGTAACGGGGTCGGAATTCGGAACCCTACACTGAGCATGGTCCGATATCTTATCTTATCTTACAGACGGGCCCTTTCGGATACACTTCGACCCTTTACGATCTTTTGTGCAATTACCCTCTTACAGAGTCAGCTCTTCGAATGTGCAGGTTTCCTCACGATGTTTTTCCTTCACCGTAAGAGCATCGGGTAATGCACATAAGTTAGAAAAACTCATTGGTACATGGTGACCGCGTGGGTTCGAACTCGGTGCCTTACGATCACGAGTCGATCGTCTAAGCCCCTAGGCCACCGACGCTCTCATGTCATGGTCCGATATGCTCTTGTCTGTTATTTTCAGTTTAGGTAAAATAGAGGAATTTAAATGTTTAGTAATATAGTTTATAGGCTAGATTCGACTCTGTAAAACCCATTTGCTTCTGTCATGTTATTTGTGGTTCCCCCTGATTATGCATAATTATTTGAGTCATATTTCGATATTGCATAATTTGTTTAACTCGCAGGCCTTTCGCGTAACAACACTTGCAATCGCAATCGTTTTCATTTTGAAAATCGAAGGCTTGTCTGCTTACAAAATTAAACCAATTGTTTTGTTTTGAAGCCGATCGCTATTGCGAGTGCGTTACGCGAAAGGCCTGCTGAATTGTATTTGTGCAGAAACTGTTTTCGCATAATTTGATGACTCCGAATTCTATCACGCATATCCAGTTGTAGCCGAGTTAAATAATTTGGCATAAAATAACTTACGCATAAATTAGTTTCGCAGAAAGTTAGGTTTCGCATAACCTTATTTCGCCGAATTAATAAATTGAGTTTCTTGTAGTAGCAATGATGTTTTTTGTATTGTACTTAATATAACAAATAAAGCATGATTAGTAAATATTTTTAAATTATTTAATATTAACATAACCTAATAACCTAGAGAACCAAGAGTCGCCTTATGTCCCGCCCCTATTCCGCGTAGTTTGGCGCTTCGCGACTGGACACAACTCTAACCTAACCTAAACCTATATATTTTTTCTAATTTACCTAACCTACACCCAATGTATCTATGCATTTTAGGTATTTCTCCATTTATCATTTTACTATTTAATCAAAAAATTGCGCTACTGTTGTTTCGGACATGAAACCGGACAGGATTTCGGACAATCAAAATTCTGCTTAAATAGAGATATGCTAACCAACATTATGCATGATGAAATTCTGCCATGTCAATATTATGCTAACATACTATTCGGGTAAACAACCATTCGGATAATATACTCGTAGATTTATGCCAAATAAAATTTTGGCAAGTCTAAGATTCGGCGTAAGTAAGTTATGCGAAACATGTTATGCCTACTACGTTTCGGACATTAAAAATTATGCCAAATAGATAGCACCCGTTTTTGGATTGTCAATGTTATAATTATAACTGGGTTAAATTCTTATTCGTTGCATTGAACTTTGTCCCCGGGAAATGTGACAGAGTGATTGTTTTTGTAAGTAAACTTTTATTTTGTTTGACGATGTTTGTCAATACTGATTCAAATAAAATAAGCATTAATTTGGATTTAAAAAAAAATACAACTTAAAGAAAAAAATACGATCGTGTCAGAGTGGAGAATGTCAGTGCAACGAAATAGTAGTTTACGTGACGGTTGCGTAACTCTAATTACGCAGAGTCGCGTACAATACTTTATCTACACACATATTATAAGTACTCTAAGATGGGTTCAGAAGCCGAAAGGCAAATGACCAGCATTACCTTACCTGTGGTAGTAGGTGACAGCGATGACAGCTGTAACGTAATTTTGAAATTACGTTATCGAATATTGTAAGGTTTTTGAACGCATAATAGAAGACTTATGATATTATTATGAGTGTAGATAAAAGATTTTAACCCAGCTCTCTTATTTACTTTACAGTAATGGCATCCGAATTAAAAACAATACGATAACATGTCAATGTCAATATAGGTTTTCCGAGTAGAATAAAGCCTTATGTGACTGTTAAACAAAAACAAGGGATTATGGCTTTCAAAACAATGAAGTTTCTCGAGTTTAATATTTTCATTGTTCGCCCTAATTTAAGCTTAAGTACTTAAACGTTGAACATAATTCGCGAACAGTTAAGTGACTAAAAAAAATGCGTAGATCCATTAAGCCCCTATTACCGCATTGAGTGCCACAAATTCAATATGTAGTCCATTTTATATGGAAATTAGGGAGACGGGCACAGGAAGCGTTAAGACATTCAATACAACATTTAAGAATCAGGGAGGTTGGTACTGTATTTGGTAGAAGACTCAGGTGTGCTCAATGCAAATGCTTCCAATTTATGAGACCCTGGTAGCTGCGTTTGAAAAACTAACAACGAAATCATTTTTTCTTGTTTTCTCTTATTATTCTTTATATCCTAACCTAATTATCATTGATAATAAAAATGTTTGAATGTTTGTCCCTCAATCTTTAATCAAATTTGCCCATCTCTCGACAGCAATATCTGTCACAATAATTTTAGCACTGTCTTTTTCTTTCATATGATAAGGAAATAGGAAAGTGATAGCTTTAACTGTTATATATTTCATATTAGGATTGGAAAAATTGGCCCTTTATGGGTTTGGATGAAATTTGGCACACGAGTAAGCTCCATTTGCTGAATACAAACATAGGATAATTTTTATCCCGGGGAATTTTATAGTTCTCGTGGGAAACACGATACGAATTCTACGGGGACGGAGTCGCGGGCAAGCCGCTAGTAAAACATAATTCCAGAGGAGTTAAGTGGCTTTAAAAGAAAATGCGGAGACCCATCAGCCCCTATTATCAGTATTATCGTCTTCCGTGCCCAAAACTCAAAACTGGTTCCATAGGGCTTAGGTATCAGGCAGGTTGGCACAGAAAGTATTAAAATATTCAATACCAAGAGTGTCAAATCGGGTCTATTTTCTTTAAGAATCAGGAGGTGGGCACTGGATGCGGTAAAAGGTTCAGGTGTTGTACCCGATCGCGCGACGTCATGCAAATGCCTCGAATTTATGGCCGCCTGGTAGCGACGCTTGAAAACTAATAATGGTAGGTAATTGCTTTCTGCAAGGAGTGCTCTTAGAAGCTTCTCTTAAGTCGTTGAATTATGAAGATGTCAGCCTTTGCTCTCGTGGGTGTATCAATCTGTTTCCCATACTCGATTAGAGGTTGTTAGAAGAAAGTATTCACAATATAGTACATTACTGCACAGACCGGGAAATAGGCCGTTGCGGGACGAGTAGAGTTAGCGTGGCCGAGACGCAGTCGAGGTCGCGTGTAGGAGAAGAGCGGACAATATAGAGAGATCTCTCTCCAGGCTGGTGTTATGCTTGGGGACCGAAGTCCATTAGATTAGGTATTTCGCGTAGCAATTTTTCCAATCGCGATTTTTCCCATTCGCGATTTTAGCCATTCGCTTTTTCCCCTTTCTAAATTTTTCCTGGTCGCATATTCTCCATTCTGGATCTGATTTTCCCCAGTCGCAAATTTCCCCATTGTAATTAGACCGAAATAGATAGGTAAGTTCGGGTTGTTAGTTTTGCAGCAGGCCCAAGCTAGGTATAATTATAATTTTATTACCTACGATCTATTCCAATACACTTGTCTTATTCAGTAAACACTTTTATAACCTCAAAACGCTCCCTTTTCGCCTAAAATAACAATTTTGTCATAAAATAAACCATCCATGATGTAAAATCAGGAAAATGCTGTGCAAAATGTGGTCTCTATACTCGAAAATCTAATTTAATACCAAAATCCTAACCTCAACCGGAGCACATTCGCTGTGATTACTGCGTTTTGGTTTAAGTGTAGGTATTTTTATCTATAAAACATACCCTAATATTACTGGTTACACGAGTTCTCATTCATATTATTAAGAAATAATGTTAAAATAACGAAATAATCAAGATGGGAACTGTCAGATTTTGGTCTTTAATTAGATTTTCGAGTATAGTTGCTTTATTCAGCAGAAAACGGCCATTTTAGCCAAAAGTGATGCATTTTGAGGTTATAAAACTGTTTATTAAATAAGACAAGTCAATTGGTATGGAGTATAGAAGGCTAGCTTGCTGTATTTCACGTCTTTGATCTACTACGTCTTCTCAGAATTCTTACCTAACTATTTGCTTCGGTGTTTTCGTAAAATATTTTCGTCTGAAGTGGTTACGTAACTTTTGTCTAAAGGTTGTCTAGCCCAGGGTGCTTACCAACTTAAATTCAAAACTTCGGGTGCCGAGTCCCTCTCACTCGTCACTCAAGACTAAATCGAGAGAAAGAGATGGAGCTAACGTAATTTCGAACTTCGATTTTCATAGTAGCGCCTCAGACTACTTGATGAAAAATACGGCTTCTTCTATTCTGCCCTCGTACGAAGAAAAGGCACAAGTGCAATTAATTCATAGGAGCATATTAAACTCTATATGGTTATAATAAGGTTGGAAGTGCAATACAATTCATATAGTACATGTGCCTTTTTTCTTTAAGAGGGCAGTATTATTAGTATTACTTCTTGTTAGGTACGAGGGACCTTTAATAAGAAGTGGGATACAATTAAAGGCTATTTAAACAAAATCAATGTCTGTGTATTTTTATTATTATTTGTCAAAATGATTCCCTGGACTTATAATACAAACATACATACATACCTTAACGCTTGTAATCCCAGAGTGGGGTAGGCAGAGCTACAGAATTACCAACAAATTTAAAAACTTGTTGATAATTCAGTAACCACATTTTGCACAAATAGGCTAAGATACCAGCGTAAACTCTTAATTTACCAACGAAGGTTCCTAGTTTTTTTAGAAAAAACATA
The DNA here is from genome assembly GCA_946894065.1 of Acleris literana. Classification (NCBI taxonomy): domain Eukaryota; kingdom Metazoa; phylum Arthropoda; class Insecta; order Lepidoptera; family Tortricidae; genus Acleris; species Acleris literana. The sequence goes on from OX335686.1 coordinate 16,452,652, forward strand.
CATTTTGCTCTCTGTCATTATTCATGGAGAGATCAAAGGTATATAATTGTATGTATAGTCACGGGAAAAAAAAGGTTCGTCTCTTTTCGACTCTATTTCAACGCTCTTAAGGTCCAAAACGGACGAACCTTTTCTTACCTTGACTATACCTAACGAAGTTTCGTCTAATTACATTTCCAATCTATTTTAACATAATAAAGTTATTGCGTGGGAATGTTGTTTTCCCTCAAATCGAAGGACCCGTAACGGAAGGCTTATATTTAAATCAAACTAAAATTTCATGAAAATGTATCATAACAACCAATTACTTCTTATTTCTATGAAGCTAAATTAAATTACCTATGTGACTAATTGACTTTCTAAAATACGTGTGAATTTAGATTTAAGGTGTTACATTTTTTGGAAATTACATACATACATACATACATACATAATCTCACGCCTTCGTTCCCAGAGTGGGGTAGGCAGAGCTACAGAATTACAAACATCTCTAAAAACTTGTTGATAATTCTATAACCACAATTTGCACAATTAGGCTAAGACGTTTACCAGCGTATTAGTGACAGGTTGCAAGCCCATCGCCTAACAGTACTACAAGCCTTTGTTCCCTTAGTCGTCTCTTACGACATCCACGGGAAGACATGGAGTGGCACTATTCTAACTCGGCAACCGTACGAGGCAAATTGTAAATTGTAATTGTATTTTTGTAAATTAATAAATAAATATCAGGGGACAATGTCAAATGAATTGAGCTAGTCCCAAACTAAGCTCTAGGCTTATACTATGGGTACTAGACAATGATATAAATACTTATGTAGAGAAATATATACTTAAATACATAGAAAACATCCATGACTCAGGAACAAATATTCGCGATCATCACACAAATATTTGCCCTTACCGGAATTTGAACCCAGGACCGCTTTGTAAGGGTCACTACCAACTATTTAGGCCAACGCGTCGTCAAAGTAAGATGTATATTAAACTTAATCTAATTCTGTGATTAAATAGTCTACGTTTTAAGGTAAGTAACATACAGTATTTTTTTGTGTGTTGTGACTCTCTCCCTACCAAGCTAGCGCTCTCGGGTTATATCTACATGGCAAATGTGTTTGTCATAATCCCGAATGTTGATTCGTTAGTCTTTAATGTTTCCTATGTATTTAAATACACACATAAACACTGTCTAGGGATATTATCATTCTAAGATATCTAAAAATCTACGAAAGATTTCTTGAAACATATTTATACCAAAATATACTTCATTTTATTTATTTATTTATTTAAATAGACACACCAACAATATACATGGCTTACATTTTAAAAATAAGTTACAGATGAATTTAGACTAGCCTGTATACCAATAACAGGTGTGCAACAGCGTTCACCAAAAAACAGTAAGTACTTTTTGAATAGGTAACCTAGTAAATTACCTAATAAACTAAATTTATATAAGAAAACTATTTACAATTTTTAAAATTTACCAAACGTTTTAAAACTTAACATAAAACACACTAAAAACGCTTATTACAAGGTACAACTAAATCTACTCGACATTTTCTCGCGAACGACCTGGCTGCAGCACTCTACGCCTCCATACTCCGGGCTTATCATTATATATTTTAAATTAAAACCAATGAGGATATGACGTAATAAGTAATAATAAAGAAAGTTTTTTTTAATTTTTGGATTATTTGTAAATAATGAGACATGTAGAGCCAATAACAAAAGCAGATTAAAAACTTTATTTAACTTTTTGAGTTATGTTAATAAAAGTAAAATATCCCTAGATAGTGTTGAGGTGTATAAGTCAGTCTATTAATTTATTAATATGACATAAAAAAAATATTATACAAGACAATAATTAAAAAGGTCATAAATAAATATTAAAAGCAGGCCCCTGCGGCATTGTCCCAAAGATGCTGGCAGCATTTCCTCACTGAATACTTAAACTATACGTTGAGCGAGAGAACTGCCAGCTTTTTACTGAATAAATATTTACATAACCAAGACCTCTAAATGGGGTGCTAGTGAAAAAGGGTACAAGTCGACTTAACCCGTAATAAAAAAGGGTATATACATGTACGGAGTATACTAGACTTAAACCCTTTTTCACTTGATCTTCAGAAGACTTATACCCTCTTTCACTAGGACCCCAGTATTCTAGGAGTTAAAAACCATATCGACTTTGTCCTGTTATCGAATTGCCCACGTTTTGATAGCTCTTATTTGGGATCCCCTTGACTCACCGACTCATTTGATCAAATGTATCATTTCATTGAATTTAATTTCATCGAAAGCTGATTTCTAATGAAACCTAATTGTTTTTAGGTTATCTTACGCGTGGGTTACGTAGGTTAGGTTAGGTTAGGTTAGGTTAAACCAGTGACCACCAAAAAATTATGACTTCTGCTCATGTAAATGCCTGTCGATGAAATGAAAAGGAGGGTGGGCAAATAGGGAATATGAATGTGTTTTTTTACAGCTTCAATAAAGCTGATTCATGTAACAAACACGTGAGAAAAAACATTTATAAGCCAACAAAGATTTGTTCCTATCTCTTTCTAGCAAAACAAAATTTATATAGCCGAACTGTACGATGACGTCACCGATGCACATCGGATCTCTCTGTCTAATTAGCAGGTTAAAATGCTTGTATCATCCGTATTTCTTGACCGATTTTAATTTTAATTTCACTTTTGGTGATCTCTTTTACGGTACTTTCATATATTGTTGAGAAATGCGATTTAAAAAATTCATGCATAGATGCATACGCCTTATTGGCCTATATGACCAATAAGGACAAGCGGTATTTCACTGGATATTTAATTCTAAGTTGTAAAACTATTACTATGGCATGTAGTTCGAAATCTTTGTGTGAAATAAGTTATCGCAACGCAAATACGACGGTATTTCATAGTAATTATGCTAAAGTCGTCTATGTAGGCGTCTCGATGTTCCAGATAAAAAAAAAAACTCACAGTTATGTGAGGTTTCCCGCTACACAAAATCGTTCTAAAATTAAAAAGGATATCCGCTGATATAATGCTTATTGTTATTGGTTTCTAGGCCAGCGTTCATACATTTTTGCCCATTCTCCTTTGGCGAAGTAAAACATTATATGAAATGACTTTTGGTAATTCAAGGGTAAATCCTCTTATTTACTTGACAGTAATGGCGGCCGAGTTAAAAACAATACCTTAGCAGGTTAAAGACGATATGGTTTTTACCGCCTGAGATAGAGGCCCTGATATGAGATAAGACAAGACAAGACCTTATTTCCCATATGTTTACTGCCCTGTGCTGCTCAAAATTGATATAAAACTAATTAAAATAAATTTAATACCTTTAAATTTGTCATTTTCATCCCCACATATCATTAAAAAAAACAGATCCCGGGTAAGGACCATAAAGTTGGCCACGCTAACTCACTCAATTAAATTTTCTATGAAACTTTTCCGATGTGACACGAAAATTAGACATACAATTGTAGGTATACTTTTCGTCGCACAACGGAACGTTTTTCGACTTCGTTGTTTGTATGGTTAACTGTGCTTAACTGTGGTCCAACTTTTTGGTCCTCACCCTCCCAAGGAAATAACAATAAAAGCCTACGCGGGTAAAGTCCAGAGAGCCCTGCCAAGATGCATAGCGCTAACTAACGTTTCTATTCGTTTCGTTTTTAAACCAATCGCGTCACTGATAGATCACGTGACTTTTCGTATCACGTCATCTACCAGTGACGCGATTGGTTTAAAAACGAATCGAATATTTACTTAATAAAAAAAGAAAAATATAATGTTATAATGTTAATAAACTATTCTCAACAAAACGTAGAACTCATGTATACTCTTAACTGATAAAATCTTTGATTAATTTAAGATTACAAGTTAAGATTAATAATGTATTTGTTTATTGTGTAAGAAATAAACAGAGTTTTTTTTTTTTAATAGAAACGTTAGTTAGCGCAATGCATCTTGGCAGGGCCCTCTATCAAAATACTAGCAAATAATATCTTCACTGTATATATAAAATTCTAAACTGATTGTTGATTATCAACGCACAGCCCAAACCGCTGGAGCTAGAGACTTTAAATTTTACACATGTACTCGTACCATACACAGTTACACAGTGTAGAGTTTTTGGAAATTTATTCCCCAAGGGGTTAAAACAGGGGGATACTATTAACACGTGTACAAAATCGCGGGCATTTTCTATTTTATTTATAAGTCCGAAGCTCCAAACAAATATCCTCTGAACAAACTCTTAAGCGAACCAAGGACCTAAGATCAATCACAATACAGAAGAAGCGCAACTCGCCGTCTCGCTCCCGCACCGGTCCTACACAGCATCCGTATCGATCCTTCCCGTGACCTTGGCCTTAGGAGGGGTAAACAGCCTGACCTTGTAGGGGGGAAGGCACGTTTTCCGTAAACGTGAGGGTAGATTACCGCACGAAGGACTAATACAATATTGCACACCACAGAGAGAATTAAAAAAAAAGCGTTTTTTATGTATCATGGCAAACAATGCTAGATGCCCGCTTGAGCGGGCTAATGCATCGTCCTGATAGAACGCGAATTCGCGATCATCGCAAGCTCGCGCGAATTATATTCGCGATCAAACATACTGTTCTTGAAAAGGTGTCCTAATTGGTATTCGCGAATGCGGCTTAGAACACGAATAAAATTCGCGCGAATTTGTTATGATCGCGCCGCATTCGCGTTCCTTGTTTTTATTGTTGTTATGGATAATTAAATTTAATATATTAATTTTATGTTGTATTTCGAGACCGTGTTACGAGTACATATTTGCATGTGTAAATAATAATAATAATAATAAAGTTTATTTCATTTAGTCATGTTAGTTTTGCAGAAGGCCCGAAGGGCCATAACACCCAGAAATTAGAGCTTTTGAATTGAGAAAACATGCAAGTGGGGAAAACCTAATATGGGGTGAAAAAAAACAATGGGAAGAAATACGATTGGAGTAAAAATAAAATAGGGAAAAATGCGAATGGAAAGTTTGATGGAAAGTCAGTTAGGGTAACCGATCTATGTACTCCTAAAAACCACTCCTATTAAATACACTTTATTAATAAAAACCGTGTTTGTTTCGGTCCAACCGTTTTGGAGCTACATTGCCACAGACAAACAAAGATACACACATTAAACTTATAGCAAGATCGGGTTGTGATTGCGTAGGAAGACGGTTAAAATTACCCTCTTTGATCAACATAGGTCCTGACTCTGGCATTTCATTAGGCATAGCGATAAGGGTAAATAAACAACATTACATTTTGTGTCCCTAAAATATTATAAGCTCAAGATCCTTCTAAGTCTGCTCTCAAATTGTAAATTTATTGTTAAACGCGTCAGGTAAGCCTTTGTAATGACAACAGATAATAACCGATTCTCTTTACCTTGCCAGTCTTACCACCTTACTGTAATCATGTTGTATAACTTAATTTGTTTATGGTTTTTACTGGCTCTTAGGACATTATTAATATACACAGTGCGTTACCGGCGTGCGGGCATTTATTAAAACTGCTGATAATATGTTGCTTTAGCAATTGTTTGCAAGTATTATCAATTATGTTTAATTGTGGTTATAGAATTATCAACAAGTTTTTAGAGATGTTTGTAATTCTGTAGCTCTGCCTACCCCGCTCTGGGAACGAAGGCGTGAGATTATGTATGTATGTATTATCAATTAAAAAATAATTAAAATAACTTCTCAATTAATTTTCCTAGATACTGTCCATTTTTAATGTAGTGCATGTGCTGCGTGTTCGTCGTTATCAGTATCGCAGTTGCTGAGTACAAGGCATGTCGTGGTACGGGGGCAAATCATAATAATCAAGGTATCCGTCGACTGTCATTTACACTTGTCAAATTGCTGTGCTTTACATTGCTGGCAATTAAAATTTTGTTAGAAAGTTAACAAAGGCTGAAAATTTGTTCATTAATAAATTAATGTCATGGTTACGTTAGAGATATACGTTATTTTAACCTCCTTTGAAAAAATACCGGGTGCTGGTAACACACGTATGGTGACCGATTGATACGCGACAAACGTTACGCAAACGTATCGTTTCGCAGAATTTTTATTTCGCAGCAAGCTAATTTCAGCTTGTTTTCAGATTATCTCATGCTGGGTTATGTGGGTTAGGTTAGGTTAAACCTGTGACCACCAAAAAATAATCTGTTAACAATAAGGTTTCAGCAGAATTAGCTTTCTGCGAAACGATACGTTTGCGTTACGTTTGTCGGCGAATCATTAGGTAACCCACTGTATATATAATCATCATCATCATCATCATCATTTCAGCCTATTGCAGTCCACTGCTGGACGTAAGCCTCCCCCAGGGTTCGCCACAAGGCCCGATCTCCCGTTTTCGCCATCCAGTCACCACCAGCCACTTTTTTAGCCGGCAGAGTAGAATAGCATCACCCCATTTCTTCCCGTGGGCATCGTAGAAGGCGAGCAAGGGACCATCCGAGAGGTGGGCAGCAGCGCCTCTCGTATAGACAACACAGTCCAAATAATTACACTGCGGTCACCAACCCGCCTGCCCAGCGTGGTGACTACGGGCAATACCCCCCAGAAATATATATATAATAATAAAATAAAATGGAATGTCAAGAACTAGTCCTGAACTAAGGTGGCTTGTATAGGTAGGTATTCAACAACTTTAATAACATTGTTCAGCACTTATAGAACCCTGTCATAATGACAGCGTCAAGTCTAAAGAAATAAATTAAGTCAAAATTAACGATTGTCTTTCTGCGACAGGGTTTTATAGTTGCTCAACAATTAAAGTTGTTGACCGTACTATCGGTACAAGACATCGATAAACATACTTATAAACGTGGAGTAACCGTGGAGTAGCTAAACCATGCTTTGTCCTTATCTGTCAAATTCAAATGTCACAAATTACAAATAAGGACACAGCATTGCATGGACTTGACAGACGCGCGTGGAACTAACCCCATGAGCTTCTGTTTAGTCCACCAGAGTAAATCTCTTTAACCGAACAATTGTCCTCGCGTGTGATATCCATGGACTTGTTTCTCTAATAAGTCCATGGTGATTGTCTAAAACTAGATACTGGTGAAATACACCTTACTAAACACAAGGAGTGAAAGCCATTAATTAAGAAAAAAAAACCATTGCATAAGCTAACCCACGGTTACTCCACGTTTATTAGTAAGGGGGTTAAAGTTTTGTGGGATTAAAATGGCCATTAATATTAGCTCAATCAAAACAAGCCAACCGGAAAGTCGTTAGGTAACTGGGTTGCACTGGTGCAAGGGTAATGCAGGGTCGGGTCCCGACATTGACCTAAATGTGGCTCCCGCCGGGATTGCTGCCAATATTCCTGCGACCCAGGCTTTGTCTCGGTTATCAACTTTTTAATGTTACCTTTCTTTATCATCATAATAAATATCAGAGGACAGTCTCACACAAATTAGTCCCAAACTAAGCTCTAGGCTTGTAGGTACAGTCAAGGAATTTAAATTGTGACCCACCTTAGGTCCAAAGTCAATCTGACATTCTATAGCAATAAGGTTGAGTTTCCTGTCAATTACAAATGACTTGACATCTCTATTGACAATGACATCTTCAAGCAGATTTTCTTTGAATAGGGTAGCAAATTAACTTCCGTGACCGTACTATGGGTTCTAGACAACGATATAAATACTTATATAGATAAATAAATACTTAAATACATAGAAAACATCCAAGACTCAGAAACAAATATTCGCGCTCATCACACAAATATCTGCCCTTACCGGGATTTGAACCCAGGACCGCTAGCTTCGTAGGCAGGGTCACTACCAACTAGGCTAGCGCGTTGTCAGATGTACATAGAAGCGAATCAACACAGCTCATTACAAATCAGAAATATGGCAAATTATTGACAGTCGATCCAATTACAGACGTCTACCATGAAGCTAATTAATAATACTTTGATCATACGCATACATATTAATAAACAACAAAAAACAGTGATTGTGTGCAAAACGATCGCAATTGCCATTTACGCAGGTATTGTTACGTTCTTTCAATTTATTTCTGAATCATTATTCATTATCTATGATTCAGAGGGCCCTGCAAAGATGCACTACGCTAACTAACGTTTCTATTCGATTCGTTTTTAAACCAATCGCGTCACTGGGAGATGACGTGATACGAAACGCGATTGGTTATCTTTGCAGGGCCCTCTGAATCGATGATCGATAGATTTACCGTTATTACGAAACTCCGCTGCGATTTGAGTCTAATCTACTTTATCTAAATCCGAAAGTCTTTTTCCTTAGGTAATGATGGCCCAACTACATTCATGGGTGTTAGGGTCAGGTCCTTGTGCAGGGTCCGTCCGGATTGCTACCATCTCACCATCTAATCCAAGCCAAGCAGCAGTGTTCGCATTATTGTGTTCCAGTGTGGGGATAAAACAATCGGTGAAATTACTAGCATAGCACTCCAACTTTGTAGCAACGCTTTTGCAGACTAAAGATTACAGTCTTGAGAATGCAAGTGTCTATGGGTCTCAGATACCTACCATTGCACTTACAATACAATACATAACCCTTTATTGTACACCAAACAAAAACATAAATAGAACAGGTAAACAACAGGCGGTCTTATCGCTAATTAAAGATCTCTTCCAGACTACCTTAGTAGGGATATGGCGTAAAATTACCTTTTTCTTGCCTGTGCATTCTCTATGGCATAAGAAAACGTATTAAAAGTGTTTGTTTGTCCGCAGGCTGGGAGGCGGATGTCGGCCGGTGGCGCGGGGCTGATGTCGTGCGTGCGCGAGGGCTCCCTGGAGCCTCCTTACCGGCCGCCTGCGCACTCCGACTCGCACAACCATGGTCAGTACCACAGTAGATCATCTTCATACAAAGATACATCGCGCGGTTTGTAAGACTGTCGGGGACTGAGCCAGTGGGCTATGCCGCAGCGTAGTCGCGTTCGGACTTTCGGAGGTGTAGGTAATCAATAATACGTTTGAACTCTAGGTGCTCAAGCGTAGGTACGCCGTACGTGGGTAAAAATAACCATAGGGCCGAGTTGAACTGTGTCTATGAGTCCCAGACCCCACTTACCATCAAGTGGACTCTGTACATGCTTGCCTTCTCCTTGCCATAAAAAAAAAAGTTCATTACAAATGTATTTCTTACCGCAGAGAACACACGGTTAATAATTTACCCACTACAATGGGAAACTATAAGAATTCATTTGGTGGTGGTGCCAACTTGAGAGTACACTTAGAGATTGTAGGACGTGGTGCAGGTCCCTCCGAATAGCTTTCACTATTTTGATTGGCAACTTGCCACTACTTACTACTTACTTGTAAATGCTTAAAACCAATGAATAAATAGAATTGAATTGCCAAAAAAATGTTCGCACTTTTGTGTTTCGGCCGATGAGATTTTATTAGCATAGTGGCATTTTATCTTGGTCATCAGGGTTGGCAACGAATTTTAAAGTCAAGAGTCACTTACGATCAGGTGATCTGTATGCCCGTTTACCTTCGCAACGCTATAAAAATACTTAAAATCGCCTTATAAGTTGTTGTTTATTATTCCAGGCGAAGGCCGCACAGGCCGGTTCCTGCGTGGGCTCCGACGCATGTTCAAGCGGCGCGGGAGTGGAACTCGTGCCGACGCGTCCCCCGACCCCCGCAGCAGCTCCACGGGCGAGCTACTGTCGGCCGAGCGGCAGGCGCGGAGGAAGTAAGTATACTAAGAAAGACTAGAAATTAAGTTAAGTATAGTTAAATTGTAAAGGGTGTCTCATCATTTCGTTGAAGTAAATTCCGATTATTTATTTGGTTCATCGTGTTGCCTATTTATATGTGGCAACGAAACGTGCGATGGATGCAAAAAATATTTATACCTACGCACTGAGTGGACCACTTATTTAAGCTCGTCAACTATAAAAATCATTCAAGTGCTTGAAGAAATTTGTTAGCGGCTGATGTTAAAACCGTGGCAACGCCTGATTAAAAAGTAGGAGCAATAACTAACCATCTGGACACGCACAAATAATGCTAGGAACATCAGGCATTTCGCACTCGCAACGCGTCAGCAATATCAATAATATTTAAGTTAACACTAGAAACTTAATAGAATCCGACCATTGAGTATCATTTTTAAAGAATGTTACTTATATGTATAAAGAATGACAGACTGTTGACTTTCTTGCGGCGCTTCTTCTCTGCAGGATATCCTATTAAAAAGCGCTAGTAGATCTTTGACGTGTATAAGTGCCTTTAGTATAAAACAAAGTAAGGTCTGTTCATTCTTACTTGGCTTATATAGTAAACAACTTTTTAACCTCAAAATGAACCTTTTTAGGCTAAAACAGCCATTATAAACAAAATAAAGCAATCACAGACAATACATTAGCCAAGTGAAGTCTATAATGTTTATTCAGTTTACTTTATTTACGATAAAAGAGCTGTTTTAGCCAAAAATGGTTCATTTTGAGATTAGAAAGTTGTTTACTATATAAGACAAGTAAGAATGAACAGACCTTAGCTTCCCGCTGTCTGTTCCTCTGTATGTACGCTTAGAGCCCTTTCACACTAGCGTTTTTGCCGGCGGTTTCTCGGCGGAGTGGGAACGCGACCGGAACGCTGTGAGCACGCGACCGGAACGCAGCGTGATTTTAATAAGAATTGCAACACGCGGCGTGCACGCCGCCGTTCCGCGGCGGTTAAAAATCGCGATGGGCACGCCGCGTGTTGCAGTTCTTATTAAAATCACGCAGCGTTCCGGTCGCGTGCTCGCAGCGTTACGGTCGCGTTCCCGCTCCGCCGGGAAACCGCCGGCGAAAACGCTAGTGTGAAAGGGCTCTTAGAGCTTTAAAGCTCCGCAAAGGATTTTAATCAACGGTCCGGTCCGGTAACCCCTTCAAGGGGTTTTGAAAGGGTTTTTGAAAGGGTTACAAAGGGTTAAACCCTTTCAAAAACCCCTTGAAGGGGTTACCGGACCGGTCCCTGATTTTAATGCAGTTTTCATCAATATTGAATGATTCAAGAGGAACTTACAATAAATTCTGGTTTATGTGCGGATTTTAGATAATAGTCACATAACGCGAAGCGAATCGAGGGCGGGATATTTTTGCTGCAGTGCCGGATACAACCGAAGGGGTGAAACTTAGGGTCTCCCCATACATATCGAAGCGGAATCGGTTTAAGCCGGTAAGAAAAAGTTTTATGTCCATGCAATAAGAGCGAAAACGACGTCGTTCCGTTCGCAACGCCGAGCCGAGCCGAGCGACGTCGTTTTCGCTCTTATTGCATGGACATAAAACTTTTTCTTACCGGCTCAAGCCGATTCCGCGTCGATAGGTCTGGGGAGACCCTTATACCTTCCTCATCAAACAGATAGAATGTGTATGATAAGAAACCTTGTTCATTACAGAGAGGGCGCTTACGGCAGTGGCCTGTCGGTGTCCCACGACTCAGTCTTCACGGGAGAGCGGTCCGGAGACGAGTCCAGCGACGAGAGGCCCACGCCGCACCTGACTAGTTCCCACCGGGTACGTACTATATCCACTGTTTCTTATGTTGCACAGGTCATATGTAAATGGTAGTTTGTGCGCATTGTAGATATAGGTAGTAGGTTGGTCACATAATGTCGTTGTTGACATAATTATTGAAGGTCATAATTTTTATACTGCGGGAACCATAAACTCTTCAAATATCTAACTCGTTGACAAGGCTAGGTTAGGTTAGGTTTGATTTATAAAAATCTTGAAATAGTAAAAGTTAGCGATAAATATGACTGACCCCCTGGTATAAAAATAATGTAATCCGCTATCTATAAATATTGCTATCCCCATTTTACCCTTAAACCGCCGGTTTGCGTTGTTGTGTTTCAATGTGGGATTGAGGCAATTCATTTTAGTCCTTATGTAGGTAGTCTTGAGATTGCAAAACTCCAGAGCGGAGCCCACTTCTCAGAAGTGTGCTCGTTTGCCTTCTCCATGCAGAACGGCGTGTCTCTAATAAATAATAAAATTAATAAATATCAAGGACAAAACACACAAATTGACCTAGCCTAGTGAAATCAGTTAAAAGATCAGTCAAAAGACTGCGGAGGACATAGCACTGAAATATGCGACAGCTAGACTCAGATCTTTTAATATCAGTCGAAAAACTAGGTGTATGCATGTAAGTTTTAGATTTTTACATAAACTTTAACAAGGTACAAAAGCAGTCGTTAACTTGTAATGTTGACCTTTTTAACTAACATACTTGTTCTGTAACCACAAAGGAGGAGAATTTACTAATTATCCTCAAATGAAGCGCATTTGTAAATACAATATTATGTCCACGTTCCTCTATTGAACCACAACACGAAAACTACCACCATAAGCTTACCTGTCTGATCAGCCTTCTTCGTGCCAAATAAAAACCTACAGCCTGTGTCAATTGAAATTGGCAAAGATGTACACAAATTAGTACTATTTGATACATGGGTCTATATTGACTGACATAATTATTTTTAGTCATAATGTGCTTTAGGTCGTCATAATCATCGCAATGACTTGCGATGATTATAACGTGGTTTTTTAAAGAAACTGTTACTTTTTCAGCATTTTTATAAATCAAACCTAACCTAACCTAGCCTTGTCTACACGTTAGATATTTCAGAACTTCTGAAAAGTATACAGATTCAGCGATATAAAAAATTTATGACTATCAAAAATTATGTCAACAATTACATTATGACCAATAAAATTATGGGAAACAAAGGGCTCCCTTGATTCATACCTAACCTCAAATATTCATCAAGCGTATTTTAAAATTACGTATAATTAATAACTAATTTAGTTATTTAATCTTAAACTTAATGTGAGAGTAAATATGAAGTACATAAATCATTGCTACGACCTCATTTTAACTTTAAAAAGCAAGTGGTCATCGAGTAATCATGGTAAATTGGTACGTTTGGTTGTGTTTACATCTTTGTCAATTTCAATTGGCATAGACTATAGGCATCTTCTTCTCCTTATAGTGCCTCTCCAACGAGTGAAGGTTGGCAGTCAGCTCCGCATGTTTTTCTCAGTCTTTAGCGAGGTTGAAAAGCTCCGCTGCACTTGTGACTCCAGTCCATTCCCGAATGTTTCGCAGCCACGATTTCTTTCTACGCCCGACAGCTCTTTTTCCAGCAATTTTGCCCATCATCATTAATTGCAGAAGTTCATATTGGCACATTGCACGACCTTGAAGTTGCTGAGTATTGACATTGTTGTCAGCAGTAAAACAATGCTAAACTTATTTGTTGCGTGTGAAGGAATAGTAATAACAGCATTGTTTGACTACTGTCAATATTATCCATATTCAGAAACTTCATGATTGTGCATGGCGACTTCTTATCGCCCGGGCGCTATAGTATAGAATTTCTGTGCTGTGCTGTGAATTCTAGAACCACCAAATCGTGTCTTGCCCTTTTGAAAACTCATACGAGTACAACTATCAGGCCAGGAGTACCGTAAACCGACGCACGTGTATGTAGTATGAGTGTGGAGGAAGCGAGGGAACTTTTTCTGGATCATAGCAAGTGGAAGGAAGCGGTGTCTGCCTACCCCTACGAGAAGGAGGCGTGATTGTATGTATGTATACAACTATGACCTCAACATCAAAAGTTTAGTGTGACAAGACGCTTAAGCTCAATATTGTCTTCGGTGTACTACACGTATAGTCACCTGCGAAAATAAGATAGCATCCAAAGTTCCAAAAATATGTACACACGACTTGATTGTTGGAAGATTAAGGTCAGGTCAGGTTGGATATATGTTCAGGCTTCCATTTATTGTAGTTACCTGTCACTATGTTTAAGAATATTTAACATATAATTTTAATCTCACATTAGTGTTATGCGGTAAATATGGCTATATTCTTTACCTAAATTTGAGGTGGCAACACTGAGTTTTCTCTCTTCCACCTACCTAGATGTTGAAAACAGCGCATGTAAAAAATTCTGTCTGAAGCTTGATCAAGTTTCATTCATTATTAACAACTGGGTTTTATTTAACACACTAAGTACCGATTTCACCATAAAATGTTAACCACTTAACAGACGATTAGAGCGTTGACAGTTGTCAAAATGTATGAACTAACAGTCGATTAACATTGATTTAATTTAACATCGTTTGGTGAAATTGGTGCTAAGTATATACAGATCATTGAGCTATGCATCTAACTAGATGATTTAAGCAGCATCTATCTGCGAACTACTGCAACTATTACATATGAGTAAACAGCATTAAGGATATCAGCAATAACGAAAATGAAAGTCAATGTTTACCTAAATTTAAATATCCCTTGTCATTTCAACAAACAGAAAGTCATGACTTCGAGTGACATGACTCTTCGGCTGATTTATTACAAGTATTTTGTTGAGTATTACATACATTTAAAGTATTATCTTCTAAGTATTTTCCGTCTTTTCACTTTAACTTGTTCCGCTTGACGTTACCCAACTCTTGATTAAAAACAGAACTAGAGGTATTCCTATGTAGGAAGACTATCATGTCGGGGCGCCAAAATATTATAAGAGTACTTCTGAGTCTTTAACGTGTTATGGTATTGTATTTAACTCGGCCGTCATTGGTGTCAAGTAAATAAGTTATCAAAACGTAGAATCTTTGCCCTTCGCTATCATGACGTTATAATGGTGACGTTATAAAGTAATTGGTGATCCCTTGTTTGATAAAAAAAAAACAGGGCACAATCTCACACAAACTGACCTAGTCCCAAACTAAGCTCTAGGCTTGTACTATGGGTACTAGACAACGATATAAATACGTATATAGAGAATTCAATACTTGTATACATAGAAAACATCCAAGACTCAGAAACAAATACTCATACTCATCACATAAATATTTGCCCATACCAGGAATCGAACCTGGGACCGCTAGCTTCGTAGGCAGGGTCACTACCAACTATGCTAACGCGTCGTCAAAAATAACCCCTTCAGTCCCTCTTCGTCTGGAGGGCCACATCAATAAGTGCATTGCCTGCACTGAGCTTGCAAATTGGCCGGGCAATATGTCTAATTAAATACATTCTATTTCTGCCCTCACACGTCAAAAGGCGGTAACTCAAATTCAATAGCCAAAGCATATTCGATCTTCTTCAGTTAGTAATGAGGTTGCACTTGCTACAGGAGTTTTGTCTGAGATACCGCCATTTGTCTTATAGATTTGCGGAACGAAGTTATTGCGCGGAATCTGATTGGCTGGTTTCAGTTTAAGTTTGAACATGATAGTTATATTCTTGGTTTACGAGTATTTGAAAAAGTCTGTACTGTTATTCAAAAGTACCAGCGCGCGACTTCGACAGCGTACTAGTGTTGGACGCACTTTTAGCTGACAGGCACCAGTAATGGACACTTAACTCTTAATTCAAATTTTCGACGGTCGTAAATAGATTTTTGCAAAACAAATGAATAACCCTTACCTTCTGTAAAATAAGAATCAAGTGTTCATCGTTGATCTTTGTCCATTACTGGTTCCGTCACCCTAATTTTATAATTGTTTTTCAATAATTAGCATTCTGCACGGTAGGTATTTATTATTTGATTCAAATCAAATAGTAATCCATCTAATAAGTTATTCAATATGTTTAGTACCAATTTCACCAAACGATGTTAAGTAGTAATCAATGTTAATCTATTGTTAGTTCATATATTTTGACAGCTGTTAACATTCTAATCGTCTGTTAAATGGTTGGTGAAATTCGACATTAATCTCAAAGGATTATATTTAAATAGCGACCTGCTGTCGCTTTGCTTCGGTTTATGTGAGTTTTCTGCAATTCCCGTACGAAAACCAGAATGTATTTTACATATAAACCTTCCTCTTGAATCACTCTATCTATTGCTGAAAACTACATTAAAATCCGTTGCGTAGTTTAAAAGATCTAAGCGAAGCGAGCGACTTTGTTTTATACTATGTAAAGATAAAGATTTTTCTCAAACACGCTCGGAAAGGACGGTTTTCCGATTGAAATACAAGGACGGAAAATGCCTCTTTTTACTCCTAGGAGTAAAAAAACCATATGAAAATACTTTCCGTCCATGTCCATATTGTTTTTTAAAAGTTCTCTCTATTGCGTATAAAATCGAAAGGACCATGAAAAAAATCCCGTACACCCAATTTGTGGGGGCGCCGGCTGGGCTCTGCGGAGCGGCGGCGACGGGCGGCGCTCGTTGTGCGTGAAACTATCTTAACTAATACTCGTATGACGCAAACAAACATTCTCTCCGAATTTGTCAAAGGTTTTTAAAAATACTTATAATCATGTATTTGTATCATTTCCTCGCATTGTTTGAGAAAAGCATTATGTATACCTCAGCGGACACAAGGATTTCCTGACTCGTATTTTAGCAGGCCTCGCTGTTGCTCGGCCTGCTAACCACCTCGTCAGGAAATCCCTCACTTTCCGCGCCTAGGCAACAATGTAATATTATTCGTAGCAACGGGCAAATGACGAGAAAAAGTAACTTAAGAGGAATGCAAAGTTACATCATTTTGTTTGAAAAAATTCAGTTTTATAATCCTCTTAAACCATTTAAAAAGAGGGAGGTTTCAAATTCGTCGCGTTTTTATTTTGTTGCCAGTAATGGCAACCGAGTAAACAATGTTTTTGCAATACGGGAAAAACGAAGTGAATGAAAGGCCCTACTTTGTAATCTTATTACACCCCTCTATGTGCGTAGGGGTTAATTGTATGAATAGGTTATGTATGAATATGACCGGATATTCAAACATTTCAATAACGGATCTGTTCAGTTCTACATTTACACAATTCACGCATGCGTTTATGTAAATACTCGTGGGTATGTTTCAACGGAAAAAAATGAATAAGGAAAAACTGTTGCAATGGTAAGCTATACGTTTACCTTTTAATATTGTCCTTTGCGTTATTAAAATAAATTAAATATTGTGCTTTGTTCTTAAGTTATGACGCTAGTTTGGTTTATTTTATTAGCTTTTTATTAAAAATCACCTTGCTATCTGTATATATAAAAGGCAAACCTGACTCACTGACTTAGAAATCAACGCACAGCCGAAACTACTGTACCTAGAAGCTTGAAATTTGGTACAGGGGTTCCTTTCATGATGTAAGTGAGCACTAAGAAAATATTTTGAAAATTCATCCCCTAAGGGGTTAAAATAGAGGGAGTAGCGGGAAATTCTACGCGTACGAAGTCGCGGGCGTCCCCTAGTATTTTATAAAGCTTGCTTGTAAAAGAAGGTAAGTCGACGCTCAGTATATTTTACTTTTATTGGATTAAACTATGCTCTAAATAAACTAAGAGTAAATATCGGTTAGCAACAATTTAAAAACTCGTTCCTTGGTCAAACAGTGTATAATAAATCGTCAGTAAGGAACGACTTATGTCCGGTTCCTATATTCAAACCGCGGCTAGAAAAAGCTTACTTTAGACTAATATTTAACACATTTTCTATTGTTAAATGTGAAATTTTAAGCCTTATTTGTCCGCGGTTAGAATATAGGAACCCGACATTAATCGTCATGAACTGTAGGTCTGTTATGTAGACGAAATACCAGCCGCCATTAGGGTCGCTTTTATCGCGGTGGATAAAGCATCCGTCACTCTCGCACTTATATACTGGTCAGAAAGTGACATGTTTTATTCACATCGATAAACACGCAGTTATAAATTTAACCTACGGAGTTATACTCGAAAATCTAATTTAAGACCAAAATCCTAACCTCAAACGGCGCACATTCGCTGTGATTAGTGCATTGTGGTTTAAGTTTAGGTATTTTTATCAATAAAACTTACACGAGTTCTCATTCATATTTTTATGCAATAATGTTAAAGTAACGAAATAATCAAGATGGGAACTGTCAGATTTTGGTCTTTAATTAGATTTTCGAGTATAGAAAATTAATGCTAAAACTATTTCCTGCCCTCTATGCTTTGAACTAGTTAAAGCAAAAACTTTCGAAAACCTTTCAACTGAAACAGAGTTATCTCTCACTGCAATAAAGCTGTAAAGGAGCTTTTAAAAGCTTCCCGGGGCTTTGTGCGACGCATGCAAATGTGGCGATTTGCATCGAGTAAAGAGATCAATTAGTCCAGTGAACTTTATAACACTGAAATGCTAATGAGTCTGTTGATACTGGCCGTACGTATTCCAGGAATATGCAGGGCGAGTGGTTATGTGACGCATTTCTTTGAGGAGCGTATTAACTATTTTTGTATGGAATTAACCGGTTAAAACCGGTTATAATCGATTATTTGCATTCCCTATCTCTAATTCTACTTCGTTATATCATATTGCCTTTGACAAGTTATCGTATTGTTCTTAAGTCGGCCGTCGAACGTTAACCATACAATAACATGTCAAAAACAATATGGTTTTACCCGGTAAAATAGTGGCCCAGTTCATACATACATAAACTCACGCCTTCATTCCCAGAGTGGGGTAGTCAGAGCTACAGAATTACCAACAACTCTAAAAACTTGTTGATAATTCTGTAACCACATTTTGCACAATGAGGCTAAGATGTTTGACCAGTGTATTAGTGACGGGTTGCAAGCCCATCGCCTAACAGTACTACAAGCCTTTATTCCCTTAGTCGCCTCTGGCGACATCCACGGGAAGACATGGAGTGGCACTATTCTAACCCGGCAACCACACGGGAGCATTTGCAGTTTTTTAGGATTTTTATGTCATGTAATTACCATAATAATAGTATTATCAACTTTTCACCCTACCAATATGTTGAAAATTAAACCGATACCGATTTTCATGAAGCTTAGCTCACAACTACTACCACATTTACACCCGTTAAAAACGCATTGAACTTGTTCCATGTTGGGCATATACTCGTACAAAGATTAAAAAACATGGCAGTTATTATACCGGTAGTTAAAGAGTATATTTAAATAAAATATCGTCTACGCATATGCCCAGTTGGTTTGAGTCATAGAGACAAACGATCAATCGCTATACTTACACTTATAGCAAATTTTATAGCTCACTTTAGCATGATTCAGAACACATTGGCTACCAGCTGCGAGATCCACGCAGTGCCCCGGACTCCACAACGAGTACAATATGAAGCTAAACCAAACAGGCTGGCATTGTTTGAGTTAATTATATGATGGTTAATGGATATCTTTATCGTAATAGTGATTAACTGGAAGTACCTAATCGCTGGACTCTTCTAATTACAGAATTTCTTCGAATCAGTGGTGTATTACTCACGTAAAAACCTACCTTATGTACGCTCAGAGATTTAACTAGTTCATATAAGGAGATTAATAGGTGCTTAAGGGTGAGTATCCAGAGCTTTGAGAATTGGCGGAGTGGTCCGCGAGGAAAAAATCCACCAATAGGAGAGCTGCGCTGAGAGACGCTAGGAACATTAAGTAATCTTATTGGGTGATTTTTTCCTGTTGCACCAAAATTCTAAATTCTAAATATTTATTTAGAAAATTGGCCATATGAGGGCTCTTTTACACGTCGGTAATATGGAGTGAATCTGTTAGCGCTTCGGACAAGACGATAATTCTGGAGAAGAAGCGCCGGAAGAAACTCCAGCAGAAGGTCGTTATTTCATAAAATACAATAATAATACGTAAAAGCGGGTTACATTATCAAGTAATAAAGTAATAAATAATAATTATAAAAACTAGAACAAATCAAATTATTACATAAAAATAGTGACTAGGAGAACAACAGCACGAGGTTTATGCGTCAGGAGCGATAATAACCGGAATACAGGTTCTTGCAAGCGAGAACAGACCGGACCCCACAGACAGCACCCGTTCACGAGTATGACGCGTATCTCAGCCATCGCCTCCGTCAACCATGTGTTCGGGAAGCTGGCTCCGCTCTGGTGGATACTCAGTCTAAGAATGATATATAACTAGGCCGGAAGCTCGGGTTAATCTGAATTAACGCACTGCCATCACATACAAGCATCACATATAAATTTTTTTTACTTTCACTCATTGCCTTGAACGCGTATGTGCGTTTTTACTTGCAAATTTTGTATAAAACAAAAGATACACCTTAAATACTTGGACAAAGAAACGCTAATAGTATTCAATACGTGTGCCAAAGCAATATCAATCCATATTTGCGCTAAAACTAAAGCAGAAAACTAGTTTAGAACATGTGCAACCTTTTTATTATATTCTACGAAAAAGGCGGACATTAACCTCCTAAAAAAACACATCCTGATTGCCCGACTTGCCCGTAAGCAAATGCAGCGATATTTGGTAATCTTAGATACATGGATGATCGCAACCGTTGCTCGGCCGGTTCTGCTCTCTTGCCCACGACTCGGTTTTTAGTTCGCCAACATTCGCGCGTGTGCCAGACGTGTATAGTTATTTCATTCGGTTTTTTTGTCCGCTTTTTATTTTTCCTTCCATGCGAGATGGGATGAATCACGCCAGTCGCCGTACCCGCGCTAACTGACGCGCTTGTGTCGAATTTAAACTTGGAATTTGTGGAGTGGCCAGTGATATTTGTGTTTGTTTTTGTTTTTTTTTTGCATATTTGTTTTTAAGACTGGCTGAAAATTAAGCTTGTTTTAAGGTCAAGGTTGATAGCTATCAACCTTAATTATCTGAACCGATTACAAATAAGTATACATAAGCTTTATGAACATGTGGTTTGCTATACTTGGCGGTCTTATAAAGTTTATTACTAGTGGTTAAGTTATGGGATTGGTTGGTCAGTTTGGTTATTGTCCGTGACTCATGATTACCAAAGAGATCAATAACAATTCTGGCTGAATAACTGTGTGACATTGAATCGAATACATTAAAGTCAAAGTTTAAAAAAGTTCCAAACAAGTGTGGGCAGACGGGAAATGAATGCAAATTTTTAAATTATCGCTCGCGCCTGAGACATTTTGTTGTTTTTGAAACGTATTTATATTTAAATCGGAATCAAGCGAAAAGGCAAATGTTATATTATAATACAGTCTGGAACTAGTTTCTAGACCAAACCGGTTCTGTATAATATTTAATTGACTCGCGGATTGCCCGTGATGTGGCGGTATGAGATTTATTACATTTAGGATTTACTTGAACGCATCTGCTGATGATAGGTTAAGTACACTTCCTAGCTTATCTGTGGTAACAAAATGTGAACGCAACTCCATAGGTTCGTTACCATTTAAATTATACCAATTATCTTTTTAAAATGTAAAATACCTTTAATTACTCGAAATACCTATCATCGCATTTAATTTTACTCTTAGAAAGTATTGCATTGGCCATGTAATACGTAGATTTCGATGCTCTACCGTTTCGCTGCGTGCATCGACTTTCGAAAATCTCTCAAGTATGTAAAATGTGTACGTTTAGTAATTAAATACTGAAGTTACTGGCCGGTGTGTGTGCGTGTCTTTAAAAAAAGAAACAATTTCGAATTAGGAATTATTTGCGATTCCGGATGAGAGATGGCGCGTTCGTTAAAGTGTGCGGTGACGTCAGTTTGGAATTTGGCGTGGCTGATCGCCACTAGAATATATTTGGTAATATCGTTTTTTTTTTCAACTGTTTACGCTTGTATTCTTCGTTGATCCATAGGGCAGTAAAAAGGTATTTATTTGCTCTAAGGTGAATTATTGCATATAACAATAGATTGTCGCATTATGTAGCACCAAACAATGATTGGTTTTCGTTACAAATGCTGGTATGGTCCTCGACTCTGCTCGAGCCTAAGAGGGGCTTTTAAGAACTTCAGCTTTGCTTTTTTTATAAGTTTACTTGAAGTATAGAAGTTAGTGACTTAAGAAAAATGTAGTTTAAAAGTTTAAATTGTATCATTACCATGTTTTAAACTTCGTAAGTACTTTCTTTAGCGAAAGGATTAAAACGCTGTTCTGTTCTTAAACTTACCTAAATTCCTTAAGTTGGCAATGTCTAAAGAATTTAAACTTTGTACCAATCTCTACAAGAAATTCGTGACATGATTCTTGAAATATGTTTAGTTTATGTTAAATATAGGAAAAACCCTGGTGTTTTGAACATTCTTAAATTAGGACATGGATTGTAGACAAATCATAAATGACAAATGAACAAAGCCAATAAGTCTAAAAACGAGTTCCAATTTGCATTTAAATTGTTAAACTTTAATAGAAGTCCTCAGCAAAAGTCACACAGGACATTTCTTAATAGTTTGAAAAAAAAACCCAAAAAAAAAACCGGAAACAGACTTATTTTTTCATAATAATTACGACATATTTAAAAATTGTGAAAATCTGACTTGATTCAGGGAGTGAGAAACGTTATCGTCCGGAGCTAAATATGTATGGATTTTTAGGGTTCCGTAGTCAAACTAGGAACCCTTATAGTTTCGTCTTGTCCGTCCGTCCGTCCGCAACCTAGCTCAGAGACTCTTAGTACTAGAAAGCTGTAATTTGGCATGAATATACATATTAGTCACGCCAACAAAGTGGTAAAATAAAATCTAGAAATTATTATTTTTTATTGTTCCTCCCCTACACGTAACGTGGGATGTATTTTTTTTCTCGACTACACGTGTCATGTCGTTGGATAGGTCTTTCAAAAATGATGTGGGTTTGTGAAAACATTTTTTTGATTCAGGTATCCGTTTATGAAATATTAGGCTTTAAAGCGCTAATTTTTGTACGTTCACGGAAGTTAATTTGCTACCCTTTTCAAAGAAAATCTGCTTGAAGATGTCATTGTCAATAGAGATGTCAAGTCATTTGTAATTGACAGGAAACTCAACCTTATTGCTGTAGAATGTCAGATTAACTTTGGACCTAATGTGGGTCACAAATTAAATTCCTTGACTGTACGAGTCCAGTGTGTGTGTCCCCCCTACACTGAGCATGGTCCGACATGCTCTTGCCCGGTTTTTTTAAACAGCTACGCGATTTAAGCGTAGGTTCATAATCATCTTAATAGTTTATTCAATTACAAATAGTTTTACCGATAATTGCACTTAATTGATGTGATTCATTACTTCCATGTCGTATAAGTTTCGTTTGTTCACGTTTTTCTCGTTTTCATCAGTCTCGTAAAGCACCAGAACCTCATTATGTTATTTTTTATTGCTATTATCAGATAATGTGGTGCATTTTGTAACAAAGAAAGTGAATTTCACCATAAAGTTTGTCTGTGGTTGGAGATACAAGCGAGTAGCGTTTTTGCTATTTCTATACAATAGTGGGATTGTTATATTATATATCTAGTTGTAAGTAGTATTCTATTTTCTGATATGCGCGTGCAACACAAATGAGTAATTATATAAGTTCAATTAGCCATTAATAATCACAATGATCTCACATGATCAACATTTCTGGACATCAGAGCCAACAGGTCGGATGTCAAATTTTTACCAAAATCACTTTTTTTTAGAATCATACTAAATTTTTTGTCCTCTTTCAGGCCATCTAACCGTTATATCGTTATCTCTTTTACTAACGAAGTTAGATTTACTAAAAAAGGTCAGAGGCTTTTGTTTCAGGGCCTCTATTCTACTAGCTTAAACCATATCGCCTTAGACATGTTATCGTATTGTCAACGTTACAGTAGCTCTTATGTACTTGGCAGTAATGGCGGCTGAGTAACAATACAATAGCATGTCAACAGCAAATTGAGCTAGTCCCTAACTAAGCTCTAGGCTTGTACTATGGGTACTAGACAACGATATAAATACGTATATAGAGAAATATATACTTAAATACATAGAAAACATCGAAGACTCAGGAACAAATATTGGCGCTCATCACACAAATATCTGCCCTTACCGGGATTTGAAACCAGGACCTTAAGCTTCGTAGGCAGGATCACTACCAACTAGGCCATCGCGTCGTCAAATTGCTCGCGACTTGTTTGTCGCTCGGATATCCTTTTCTGTCTAGTCGGTAACAATAGAGACGCACTGAGCGACAAGCGAGAAAATACAACTTGTGCTATCCGTGCTGGCTTAAGTACGAAGACTCGATGATAACATCATATCGGAAAGCCCTTTTAAGACCTAACGCATTACAGTATTATTATTATTTATTAATAGTGATGGTAGGACCTTGTACAAGGTCCATCCGGATAGCTACCACCATCTTATCCATTAACCCACCAATAAGCAGCTGAATTCACATTGTTTTGTTCCGTTGGTGTGCGGATAAGACAACGTACTAGCATAGAGGCATTCCATCTTAGTCCTCAGGGTTGGCAACGCATTTGCGGGCTTAGGATTGCAATCTTTTGATTGTCTTGATCTTTTGATGCCACTTACCATCAGGTGGCCTGTGTAGTCATTTGCCTCGTCCTTGCCTAAAAAAAAGCAATGTTAATTCCGCTACCTCTTATATTTTGGCCCACCAGAGACAGTACGGTAATCTAAGATGAACTCCAGGTCATTTTTTATTCTATTCTCTTGCAGATGGGCGTAGATTCAGCTTTTTACTGCCTCAAAATACCGCGTTTAAAGTTATTAGGGTCATCAACAGTAATACTCAACATTGTAACTTTAGGGTTGCGAACTTCAACTGTTTGGTCACGCACTGCTAGATAAAAACAGTAACTCAAAATACAACTGTATTTTAATAGTTATTTATGTAACTGGTACATAATGAAGGTTCTTAAGGGACGAGCGCCGAGGTTAATTAATCTAATTACAGGCACGAGTACCTTAAGAGCTAATTATGTACCGTTGCATACATAACTTTTTCTACAAGCTTAAAATGATAATGACAAAAATAAACAATCGCTAACTTTTCTTGTATACTTTCCTCGATTTTTCTGCTAACAATTTACTTGTCGGCAAAGTAATTTTCATATATATTCCGATTGGAGTTAATAGTGTGTGAATGTTATTGTTAAATATTTACAAATTACATGCAAATTTTAATAGTTAAGTACTAAAACAGTTCTGTCAATTTATCATACAAGTTGGAATGCCAAACGAAACGCCATTTTGTTGACATCCATATTGAACGTAACCATGGTAACCAAATAACAAATCGGTGGATATTAATCATCTATTTTCAGTAATTTAATAAAAATGAAATTTTAAACATAATAATATAATTAGTCTCAAAATTAATTTTGTTTTTAATATACGTAATTGTAATTGGTATTAAAATATTTTTAACGGTCTATTGTACAAATTAGGATCTCAAGTGTTCACTAAAAGCCAAGACTGATATCCGGAATGACCGTAACCATGGTAATAACAATGCTATAATAATTATTATAGAACTGTTATTACTATGGCAACGCTTATTATAGAATTGTTTTCACGCTTCGGTTACGCTATAGGTGGTATTCTGATACCATTAACGATATCAATGTCAGCGGTTTATAGTACGCGAGTAGAAAAAAACAACTTTAATACAACTTCTAATGGACTTGAAACAATACTAGCAAGGATTTTGAGTTGACACTGTTTTGATTTAGCAGTGCGTATCAGTGAGGCTAGAAAAGCTGCTTAACGCTAACGTAATCGATTTTCGAAAACAGGGAAAATGTATGGAATTAACGTAGGCGCTCGACGCGACCTTCTGACAGCTTTACGTCAATCCTATACATTTCTGATTACGATAACACCAGTAAATCTCTTTAACCGAACAATTGTCCTCGCGTGTGATGTCCTTGGACTTGTTTTTCTAATAAGTCCATGGTGATTGTCTAAAACTCGATACTGGCGAAATACACCTTGTTAAACACAAGGAGTGAAAGCCATTAATTAAGAAAAGAAAAAAACGAAAACAAACGCCGAATGCATTTTGTCCATGGCGCGGCGTCTGTACTCTGTAGAGCTTTCAATAATCTTAACATCACAGTTTTAATGTCCCTCTGGCCATTAAAATAAATACCTACCCGTATAGTACCAAATGTAAGCGTCAAAAGTAGATACGAACTATCGTACCTTGTCGCTTTAAAACCACGTAAGTAAAAAAAATTAAAGTCAAACAAGATTGTTAAATGTATTAATGCGATACAGTACAAAAGTGATCAGCTACTTTTAACACTGACTGTACAAGCCAGGAGTTTAATTTGTGTTCCGCTTGATATCTATTTATTTCCTTTCCCTTGAAATCTGTAAAAATATTCGGGAAAAAGGACTTAAAGTATGTTTCCGGGCTAGAAATTGTACCCTAAAATTGATCTGTTAATTCTTGCATTATTTATATATATCTTAACGACACGTTAGTTTAGATGGTAGTGACCCTGCCTACGACGGTAGCAGGGCAGTCCCGGGTTTAAACCCCGGTAAGGGCAGACATTTGTGTGCTGAGCGCGAGTATTTGTTCCTGAGTCTCGGATGTTTACATTCATAGTGTGAATGTCACATTCGCAAAACATCATATACGCATAACATCATACTAGCAAAACATCATGTACGCATAACATCAAACTAATAGCAAAACATAATATTTACAAATAGTAGTGTTTGGTTATAAAATCGTAGGAAGGTTTAAGTTATGTTAGCTTTACGATAGCCCGGATGGCCAAATAGCCGGAAATAGGAGCTCCGCGGGAGTGGAGTTCTGTCGACAATGTAAAAAATATTTAAAAACATATTGAGGAATAGACTTCTCAAATCGATCCCAAAGTTAAATTTTAAAAAAAATGTTCCAATGTATTAATTATAATAAAATTAAGAAATGACCTTCATTTGACCCCTAAATGCGGTCCTAATCAACCTGTTTTGTGGTTTTAAATAAAACATATAAAACCTCTCCACTGTTTCGTTCTATAGACACTCATTTCATAGAGCGTATCACTTCGCAGAATTTTCATTTCATAGAAAACTATTTCCTGTTGAACCCGTGTTGATTCTAGGTTATCTTAAATATGATTCACGTAGGTTAGGTAAGGCTAGACTTGTAACCATAACAAGATAACCTGAAAAACTCACGGGTTTAGCAGAAAATATTTTTCTATTAAATGAAAAATCTGTGAAGTGAAATGAGACGAAACAGCTGTTGTGATGCCAAATTTATTTGCTTACAAATTGACTGTAATTCTTGTTAGATACCCTTTTCGGCAACGTACTGATTAATTAGTTATAATTATAATCTATTTTCTAGCGACACTTTGATTAGGTTTAGTGATACTTAAATTGTTAATTCTGACATGGGTATAATTATGAGAGATGGGATGGCAACCCAGGGCTTAAAAAGGCGGGCTGTCAAAGTGCCTAATGTCATCATTTTTTTCCTATGATTCGAGGTGAAAGGATTGATGGCGATTTTTATAAAACCAAATTGAAGACTGATTGTGATTATTAAAGCATTACAAAGTGAAAAGTGGTTTTAGTATAAAACGTTATACTTATCTATTATTCTTATGATGAAATTATTAAAATAATGATGAGACTATTTCTCTTTTGAGTTATGTGTGATGAATAATTTATGTGGTGAGTTGTACAAAGAGGTTCAAAACGACGGCATCAACATGTATTGCAGAAACTCATGATTGAAAGTATGGAATCTGCCTTTTCAACAAATTTAATGTGATTGTGTTAAGTAAATCTAGTCTAGAAACAAGGGTCGTGTACGAAGTGTTGTATTAATTGAGGTCTAGGTAATAAGCGATGGTTGAATGTTTATAATACTCTGAAATAGTAAATATATCGTATTGCGATTGTTTGTTTACATATTTGAATGACGTTCGTCTATACAAACTTTGACTTTGAAAACAGACCACAGATAATAAAAAATCGTCTTTCTAAATCATAGACCTTATACCCATTTTTCAAAATTTATCCGCCATTTTGTCGGAGTAAGTAGGCGAGGAAATATTTAAAATAGCAATAACACAGAAATGTTTCAATTAAGATCCTTAGAAAAGGCTATTCTTTAGATAAAAACATAAAAGCTAGCAGTTATTTTTTTTAAGTGTATCCCAATTCATGTCTTGGGTACTTACTACTAATTATGTTTTGCCTTATGTGATGTTTTGCTACTATGATGATTTACGAATGTCATGTTTTGCGAATATGATGTTTTGCTGTTATTATATTTTTGAGGGTTTACCCATGTTATATAGATACTCATTTCATGTTCGTATCACTTCGCAGAATTTTCATTTCAGAGAAAAATACTTTCTGCTGAGCCCGTGTTGATTTCAGAATATCTTGTGATGGTTACTAGTCTAACCTAACCTAACCTACGTGAATCATATTTAAGATTGAAATCAACACAGGTTCAGCAGAAAATAGTTTTCTATGAAATGAAAATTCTACGAAGTGATACGCTCTATGAAATGAGTGTCGGTGAAACAAGGGGCACCTATTTTTGAGAATATCATGTTTTGCATTTGTTAGTAATGGACAAGCACCAATGATTGACAATTGATTCTTATTTCACAGAAGATAAGGGTTATTATATGATATCCAACGAAGGAGTGGGATGCTTTCTATGTAGGTACTTAATTTAAGAACGTATTTCTCTATAAGTAAGTTTGTTGTTTTTTAGTACCCATAAATACCATAATACAAGCCTAGAGCTTAGTTTGGGACTAGGCCAATTCAAGTGAAATTGTCCCCCAATATTCATTTATTAATTTTATCCTGATAATCACCAACAAACGCCAAGTTTTCATTTCAAATTGCTTCTTTGTTCCATTTTCTAAGCCGCCTTAATCCCTTCAAGGATATCTCTCTAAGCTTGAAAGCTAGACTTAGTTCAGGAATATAGGCAAACTGTCAGAAGCTTACTTTGTCAAACTAAGCCTAGGTTTAAAGGGTTAGGTCAGTTCATGGAATAAATTTTCCTACATTTTTCGAGGATATACCGTGCCCGCAAATGAAATGCGCATATTTTTCATATACATTGTTAGAAAATAGATTTGTTTTACAACAAAGAATGTTTTGGATTTCTTAGGTTAGCGTCAGAATGAAGAATTATCTATTATTTTAGACAGTTGAGCCGTATACCAAAAGTTTCTCCCTTTCCTCTTTGTCGCATAAAATTTACAAGTCCACTTT
The DNA here is from genome assembly GCA_946894065.1 of Acleris literana. Classification (NCBI taxonomy): domain Eukaryota; kingdom Metazoa; phylum Arthropoda; class Insecta; order Lepidoptera; family Tortricidae; genus Acleris; species Acleris literana. The sequence continues at coordinate 16,481,656 of OX335686.1, forward strand.
ACCCATAGATAGCGTGGAAAAGTAAACTTGAATTTCAAAGATGTCAAATTAATACGTATTTTTATTGTATATAATTTATTTTCATAACAAAAGACAAAAAGAGAAGAAACGTAGTTTACTGACATTTCAAAAGTCAGATAAACATTTTGGTATCTTTTCGGGTTCGGGTTCGAAAATAAAATAGAATAGAATAGAATCAATTATTCGGCTATTAAATAAACACAAAAAAGCACATTACCTATTTAAATAATTAAAATAAAATAGACTAAACCGTGTGCCAGCCCAGCGTGATGCTGTGGCACGGAGCCGCTGCGCTGATTGTCAGCTGGACCGGTATGAGATAAATGGCACAAACAACAAAAGAAATATAACAATAAAAAAAAACGCTGCACAAAAGTTATTCTACAAATAATTAAAAACAATACAAACCAAATTATAAAATTTTAAATGTTAAACATCACAACAAAGTGAGATCTAACGTTATAAGCGCATTCTTATTTGCTTACATAATTATACATATAATCTAAAGCCTGTGTCAATTGAAATTGCCAAAGATGTAAACAAATTAGTACTGTTTGACACATAACCTCAAATATTAATCGAGTGTGTTTTTATTTAAAATAACTTATAATTAATAGTTATTTAATATAAAACTTAATGTGAAAGTAAAGATCAAGTGTAAATCATTGCTAGGACCTCACTTGATCTTTAAAAGCACGTGATTATCGAAACTAAATATTCAGCAAACACAAAAATAAAGAATAATGAACATTTTGTTATCCTGACTTCATTTCTATTTTTGATTATAAATTTGTGTATATTTTTGACGATTCCAATATAATTTCTTGTACTTTTGACATAACATGCAATGTATGTGACTTGCTTTGGAAAATAAATATCATTCATTCATTCATTCATTCATTCATTCATTCATGAACAACAAAAACAACTATATTATTACAAAAAATGATCCGTGCAACTGTCTATTTGTAGCATCAAAGCTAGCTCTTTCAATTTGTTCTTGAAACTAATTAAATCTACATACAGAACACTATATTTTGAAAAATTTATATGAATATCTAGTACAGTCAAGGGCTTTAATTGTTATGCCACTATGGAACCCTGTCGCATAACGTTAATCATTCAATTAAACGTAATTTCTGTCGTGTGGTTTGACGTTGTCATTATGACAGGGTTCCGAAGTGGCATAACAATTAAAGTCCTTGACTGTACCCTGGCACCGAATGAGTAGTAAATAGAAACTATATAAACATACATAACGAATAACTAAGCACGCTTCAATTAAGTTTTCCTTATTTAGAGGTCACCGCCGGTCGTACGGTATGTTAATAATTATTACAATAATACCTGGAAAAGGCTTATAAAGTCTACAGTTTATATAGTTATATTACCTTTTAATTCTAAGTAGATTGACCAACCGGTTGCGCTTACGCCTGACATAGTTAGCCATCGATCGCTATCGAAGATCGAATTAAATAATTTCCAATATCGATTATGATTAGCTAAATTACAAGTTACTGGCTGTTTAATCGATTGTTTAGTAATGTTAGCGGATTAACTAATGGCCTGTTGCTTGATCGGTAGTTAAACTAACCAATGGTCAAAAAACGTTACTAATGGTTAAAATCTCAAGGAAATGTGTCAAATTTTCGATTCCTTTTTCGAATTATAACAATTATGAGTTAACTACTGATCAAACAACAGGGCCTAAGTGTTTGGTAAAATGTAGTTACATTTTAGTAACTAAAATTTTAAGGGTATCCGCTAATATTAATAACAGGCTACTATATTACACTACTACTATATATTATATTCTCTTATTACTTAAATCACTGTTTATGTAGTCAACCGCTGTCTCTTCGTTCGTGTGTCACGTTGGCGCCACTGAAAATCAGCGTCGCGGTTCATGCCGTGACATAGTGCTGAGTGGCGTCAATTTCGACGTCACAGAATCACCCATGGCAACATTATGTTACAATTGTATTTTATTCCTTTTCTTCATTGTTTAATTTTGTTTTCTGTGTTGCCATTGTTTGTTTTATGTTCAATTTATTTTGTTTTTTTTTCTTGTGATCGTCGTATAAATGTTTCTATTTCTATTTCTATTTCTATTAATATAATCTCTAATACAATCATAATCTCTAATTTAAATGTTTATTTAAATTAGAGATTATGATTCCATTTAAAAAAGAAACAATCGCGTCATGTCCTAAAATTACGTTCCTTAGTAACGAAGAAAACAGAAATGTTTGCGTTCCAAATAACCGAATATAAAAATATACAGGGTGCCCTAAAACTTGACGTAAATATTACACAATAAAGGTCGTTTATTTATATCCTAGGTTCATAACACTTAGATAAGGGATCCTTGTCTCCCATAAACTTATTATATCTATAATTTGAAATTCAGAAAACCTAAGTAATGTCTTGAAATCGAAGGATGTTTTTTTTTGTACATATGAATACACAATTTATAGAGTACTAGCTACTGCCCGCGACTTCGTCCCCGTGGAATAGTTAGTTTGGGCTAACGCTAACTTTAACCCTCGACTTTGTTAACCTAGAAGGTTGAAACATTCTTCATTGGTGCTCCGCTCCTATTGGTCTTAGTATGATGATATATAGCCTATAGCCTTCCTGGATAAATGGGCTATCTAACACGGAAATATTTTTTAAAATCGGACCAGTAGTTCCTGAGATTAGCGTGTTCAAGCAAACACACAAACAAACTCTTCAGAGCTTTATAATATTAGTTTAGATTTATAGAGTACTAGAGGACGCCCGCGACTACTATTTCGCCCCCTTAGGAGTTAAATTTCTAAAAATCCTTTCTTAGTGCTCACTTACATCATCTGTACCAAATTTCAAGCTTCTAGGTACAGTAGTTTCGGCTGTGCGTTAATATCTAAGTCAGTGAGTCAGTTTTGCCTTTTATATATATAGATAAGACAGAATTTAATAGCAATGGGACTATGAGTAACTTAACGGAAAAAAGTGGTCATCTTTTTCCGTTAAGTTGATTACATGAAGGTTAAAGGTTATTTAACTCTGTCATATGTGCTATACATTGTGTATTCATTTGTACAACAAAAAACCATCCTCCGATTTCAAGATAATACTTAGCTTTATTAGTAAACACGATAATAGTACCTATAATGAGGGCGCCACTGGACGCTCGGCGTATTCTTAAGGTAAGATAATAAACTATAATAAGGTATCAAGATAATTGTCATTTATAGAGGTAAATACATTCCTCCATTACTGATATACTTTTCTATGATTCAAACCAGCAGATTTGTAGCAGGTACAGATTACTCACTCCTAATGACTAATGACATGGCCATCGAACAGCAATACTTCCACGTGTACGAATGGATCTGGAAATGGAAATCATTTTGTAATCTACATGTAATGGCTAACGTGATCCAATCAGTTCTACCAAGATCAATTTGTCAAGACTAGGAACTGGCAAAGTTTAACTATTACATATTATTAAACTAACTTATGCACGCGATTTCGTGTAAAATTAGGTTTTGGTTCCCTGGGGAACTATTAAGGCAACCGGTGAAGTAACTAGCATTTCATTTCATGTATAGTTCGTTCGTCCAAATAGTTTGCATGCTTTGCTGTGCCGCCACAATAAATAATTAATAATAAATATCAGGGGACAATGTCACACCTATTGACCTAGTCCCAAACTAAGGTCTAGGCTTGTACTTTGGGTACTAGATAACGATATAAATACTTTATAGAGAATTATATACTTAAATACATAGAAACCCTCCATGACTCGGGAACAAATATCCGCGCTCATCACACAAATATCTCCCCTTACCGAGATTTGAACCCTGGACCGCTAGCTTCGTAGGCAGGGTCACTACCAAGTAGGCCAACGTGTCGTCCCTAAATAGGGTTGTCGGCGACTTCAAAGGGTTGCAATGCACACTATTTGAACGAACGCACTATAAGTCCTCAGGGTTGGCAACGCGTTTGTAGTCTTAAGATTGGCTATCTTGAGATTTCAAATGTCTATGGATTTCAGAGTAACATATCATCAGTTGACCTGTGTGCTCGTTTGTATTCTTCATGCCATAAACAAAGTTCGTGTCCAAATCCTTATTGAAATAAAACAGTACCATGCAGTTTAAGGCCCACCATACTACAAACAGGAAGTTTTTAGTAAGCGGGACTTTGAATCTACCATCAAGGTAATAAAGTTCAAATTACGTTTGTTCGATAAGGCCATTTTCAGTTAATGAAAATAGGAAAATAAACCTTATACCTATTGCAATACAGTTCAAATTAAATTGCCTTGATTATGTACGTCCTATTGCACACTGAGCCTGACGAGGTATAATAGGTATAAACAATAAAATTAACAATAGGATTTTTTTTGTTCCAATTAAAATCATGTTTATAGAGGTTTGTCTAAAAAGCATACTCTTTTTTTTTTACTGAAGAAAAAAATATTGAATATTATCAATCGCTTTGGACTAGTGGTTGAAATGGCGTCATTTAATTTGTAACCGCGTTTTGTGTTTTTTTTTAAAGTGTTTATTTATTTTCTCAGTAGGTAAACAATGAACAAAAAAATATACTATACTATTATTTGTTTCAAAACATCTTTTAAAAAAGGTTCTATTGACAATTTTACATATACCTACTAGGTTCATCTATTACAAATTATCAGGCAACAAAAGTACCTATTAGAATTCATAAAAATCCGATCAAATGCTTATGCGTGATAGCGTGATTAATAATTAAAATACAAACATCAAAACATCCTAATATACTTGCTTACTTCCCCATTTTCTTATATTTAAAGACCGGATTATATGCATTTGCATATTTGCATATGCATTTGGATATTTAAGCCGTCCTGAGCCGTTTACAATATTTTTCGTTTTTTTTTTGATTGCATTGAATGATTGACGACACAATCTTACTACTGAACATTTGGGACAATACTTGATGGTTTATGTTTCCAAAAATATGAAAAATTTGTAATGTAATATAATGCTATGTTACTTCACCTATTACGTCTATCAATAGATAATTTACTACTTAATTGTATTCTAATTTTGAAACAAAAAAATAGTACATTATTGCCTATGTAGGTATGGAAGTAGGGAATTGCGGGGCGAGTATTGGATTAAACGGACGAGCTTGCGAGTCCGTTTAAAAATACGAAGCCCGCAATTGCTGTTCCTGCCGAGGCAAATATAGTGCTTTTCTGAAAAATTGCAAGATTTTTTTTGTGTTGGAGTCAAATCTTCATCTCTTGAACTCATTTTTTGAATTGCATACATACAGAAACTTCATGTGAAAAAACCATCACTCCTTACCGCCTTTTTGTTTATAACAGGGAAAAACGCAATTTTTTCTTGTTTTAAAAAAAAACATAAGCTATTCCAGGCACAAATAAAAAAGTTATGTTTCGAGTAAAATTTCGATGTATAAGACTTGAGCCTTTGCCCATTTCACTTTTTTAAAAGTTACGAGATAGATAGTAATGGAATTTATATGCAAGATTGCGGGCTTGTGTAGCGATGTTTTTTTTTTAATTTGAGGACTTTCAGTAAACTATGTACTTCGCGTCTCAATATGTAGATAGGAATGTCAACATTTCCGGACATTTTTGAGAAAAACACATTTTTTCATTTTTTTGGGATTCCTAAAATTAATCATAAAATGTTGCATATTTTACGTATTTGCATGCACATACAAGCTTTTAATGTTGCATATAATCCGGTCTTTGCTTATATTACTTACTTATTTATTACAATACAAATAATTATAGGAACGATATTAACCACTCTTGGATCTATAAATAACTTCAATCAAAGATTAACGGAATCGTTTAAAATTTCATTCTACCAAATAAATTACAGGATGTTTCAGAATTTTAGATCTCGTGAATTGTCTAATGACTATTGAGATATTTCAAGGATGTTTTCTCAACGCAGTGTAATCGTTAAACAGTTGTTTGTTATTTGGTTATACTACAAACTTGAGTAATTCCGACAACCTTTGTTCAGAAAAGTCTTGCCACAAAGATAGATAACTCACTTTAAGATCCATTATTGAAATGCTCCGGGGAAAAAAGTTTTTAGGAACTATGTGTTTCTCAGTTATGCGATTATTTCATCGACTTAAGTTTGCGATTGCAAAAATATAATATTTCCTGTAATTTTAGTATCTATTTATTAGAATTTTGCAGTCTGCGGTTAGTGAGTTCACCAATAAACCAACGGGATAAACAAAATAACCGAGACATAAAGGTGGTTTCTGAGTAGTACCTATTTTATTTAAGGCAAACCAAAACGGGGTAAAATAAAGGGTAAACAGGTATTTTTTGATGGCTTTTTTTGAACACATAGGTTACCTAATGACTATATTATGACATTGAGATTATAGCAAGTCACAACAAGTTTTTGTGTGTCCAATGTCCATTCAATTTAATGAGTTTTTTTCTGCTATTTCGTAGATAACTTCGACTAACTGTAGCTAAATATATATCTACGTTATATTCACATTTAGAAGATAAACATCGTTAAGTACGTATTACTTTTACCTTTTTTTTCTTGGAAATTCTAATTTTATTTGGAATTCTTAATGAAGGTTTTTTATACCTAGTCGTATCTTAATTCGTAGTAATACAAAAATATTTCAATCACAAGAAGAAATATCCTCTCACTTATTCGGTACCAAGCTTTGTATTATCTAAACAAATTTGACACTTAATGGAGTCGTACGGATAATATATTATGGTAATCTATCCAGGTATTTTGGGTAAGCTTCTCATTTAAAATAGGCTTAAGCCGCCATTACTGTCCATATTACCTGAACCCTTCATTGTTTCAATACACCCTTTATCTCATCGGTTACTCATTAACAATTGCCGCGTATTTTCCTAAAACACTGAGTCAACTGACTCTATTTATTTCATTTTGTTATTCAGTTCGAACTTTGACGCCATTTTGAACAGACGTCGGGAACATTTTAATAGTGGATTTGAATTTCGAATTTGGAATTCAACTTAAATTTTTAAATACTGTCAATAGCGAAGTGTATTTTCAGCCAGTCTTACATTGAATAATTATAGTATTCCATAAATTATAATTTATTATTGTGTTTCTAGTGGCTGTATAAAAAAAAAGTTCCTAGTAAACTTTTGAAGTGTCAGTGTTCAGTGATGATGCTAAGGTAGCAGTGTGTAGTTGATACAAAGTGTTTGGTGATGAGTCGAGGATGGAAAAGGCGGTTCTGTTGGGTGACAGAAGGGAAGATACACAAATTATGGGTTTGTTTTTTTGTTTCGTTTTAACTTGCAGGATTTACGTTTTAAGGTTTAATGGTTCTACTTGGAATTTTATCACTTTTACTAAAATTTTAACCATTTAGGGTTTTGGGTAAATGTTTTTTTTTTGTAAAAGTCTTCCTTCAGTACCTACAGTTAGAGAAATATACTCTTTCTTAAGTACAAAATATTGATACATTGGCGTATATTCTTAAATGCATGAAATTAATAGTACTTATGTACCTATTCTGCCCTTCTTAATAAAAAGGACGTATATGCAATTTGATAGTTAAAGCAAATTTGACCCTCCAGGTTAAGAAATAAGGTCACTAATAAATACGCGGTTCTATGAGACATACGCCCTTTATTCTAAGGAGGGCAGTATTTGTGTCTTCTAAATCGCAAGGATATATTTTTTTGCGTTCATGGATGATAATGATAATTATCATACATGAACGCAAAAAAATATGCTGCTACAAACTTACCCAATGCTCTTTTAATAAGTTAATTTAATTATGTTAGGTCAAAGGAAAAAAGATGACCATACTTATAAATATGTACTTGTTAATGTTTTCTGGAGACTTACCCGTTGATGTGAAATATATATGTAATTGCTTATTATCCTTGAAGTTTTAAAATAAATTCATTTTTTTTTTTAATCTAATGGATTTTGAGCAAGCAAATGTCATTGTTATATGACGAATGTTTTTAGATTATTTATTAACTATGCTGGGCTTCTATGCTTATATCCATATTGTTTTTGACATGTTATCGTTCCTATTGTCAACGTTTTAATAGCTCTTATTTGGGGAGTTTAAAAAATAATAGTTATCCCGATTTGTCCCCAAAAATATTTTTTGTTAACAAAATCGAATACGTTTCATGGTGAGAAAATGAACGATTCCAAATTATGGGACATATCGGGAGAACAATTTTTTCTTGTCCAGAATGATGATCCCAACCAACGTGTAATTTTTTCCCAAATCTGAAGAAAAAGGCAAGGGTGTGCTATTTTTTAAAATTCCCCATTTACTTGACAGTAATGGCGGCCGAGTTAAAATCGATACGATAACTTGTCAAAAGCGATATGTTTTTCGAGTAGAATCTCAATCCCAGCACGGTTAGCACAAGTTGTATTTTCTCGCTTGTCGCTCAGTGCGTCTCTGTCGTTACTGACTAAATAGAAAGGGAGATCCGAGCGAACAACAAGTCCCGGGTAACTTGTGCTAGCGCCGCTGGATGTTCTACTTAACTTCCCAAGCTTCAAAAGATTATTTCAGAAAATCGATAAACCGCAGACCGCAGACGAAGTAAGGGCGGTAAGCTAGCTGCACTACGGATTGAGTGGAGAAATATGTTAACAAATATTGAGTAAAAAGATACTAAGGAAATCAAACTAAATGTAACACAGCAACGCATATGAGCGTCTTCCTGACTTGCACCTAGTGCCTGGAACATGTGCATTTTTACAGTACCTGTAAGCTTTGCATAAACACTGAGGAGTAAGAAAATAAATGTTGCTTTGTTGTATATGTCTGTCTGTCGTGTTGCAGTGTGTATTTGACAAATAAATATCATGACTTGGAGTTGTGAGTTTGTTTTAGCATAGAGGCATTCCTTCTTTATCCAGTTTTAAGGATGCAAGTGTCTTAGATCCCACTTACAAGCAGGTGGCCCGTGCGCTCATTCGCCTTCTCACTCTCACAACTATTAGATAGATGAAATACCGATACGCACTGCTAGATCAAAACAGTATCAACTCAAAATCCTTGCTAGTTTTATTTCAAGTTCATAGAAGTTGTATTAAAGTTGATTTTTAAATAGAATTTTATTTTGAGTTACGACTGTTTTGTCTAGCAGTTCGTTAAATAATGGAGACCCCTATTTTATGAGCTTGATATACCTATATCTTATGGACCTTATGGTGCTTTTAACTTGAGCACATTTGTGGCATTATGTAAAGGGACCTTATTGTCGATGGCGCTTACGCCGCACTGCGTCACGCGACGTTGTATTTATATCGGAGCATCTTTAATAATGGCGGAAGCGCCATCGACAATAAGGTCCCTTTTCATAGATAACGTCACATTTGAAAACTTCAAAAAAGTTAACTAAGAACCATCTTTTTTTTTAAACCGTTAACGTTTGCGTTTGGGAGCTAAAATGCTACAGACAGAGATACATAAACACACATTCATAGATACACAGATATACACTCCTCTTTTTACCCGACTGCCGAAGGAGGAGGGTAATGTTTTCACAGCCTATATATGTAGGTTTGTTCCTTTGTGTCACTATAAAACTAAACCCGTTGTCCGATTTTGATGATTCTGTCATATCATATCATATGTCAATCGAATCTGGTGAGTGTCACTGAAGATATGACAGTAATCAAAATTCAATATGGCCGCAACCAAACGCAAATTAAAAAAAAAGTCTACCAAGTATGACAAGTGGGGTGTCATTAAATAGGGATTTAAAAATCATCTTTACGTTTCCGTCATCATTTTTCATTTTGAATGATTATTTACGTTTTATTACGATTTAAAGTTGGTTAGCAACAGTCGGTTTTTGAAAGCTTGCTTTTTGTTATTGAGTTAGGGATTTAAAAAGATGGCTGCTATAGGGACGACATTAAATGTGTTAAAGGACTACTTACAGGAAAATAATTAATTAATTTAAATTGTAAACAACTTAAATATTTCTAAGTTACTCATTACTAAATGGAACCGCTGTAAGATAATTAAACGAGTAACATAGTGATTCAGAGGACAGAACGCGAAATTGATAATGCGGGAAGGAAACACATATACGCTTGTTTCAGATATAGTATCGGACGTTTCCGCTGCACGAATTGTTGTTTGTTTGTAATTGAATATAGTTATAAAAAGTAGTAGTTTTAATGCCTAGGGGAAACGGACTTATTGAAAAAAAAAACACTTTGATACTCAGTAAAAAATGGTAATCGTATTGTTAAGGACATGTACTTATCGTCGGCAATAGACGTAAGTAACAAGATCAATGAGGTGCAAAATAGACCTTATTAAGTAAGCCAGTAAAGTTCATTTTACAACATATTGAATTTGTTACTAACGCGGTATTGCACTATTGCCGACGAAATACACTTTCGCTCCTTATTTTAAGTATGAGTTGCAAAAGTGTATCCTTATCCTTACAAAGCCTGAACTATACCGAATAGAAAGTTAAGCTAAAAAAAACAATTGATTTAATTTATCAATGATCAAATCCAAACCAACCACAAATAAAAGAAAATCATTTAGATCAGGGAAAAAAAAACCATATGCTTTGTAAGCCAATCAGGGGCTGTACAGTCAAGTTCATAAATATGTATACACTTTAGTACCTTGTCAGTTTAATCGCTGTGACAATTCATTATGGACGACGCGCTGGCCTAGTTGGTAGTGACCCTGCCTACGAAGCTAGCGGTCCTGGGTTGAAATCCCGGTAAAGGCAGATATTTGTGTAATGAGCACGAGTATTTGTTTCTGAGTCTTATTAATATCGTTGTCTAGTACCCATAGTACAAGCCTAGAGCTTAGTTTGGGACTAGGTCAATTTGTATGAGGTCGTCCCTTGATATTTATTTATTTATTTATTTATATAATGGCAATTTAGTAAGGTCCGACCGAGACCGCTTTTTAATCTCGGCCGAGACCGAGACCGAGACCGAGATTAAAATAAATTCTCGGCCGAGACCGAGACCGAGACACGGAAAAAGGGGTATTTTTTCTATATTCGCGTTTTTTTACTAAAAAAAACCCCGTTAATAATGAAAAAAAGGTTTTATTATGGTTTTAACAAACTTAATACTCAAAATTGAAAAGAACCAACAATATTGTACGACAAAACTAAGCAATTTTTCGGCATGGTACCCTTTCAAAAAAAAAAAAAAACGATTGCCGCGGTGTCTCGGCCGCGGCCGAGAAGCTCGGCCGTTTTGGGCCGAGACCGAGACCGAGATCTCGGCACGATTTTTGGCCGAGATTTGCCGAGACCGAGACCGAGATGTCTAAATTGACATGAGATTAAATAGACAAGGTACTAAAGTGTATACATATTTATGAACTCGACTGTATTATACTCGGTAAAACCATATCGCTTTTGACATGTTATCATATTGTCAATGTTACTATAGCTCTTAATTGCTTAAAAGATCGATTGGTTTGATAATGTACTGACAGTTTCGTTTGTCCCCGCTAGGCGGAGCTAGTAGCGGCGGTCCGACGGCGCGGGCGCGGCGACGGTAGCGACGACGATGAGGACCTGGGACTCCCACGCAGCCCCCCCGCATCCCCGCCCACCGATAAGGCTGATAAGGTAAAATAGACTATGTTATTATGAAGGTAACACAGTAGATCATCTTCATACAAAGGTACATCGCGCAAACTGTATGTGTGTTGTTGCTACAATACTGGAGACTGGCGAAGACTGAGCCAGTCAGGGCTGCGCCGTTGCAAGCTCTCTATCTTTATTTAAGAGCCATGCTTTTGTCGGTGGAGTAATCGCCACTCGCTCCGGTCCTCCGTCAACTGCTTGACTTTCTGGTACGACCCAACCTTAACCTTCTCTTTTATCCGCTGCGCCGTTGCTACGTAACTAAAATAATAAATTTGGACAACCCTTTGTGCTGGGTGCGTAGGTAACAATAACTCGTAAAGGGCGGGAGTTGAACTACTATTGTTTTTTGCGCAGGAAGGTTGAGCTTTTTATTTTTCAATCTTTATTGCACTTGTATCCTACCAAAAAAAAAATCCTTGCAAAAAAATTACATGGGTCATAAGTTTACTAGTATTATAGGCCAAGGAAGACTTGACAAATATATAGTCGGCTAGATAAATTTCGAGACTATTGCATGCCTACCCTCGTACAAAAAATTGCACATCTAATTATTATGGCCATGGGAATAAAGATTCATTGCGAAGGAAATAAAATAGATTTTCCTTTGTTTTTGTGACTGAAAAATAAATTAGAAAATTGACTCTATTGAATTTATAATAGGTTCATATTCAATTGGCAAATTTCGTTGTATTCTGCATCAGCATAACTTGATCTTCAACACGAAATTAAAATGAAAAAATCCTTTAAAGCCTACGTTTTAGCCAGGCAGTTCGTCTATTACGAGTACAGAATCAGAGCTTGAGGATCACCACTTGAATAAAGACCAATCCAATTGATACCATGCATTATAGGTTCCGTCAAACCGTATTTACTTTGGTCTTAGTAGAACAACGACGATCGAACAACTAGTGCCACCTAGCGTAAAACTACGGAGTTGCTAGCTCGCTAACTAAAGCGATGTTGAAACTGCGTGAGAGCGAGTAAACTTTACTCTACTTCTTGTAGGTTCCATGGTTTCCAATAGGTGTCGCTAGTTGTAGATATTTTTGCTATTTTATTTAAAACTGATCTGAATGGCGTAGCGCGCATCAGAGATCTATAAACATTGTGGAATAAGGACGAAGTAATATACCTATAAAATGCAAGCCATCTGAGCAAGATAGTACTTACCTACTTAATATGCAAAAAAGATTACATTGCAATAATGTACTAAAATGATAATGCATTGATATGATAACATATTAATATATAGGACGTGATGTTTTATCGCGCGCGTAATCCAGTGATAAGCGTGTTAATTATAAAAGTAAAGCTTAAATACAAGTGCACTTGCTAAGTTTTTGTACACGAGTTTACTTGAGTACCTACATAACTTACTGAACATTATTACTAACACATTATTATTAATATTCTCGATATTTATTTAAAGGGCATTGCGTCGGCCTAAATTGCAAACCTGCTAAATCCATTTTTAGGATTTAGCAGCTTTGCACTTTATTTCATCTATTTAGAATGGTAAACTGCTAAATACTAAAAATGGATTTAGCAGGTTTGCAATTTAGGCCGACGATTGGGTAAATTTGTTTGAAGAATATTGTCTTTTTTTTTTCAGCGGCCACGGATGATTTTTACATAGTTCTTTAGAGGACCTCTAAATAAACAAAGATATATATAATTTATGACGTTAAATAATACCGGAGCGGAGATTTTAAAGATTTAAGTATTCAGTTTTTAGTACAAAAGTACGCCCAAGTATGAATATTTAAATATCTCGGCTCCGATGCACTTAACAAAATACATTACATAACAAAATATGTTTATTTTAAATAATTTTATCATAATTTACCACTTTTAGGAATGGCCGCTCACCTTGAAAATGTATGAATTTTACAAATGACAACACTTTTACCCAAACCCCTTTCTGTAAATTAGGTTCAGTAGCTGGAGCCACTGGTGGCTCCAGCTACTGGTGGTTTATCATTATTATTATTATAAGCCCATAATGTCCCACTGCTGGGCAAAGGCTTCTCTCCCCCTCTTCCACTCTATCCGATCCTGAGCGGTTTCCCTCCAGTTCTTGTACCATGATCTCAACTCATCACGGCATCAGGAAAATGCTAAGAGAAAACGTGGCCGCCCCAGGAAGACCATCTCTTCCTGGGGCGGCCACGTCTGTGGCTTTCCTGGCCCAACAATTAGGGTGCATTAGAGAAACAAACACATAAAAAAATAATATAAAATTCCACTGGGAAAGTCGGTTATTTGCAGCGGGCCGAAGGAGCTAGTAGGATACAAAGAAGTCGCTCCCCGCCGTCCTTCCCTCTGTACGGTCAGATCTTTCAAACTAGATACACAACGTGTTTTACCTCAGCTGTTTTCATCCATAGCCTCGTAAGGCCCACCATACTACAAACATGAAGTTTTTTGTTAGTGGGACTTTGAATCTAACAGCAGGGCAATAAAGTTCAATTACGTTTGTTCAATAATGCCATTTTCAGTTCATGAAAATAGGAAAATAAAATTTATTCCCATTGCGATACAGTTCAAATTGAATTGCCTTGATTATGTACAGTATTGCACGCTGGGCCTTACGAGGATAGATAGAGTGATCCAAGAGGAAGGATCATGTATAATTTACATAGTATAAAATGAAGTCGCTTCCGCTGTCTGTTCGCTGAGATCTTTAAAACTGCTCAACGGATTTTAATGCAGTTTTCAGCAACAGAAATAAAATAGAGTGATTCAAGAGGAAGGTTTTCATGTATAATAAATTCTGATTTATGTACGGGTGTTTAAGAAAACTCACATAAACCGAAGCGAAGCGAGGGCGGGCCGCTAGTTTAAAATAATTAACTATAATTTCATATAGTTCCATTTATATTAAAATATACAAACATCCAGACATAAACATTAATTCTCTATACACCGTCCCCCACAAAACAAAACTTAAATCGTCTTAATACCCTTAATACTTTATTGCGTCAATTGACACTTATTTTTGGTTAATATAATTATATAAATAGCTTTCTTTTTATCAAGCGATATCTTTATGATAAAAGTAATGATAAATATCCGGTCTCTCGCCTGAAACTAATAAAATATGAGTTGATTTCCACAAAATAAAATATAGCAAAAACCAAGTAAACGACACACTGGTGTTAAAAATACGACGTACCGTAAATGTAGATACGTGATTTATGCGTTCACACCAGCGGGCCTAGTATGGCTGCGTCTATATCGCGTGTCAAATGCGGATAAAGCATCCGTCACTCTCGTACTTATTACGTGTCAGAAGGTGACGGATGCCTTATCCACACTTTGTCACGCGATAAACGCAGCCATATTAGAGCCCCAGGGGGCCGATTTTTGACTTTCGAGCACTCGAAAGTTTCACTCGGAAGTGAGCAAAATCATCAAAACCGTTTTTTGAAATACGAGCGGTAGAATTGAAAACGCATGGTGTGGACCACTCATCTGTAAATTTTCTACCGCTCGTAATTTCAAAAATACGGTTTCACAGATTTTGCTCACTTTCGAGCGCTCGGAAGTCAAAAATCAGCCCCCAGGGCCCGTATTATTGTCACCTTTACCGCGTTGGATAAAGCATCCGTCACACTCGCACTTGCATACTGGTCAGAAGGTGACAGATGTTATATCCACATCGATAAACACGACCATAACAGGCCCGCAGCGGGCATAGTATGGATACGTCTGTATCGCGCGTCAAATGTGGATAAAGCATCCGTCACACTCGCACTTGCAAACTGGTCAGAAGGTGACAGAAGTTTTATCCACATCGATAAACACGACCATAACAGGCCCGCAGCGGGCCTAGTATGGCTGCGTCTATATCGCGTGTCAAATGTGGATAAAGCATCCGTCACTCTCGTACTTACTTACGTGTCAGAAGGTGATGGATGCCTTATCCAAACTTTGTCACGCGATAAACGCAGTTATACTAGGGCCCCAGATCCATAACTATTGACGACGCGATACCCTAGTTGGTAGTGACCCTGCCTACGAAGCTAGCGGTCCCGGGTTCGATTCCCGGTATGTGCAAATATTTGTGTGATGAGCACGAGTATTTGTTTCTGAGTCTTGGATGTTTTCAATGTATTTAAGTATATATTTCTCTATATAAGTATTTATATCGTTGTCTAGTACCCATAGTACAAGCCTAGAGCTTAGTTTCGGACTAGGACAATTGGTGTAAGATCGTCCTATGATATTTATTTATTTGTACATACATACACATACATAATCTCACGCCTTCGTTCCCAAAGTGGGGTAGGCAGAGCTACAGAATTACAAACATCTCTAAAAAAAAAATGTTGATAATTCTATAACCACAATTTGCACAATTAGGCTAAGATGTTTACCAGCGTATTAGTGACAGGTTGCAAGCCCACCGCCTAACAGTACTACAAGCCTTTATTCCCTTAGTCGTCTCTTACGACATCCACGGGAAGACATGGAGTGGCACTATTCTAACTCGGCAACCACACGAGGCAATTTATTTTTATTTTTATTTGTAATAATAAATTATTTTCTCTTCCAAAGACTGCATCTTTGCTAAGATGCAAGTACAAGTAAAAGAGAAGACCAAAGACAATACTTATTGTAACGACGACCTCGCTGCACTTTCACCGT
The DNA here is from genome assembly GCA_946894065.1 of Acleris literana. Lineage (NCBI taxonomy): Eukaryota > Metazoa > Arthropoda > Insecta > Lepidoptera > Tortricidae > Acleris > Acleris literana. The sequence continues at coordinate 16,497,986 of OX335686.1, forward strand.
TGCATTGCAGTTGCAATGCTACGCGGATGTAGAGACACTGGAACGCGCACATTTCAGATTCCCTATTCAATCAATCATAGTCTTTAGACAAAAGATAGAATAGGTAATAGATATAAGATAACAGAGGGCTCAGACAAGATGCACTACGCTAACTAACGTTTCTATTCGATTCGTTTTTAAACCAATCGCGTCACTAGAAGATGTCGTGATACGAAAAGTCACGTGGTCTACCAGTGACGCGATTGGTTTAGAAACGAATGGAATAGAAACGTTAGTTAGCGTAGTGCATCTTGTCTGAGCCCTCAGTATAGATAAAAAAGCGGCCAAGTGCGAATCGGTCTCGCACACAAAGGGTTCCAAACCATTCTTGTATAGGAGCAACATTTTTTTTTTAAATAGCGGCATAAAATTTTTTTGTCGTTTTATTTATAACTATAATGCTCCTAGCACGTAAAACATAAATATTGTATATTTTTATCATTTTAAAAATAAAGAGGGTGTTTTTTTGCCGAATGTTGGTTCAACCTTAACAACCGCTGTAAATCTTGAACCGTTATAAATGACGTGTTGTTTTTTAAAGTGAGTTACTAATTTTTTTTCTGGACTGACCAGCGATTGGCCTTTTGCTCATGATGGTAAATAATGATGAAGTCTAAGATGAAGCTCGCTGGTTGAGTAGAAGGCTAGATTCACTCTTGATTTGAAGACACCTAAATTACATCTCGCAGGAAAAATATCTATCTATATGTCTATATTTAAAGGAAATAGAAAAATAAAGGGGACACACAAGAATGGTGCGCGCGAGGGGTGCTAAATTTTTCACATATTTTTTTTGTTCATAATGATATTCTCTTCCTAAAATTGTTATTCATAATATTTATTATCGCTGGAACCGTAAACTTTTCAGGAGTTTTTAAATATTCAACGTGTAGATAAGGCTAGGTTAGGTTAGGTTTGCTTTATAAAAATACTGAAAAAGTAACAGTTACTTAAAAAAATACATTAATTATGAATTCCGATGATTATGACTTAAAACACTTTATAAGTAAAAATAATTATGACAGTCAATATAGACCCGTGGGCGAGTCCAATTCACATTTGATCGTTTTTTTTTAAATAATAAGTTCTCATTAATAATGAGTATTGAAGACAATAATGACGGCGGTTGAAACGCCCGAATATTCGCAACAATGCATTAACAGCCACAAAAAACAATGGTAATAGGAAACAATTAGGTTGCTACACAATGTTAATTATTTAATATGTATCTTATCGTATCAGTTAACAATCTAATTTATATTACGTATCATTGGTCTGTGAATCGATCTGCGCAGTTGGATAGATAAAATAATCTTTTACCTTGCATTCGATTTAATTCACATGTCATGTACATTGAATTCCATTCAGTTCATACTTTAATTAAATTGCCTGAGTCATAAACTCTTGTCTGTGGGAACCTAGATCAGATTTATTTAGCATCTTTAACTCAAGTATTAAACTAACTTCAAATTTCATAAATATAGGCCCAGTCTTTATGGAGTCCGATGCAAAAGTCTATCTTTTAGCGACGGGAGCTTGAAAAAACTCTTATTCCTCTTCTTCATGACTCTACCCAAAAAAAAATGTTCGAGCCCAACTCGACCTTTTAGTTACTAGCTATAATCTTAATTGATCCTTGTTTTACCGTTTTTACAATAATTACAAATAAAATAAAAATACGTAAAAAAGCGTTTCTTGCGTACCCTTTATTTTTCCAAATATCTTTGTTGGGAAATCCGCCGTAGTAAAATAATAAGACATGGTTTGAACAAATAAACAATTAGCCTTCTCTTACGGTTCAAAAGATACACCTCATTAAAATTAGTTTAGTAGACCTTAGACTACAGACGGACAGACGGCCATCATAGGCTTAGTAATTAGGGTCTAGCAGGCGTATTGCCTGACGCTCTCGCAATCGCAAACGTTTTCATTTTGACAGTCCGAAGGCGAGTCTGCATACAAAATGAAAACAATGGTTCCGCGTTGAAGTCGATTGCGATTGCGAGTGCGATAGGCAATAGGCCAGCCGTTTCACATCCTTCGGGTACGGAACCCTAAAAGAAGAGGTCACGCGCCTACCTAAGCGTGCCTATATCATATCGTAGGTGAGGGTTCGAAACCGTGTAACTCACAAATTTAATAAGAAATGCACCTTACCAAGTAAGTCAGTAAGGTGCATTTTGCTCCTTGTTAAGTCTGTTAGTTACGTGGTTTTGCACTATCATCGACAGTATCATAGAGCACTTCTAGTGATGCGTTAGCCGTGTAAATGCTACAGTGCTTAGGCATTGTTACAAACAGGCCGCGGTTACAACGGTAAACTCCTGCGCATGATATTACCCATCACAATAACTTAGGTTCTAGCAGCTCAAAGTATAACGCCGATAAACATAACAGTTTGGCGAGTAATATTAGATGCTAACTTCGTGTTTATTATATAAAAAAAAAACGCGCTGGGCTTTATTCTACTGGGTAAAACCATATCGCATTTGATAAAAAAACGTATTATTTGTAACTCGGCCGCCATTATCTTATCTTATCTTATCTTACAGATGAGCCCTTTGAGATACACTTCGACCACTTTAGGGTCCTTTGTGTAATTACCCTCTTACGCACTCAGATGCTCGAATGTGCAGGTTTCCTCACGATGTTTTTCCTTCACCGTAAGAACATTGCACTTAAGTTCGAATTCGCACCGCACCGCAGGGGTTCGAATTCCGTACCTTACGATCACGATTCGACCCCCTAAGCCACTAGGTTACCGGCGCTCTCGGCCGCCATTACTGTCAATTAAATAAGAGCTATCAAAACGTTGAAAATAAATACTTATATATATACATAGAATCACCCAAAACTCGGGAACAAATACTCGCGCTCATCAAATATTTGCCTTGACCGAGAATCGAACCTGGGACCGCTAGCTTCGAAGGCAAGGTCACGACCCACTAGGCTTATGGCGTCTCGTCAAGTATGGATAGATTAGTAGGGATATGCATAGTATAGATATCTAATACCACGCCTCTAGCGATGAACTTGTTCTAGTAATAACTTATTGATTTCTCAGTTTCTCAGCTATAATAAGCTTATTGATTTTGTCACGCGCCGTCGGTCACTGTCACGGCTAGGCATCAAATATTAACCACATCCACAATATGGCTTCTGCGTCTATAATGCTATAAACTACGTCAATAGACGAGAATTATGTTTAAGCCATAACATAAAGTATGCGTAGCGTCCAATATCGTCAGCCTAAATCGCATACCTCGTAACTCCATTATTTTTTTTGAAAATCTTGTTTTTACACTTTTAGATAGTACTATTCTGAACGCATCCAACGGCAAAACTCTTAAATACGAAAATTAAACCGTTTACGTTTAAAAAGCAAAATAGAAAACGTCGCAACTCCCGACCGCCATTTGTCGACTGCCGTTTTTTGTGCCTCCTGTAAAATTTGGTCAGATTGAGTTACGAGGTTTGCGATTTAGGCCGACGATATGTGCGTGTGAGAAAATGATAGGCATAGTTTCAAGTAAGAAGGAGAAACAACGTCGTTTTAAAATGTTGTTAACGACCGACGAAGAAAATTTTTTTGTTTTATGGCATGGGAATATAGAAAAGACATTCGCATTCTCCAAACTACAACCTTATAACTGCAATTAAATTATTAAAGGGGTTATTTATAAATGCACACATGCTTTGCCCCTTTCTGTCCAGTTTACATATCATAATCTCAATATTTTATTGCAATCATAATATTTACAAAGATGGAAATATAATAAATGTCTCATTTATGACACTTTAGCTGTTGCGAGTTTATGAATAAGAGGTTAGGCTCACGATGATTAACCATGCATATTGCAATGCTCTTTTTCGACGCCAAGCCTGCTTACAACGTTTCGTTTGTTCTGTCTCCTCCTGCATCATGTTGCATCATGTTCTTAGCATATTGTTACGTCCGTATACAATGTGTTTAACGGCACAATGTTAATTATTTTTCCTGTTTAGTTCAAATCTTGCTAGTCCATTTGGAACCAGGTCCCGTTATTGGAATGGGCTGTAATTCAATGGTATTTTATATTAAGATACGTCATCTGCGCGCAAAAGCGTTCCTCGAAAAGGAAGGTAATTGCCTTACTATCATTCAGTCGCGCCGTGGCCGCTGACACGCACGCGTCAAAAACAGTAAAGTTTTATTACCGAAATGCAACAAATATAAGTCATAAAAAATGCCGTCTTATGTTTTTCGAGGCTACCGAAATTATACTGTAACTATAAAAGGAAGTAAGGATGTCTCATTTCATTCGTAAGTACCGTATTTTTGTTTTTATTTTCTTTTACATCGCCATACTTTGTTTAATTTGCACCGGTGGCGTCACTGTCACCTGTGAAACATGAGATACACGATTAGATATCGCATAAGTGCGATAAAGACGGGTAGCCATGAGCGGGCACGCCGCGTCATTCGGGTACGCAATTTGAAACAAGTATTTATCTCTTTCTAACAATAGCGTTCGCTACGAATTGCCGTCTTTGTCTGTAGAAATATGGCAACGTAGCAACTGTCAATAATTGGCGACGGTTTTCGAATATAAAATATCATTGGTGTAATTTGGAATATATTTAAATCCGACCGACGTCGCGGCTAAGGTTGCGGGACAGGACAGGTACATTGTGTTTGTGGCAAACTTTGGAGGCTTATATCCAGCAGTGGAGGTCTTTCGACTGATATGATGATTAACCCTGATGATATTGAAACATTATGGTGTCTAAACTGTCTAGGAGAAACTGGAGACAGAGTTGAAAGGGGTAACAGGGTGTATTGCTGTACTTAACGTTGACCCATCGAGTTAGCACTTGTGTTGCAGTTGATGAGAGAAGAAAATACATTTATTTTTAACAAAAACTTACAAAACAATGTGCCGTGAGCTAAAAAAGATGCGTCTTGGTCAATGAGCATTTGTGACCATAAACCCACGACGACGTATCAAATGTAACCCTTGATCAGACGAACAGTGATAGGGTGAAGACACGTCTATCAGCACCGATTCGCATTGTCATAGAAAATGGCTGTTTTGTATGAAGACGCGTACGCATGCGAAAAAAGAATTAATGCGTACGCATCTTCATACAAAACAGCCATTTTCTATAGACAATGTGAATCGGTGCTGATAGACGTGTCTTCACCCTTAAGGTGTTGTCTAGCAGATGACATCTTTCAGTTTATAAGTCTATCAGACGTTGTGTTTTTGATGGAGCTGCACAATGATATAATATAGTAAAAAGAGGTAGATAATACGCACTTCGATAGTGGCACCCTAAAACCAAGCCAATTAGTACACTTTTACTTAGTCTTGCGCCGTCAACGGAACCGTGAACTAGTCTGCAGAGCAACATACACTCGTCTCTGTTTCGCTCCCGGCAATTAGCATACCATCCTGCTTTCACTTGTCATTTATGAATTAGTGTGTAATTGAAATATTTACTAATTATGTGTGCGTAACCCGGTCCATTTTTACACGCGGCATGCCGTATAGGTAACATATCTACTTCTTTTTATATTTTATCATTAGAGCTACATCTGACAAGACACGTCAAACGAAACGTCAGGGGCCCTAATATGGCTGCGTTTATCGCTTCGTATAGCTTCGTAGGAAGGGCCACTACCAACTAGGGTATCGCGTCGTCAATAGTTATGGATCTGGGGCCCTAGTTTAACTGCGTTTATCGCGTGACAAAGTTTGGATAAGGCATCCGTCACCTTCTGACAAGTAAATAAGTACGAGAGTGACGGATGCTTTATCCACATTTGACACGCGATATAGACGCAGACAGGCCCGCAGGTCATAGAAAACTGAAATTTCTGTCGCGGTAAAGCCGCGACGTATCAAACGCAAGGTCGGTTTGTTAATACGGCCCGTATCTAACTATGAAGTCAATTAGGTGTTTATCGTAACGCGTGGTCTCATTAAGAATCTTATTTCTCATAAACCGTGTCAAATACCTCGTCATACGTCAGAATGTCCATATCGAATAGGTGCGTCACGATATTGCATAAAATGCTTATCAGTTTTGCGTTCCATTATTATGTTACCTATTTTAAATATTAATATGGTACCTATTAACTAATGGCAAACAAAAATGAGATCAAAAATAACAATATGTTTTTTTTATATTGAAAACTGTGAATTCTACTTCGAATTCCGTTGGAAACTTATTTAGTTAGACGATGATGTCGAGAGCTAAGCTCGGGGTAATAAGTAGACAACATGCTTAACGTTAACGTCAAACGATTTTCGAAACTGTCAAGATGTACAGAACTGATAATGGGTTCTACGCGAACGTGGCAGCTTACGTCAATCTTATACATTTTCGATAACGATAATGTTTACAGAAAGTATCTTGCCTAAGGTCACTGAGTAATATCAACGAAGCAGTTAATTCGAAGCTTCTACATTCGAAAATTCAACATCGAGAAAAAACCATAGAGCTTTAACGTATTTTAAAACTAGATTTTCAAAATAGGGATGGAAGTTGACAGTCATGAAGTCCCAAAAGACATTATTTATAGTGAAGCCATGCATGCGGTTCCGAGTCAGTAAGTCAGTAACGGAACAGTTTTGTATTAAGTGTACCATAGACGTAATAGCTACGTCAATTAACTTAATTAAGTGTTATCACCTCTTTGTTACAAATCATTTATATGCGTAAACGATTTCCACTCCAGCAATTCATTAAAATTTAAATAATATGATTTATGTAAAATTTATAGGAGAAACTTATGATAAAGGAATATTTAATCTGATCCCATTTTATAAATTTGAATATTAAGATAGCTATGAAAACATTTATCTTCGCAATCACCTTATAAGCCGTGATCGCCTATAGACGTCACCTTACCTATTAAGGCTGGCACCCAATTGCCTTCCTATACAGCCAGAGGCAGTCTCTACTCGGCCTTTGCTAACACCGCTCGCGCGTTAGAAAAAAAGCGCGTCTATTCGCAACGCTTGTAATTTAAAATTGGAACTCGTGTTTGAAAATTTAAATTCAATTGAATCACTGACTGTTTCCGACTTTTGTGTTTTGAACTTGAAGTGTCCAAGTGCTAGTGTTGTGACCAACTTTTTAATTGTAAATATTAACGGTTTTTTTTTTAACTTTCTGTACACAAATGAATGACTTAATATTAACAAAGTTTTATTTATCGCATATAAACGTGAATTTCAAACCGTTCTTTAGGCATTTAGGTTTGTAATACCGTTTCGACATGCGTGCGCGAAATTCACACTTCGCTTCGGAAATACACGCGTAAAATAAAAAAAGCGACAAAGAAAGTAACTCGCTTATGTTTCCTCGTGTTGATTTGTGGATTGACAATCTCGATAACGGCGTGGTTATTGATGTTTAATTACGTTTTAATTGGCAAATCGATGAAGTTAATTTTATTGAGGGTTTGAGGTTTTATTGCAATTTTACTTGTTAAACGATTAGCGATCTCATTAGCTGACGATAAAAGTAATTTGGAAAGTTTTGGTGCTGGTGTTTTGGTAAATGTCTTTAATAACTTTACTTAAAAATTTAACTTCGTTTGCTGATTCTGTACGCATTTAAATGTTGAAAAAGAATCTTGTTGCTTAAAAGTCAATTATACATTTTGACATTTCTTTAACGAAATTAGCGACATCATTATAACATGATAAGTAGACTTAACAGTTCAATCTGTAATAGAACAATAATACCATTTGTTTAACCTAGTTCGTTCTAAATATACTCAGGTATTGTAACTTAACGTATAGATAAACTTATATCATATTAAATAGTTATCATAGCATTGTTAGAGAACAATACATGTTAAAATCAGCTGGCGTTTAAGGTTAATGGTTGAAAACTTTCACTATCGATCAACGTCTGACTTTTTATAAAGAATGTTTTTTTTTTTCTATAGGAACAAGTTGGTTGGCTTTTTAACCTGTGCGAAGTAAAATATGTAAGGAAATCGGTAACATATTTTCAGCTTTATTTTTTACTAGCTTTGCCTGCTTCTTTTCCCGCGTAGAACTGGTTTATCGTTATTCCCTCGGGAAGTAGGTATCAAATTTCCGGTGACAAAATAATGATTATACAAACATTCTCGCAAACTTTAATTAAAGTAAGATTATTACAACTAGATATTTCCCGCGACTTTGTCTACTTAGAACTGTTTTCATCATTATTCCCTCGGTAAGACCACCACCACCACCACCACCTACTGTGTAAAATGTTTTAATTTGACACCATGTCCCTACTAAGGTTGTCTGAAAGAGATCGCTAATTAGCGATAAGACCGCCTGTTGTTTACCTGTATTATTTTTTAAATGTGCTGTTTCTCTGTTTTGTTTTTTTATTTGGTGTACAATAAAGTGTTTTGTATTTTATGGTATTGTAAGAATCGAATTATACTTAAGGTTTTTTTTAAAATTCCTTCCCCGATACTTAAAACTATATTTAGGTATACAAAGTTTGTATAAAATTAGTTCAGCGATTAACCCGCAACCCGCAACAGCTTAACAAACAGACAACAAACAGACAAATTCACATTCATGTTCATTTTTCTCGCTGTCACCCTTGAAAATTGTCTTTGTGCTCGTATCTTTGCTCGTACTTACGTCAGTGATAGATACGTCACGAATTTTGTTGTGATATCAAAAATAAATAAACACTTTCACGCTGGCAACACAGGTAAAATAGAGAATTCCACTGTTACTTGCAAACCAAGGTATCACGAAACGAATTATTTTCTATTTATCGGCCGTTAGCGTAATTCTCTAGCGGTTTGAAAATCGCAAAAACGTGAGAAAACGTCGACTCGCCTCGCAATTTGTAGAAAACTCGATAAGTGAATAATTTCTTGAGACAATTGTTTACATTTTACAACAATACTTTTACTGTTTACTCGTACTGGTACTTATGCTTTGCTTTCATAACATAACTGATGGAAGTCTCACTCAATTGAGTGGCACTCTTGTCTACTTTGTTTCAGTCCAACTTGTTTCTATATCGTAATCATGTTAACGTTATGGTAACTCTTATTAAATTGACAGTCAGAATTTCTTTAAAGTCAAAAATATGCTTATCGTGTAGGTAGTTTTATGCCACTATTATACTACATATTTCCACCTTCTTTCCTTTACTGAGTGTGAACTTAACCAGAACTGGGTCCGCAAAGAAGTAATGTATGCACGCCTTAGCCAAGTGCCTAAGGATCAACGCTCAGACTCATCTTGTAACAAAATAATAATAAATACATTATGTGATTAATCAAGTGACAAATGAAGACAGTCACAAACAAGTGCAATTCAATCTCACAACAACCTTGACGTGCTTCTATTTCGTTCAAATCATTGTAGCGTTGCCCTATGCCCACAAAACCCCAAATACAGGTTATTTCTCGAAACGGTACAATAAAACTAAACTTTATGGAATCACTATGGTCCTTCTGAAATTGGGTACCTATATGAGTTTAGCTCTGTGCGGTTTTCCGATGCTTCAAGAATAATACATATAATTCATTAGAAAACGTCGAGAAAGTACAAGCATTATAGAAAGTAGAAGTATCCCAGAGGAATTATACGTGTGCTCATGTGCATATGACAGAACTGTGATAAGAATAAAAGAGCGACAACGATATAAACAGTTCAGATTCAATATTTACATGGAATATTATGATAATTATGAGACATGGAGAAAGACAACTGCGCCTCTATTCTAGGTGATAAAAACGATATCGTATTTGACCTGTTATGGCGTCAGCTGCCGTTACTGTCAAGAAAATAAGAGTTATCAAAACGTTGACAATACGATAACAGATCAAAAACGATATGGTTTAAACCGTGTTGAATAGAGGCCCTGGTAGGCAAAGATTGCTTGTAGTGCTTTCAACTTAGATAGACCAATTATTAAATCTTCTTTAGGTAACTAAGCTATTAAAGCATGGTTATTTAAAATAATGTTTTCTCTAGGGCAATAAATAAGCCTGATTTCACCATCACGATCCGTCACATTTGATTACTGGGTCTACTCAATAGTGAAGCCCTGCAGTGCTCTTGGTGTTATAGAGGCTATTTCATGGTAAAACCAGTATAACAGACATGAACCGCGGCATGTGTCTGCCTCGTGTAGGGATCTACATTAGTCGGTTCACGAACAAGCTCGACTTTATTGCGCAGAAAAAATACTATTCAGCAATTGGTTTAAATTGTAATCTCCTTAACATAAGCGTCAGCATCTTTTGCGTTTCCCGCGTGAGAAACTGTGGGGAAACGTGTGAAACACAGTTTAATTTGATTAAATAATGCGTCATGTTTATATTTAAGAAAGTAATAGTACATTATTATTGAGGCCGGGAAGGATTTTTTATTCCAGGCCATGCCTAATAAAGTTTCCCAGAAATGCACATTTAAGACATATTCAAAAGTTTACGGTAGCGGCCGGTAATGGATTTTTATATTTTCTTCCCGGTCAAGCCGAAAAGAAGTTGTTGAGGTGGTACGGGAGCCGGACATAAATGTTGAATTTGGTTTTTTCTTTTTCGGAAAATAATACCACGATTACCTCGAATTTTGCCAATTTGTAGCTACCTGCACCTCCCTCTGGTTCATTCATAGGGTAAATGCTTAATTTTATTTTCGGTTTCCTCTATTTCGACCATTTTATTATTAGTACTGTATCTAACATAAGTTTAACTTCGTGATTACGTATTACCGGTTATTTTCTTCTAGAATAATGGTCAATGTTTCAATAATTCAAAGATAAACTAGGATCTAATTTATCAGCATTAAATACCCTTGTTTCGTTTCCAACTGAAAAGATTCAAGAGGCGTTTTATTTAACTGATTACCTTGGCGTACACCCACTTGCGGATTAACAAGTTCCGGTGCATCTCAAAAGAAGTTCTTAACCTCGACATGTAGAAACCAAAAGCTACCGCACTTATCAAGGCCTTCAGCACCATACACTAATCCATACGTTTAAATATTTCGAAACAAAGCATTAGAATAATTACTGCAATGCTATTGTGCGGCATATTGATAGTATCGTGCGACGTCTAAAATCCCAAGCGCGCTGATTTCTATAAAATATGACCCTATATGGTGTGTTTGGTATTGAATTTTTTGAAACAAAATCGTGTATTACACAAGCTGCCAATGCCACGGCACGCTCATACGTGAAATGTGGATGTTTGAGCCAAAAGGGACCTTATAGTTGCTTTTGGTTATGCTTTTCCTTTCGTTATACCAATAACATCGAAATAATAATTAGAATATCGTTAGAGCCATAATCCAATACAGTCCTTTCTTATTATAATGACACTAATGACCACAAATGTATTCACGTACGTAAAACAATTGAGTGTTTACTTAAAGTAGGTCGCTTATCCGCAAAATAAAATTGGTAAGCCGGTTCGTTGAACATCGGCCATTGTTAATTGTAAACGCAAAATGTGCGTGTGTGTGGGCTTTGCCAATCGGTATTTTTTATCGGTAATATGAGTCTGTGGTCACTTCGTTCGTAAACGTTTATGATGTGATATAAAAATATTTGATTTAATGTATTTTTTTCACTTCTCTTAAGCAAGAAAAAAGTCACGGTTATTATAATCGATTTTTCGCGGTATTGAACAAAATTCACCTAAATGTTTTAGAAATCTCGATTGCAAGATAAATTACCGATTGTCAACCCTCATTAACAGACCGATTTAATTGAAGGTTAACTTGTTACATTTTATCGCGTAGTCGGACAATTTAACAACGCATTAACTCCCACACCTCCCGCTAAGTGTCTCGTGACAATTTAAAACCGATTGACATACATTCGCGTTGCAAAACCGATAATTACGCAGATAATGGCACAACAACCCTAAAGTCGGAAGCTCGTCCGGCTTTGCCGCGCATTTACGCAAGCCGTTTGAAAATGGAACCAGCCGTTTCGAAGTTTAAAAAACAGAACGCTTCGCTGGCCAGTACTGTGGAATTAGGTACTTTTTCGAGCAAGATTGCGTATTGTTTAATGATGCTTGGGTTTACAGCACTATTTGTAATCTTTTTTTTAAAAGAAACACGCTTGAATTACGACATGTCTCTAGTATTTTTCTTAATAATCCGTGGCAAATAAAACCTTTGTAATAGCTCCATTGAGGCTCATTTTTTTTGTATTAATAAAAACAATAACGTTTTCTTTTAAAAGATCTATCGACATAAAGATGTCACTACTTTTCCATATTGCAGTGACCCCTTGTACTTAGGACAATGAACACTAAACGCAGGTCAATACAAAATGGCTGCCTAACTCCCGCGCGCGCTTTCTCACTTTCCACAGTTCAATTGTTCCGTTGTTTCAAAAAAAAAAAGTAATGCGTAAAGTCGATAATTGAGTGTTATAATTGAATCATTGGATCTTTCTTCACTCTTTACTATTGACATATTTATCATGTACAGTCAGGGGCATTCCCAGTCGACCACCTCTAGGGTGATATTCGTTTGCGCGTTCGACGCGTAACGACCTGAGCGTTGTAGGATTAGCTAGCTGCAACGCACAAGCCAAAATTTTCTTAAGTGGACGACCGCCAATGTCCCTTACTGTACGTACAGTCAACGCCATAAATTAAGTGATTGCCTTTTTACCTTGTCGCTTTAAAGTCTGGTTTGAATTGCTATACGAAAATATTAAATGACAAAAAAATCACGTACCTGTGTCGTATTTCATTAATAGAAACATTATTAATAATACATATACATACATTCGCGCCTTCATTCCCAGAGTGGGGTAGGCAGAGCTACAGAATTACAAACAACTCTAAAAAATTGTTGATAATTCTGTAAACACATTTTGCATTTTGCATTTTTTTAGTAATGTTATAATTATATACTTAAAGAAGACTACGCCTACGTAGATCCATATCGATCTTAAATCAATTAACTCCGCTCTAACACTTAAGTGGAGTTATTAAACAACAAAACACTTACATATAGATTACATAAAACTAATGGCGATCGGAACACATGAAATAACTAATAAAGTGTAAGCCACTCGTAACCACTCGATGTTTATCGATAGCCGGTTTATTGTCTGTTTTACGTTTTTTCCCAGCTCTACATTTAAACAAAATTATGCCGGTACAGTCCCTTATTTCACCATCCTCACAATGACAGTGACAGGTGACATTTCAGTGTACACGGCGCAGTTTATATGATACCCAGTGATGTATTAGCGTGTTAACTTTGCAATGTATAATTAATTGTCACCTGTCACGTGTCAATGTCGAACTGTGAAATAGGGGGCAAGAGCTCTATTTGAAGAACATAATTAAGAAGTAAATTTTGACAGCTGTCATTCTAGTGCAAATGATAACCTCGAATTCTGAAGAATGAAGGTTATAGCCAGTGACCATTATGGCTATACGTAGAGATTTTCCTAGCACGAACGACGTGTTGTTAGTGCTTGACATAATAAAAACATCGACAAAACTGTTATCGAAAACTGTACCAATTCAATGTCTTATAGTTATTTTTACTGAACTATGTTAAATATTAATAAATTGATAGTTTTGTTATTATTCTTTTATTTTATAACGCACCACGTAATATATGAATCATATGACATAATCATGATTGTAATTTTTGCTTGATGATATGATTTCGCTATGTTCTTATAAGGTAGGTACTTCAATGAGTTTTAAGACATTGTGTTTTTTTTTTTAAATAACTATATAATGATATGAAGCACGAGTTTTTCCTCTATTACGTTGAAGTCGTGGTTATCGATAAAAGGTTTGTCGATATTATAATTATGTCAAGCACTAACCACATTTTCGGCTAGAAAAATATCTAGGTATAATTATGGCAAATGAAATTATGAATAATCAAGAGATACCAAATCTGCTAACCCGATGGCGAGGCGCTCGCCATATCTCTTTCGTAACTCTTCTATCATCCATCCTTTCTAAATGACCAAACCATCTTAGCATGCCCTTTTCGATATTTGTCACTACGTCTTCGTTTAATCCACATCTTTCTCGGATCTCGCTTTCTCTCCACAGTTTACTATTTAGGTCCTTAATGGCAATATTTGGAAACTTGCCCTCTCATCCTACAGTTACCTATTACAATCGAGAGAAAGGGACAGCTAAAGTGACTTTCATATTGAGTACAAATTATCTTGTATTGTGTAAGTCCGTTTACACTAATAAAATAAACAATGTTTTTTTAATATTCGGCGCAGGTTTGACGTCAACGTGTTATCTTTAAGATAGTGTACATCATCGGTACTGATAGCTCTTATCATTGATCATTCAGTGTCAGTTTTAAAGGCAAAGATTGTAAATAAATAAAACGAACCAATTTACCTCTATTTATTACTCCATTACAAGTATTTTTGAAGATCGAGTGAGGGGTAGCCAGTCACTTGATAAACAAACATTTCACAAACATCATTTGACAAGACGCTCTTTTTTTCGAAATTAAATATTTTAGGATTTATTTCAGGACCATCTTGTAGAGCCCTATAAGTTGGGTTAGGTTAGTTTTATAAAAATACCGTTTCGAATGATTATGTTTATGAATTGATTATGCCTCGTGTGGTTGCCGAGTTAGAATAGTGCCACTCCATGTCTTCCCGCGGATGTCGTAAGAGACGACTAAGGGAATAAAGGCTTGTAGTACTGTTAGGCGATGGGCTTGCAACCTGTCACTAATACGCTGGTAAACATCTTAGCCTAATTGTGCAAATTGTGGTTATAGAATTATCAACAAGTTTTTAGAGATGTTTGTAATTCTGTAGTTCTGCCTACCCCACTCTGGGAACGAAGGCGTGAGATTATGTATGTATGTATATGTATGTTTATGAATTGAAACAGTTTTATAAACGTTTTTTAGCAAATGATAGTGAACCCAATTGAGGTCTATATCTTTGTTATACTTGATCATTTTCATATTAAGTTTAAGATTAAATAAACGAATAAAAAAGCTTTTTAAACAAGAGCACGCTAGATTAAAATCTGAGGTTATGCGTCAACCAGTACTACTTGGTTTACATGTTTGGCCATTTTAACTGACACCAACTTTAATGTAGATAATTTTGATCAGTATGCGTCAGGAGTAAAAACTGGACGCAGTAGACGCATCACTGCGTTAACGTTACCGTAAAACGAGGTGAGTCACAACCTAAAATAAGTCATAACTTGTTAATAATAAGAACAAGTATTAAATGCACAATACCGTTACGTCTATTGGAAATAATTTCAGTCTTATAATTAGTAACATATGCTTCATTTTAGGTTGTGTCCCTACTCACCCCTTAATCCCTACTCACCCCGTTTTACGGTAGGTACGTCAGTGTATTTAACTAAATAATAGAGATCAAACCTGCCGACTGGTTGCTTGCTACATCTTCCAATTAGGCTCAAAAACGACAAATCAATAAATTGCATGTGAACATGATCGCTGCAGTCCCCTCCTTCCTGCTTTAGGTCGAACTGATAAAACATAATCATATAAATAATAGCATGGGCGCGTTTGGTTTGTAGTTTAAATAACTTGGAAACTTTCGGATTGAGGTCCAGAGACTGCTTTTATAAATATTATATTGGATGGTTCCAACGGAAGACCGCTGTTTTTAACGCCAGCATAACGCTGGAACCATTTCGTGACAACAGGTATTTTGTCTATGTCAGTATTTTGAGTTTTGTTTGTCTATTTGTCACGAATAAATGTTTTTTCTTTCTTTCTTTCTTTCTACATCTAAAACTACCTTTTGAATATGACTCCGTTCTCCGCCTCGAAAAACCATCTCTACTAAATTTCACATCGATTAGTTAAGATGTAAGATTATTTTCACCCCTGTCCGTCCGTCTGTAACAGTGCTTAGTCGCTGACCCTTGCCTTGGCCTTTAATAGCTAGATACTTATTTTCACTAACATATAATGTAGTGTTAAATATTGTACACTGTATGGAACCCTTCGTGTGACAGTCCGACTCGAAGGCCCTTTTTTTTGACTCGAATTTTCTCCGATCTTTTTTCCAGTAGCATAATTAACGATCCGTCTCTCCCAACTGCATGCTGTTGGAATAAATAGTTAAATGTCCATTACTGGTGTCAGTCAGCTAAACTCTTATTGCGTCATACAAATATTTTACGTTAGCGTTTTTCCTATAGACACACCCGAATGTAACGTTTTTGAGTGACGACGTTTCATACACAAACAACACATGTTTGAAAAAGGAACGATCCAATTTTCTCGAAATAATTCTGACTACGGCGGTAACTATCGTGCCACCTTACTTGTTATAAAAGTACACCTCAAGTAATTTGAGAACATAATGAAATTAAACCAAGTAATCGTATTAGCCGTGGCTTGTAATCAGTAATCCGCACACTGTTGTGGCGCACACCCTCTTACATCACCGGGTGTATATTTAATTTTGCAACGAGCCTTACTGCTGGGACCGCCGCACCTTTACACTGCAGGACAAAATTATGGCAAATTTTTTTTTTTTTTGCTAGATGTGACAAACGAACTGTCGGGTCACCAGATGTGACGTGATCAATGCTGCCCAACTTAATTACATTATTAATGTAAATTTATAAATGGATAATGAGAGCAATCGTTATTAAAAAAAAAACCTTTGAATTTACAGGAACTGTATCTGTTTAGTTTGAAGTTAAATTATTTTCCTCCTTCCTACGCTGCATCTAATTGTTACATATCTTATTCTTACTATGTATCTTGAGATTCTTGTATCTATAAGTTGAAACAAAAACGATACCTAGTGGTTCAGGTATAAAAGTAATATTTAAATACGCTGCCTGATAGTGCAGACATAGATTTTTCAGTTTGGAATGTACAATAATTGTAATGTAAACTGCGTACGACCCTTAACTTGCCACATAGTGTAACTCGACTAAACATAATAACTTTTCAAGGCAACGTACAGTCGTAAAAGTATTGCGAATGTGCTTTTCGATTGGTTCTTGTACTTAATTACCGCAGTAAATTGCAGCTTTTTAGCCGATTTGTTCATGTCATAAATATATACACTTATGAGCCAATTGTCTCTCGTGTCAGTTTACATTTAAGTCGATTGTACTCAATTTTTTTAAAAATGTGACTTATTGTTAGCATTTGGTTATGCCCGAATTCCACTGCGAGCGAAGTGGGCCCCGTACGGACTTCGTTTGGCTTACAATACAATGGTGACTTTTAAGAGGCCACCTATGGTGCAAATTCAAATTCAAATTCAAATTCATTTATTCTGTAAGTAGGCCCTGTAGGCACTTTTACATGTCTGAGTCTACCAGCGCTTCCAAGGGACTCTGTTGAGAAGAAACGCCGCAAGAAACTCAACAGGAAGTCTTTTTTTTATATGAGTAACTTATTACGATGGTAAACTTAAGCTAACTAATTTAAATGTCACAGGGATGTACAGGTCCCAGGAGCAATTATGAGACTCAAACTATATTCAATTTAAATTGGAAATGTAAAGTCTCCAAATTTCAAATAAAAATTAAAAATAGACATAGGTAAGGAGATGTAGAAAGTCTCCACGGTCAACAATACAATTATGGAGATGTAAAGAGTCTCCAAATGTCAAATTAAAATTAAATTTAAGAAATAAACATCCATAGGAGATGTAGAAAGTCTCCACGGTCAATTATGGAGATGTAAAGAGTCTCCAGATGTCAAATTAAAATAATTAGCATACAAAGGAGATGTATATAGTCTCCACGGTCAATAATAATTGTAATACAAACAATTCAGCCACGCCCCCACAAGAATAAAAAGGGATGGCTTTATGTGCTTCCACGCGAAGCATGTGAGATGGAGATAGTTCGCGCGCGCCTTGACGGCAGCGTCAAATTCAATTAATTGCGGTTTACATTAGAACCACAACATTTATTGAAAAAATGGTTTACCAGGATTAAGAAGTTACATATCCTCAACTATTGAATCGAAAATCATCGTTAAAGATGATAGGGTTTCGAATATTCAACCAAAAACATGCAACAAAGGTGTCATGTTTGAAAAATAAAAGTATCGAGGATTTTATTCCTAATCGTGTTTCCACGTTTGCCAGTCTCAAGCAAACATGGTCAAGTTTAATATATCCAAAGAACAGATACAAAGGCGTTATGGTTATTGAGATCCAGATCTCGGAACACTCCAGACTTTAGCATAGGTGGCCTTTTAAGAGGTTAGCTTGCGGTGGAAACACGTGAAGTCACCGTTGTTTGCCAAACAGAGTCCTTACGGGGCTCACTCCGTTCGCAGTGGAAGGCGGGCATTAGAGTCCAATACTATTTTCACACCTTATACGCTATGATTCAAGTGACACTTTTTGCATCTACGTACTCGTTAAATGGTATGCACGACAGTTACGTTAATCGTGTATAACCCAGCGTCCAACTTCAGCACTAACTTGGTCCTGGTAGAAACCTTCAGAACCATATTTCCAGATACTTTTTGTTGTCTTTTGTCAAGCGGCATTTCGTACCTTTACTGTCTCAACCTCGTATCTGATCGAATAGTTAAATAGAAAAAGCACTCATGTTTCAAGGTTCATAAAGACTACTTTTCTATCAAAATATTTGAACTGATAAGAGGTTGAGAAAGTAAAAGGACGATTTGCCTTCTCCATAGTCGCTTTTTATCATCGATAAAGAACGCATATATCTTATCATTGGCAATGATAATGTAATGTTAGATGCGTCTTACTCAGCTGTGTGTATTATTGTAGTTTACATTTAAATATTTACAGAAATGGCTGCATTCAAAACATTATCTAAGCTGCAACGCACAACAATGTATGAATGCCTTCATAATGACTCGTAAATAAGCACGACAACTGTATAGATTGATGTGTGATTCTCTCAACAAGCAAAGGTGATCGTTCGCTCGAGTGAAGGTCCAAGCGGCGAGTTTAAGTAGTCCCGACAGAGCGAACAAGACACATTTTAGCGCGTGTATTCAATTTGGCAGCATGACTTCACCAACGTATAAGGCTCCCTAATTGACAATGCACGCGCTAAAATGTGTTTTGTTCGGTCGGACGGGACTACTTAAACTCGCCGCTTTTATTCACTCGTCCGTTCGACCGGTCCCCGTTTTTTGAGAGAATAACACACCTGACGGTTCCAACGGCAGACCAGCGCTGATTAATGCCAGCATTACGCTGAGTTGAGACCATTTCGTGGCTACATTCTTCTTGTACGGTCACAGAAGTTAATTTGCTACACATTTCAAAGAAAATCTACTTGAAGATGACATTGTCAATAGAGATGCCAAGTCATTTGTAATTGATAGGAAACTCAACCTTATTGCTGTAGAATGTCAGATTGACTTTGGACCTAAGGTGGGTCACAAATTAAATTCTTTGACTGTACGTTTTTATCTGGTCTTGATTATCTTTGTCACGAATAAATGATTTTCTTTCTTTCTTTCAATAAATCATTTTTATCGGACTCTTTCGCTCGCGCTCGTGGGGCTTATGACGAGCGGAAGGGATACGTGTAGTAGCAGCGTTGTCTTGCATCCTCTAAGCTTTCCATAAGCCCCAACAGTGCGAGCGAGAGAGTTGGATAAAAATTTATTGCCCCGACGCTCAGTTGGTAATGGCACTACAATAAAATAGTCACCTTTGCTCTCTCCCCGCACCTCATGCATGGGGTATGCCTATAGTAGCGTCGTCAAATATACAAGGTAGAGTTTAAGCAGGAAGGCTCTTTAGCTAAATATGAAACTAGAGTCAAATATCATTCGACTCTCAGATGATAGTATCTGATACGTTATCAAAATTCACTTTACATACACAGTTATCAATATTTTCAAGATACATCTTCAACAGTTTTTTCGTCGATAAAAATTAATCTCTAAAAAGAAATCATTCAGTATTTAATTTATTTATTTGTGTACAGAATCCCTAAATAGTTTTAAATAGCCTTAAGTTATCGAAAGTGCAATGATACTGTGATAAAGACGATGCTGTGACAGAATTGATGAAACTTTGACAAAATGATGCTATACGTGACGAAGACTACGGAGGAAGTGGTCAAACGACCGCCGAGGAGGAGGACCATCAGTGCCAGAATTAAGGTTGGTTAATATAACGCCGACATAACTAGGGTTGCCAACCGCACTTTATTACAAAGTATTGTACTCTATTTTAGCTTCTCGTACGTTATATTTTACGCAACACATAAAGTACGGCAAAGTACTTTATTTATGACATTCTGTTTTTAATGGTATTTTTTTTCTAATAATTAATAAATTTAAACGAAATTTTACCTCAACGCAACCGTCAAAAACCCTCGACAAAAACTTCGTTTTGCCATGTTTGAACGAGATTGATACTTTAATTGTTGCCAAATACGCTGTTAGAATAAACAAGATCTGATGAGTGATAACTTGATAAGAAATATGTACTTAAAAATAATTAAAAAATACTTTACATTTATGCTGCGTACTTTATTTTTATTCCTCTTTTGGTAAGTAATACTTTATTTTGTTAAAAAAAAGGTGGCAACCCTAGACATAACCCTGAATAGCTAGACTTATCATTATCAGGCATCTCTCGCAGACCAGATGGTCGATGGGGCCAAAGAGTTCTCGAGTGGCGTCCGCGCACCGGAAGACGCAGCGTGGGTAAATTTTCATTTTACATAACACGAATTGCATAATTTCGATCTCTATAATAAAACAACGATATAATAATCATGTTGCATAAAACGAAATGCATAATTTCAAAAACTATAATGTTCATAAATTAAATAATAAATATTTCTAACGGCTTTCATTACTGTTAATGTGATCACAGTTCTAACCTAACCTAACCTTGTTAGAAGAAATTGACTAAAAATGCAGAAGAATTTAAATAATAATAACATGGTTTATAATAGTTATAGTAAATGAGTGTTATGTTATTGGATCTGCCTGATGAAATTATATAATTTCTTTTTATGCCAAATGTTCATTATGCTTTTCGTGGTTTAAATGAAATTATACAAGACATTTTTCGACTAATTGAAGCGCACCCCGTGGGTAGACATCCAACAAGGTGAATCGACGTCGTTTCTACGGTTGCGAAAATGGATGGATGCAAGCGGCGCAGGAGTGGTCCTTGTGGTTAACCTTGGAGGCCTAGTTATGTCTTAGCCGGGGCCCTAACATGGCTGCGTAAACGCAGACACAAATATTTGCCCACACCGGGAATCGAACCCTGGACCTCTAGCTTCCTAGGCAGGGTCACTACCAACTAGGGTATCGCGTCGTCAATATTTATGGATCTGGGTAGTGTTATCGATGTGGATAAAACATCTATCACCTTCTGACCAGTTTGCAAGTGCGAGTGTGACGGATGCTTTATCCAACGCGATAAAGGTGACAATAATACGGGCCCTGGGGCTCTAATATGGCTGCGTTTATCGCGAGACAAAGTTAGGATAAGGCATCCGTCACCTTCTGACACGTAAATAAGTACGAGAGTGACGGATGCTTTATCCACATTTGACACGCGATATAGACGCACCCATACTCTGCCCGCTGGGCAATGTAAGTTACCATCATAGATAGCTAAATATCGATACGAAAATACCTAGAAAATCGTAGTCGATATAATGCGTCTGTATACAAGCATAAAAATAAATAGTAACTACACGTAGAAGCGAAACTCCCGGCTCCCGACGCGCGCTCGGCGCGTTAGATATCTACCGCCTGGCGACACCTGAGGTGTCTAGTCAGTCAGGGGCGTCAGGCACGGAATATATATTAACCAAGATATTGATATTGTGTCTTGAATTGGTTTTCGTATTTCTGTTAATTTCAGTGTGTATGGTTGAACTAAGATAGTGTTTTAAAAAGTGAACGAGTATTTACGGCAAAATAATTAGAAATAATTGATTGAATGAAGGAGTTTTATGAGATAATCTTTATATCATCTAAAAGTATTATTACATAATTTAACGTAAATGTAAAAAACTAATTTTGCAAAAATCTTTCCACGTTGAAGTAAAACATTAATAATAATTAAAAATAAGTGACTAAACTTCTATACCACATCCATAAACCGATTAAAATATTTCGCAAGTGACAGCCCTAACTTCGTGCGCGGAAGACAGAGGGGCGTACCGGGGCGAAGGGGGAAGTAGGTATTTAACCCTTAATTTGATTTTGTCCGGTCGGACGGACAACTCATAAAAAAAATTATATCAGTTTACTAAGTCATATTTATATCTCTTGCTATATGAAAATCGGTGGATAAATAAATGTTTTTTGGTAGAAAAATAATATTGAAGCATTAAAACCATAATCATGCGAGTTGTCCAACTAAATGTCACAGGGTCGGACGTCAATTGTTTTTATTGAATAATTAATGCGTTTATCTTTTGTTTTTTACTATAAAAGCATGTGTGTTTGCATCAAAACAATAAACAACGTTATATTATTGAAACATGAAGGTGTAATACTAGTGCATTTTACAACTTTTTCTCATTTCAAACTTCCTCGGAATGTGTTGTCCGCCACACCGGACAACGCCATAGATTCAATGACTTATATAAATTACTGGTTGTCCGCCGTGGCGGACTTTGCCAAAGTTGTAGACTGATGAGTTACAAATAAGATTTAAAAAAAAACTTCAAGATATGAATATTTGTATGCGTGTACTGAAATCTGAGCTTAAAATTTTCATTTCCTTTAAACCAGTGAATGGTGTGGGACCATTCTGCAATTTTTTTACGCAAATGACATGCAACGTCTGAGTCAGGTGAAGCTCCTGCTGACGAAAATTAGTCATAGAATATGCCTCCGTGAGATTCAGTTAATTATCTATGTATGATTAACTTCTTTGCACAATACACTTTAATTATACATATAATATGTAAAAACGGCGGACATAATCCTACGGTACTAACTTACAAACAAACGTTTGATCTAAAAATTTCGTCGCGCGTTAATTTGCTTCATTACTAACAGCTTCTTTGGCATCACTTTTATGATGCCTTGATATTTAAAATATTACCCAATTTAATAACGAGGTACAAAATTACGATCCGGCATGCAGTCTTGAAGTAATATGCAAGATATGGACGATTCTTTGAACAAATAAAAATTACAATATTCTGTCTATTTCATCATTTCCATCTTTACCTACACTGACAAACGCAACGAGAAAAACTCGATCAAGGGACCCCAACGTCATCAGCAAAACACGTAAATTTGTAGAAAGTATTTGGAAATCCTAAATATTTATTCAGATCCCCCCAAAATTCATTTCTCATGCGCCTTTGAAGATGTCTAAATGTACCTCACGAATTTTAATTTTAGTCATTAATATCCACGGATCAAAAAATTATTACAAAGTTCGCACACAATACTGTCAATGTACGCTTTCATAGTTTCATACAACATAAATAATATACCAAAGTAACGTTATTTTAACATTTTCTTCCCTTTTTATGTATTTCTTTTATATCTAATAATTTGGCATTGTCCGGCACGGCGGACATATAATAATATCCCGCATATTTGGCAATGTCCGGTGTGACGGACATAGTTTTTCTCAAAATCTAAAAAAACTAGATTTTTTAAAATATTTTTTCTGTACTCCTGTAACTTCTATTAACCAACATATTTAATAAAATTTGTAATTTTACGGTATCGAAGTCTCTGCCAAATTAAGGGTTAAAGCGTTGCATTTGGGGCCTCGTCAAAGGAGATTCGCTTCTACGTGTAGTTATTATTTATTCTTATGATACAAGTTATAAGAATAAAAATAGGTCCTAAAAGAACAATATTAAACTGCGGGCTTAACTTCTTAGAATCTAATATGAAGAATTCATAAAAACATACAGTGTAACACGTTTAAATCAATTAATATTCAATTAATAACACTAAATTCAACAGCAATTCTACACGTTGCTAATTTAATACTCATTTCTTAATCGAACCGTTCATTAATAATCGTCAAAATCATAACACCCAAATGGCTCGAATTCGAGTCAATAATTGCCTATTACTTTTCCAATTACTGAACGAATTGGCTTTGAATTTGATTCACATCCGTAAGGGAAGTACGTCAGCCTTATAATAGCTACATACTGTAGTGCTTTGTCATTTTAACGTCATGTTTGAACTACTGCACTTATCTGTCAAAGGCGTTAAAGCGACAAGGTACTGAAGTATGCAGCTACTTCAGGCCTACTGTACGTAGGACTGAAGTATTGCGAACTGACCCTTTAACGCATAAGGGACACATTTGTCCCCTTATGAATTTGACGATTCACGTTAATAATGGCTGAGTAAAATACTTTTTTATTAAGATTTTTTATTGAGAATATACGTATATTTCCATATACATTTTCAAGTTTCCACGCTGGCAATACTAAAAAAAACCGTTATCCGTCATCAAAATCGTAAAATAATACCAAAAAAAATGTCGTATACTTCTGTCCCTTTAGCTCCAATGAACTTGGGAGCGGTTATCAGTTGATAATATAGCCTCAACAGCTAATCATTCAGTAACAGGTTCATCAATTTATGTATTTACAAAATTGACCCGTTTTAGGGTCATTTTGAAACTGAATCAATGATACTGAAACTTAATTTTAGATAATATTAACTTAAACTAAGATGTAAGTTAAACTTTCACATGTTAAATTTTAAGAAAAGTCTCTTTTGTGTGGCTTTTTTAGTGCAGACGCCGGTATGTGTTTTTATTTATCTATACCACGTGTCCCAAAACTCAACGATAAGCCGGCACCAGAGGATGGAGCTGCTTATGATTAGTCGAGAAAAAATAAGGAAAAAAATATATCTTTTCCTTATTGGTATTGGTATTGGTAGTATCTTGACGTGTAAAAGTGCCCGAGCGGCCTACTTACTAAATAAATTTCTTTTATCTTTTTTATCTTTTTTATTTTTTCTCGACTAATCATAAGCAGCTCCATCCTCTGGTGCCGGCTTATCGTTGAGTTTTGGGACACGTTGTATATATAAAAGAAGAAAGAAGCCGACTGACGTCTCGAAATTTGTAGGGAATATTATTTTGGTATTCTAGGGGTGCACTAAGAAGGGCTTAAAATAGGGGGAGGAGCGGGAAACTACGTCCTCTAGTTATCATTATGTAGATGAAGTGGTAACTGATTACTGTTTTTTGTTAATGTAGAAGTTCAGTATAATGTGTTTGGTCAGTCATTCAGTAACCATTTATAATTATAGATTTACTAAAGGACGCCCGCGACTTCGTCCGCGTAGAATTAGTTTCCCCCTACTCCCCCTATTTCTTCCCGTTGGGGGTCGATTTCAGGAAAATCCTTTCTTAGTGCTCACTTACATCATGAAAGGAACCCCTGTACCAAATTTCAAGTTTCTATGTACAGTAGTTTCGGCTGTGCGTTGATATACACCGTGCCCGGGACGTACCCGAAAGATTTTAACCATCGATTCTAGACCCTATTTGGAGTATATAATGTGGTATAACATGTAGTCCAATATCGCATCATTTCCGAGATTTTTATTATTTAAAAAACAATTCCATAGTTAATTTAATTTGAACTCTGTCACGTTAACTTAAAGCATTATTTACTAAGAAATTGATTAAATTAATTCATGTTGTACGTTGATGATATTGCTACTTACAACATGGATCTTTCTTAGTAAATAATACTTTAGGTTAAGGTGACAGAGTTCAAATTAAATTAACTATGGAATTGTTTTTTAATAATAAAAATCTCGGAAATTATACGTTATTGGACTACATGTTATACCACATTATATACTCCAAATAGGGTCTAGAATCGATGGTTAAAATCCTTCGGGTACGTCCCGGGTACGGTGTATAAGACAGTGAGTCAGGTTTGCCTTTTATATATATAGATAGATTAATGGTATTCCACTGGTCCGAGTATGTATTAGTGGTAAGCCCATTCCAACAACCATGCAACTCAAGTCTTACGCTCAACATGATGTAAACGCGTTTCGCTCGAGCGGGTCCCTTTCATGAAAACGTGTACTCAAGTGTAGTCACATCCGGTGTTGGTAGACTAAGTATCCGCTACAAGAACAATGTTGCAATCTTCAATGAATTCGTTCAGGGACTTATCATGTGAGGGTTACTGAATTTTAGGTCGAAAATCGGTTGGTATTATAGGTAACTGTGCTCTTTTGCTAGCCATAACAGCAAAAATACGCGACACGACATATATCGACACTCTTATATGGTGGTCTTGCACCGTCATATTTTGTTTTCTCTTGTAATAATTAGAGAGCGGATTTGAAGTAGCGATTACAAGTTTAATATGGATATGACTAGTGCGATTAAACAAATAAAATAATTAAATATCAAGGGACGATCTCACACAAATTGACCTAGTCCCAAACTAAGCTCTAGGCTTGTACTATGGGTACGAGACAACGATATAAATACTTATATAGAGAAATATATACTTAAATATATAGAAAACATCCAAGACTCAGAAACAAATATTCGTGCTCATCACACAAATATCTGCCCTTACCGGGATTTGAACCCAAGACCGCTAGCTTCGTAGGCATGGTCACTACCAACTAGGCTAGCACGTCGTTGTATTCGTTAGATAGATAGATAGATTTGTCTTTTAGGGCTCCCCTATGTAAGCCCTAATCGTCATGTGCCCTAATGCATCCTTGGTCTGAATGTTCGTTTATCCTAAAGCCATTTCCGCATTAATTTTAAAACTTTTTAGTGTTGTTATAATACAACCCTAACCTAACCGAACCTCAGATATAATTGGACTAATCAACTTAAAAAGTTGCCTGACAATTCTGAAAACCATTTTAGGGCAAATGAAAATTCGGACAAACGTTGTTAGGGATTCCGAGGGACACCCGTTTATTACATATCATGTTTTTTATTGGTCTTACAGTTATCTTATTACTTACTTATTTACTTACCGCAATTTAATCTTATAGATAATTAAATTCAATATATGTTATTCTTACAAAAAACTATATATAAAGAAAAATATTTTATTCTAATTAAAGGAGTTTTATACAGTTCAAACATAATAGATCCTATTTATTACGCACCTTTTTGATAGTTCCTGTCAACAATGTCACTGTAATAAATACTTACCTACTTGTACTAGTCTTATCCATATTAAACTTGTAATCGCTACTTCAAATCCGCTCTCTAGTAATAATTCTAAGTTCTGACACATTTTCCTGCTAAACTACGCATGATATTTTATTAAAAATACATTTAGGTTAAAAAAAAAATTTGTCATGAGAAGACAAACGAGCACACAAGCCACCTGCGTAATGGATCTGTGACCCATAGAAATTTCGTCCCTTTACTTTCTCAACCTCGTACCTGATTGAATAGTTAGATAGGAAGTAGTCTTTATTCTCTAGGCAACATGAGTGCTTTTCCTGTTCAGATACGAGGTTGAGAAAGTAAAGGAACTATTTGCATTCTCAAGACTACAATCCTAAGACAAATGCTTTGCCAACCCTGAGGACTAAGATGGAATTCTATGCTAGTAATTTCACCTAACTGAACTGCCACTCCAATATCGACCGATGAACAGTTCGTCTGTAGTACCTTTAAGGTTAGTTTTACTCTGCAAAACTCACTATATCTAACATTACCGTTTGTCCACAGCGGCACCATGCGGGCATATCGCAGTCATCATGCAGCGACGGCTCGCTCCTCAGCGTCGGCTCCTCGGAGATGGACGAGGACAGCAGCAGCGGTCACCACCACTCCCATGACCACTCAAATCGGAGCGACCAATCCGACTATAGTGAGTATACCATCATCCACATAGATAGATAAAGTCGAAAATCTAATTAAAGACCAAAATCTGACAGTTCCCATCTTAATTATTTCGTTATTTTAACATTATTTCTTAAAAATATAAACAGGGAACTCTTGTAACCAGTAATATTCGGGTAAGTTTTATTGATAAAAATACCTACATTTAAACCAAATTGCAGTAATCACAGCGAATGTGCGCCGGTTGAGGTTAGGATTTTGGTCTTAAATTTGATTTTCCAGTATAGATAGATAGATACCAAGGAGGAAGAAAATATGCTTTGGGTACAGATAGGTAATAGGTAATATTCATTATTTTTTCACAGCGTCAATAAAATCTGATTTATGTAACAAACAGTTAAGAAAAAACATTTTTTGAATAGCTATAAAAATAACCAAGATATAAGCCAACAAAGATTTGTTCCTCTATTTCTAGCAAAACAGAATTTAACATGGAGTTTATATGGCCGATATGTTACATGACGTCACAGTGCATATCGGATATCTCTGTCTAATCGCTGTCTAATTGGCAATATTAAAATGCTTGAATCATCCATATTTCTTGGCCATTTTTAATTTGACCTTTGGTGATCTCTTATATTTTCATATTAAGTTGAGAAATGCAATTTTAAAAACTCCATGCATTTTCCCTATTGAATTTATTGGTCATTGTTCGATCACTGATGACGTATTGACTAGGAATTCCACGATGAAGATGATTCTGTTATTACCAAACTGCACAATCCAACATCTCTCACATGACCTTTCAAATTGAATGAAGGGTTAAAAGATACGAATCGTTTTGCTATCGCTAAGATTATTGTTTTTACATCCATGAAGACTTATTACGCACATACATTTGTGCAATTCTGCAAAGTAAAGTGTAGAAGATGAGGATGAACATTTTAAATGGCGGGAGCGGCGGGACGCATCTTGGATTGAAAATAAGTACTCAGAGGACAATAATTATGTAGCTCATCATATGTGGCGTTATCTATGAAAAGGGACCTTATTGTCGATGGCGCTTCCGCCATTATTAAAGATGCTCCGGTATAAATACAACGTCGCGTGACGCAGTGCGGCGTAAGCGCCATCGACAATAAGGTCCCTTTACATAGATAATGCCACATATGATAACCCACAAGGTTTCCCAGAGTTTCAATTCGAGTGATATCTTTTTAACTCTTAACATTTTCAAATAGCCTTATGAGCTCCAATAATACAGTAAAAAGTATTCACCCGGTAGATACATTTGATGTTGGTCCTCTGGATCAGAGCATTGGCATTCTTGGGATCGCAGTCTTGAGATTGAGGTTAATATATTTGCCTCAGGTTAGAGCCTTTATGCTACTTTGCCTTCAACATGTTATAAAAAACAAGTCTAAGTTCCTACTAACGCCATCTGTCTTCGTTTACAGACTTGTCGGAGCCAGCGCTCGGCGTCGCGCCGCTGTCTCACTCCGCCGCCAAACACAAGATGGCGGTGCGACCGCGGCGAACCCATGGCGCGCCTAGACGGAAGAAAAATAACCCTGTAAGTTTTTAAAGTCTAATTCAAATGTAAATTAAAATAATTTTAGATTGTAAATATAATATAACCCTAAAACTGACACAAATAACGATGTACAAATGTAGTGAATAAATACGACATCGTTTTTGGTTTTAAAAGCTTGTTTTTGTCTTGCTTTCTTAGTCAGCTTATGTATCTATCGATAGGAAGAGGAGAACACAAGACGATGCGATGTCGTATGAATATACACAACATCTGTATGCATCTATACCTAGTGACATCTGACGGAATTCTATAGACTCTCACAAAATTTATGCAAGCTAAGTCAACTTTTCTAAGAAACATCTTACATCGCACAAACTAGATACCTATCGCGAGTAAGCACCATCTGATGTCGCTAGTACCTAATTAATAACCGTTAAAAGATAATTCCAATGTTTTTTTCTTATTTCAGATTGCCGCGTCAGCCTTGCCAATAACGCCCGAACTGAACGAAGAAATGATACGAAGCACTACTCCTGATGTGGCCCACAGAACCTCAGAAGTTGTTACTGGTACGTTAAATTCATTATCTGTTTCTCTTACACTACCCCGCGCATTCCATCCAGAAACCCGCTATAGAATGGAATGAAGCTGGTTATATTTTATAATTATTTATGCTTAAAACTAATTAAAACCAGGATTTACTATACATACGACCATGATTGACTTATTATTTTGTTTCTTTCCAGAATCATTCTCTTCATCGACCACTACGAAGCATCACAAGATAGTGAAGGAGCATCATCTGCAAGTGAACCGAGAGCTTCACAGAGTGTTGGAGACCCCCAGCGACACCAGACTTAAGTCCTCGTCCTTGCCTCCCGGTCTCGCTCTCAGCCAGATGATCGGCCAATCCCCAGCTAAGCTCAGCATTGCCGAGGAAAGTACCCCACGTTCTTCAATTAAAAGAAGCAAATCCAGCTCCCAAGGACAGTCCTTGCGCGACGACTCCCCCAAAACTCACGTCACCACAAGCGAAAGTCAAATTAACAGTTATCATTCTGAGGAGCGCGTCTCCAAATTCAGAGTTGATAACAAATATGCCGAAGAATCTTGCCACGAAAAGAAATCCAAATCCGAAAAGAAAATAGAAAACGAAGTTATCAGATCTTCGAAGACAGGGGAATCGTTTTTCAGCCGGTTGTTGTTGAGAAAGAGCGGGAAGAAATCAAAGAAAGATCAAATGGATGGGGAGACTCAAGATACTAAGAAGTCTAAAACGGAAAAGTCCTCAGCTCAATATAAAGTGGTGGATACAGAGAGGAGTGGATTTGTTTATGTTGACCATGGACAAGGGCAGAAACCTGTGCCTGCTGAGAGGAGCCACAAATCTGCCGGACAGAAGGTCTTTGCCAATCAAATGCACAAGCGTCTTGACAATAAGGGTGCCTATGTGAAAGAAGGAGTGTACAAAGATGTATACAGCGCAGCCAAAGTGCCGGGAGTGGAATATAATATAACTGATCTCAAAATCGCCGAAGAAACTGATAAAATGCTGAATCAAGAAATGAGAAGTCGCTTCAGTAGGCGTGACGAGTTTAATGAGAAGATGGAACGGTCCAAACGGACTTCATCCAAAGAAGCCGTTGAAGATAAGAGGGAATCGTTTAGTTTGCATCATGATAAATCTAAGCGGCCAGCGTCCGTTCAAAGACTCGTCGAACCGTTTTCTTCCAAAGCATTTATTATGAATGAGCTAGGTAGTTTAGCTCAAGAAGAGAACTTGTCGCCTACCCTTGTCAATTCAGACGAGGAACCTCCCATTAGAGCGGTGCGTATGAGAAGCGTACACAGTGACCACATGTTTCACAGCGGTAGCATGCCAAAAAACATCCCCTACTTCAACCATAACGTGATGTCGGCTTCCGTTTCGCCCCCTAAGACTCTGCATCAGAGTTCCGAAAACGTGAAGCATTTACACCGATCTTCCGACCATGTCTGCGAGAAACGCGAGAAAGCTCACCGTGCCTCTAGAACTGAAGAGGCCTACGTGAACTCAGGACTTCGGTCCCTCGGCGACGAATACGTGGAGTCGAGAAGCAGCATCGGCAAGTCGCATAGCTTCCGTTACGCTTCGGAATCTCCCTCGATCAGTTCGCAGGAGAGTCAGATGCCGAGTCTTCCGGCCATCGTTGGTATATCAGAGCCGCTGCTCGAAAGTTGGGAGGTGAACTACAGGAGGAATGTTAGCGACCGGCATGACTACAGCAAAAGAGTATCTGCCAGGAATTATAATATCCTTCACGGTACAGCTGAGGCGAACTATGACAGCCTTCCAAGCACGGACAGCAGCTATTTAGATAGCCTCAAAACTGACATGCATGAAGACAAGAAGCTCTTTTCGAGCAGCATTCAAATTACTATGGATAGTCATAAGCGCGACAGTGACATATCTCAGATAGAGGCTAAAATTGATGATATAATTAGTTCGCCAAAGCCTATAATGGCACCAATACTCAAGTCGAGCTCTTTAGATAGTGTTAAGAGTAGCCCTGAGAAGCAGGTAGAAGATAGAAGGAAAACAATATCGGTAGGAAGTGCTTTGAGTCAAGGTGGAAAGGTCAGTAATAATATGATTCAGAAAGAAAAGCAAGAAGCTGAGAACTTTATTTCTGTGACCGTGATAAACAAAGAACAAACTCCTGTGTCAGTAAAAAATGAAATTCCTAAAGTGAACAAAAGTGATGAGAAACTTCAGCAGTCTGGTTCAGTCAAACCTAAAGTGCCAGAGTTCCTCAATATTCAACTGAATAAAGTGGACACGAAGCCTGCCACTAATGTAGTATTGACCGCTAACATAACGCCAAAGAAAATTGATAGCCCACAAGTTGATAAAGATCTTGAAACTTTTGAAATAATCGAAAGTAAAACACAGAATATTCAAATCAGGAAAGAGTCCGTTGTCAGCAAAACAGAGAGCGTGAGCGAAATTACTCAAATTGATATGAAGAGTTCTCCTGTTGTTGGTAAAAAGTCTGTACCTCAACCACCTTTGACGCCGCAAAGTCCTTCTACTCCTAAAACCTTTTTTAAACGAAAAGCTACTAGCGTTGAGTTGCAAGACAGGCCAGAGAAAACGAGAACAAATTCTTTGAGCACTGATGGAAGCACGGAAAAGATTTATGACAACATATCCATGGATCGGAAATCGCATTCTAGCTTTGGAAGTAAGAGTTCAATTCAAAGTACTGATAGTAATGACATAAGAACGCCAGATCGAATGGAAGAAGCCGTCGTGTACCGCAAGAAACCGGTCTTGCTGTCCAAAGAACTCCGCAGTGAGAGACGAAATGACGACGAACCAGAATTGATGAAAGTTTTTGCTCGACGCTCTCTAAAGCTCAAAGATTGTGAAGCTGAGACCTTGGCTCAGGAAATCGCGGAAGCTAATACCATCAAAGATGATTTGCTCGACAACAATGCTACAAGATCAAAATTATTAAAAAATGAGTTTAACGCTTCTATAAAATCTAGGGACAGTGATAAGGAAAATGACGACACGACATCTAAAACGAATGAAGAGAACAGAATAATAGATATCGCTGCTCGCGTCAGTCAATTCGGTGTGCCTCACTACCAGCGGAGTGTCAGCATTAGCAGTGTAGCAAATCCTAAACGGGAAAGCGCTCCAGCATACAGGAGCGAAGCAAACAAATACAAGAAAGAAGTATCTGACTCGACACCAGAGAAGCGATTAAGAAACAGGACTTTCCCCGATCCTTCTAACGATAGAGAGGACATAAAAAACCTAACCAAAACTGAAGCCATGGCGTATAAAGCTGATACGTTGACGAAGCGACCCTGGCTGAGAAAGGATGATGATAGACGTTTATCGATTGAGAAAGAGAGGCGAGAGAGTGCTGTGATAGAGAAGGAGGGGGAGAAGGAGGAGGAAGCGAAGGAGAAGGAGGGAGGAGTGGAGGCGGAGGCGGCGCCGCAGTTCAAGGGGATCCTGCAGATGCGCGCCGAGTGGGAGCGCCGCGCCAAGCAGGGGATGACCAAATAAATGGTGCTAGTTGCATGGTAAGCATAACGTTTCTTTATCCCTACTAATATTATAAATGTGAAAGTGTGTAGGTTTGTTGGTTCAGCCTTTAAGACCTAACGCCTTATCTGATCAAGGTGAAATTTAGTACAGGGATAATTTATAGCCCAGACTGAAAATTGGACAGTTCCTGACGCGATTAACGAGTTCTATGTAGACGTAGTCGCGGGTTTGAGCTAGTTTAATACAAATCGGATTATGATGATAATTTTTTGAGGGCGCCGCAGTAGCATGATGAAGTTACCTTCAAGTTCAAATTAACTCGAAATTTATAAAAAAAATACATTCTAGATGTAACGTTTTTGATAAACTTAATTTAACTTACTTTTTGACAAGCCTACAGGTGTAGGCGATAAATGATTAATTACCCCCTTTTTTAGAAAGAAAACCATTAATCATTTACTAGATCATGCTAGGTATTTACTTCTATGCGTTTAAAGTTATTATACTCCGTTTGTTTAGGTAATTAACTAAATGTCAACAAGTAAACCACGTGACATCGTTCGTCAGCTAATAGAAGCGAAACACTGATACGTCGAAGCTCGATAAAACAGTTTTCATTGGCTGTTTAAAAGAGCCAAGTGGTTTTTTTTTAAATATGACAGGTGACAATGTCACACCAATTGACCTAGTCCCAACTAAGCTCTAGCCTTGTACTATGGGTACAGTCACGAACTTAAATTTGGGACCCACCTTAGGTCCGAAGTCATTCTGACATTCTACAACAATAAGGTTGAATCTCCTATAAGTTACAAATGATTTGGCATCTCTGATGACATTGACGACTTCAAGCCAATTTTTCTTGAAATGGGTCACAAATTAACGATCGCGATAGTACTAAGGTCTGTTCATTCTTACTTACTTGGCTTATACATTGTGAAATTTGAATGACCGGCCAAATTTTAGGGATTAACTCTGTTAGTCATACTGATCAACTTTCATCATGGGACCAACATCCAAATCGCGAAAAAAAAAAACAGCTGTTCCATACATTTCGGCTGTTTAGCTCTCGAAGTTTGTGTTTGTTGTTGTTTGTTTAGTGGTGGTAGGACCTTGTGCAGGATCCTTCCGGATAGCTACCACCATCATCCATCCATTAACCCACCGCCAAGCAGTATTGTTCGCATTCCTGTGTTCCGGTGTGGGAATAAGATAACCTGTGAAATTACTAGCATAGAGGCATTCCATCTTAGTCCTCAGGGTTGGCAACGCATTTGAAGTCTTAGGATTGCAGTTTTGAGATTGTAGTCTTGAGGTTTCAAATGTCTATGGGTCTCAGATCCCACTTACCATCAGGTGGCCTGAGTGCTCGCATGCCTTCTCCTTGCCATCAAAAAAAAAATGGAACAGCTGTTTTTTTACCAATTTTAGTTTTTTCTCTGTCTGTCTTCTTCTTCTGTGCACCCACTATGTAAATTTCTGTTTGATTATTTCGTCGACTAGTAGAGCATGCCATTAGGCATTAGGTCCGCCATTTGTACCTACTTATTTCTGTGCTATAAAATATTTCTATTGCATTTTCTAATGATTGTTTTCTTCTACAGAGTCCGGAGGACGCGGGCGACTCGACCGCTACATATTATTAAAATAGTAACTTAGTTTAGATTGCAGACATCGGCAAATTAATGTTATTCATACTAGAAATTTATGTAACGTTGTTAAGACAATGTATTTTTGAGTGTTATTGCAATGAAATAGCGAATAGTTCTATTTTATTAAAAAATACTATTGTGTATTAAACATTTCAGAACTGTGAAATACAAATTTTATTCCTATAGTTTTTTTCATTGTTTTTTTTTCATCCTTTTACAAAAGTTCAACTTATTATGTGTTAAATGGGGTCTCTAATATGGTTTATATTCGTATGGTGTTTTTAGACACATTGTGTAAATACTGTCGGCGCTTCTTCTCGGCCTTAAGTACTGTTCCTTTCTTGAGCCGTTTTTTCTCCTCAACGATGGTCTTGTCCGTAGCGCTAGTAGATTCACTCCATAGTAACGACGAAAAATCTTGTCATTGGGCCAATTTACTGAATAAATGTTTTGAATTTTGCCAAGTAGCTGCACACTTTTGCACATTGTTGCTTCACCGCCTTTGACAGAATAGTGCAGTTGTTCAAACACGAGGTTAATTTGACAAAGCACTAAAGTGCGCAGCTACTTTAAGGCTGATCGTACCAAAGTAGTAACATTATAAAATACACTTTGTAGACGAGACGAGTATTATGGACCTGGGCCAGATAGTCGCTTTCGTCAAAAAAGAAGACGAAAGAGATTGAAGACGAATCGAGAACGCCTGGAAGAGCTGGTCCATGAAAACGCTGATAAAGGGCGAGCTTTCGCTGTCACTTAAAAAAGCGGCAACTCGCCGATACTTGTGTGCTGCGTATCCTAACGTACGGTGCCCAAAGTGCCTAAACGTGGTCCTTAAATTAAATTCAAAAGTCCCCTTTATTTCACATAACTGACAATGACTGGTGACGATTCATTGTACATGGCGTAGCTTCTTATCGTGTCAATGGCGTATTACAGGCCTAATGCATAGCTGAGTCTGTTCCTGAGGTATGGGAGCGGCACGGGAGGGGTGTGTTTACGGAACTTCAAACGACGCATAACTTCAGTCGAGCGTCAGCCTTGCTGTCGTCAATACGTGTTAACCTTTTCAACGCCACAGTCGGCTCTGGCCGTCAACTAAAAGTCGTGCCACTGACGCCACGTCGGCTACAGCCGACAAGAGTTCAAGATTAAAAGAGACTTTGTTTGGTAGCAATAAGGTGTAATGGGCATAGCATAGCAAACATGTGTGGCGTGTGGGTGGCACATTTTGTATTCGACGTATGGCGTTC
Source organism: Acleris literana (assembly GCA_946894065.1). NCBI lineage: Eukaryota > Metazoa > Arthropoda > Insecta > Lepidoptera > Tortricidae > Acleris > Acleris literana. Next base: position 16,534,286 of record OX335686.1, read on the forward strand.
AAAAGGTTAATTGAACAAGTCGCTTCAAGTAAAACACACACGGGATTGGCAACCAACAGACTCAGTTATGGTTTAGACTTGTAGATGTGATATCGAATTGTCACCTGTCACTTGTGGTAGTTGTGGTTATGAGGTTAGTAATACAGAGGCTAGGTTGAACGGTTTGCCAAAGAGTGATTGGGCTCAGCGTTTTGGGTGGTATAATATACTAGCGATCCGCCCTCGCTTTGCTTCGGTTCATTTCCGACCTTATGGCAAGGAGAAGGCAAGCGAGCACACAGGCCACGTGATGGCAAATGGGATCTGGGGGTTACCATGACATAATACTAAAGCAGACAGTTTAGGTTGAGAGAAATTGACAGAGCTATAGCAATAATACAGCTCTGTCCCATTCTCTCAACCTAAACTGAACTGATTTAGTTTGTCATGGTAACCCCCTGGATACCCATACATTTGCATTCTCAAGAGTCGGTAAGCATAGGATTAGTAATCTAATAGTAAGACATCTTAAACATTTTGTATTAGTTTCTTTTAGCAACTGAAAACACTTCTGATTGTGGGAGAGCGAGGTCTCCTGATACAGGACTCTTTAGACCTACTAGATCTCAACCTCTTATAAGCCAGGGATCGTAAAATGCGAGCAAAATTCATTGAAGTGCTAGGGTTGTCACTTAATAACATAATCGAATAAATTAAATATGTATGGAGGAATGTGTTTTTACTTATGAAAGCACTTGTTATCATTATGGTAATAAATTGCCCCTATCAGTGTTCATGGTTTATCTATAATGTTAAACTAAAACTTATTAAAACTGATAAGTACATTGTCTATAGATTTATGAGTATTATCTTGTCGTGATTGTCAATCTGATTGTATTGTTTGCATTGTCTCGCCATCGTACTTGCGAAAATTATTACTTTCTATCCCAAGTCTAAAATTGGGAATTATTTGATAAGACATTGTATAAATATACCAGCCAGTAAACTGAGTTTAGGATTGTGTTCAATTTCATCAGTAAAAAATATATTTCATCGTATTATTTTAGTACCTAATATTTTAGTTCATAAATTTAGAACCATCGCCAACCCTAACTGGTTGTCATACGTCATTTCAATGGATTTTGCTCGCATTTTACGGTCCCTGCTTATAACATGCACTATTGTTGTTAACCGAAATAAATTATTTTATTTATTTATTTAAACAGTACAATTCTAAGACTGCCAATGAGCTGCTAATTGAGCACTAAGATGGAATGTCTTACGGCTAGTAATTTCACCGGTTGTCTTTTCCCTACGCCGGAACTCAACATGCTATATACAGGTCGAGTTTGAACCACTACATACGGAACACTGTATCTCTATATAAAAAAAATGATTTATTGCAAAAAAAAAAAGAAATACAGGGCATTCATTACACAGTTTGATTTGAACAGGTAAGTGTGAGTGTTATATCGTACGGTCTTATTTTTAACAAAGTCCTAGTCATGTTTCAAAACAGAACAAAGGCTCTATTCTACTTGGTAAAACCATATTGATTTTGACATGTTATCGTATTGTCAAAGTTATGATAACTCTTTACTTGACAATATCTAATAGCGGCCGAGTTAACCTTTTCAGCGCCAATGTCGGCTCTGGCAGTCAACTAAAAGTCGTGCCACTGACGCCACGTCGGCTACAGCCGACAAGAGTTCAAGGTTAAAGAGACTTTGTTTGGTAGCAATAAGGTGTAATTTGCATAGCATAGCAAATATGTTTGGCGTGTGGGTGGCACATTTTGTATTCGACGTATGGCGTTCAAAAGGTTAAAAACAAACGATACCATGTCAAAGGCAGGTGGTAGGTAGGCATGACTTACCTTAGATAAAGCTTATTTTGCCAGTATGTTTAGACGAACATTAAACTTAGATACTTACATATAAGTACGTATATACATTTGGTTCACATTGCCATGCTAAAAAAACTTTTAACATCTCTAAAAAGTGCTGTTAAAGAATCCTTGCAAATAAAAAATACACCAACCTAATTTATTTACCTACGCGAAGATGAAAATAAAAACTAAGATTAGAATTATAGATCTGACAATTATCTAGCCCCTACAAATAAGGGTCTGTGCCCAAAACAAGGGGAGGCATCCACGCATGCGCACTAACACTGACACTAACCCCAATAAGCTGCGTCGAGTCTCCATTTTATTTTCATTTATTTCCTGTTTTCTTAAACGTATCAGTGAATACTACGCACTAAGATTGTTTAAAACCTGTGAGACCCAGTGAAGTGTTCATTTGACTCTAAAGGACTCGGACAAATCGTAGGCAATAATCGTGCGTGTTCTTACGTAATATTTTTTTCTTAGAAGGACTTTTGAGCATAGGAGCAAGGTAAGCCCTATTCTTATTTTATGCGTTTGATATTCTTGAACATGCTGTATGTTATATAACAAGCAATTTAGTTGATTCATTTGGAGAAAGACATTGATTTTTCAGTTACGATTATTAGAAACGTGATTATTTTTTATGGCAACCTTTTGAACTGTATATGAAAATCTTCATTATGTTAATACTATCTCAATGTGTAGTTTACTTCAATGAAATTTTAGATTGAAAAAAAACGTCACAATTATCATGTTCCGTAATAAAACGGCTTAAGTTGACCTAGTAGAACTTATTTAAAACGTACTTTCCTTAGCTTAAGTTTTTTCCAAGTCGTTAATGGATTCTACCTTCCCGTTGCCACTGTGTTATTCCAAATGTAAAATCAATGTCGAAATTCTTTAGCTTTCTTATACAGGCTGTTGTTTATTTCAAGAAACTAGCTCAGGTTACGTGATGTGACGCATATGTAAACCTATTACTCGGTGACCTAAAACTGGGACTAATAGCCATATTAAAGTGAGAAAGATAATACACTTATTGATATGTACATAAATACATTAAATCAAGCCTGTTTCCCAGATATGTGATTTAGTTAAACGATAAACAATCATTCATTCGTGGCTATAACTTGAAAATGTCCATGAGTTTTTGTTTAAATGTTCGACGACGTAGATAATTAAAAACAAATAGTTAATCGATATTTTCTCTTGAAGACCTATTTCAGTTATATAGTTAACAATATCTGCAGTTAAGTTGCTGCTTAAAAACACTTTTCTTTTGCGTTTCATTTTTGTGTTTAATTCACAAACCACAAATGCAAAAAATCCTATTTTAAATTAATAAGTACAATCAGCAGCAGAAGTAGCCACGCAACCGAAGAGGTCAACATGATCTGCAATCGACTCTTATGTCAAGAGAATACGTCGTGTCTAGATCGTTTTGAGCATGTTATTCTGCTTAGCTACTTTTGATGCTGACCATACCTAGGTATGACTTAAAAAGTTATAACTAAAGCAAATGAGTAAAAAAGCTAATAGTGAATGCCAAGATGACAGCTTATACATATATTAAAAGAACAAGACATGCTGCGCCGACCCCACATATTTAGGACTAGAGGACGCTTTTGGTTAAAATATTGTTGGACGCCGACTTTAGTTGGACTGACCTATTTACCTATCATTTTAAAGAAGTTATTTTTTGCTTTTTGAAGGCGGTTTTTTGTTTTTTTAAACATTTATTTTATTTTATACTTTTTAGTGATCCTATTTATGCTGTTACGTAGCTCCACTTCTAAATATTAATAAGAAACTATAGAACATTTCAAGCTCGCCGCAGACAACGCCGCGGGAATGTCATAGTCATATTTAAACCTAAATGTGCTTCGTCATAGTCGCTCAACTTCCTTTATCGAAATATCTTATCGCCACCCTTGAAATAGGTACCGTTAAGGAGTTCCGGTGGCCATCTGTGGTCTTCATCATCAGTTCCACTTCACCATATAGTACTTTTCAAAAGCAAATGCATGAGTTACAGTGAAAAATACCAAAATCGCTATAGGTGTGCCTATAATATTTGAGGAGTTCTCTTGATTTCTCCATGATCCCATCATCAGATCCTGACGTGGTGACAATGGGACCAACTAGAAAGTATACCCATTCGAACAACGAAAAAATTTTTCAAATCGGTCCAGTGGTCTTCGAGTAATAGGGGAACATACATAAAAAAAAAAACCCGACGAATTGAGAACCTCCTCCTTTTTTTTAAGTCGGTTAAAAAGAACAAGACATGCTGCGCCGACCCCACATATTTAGGACTAGAGGACGCGCGCGACTTCGTAAAGTCAAGTACTTTAATTGTTATGCCACTATGGAACCCTGTCATAATGACAGCGTCAAACCACATGACAGAAATTACGTTTAAATGAATGATTAACGTTATGCGACCGGGTTCCATAGTGGCATAACAGTTAAAGTCGTTGACTGTATGCGTAGAATTAGTTTCCCGCTACTCCCCCCCATTCCGCTCCTCAGCTATTTTAACCCCTTAGGGGCTGAATTTTGAAAAATCCTTTCCCAAGACCTCATAGGGAACCTACCTGCCAAATTTGGAATCTCTAGACCCAGCTGTTTGGGCTGTGCGTTTTATAGCTGCGACCACACCGCTACTTAAAATACGGTGACGGTACGGAATCGCAGTGACGCGTCGTATCAGCACCGTTTTTGACGCATGCTCCACACACCGCTGCTTAAAATACGGCGACGGTACGGAAACGCAGTGACGCGTCGTATCCGTACCGTTTTTGACGCACGCTCCCCACACCGCTGTTTAACGGTGCGTATATTACGTTGCTTCAAAAACGGCGACATGTTGTTACAATGACCCCGTCTTTTGTTTACGCAACGACACCGTATTTTAAGCAGCGGTGTGGAGGGCATGCGTCAAAAACGGTACGAATACGACGCGTCACTGCGATTCCGTACCGTCACCGTTTTTTAAGCAGCGGTGTGGAGGGCTTGCGATAAAAACGGTACGGATACGATGCGTCACTGCGATTCCGTACCGTCACCGTTTTTTAAGCAGCGGTGTGGAGGGCTTGCGATAAAAACGGTACGGATACGATGCGTCACTGCGATTCCGTACCGTCACCGTTTTTTAAGCAGCGGTGTGGAGGGCTTGCGATAAAAACGGTACGGATACGATGCGTCACTGCGATTCCGTACCGTCACCGTTTTTTAAGCAGCGGTGTGGAGGGCTTGCGATAAAAACGGTACGGATACGATGCGTCACTGCGATTCCGTACCGTCACCGTTTTTTAAGCATTGGTGTGGGCGTAACTTATGTCAGTCAGTTAGGTTTGCCTTTTATATATACAGTGGTGGTCACATAATTAGGGACACTTGTTTTTTTCCCATACAATTGCCTACAAATATGGCTTTTCAATTTTTACAACCAATCAAATAGTTCTTAACCAATTATATTTTTATATACACTTATCGTTAACTAATAAAGTAAAGTTTAAATGTATGTACAATTTATCTCTGTTGAGATCGGATCTTTCATTTTATAAGGATTGGAAAAAATTCGGCGCTCATACAAAGTTGTAGAATTTTGTATGGACGCGTCAGCACTTAGTTTTTAAATCCTTATAAAATATAAGGTCCGTTTTTAATATTAGTTCACTGTTCATCAGTTTAAACCTTAGTTAATTATGTAAAGTAAAATGTATTTAGCAATAAAATTGGTCGAGAACTTTTTGATTGGTGGTCAAAATTGAAAAGTCATATTTGTAGGCACAAAAAAACAAGTGTCCCTAATTATGTGGCCACCACTGTATTGTATAGATAAGGGCAAGGACATGATGATGAAATAAAGTTAATTCATTTCCACCATGTAATCGATAGCAATTCAAATTATCCTAACCTAGTTTCCAAAAAAACCCTTGTTGCGCATTTCCCCAAAAACATCATAAACATGTCTGCGGGTCGAAAGTTGTGACGTCTTTGGCCGCCATCCAAACAAGTTGGAATAGCGATCGCTTACAATACCTATTCCATATGCTCACACCAATAAGATGAGATTGAGTAGCTAGGGTCTTTGTGGATTGTGTAATCAGTTCGTAATAAAGTAACACTAAATGCACTTTATGAAAAGCAAACGACTACCTTCGCTAAAAATATGGTTCCTGAAATCTAAACATTCTGTAAGGTGTTTTTGGGATTGGTTAAGCTTATATTGTACAGTCAAGGAATTTAAATTGTCACCCACCTTAGGTCCAACGTCAATCTGACATTCTACAGCAATAAGGTTGAGTTTCCTATCAATTACAAATGACTTGGCATCTCTATTGACAATGATATCTTCAAGCAGATTTTCTTTGAAATGGGTAGCAAATTAACTTCCGTGACCGTACACCGAATAGGACCTCTATTTTATTTAGGTACTTTATTTCTAATAGCATTTTTTTATTAAATTCTCTATTGAAGTTTAGTCACTTTTCAGTACTTTGGAGGTCAATTTCTCCCAACAGGTTGAGATTGGGCTGCTAAAAAAAAATACGTGTGTGTTATTTTAGACTACTCTCTAAAATATATCATCGTCATCATCATCATGTCAGGCGAAAGACGTCCACTGCTGGACACAGGCCCCCCCAGAGGCTCTCCACTCAGACCGGTCTTGTGCTTTTCGCATCCACCGCGTTCCCGCGATCTTTACAAGGTCGTCACTCCATCTTGTTGGAGGCCTACCTACAGCTCGTCTCCCCGTCCGCGGACGCCACTCAAGAACCTTCTGACCCCATCGGCCATCAGTCCTGCAAGCAATGTGCCCCGCCTACTGCCACTTAAGTTTGGCTATTCTTCGGGCTATGTCGGTAACCTTAGTTCTACTGCGGATATCATCATTTCTGATTCTATCACGCAGAGAAACCCCGAGCATAGCCCTCTCCATAGCCCTCTGAGTGACTTTGAGCTTCCTTATAAGGCCCATTGTTAGCGCCCACGTCTCAGATCCGTAAGTCATCATATATATTAAATAAAACCAAATCGGAGACCGGTAGTTGGGTACCTTTCCTTGAAGGTAATAAATAGTAATAAGGCATCATAAACGTACCTACACGTACTCCCAGATTCTTTAGCACTCGGGTGGCTGTCACCGTCTCACTTGCACTCGTCACTGACAGGTATACCTATGTCGTTCGTGATTCATGGAAAAACGAACTGCCACCTATTGTGAAACTGGTATTCTGCCCTACTAAGCATAATGGCGATATCTCAGACAAAACATTTGTAGAAATTGCAACCTAGTTACAAACAGAAGAGAGTTGGATCTGCTTTGGCTATTGAATTTAGTTATTGCATTTTTGCTTAGGAGGGTAGTATTACGAATCGGCGATTAGTTTGGATTGGAACAGCTGTCAATTCATATGCACTTTGACGTAAGTATATGGTTAAACTGACACTAGTCACTTTCTAATAGCGGCTATACTCGAAAATCTAATTTAAGACCAAAATCCTAACCTCAACGGGCGCACATTCGCTGTGATTACAGCATTTTGGTTTAAGTGTAGGTATTTTTATCAATAAAACTTACCCTAATATTACAGAGGGCTCAGACAAGATGCACTACGCTAACTAACGTTTCTATTCGATTCGTTTTTAAACCAATCGCGTCACTGGAAGATGTCGTGATACGAAAAATCACGTGGTCTACCAGTGACGCGATTGGTTTAAAAACGAATCGAATTGAAACGTTAGTTAGCGTAGTGCATCTTGTCTGAGCCCTCTGGTTACACGACTTCTCATTCATAATTTTATGAAATAATGTTAAAATAACGAAATAATCAAGATGGGAACTGTCAGATTTTGGTCTTTAATTAGATTTTCTAGTATAGATAATAGTAGGTAATGTACAGTCGACGTCATAAATATGTTTACACTTTAGTACCTTGTCTATTTAACGTCATGTTTTAACTGCCATATGAAATTGTCATAGCGGATAAAGTGACATGGTACTAAAGTGTAAACATAAATATGACGTTGACTGTACAGTCGACCTTTTAGTGACTTGACAATTAAATTTTCATGTCGTGTTTTTAAAAGTGGGAGTTAAACCGACGTGGTGAAAAAGTTGTCATCTATATTAGACTTTAACCTTAAATTTTTTTCTTTGCAAACAATGAATAATTCTACTATAGTACTCGACCACTTGACTAGGTAGTCGTAGGTATATTATAGGAATAAAATGTATGCATGTTCATCCACGAACGAAAAACCGCGAAGTCAGAATGCGACGTCATTAATGACGTTGTTTAAAAGCTCTATTGTTCCGTAGATGACGTAAAGATCTTTTGTTTGTGGGAAACGTGAGCTTTTGCTAAAATAGTAAACGGTAAGATTGCAAAATATCAATCCATCCAATTCCATCTTAGTCATCGATGTTGGCAACGCATTTGCGGTATTGAGATATCAAATTAGAATATACCTTCACAAAATGGCCAAGTATAAAAATATCCTTAATTGATAATTTGCAATCATCACCTTCATTATTATCAGCCCACATCAGTCCACTGCTGGACATAGGCCTCTTCCATAGCACGTCACTGAGCTCGGTCTTCAGCTCTTCTTCTCCAGGTACCACCAGCTACCTTGCGAATATCATCGCTCCTCCTAGTCTGAGGGCGCCCTACTCCACGTTTGCCGATTCATGGTCTCCACTCTATAACTAGTCTTTCCCAACATCAGTTCTACGGCAAATATGACCAGCCCATTGCCATTTCAGCTAGCTAATTCGCAGAGCTATGTCGGGAACTTTGGTTCTCTGCAGAATTACTTCGTAGCTTTTTTCAAAGCCCGCGGAGCGACTTTGAACTGGTGGACTGGTTGTGCCTTGAGTGGCCAAGTCTCGGCTCCGTATGACATCACAGGTAGGACGCACTGATCGAAGACTTGTGTCTTAAGGCTTTGTGAAAGACCCGATGTATCACAACGCATTAAAATATACATGCATAATCATATCCCTAGAGTAGACATTTTAGAAGTGTGTATAACATTAGCCATCAGGTGGCTTGTGTATCCGTTTGCTTTCCCGGGGCCGCAGCCAAGATGCAAACGCAACTGACGTTTTTCTTTTCCATCACTCCAAATGGGACGTTAGTAGACCACGTGGTTTATGACCACGTACGAGAATATCATCCCATACATTTTGAGTAGGCTAGGGCCTCAGGTGTAATTTGTAATTAGTACATTTTCCTTGATGTTGGCAGTGCTTACAGTTCGCAGAATCCAACTTGGCTAAAAGCCCGGTCCACATTGACACTGACAGATTACTACAGTCTGTAACTTTCATAGAATGCTAGCCCTACAAATCTTCCACTGTAACCAGAACATTCTGACTTTTCACTATTTACCGTTTTTCTACCGACTTTCTTTGTGAAAACCTTTTTTTAATTCACTGACCTTTAGCCAGTTAGCCACGCGCCGCCATTGTCCAAGGCTGCGCTTTACCAACGCGTGTCGAATCGATTCTACTCCTTTCGAAATGGTCACCGTTAAAGGCTTTAAACGAAAAAAGTTTGCTATTGATCCAGATATGGTAGATCTACCGACTTGCCTAACAGAAATTAACCCAACGATTTCAATTTCTTTTTTTATTTAATGTTAAGCGTATGCACTCACGCATACGCGACCAACATAGTGGAAGTTATTTTATAGCTCAGTTACACACAGTGTGAACACCGCGCCCACTCCCCCGCGAGCCCCTTTGACTCGTGCCCAAAAGACCGCTCCCGACGCGAGCCCGGCGAGACACGAGACGAGCTGCGAGTCGCGAATGTAAATGTGAACTCGTGGCACGTCTCGCGGCTCGTCTCGTGTCTCGCCGGGCTCGCGTCGGGAGCGGTCTTTTGGGCACGAGTCAAAGGGACTCGCGGGGGAGTGGGCGCGGTGTTCACACTCGTGTTGGCGCGCGGACCTGGAGCCGAGCCACGAGAAGAGCCGCGAGGCCCGCGAGTGTAAATGAAGTGTTGGACACTTTAAACTGACAGGCACCAATAATGGACACTTAACTCTTAATTCAAAGATCACACGGTCATTAATTGATTGATGCAAAACAAATGAATAACCCTTATTTTCTGTAAATTAAGAATCTAGTGTCCATTACTGGTTCCATCACCATAAAAATTAAGATTAAACAGCTAAATATTGCCTGTTGATATTTTTTTGTATAAACATTATCCTCTCCTCTTGTTATTTAACTGGAGCCTATAACACAGGGTATCCTGGCTCAGTCTCCAGAGCCACTCTTTCGTCTTGTAAGTTTTATATAATAAAGATTTTTGATTTTTAATTATGTTGCGATTTTCTCAATTTTTAGATTCACTCACAATTTTTAGATCACAGGTTCTTCAATCAGGGGATAATTTATTAAATTATCTTAAGGTTAATATTATTAATAATAATAATATAGAACAAACAGGTCTCAGAAGATCGAAAAGGTTATCTTTCTTTTGGTCGTTAATGAATTTAGATTCATGAAAGTTGACATTCAATGGCGTGGATTATTTAGGAATTTAGTAGTTTTAAAAGAAACTACGATATCATGTAGGCGGACAAAATTTCGGGTAAAAGTTAATTCTTGTAAATTTAAACATACGTAATACGTACGTTTTATCTCAAATATTTATGCGGTAAAAAGGTACGCACTACGTAGATTACTTATACCCTTACTAGTTTTAACGTCTACCTTACACCTAAACTTACACCGACTCTACACCATCTACAAAATCGCAAGTCTTAAAACTTCATCTATTTATTAATTAAGTTTCCCCACGAACCCCATTTTGTTCGCATCCTGAACTTTAAAATGGCCGTCGAATTCGGCCATAAATTAAAGATGGCGGAGATTCCCGCCATTACCATAATGGCGCCCATCAATAATCATTCAGGTTGTATTCAAATTTATTGGCTCCAAGTATAGGTGGTAGAAATTTAATATAATTTTACAAAATGTTCGCCTTGTGTCTTTTATTTAGAAAATTTGCTGCAAATAGCTGATTGTCATTTTAATTTATTTTTTAATGTTGGTAAGACCACTGTTCAGTAGGCTCTACTTTGAAAATCGAAGTTGAAAGTTACGAGTACGTTAGCTCCATCACTTTCTCTCGAATTAGCCTCGAATGACGAGTAACAGGGATGGAACTAACGTAACTTGAAACTTTTAGATTTTCAGTTTCAATCACAAACAAACGGTTGAAAGGATTGTGATTTAGATAGAAATTATTAAGAAATTGGCAAATCGATACCTAGTCCATATCAAAAAAATAATTTAGTTAGGAGACTTTTCGTAAAAAAAGTTCTGGAACGGCAAATGAGTTCGACATAGACAAAGTCGTAGACAAAAAAAGCTAGGAGATTTCTCTTATTTAAAAAGGAACGCCCCTCTACGAATAAACCTAAGAGAAATGCATCCACATGTAGCTTAAGTGCATTGCAGGGGCGTTCAGTTTAAGATTAGACGATCACATAAATGTGTGTTTATTAGTAAGTTATTTTTGAGAGAAAACTCTTCTCCATATTGTAAAAAAATGACAACACAAACGTGTCTAATCGAAACATGTAAAATATAAACTCAACTAAAACAACACTAGAGTAACCTCAAAACTACAGGGTGCTCGTAGCGCGACCGCAGCATCCATCTCGTAGACAGATAGCCTGCGCTGCGGGTTGTAATGGTTTTCGAACACCCTGTATAATATGTATAACAACGTTAGGCCATCTATTATTAGTTAAGTGTAATATCTAGCTAGCTATAATAACTTTAACCAAAAGCAAGCTTTCAAAACCCGACTGTTGCTAACCAACTTTAAATCGGTATACATCCTAAATGATCATTCAAAATGAAAAATTATGAAAGAAACCTAAAGATGATTTTTAAATCCCTATTCAATGATACCCCACTTGTCATACTTGGTCAACTTTTTTTTTTAAATTTGTACTATTTGGCGTCTTGTTGCCGCCATATTGAATTTTGATTACTGTCAATTATCTTCAGTGACACTCACCAGATTAAGACAAATCGATTGACATAAGAATCATCAAAATCGGACAACGGGTTTAGTTTTTATAGTGCCACAAAGGAACAAACATACATATATAGGCTGTGAAACACATTACCCTCCTCCTTTGGCAGTCGGGTAAAAATGCAAAAAGAAGTTGCATTCTGATATTTTCGAAATATTTAATCCTATTAATGCTAATTCCTATTAATATTATAAATGCGAAAGAGAGTGTGTGTGCGTGTGTGCGTGCGTGCGTGCGTGCGTGCGTGCGTGCGTCTGGATTAACACATAGGCTACTTTTCATAGGCTAGTTTATTTATAAATTCCCGCTCGTTAACCCCCGATAAAAAAGAGGGGGTACACAAGTTTAACGTGTGTATCTGTGTATATGTGAATTTGTGTATCTGTATGTCTGTCTGTAGCCTCGTAGCTCGTTAAAGGATGGACCGCATTGGATGCGGTTCTTTTTTTAAAGAAAGCTAGTTAAATCTAGATGTTTCTTAGGTTTCATGAAAATCGATTTCAGCTCAGCTCTATTTAGACGACACGTTAGCCTATTTGATAGTGACCCTGCCTACGAAGCTTGCGGTCCCGGGTTCGAATCCCAGTAAGGGCAGATATTCGTGTGGTGAGTTGATGAGTTTTGTATATCAAGTCCTTAGGTTCAGCGCAACTGTGCGCTGTCAGTCACGAAGTTTTAAATGTATTTTAAAATTAAAAAATACCATAGAGTGCCAGTTGTCTTGCCTATCATTGTTGCAGACATTCGCCATAGTTTGTAGTATAGCCTACAATCGATGTGGATATCTGTCAGTTTCTGACTAGCACTTAAGTGCGAATGTGACGGATGCTTTATCTACCGCGATAAAGGCGACCATAATACTGCCCAGGGGCCCTAAAATGGCTGTGTTTAAGTCGCGTGAGAAAGTTTGTATAAAACATCCGTCACCTTCTGACACGTAAATAAGTACGAGAGTGACGGATGCTTTATCCTCATTTGACACGCGATATAGAAGCAGCCCGCTGGTAAGAAAAATGGCGGTAAGTCAAACAAAACTTCTGTAGCAAATGCAACCTTATTACTAACATGAGAGGATTGAATTTGCTTTGGTTATTGAATTTGAAATACTGCCTTTTAGCATATGAAGGCAGAATACGGGCCAAAGTAATATTACTATGTCTAATCTATACCTCGTCCTGTTTCTACCTTCTAGTGTAAAGCTAATATTTGGTCTCAGTGTTTAACGGTCCCACCTTCGTCCTCGTTTCCCTTACCCCCAAAATCCCATTACCAATGGGGTAGCCATGTTTTCTTATTAAAATAATATTGAGTTTTATCAGCGATCGGTTGTCTTCTCAAAATCGCATTGATGAAACTTAGATATTTTTTTATTACTATCTTAGAATCCGTTTTCATTCTTGGCAAAGCACGATTGGAGATGATAATATTTAGAAATATTTTTTTAATGTAAGTATGTAATGTTTGAATATAAAAAAACATTTATTGCAATTCAAACGTCGATATGTGGTCCAGGTTAAGCTAGCTTTTAGAGACCCTACTTAAAAAGCTATTACTTCTAGGTTAGATCTAGAAGGGGAAAATATTTGTGTGTTGAGCGAGAGTTTATTTTTAAGTTATTTAGTTTTTCGTTTAATGTGAAAAGCAGTAGCACAGGACCAGTCGTGGTCATGGTGATGTAGTTTTTTTTAATGTAAGGAGTAGGCAAGCGAGCACACAGGGCCATTTCAACGCGGTTAGACCATATTGCCTTTGACATGTTATGGTATTGTTTTTTACTCGGCCGTCATTACTGTAAGTAAATAAAAGCTATCAAAATTTGACAATACGGAAACACGTCAGATACAATAAGGTTTTATTGTGAACAATTAATAAGCAAGTATTCCAAACTGCCAGCAGCCTTGCGACCCTACCCAACTTCAATCAAAACTAAAACGTCTTATGTACTTCAGAAACTTTAACGACCGAACGCCCATTTAGAAAGGAAACCCGTTGATAAATGACTTTCTTGTATTAATATCACTCCATTTGTGTTTCCGTAATGAACATTGTTGACTTTGCTTGGCCGGAAAGTTAGTCATTATTGGAGTTTTTGTTTGGGAATTGAATTTCTAAGTATTGTTTGTGGGGTAGGAACTTTACATACATGGAATCAATAAGTATGGTAATTAACATGAAGTTCTAAATACTTAAGGACTATTATGGTCCATTTATTACCGCGTTACTTATGTATGCAGACCTTCTGTAAATCTTATTGGTGTCACATAGTCCCCTGGTATTAAGGAATTTATTTATGTATTAATCACCAGTGAATCAACTCCACGCGTGGTACAGTGGCTCAGTAATGTGTGTAGCAGTTTTTTTTATTTGACTGATGACCTTCCGCAGGGCTGGCGGCAAGTGATGCAGAGGCGCTAGATGCTGTGCGGCGCTATCTGGACCGCCGCGCCCGTCTCCCTGCGCCTGGCGGGGACCCTGCCCGCCGCGCGCCCCGCGCTGGCCGCGCTCGCCATGCACTGCCGCGTCGATGACGACTCCAGCTTCATAGGTCAGTGGTCAGCTTCAGTGTTCAGATAGGCCAGTGGTCAGCTAGCGTCTGTAAGCTAACTCACCCTTAGTTAGCAATGCATTGCCCATCGATGACGACTTCAGCTTTGTAGGTCAATGGTCATCTTAAGTGTTCAGATAGGTCAACTAACGTCTCTGTACATGGTTAATGGCCGCCTTGATGACGACTCATGCTTCATATGATACGTCAGTGGCAACTTCAGTGTTCATAGATAGGTCAACTAACGTCTCTGTAGGTAGTGGCCCCTACAACGACCACTCCTGCTTTATAAGTCAGTGGTCAGCTTCAGAGGTCAGCTAGCGTCTGTAAGCTAACTAACCATTAGTTAGCTATGCACTGCAACTACATATAAAGAAAACTAGAAAGGGCCCAGTTTGCTAATTAAGTACCTAGTAAGCAGCTAGTGTCATTCCATTACATTTATTTTCAACAGAATATCGCCACGATAACAGTGTATTTATCAAAAAATAATACATCTAAAGTTATTAGTATTTGATATAGCGTGTGTTTTAAACCACGACGTTACTCCCACTACTTAATAAAACTTAAATTCACTTGCGTGTGTTAGGGCGCAAGTAAATATGGCAGTTTATGACGGATTATATTCGTATTTTATTACAATAACCACAAGTACGTGCGAGTGTAGCGACACTATCTAAGCGAATGGACTATAACGATGCAACTGCCAATATCAAATTTATTTATTTAAATTTAATGGCGGGGCGTGCTATTGTGAATTACAAAAGCAATGTTTGTCCTTTAAAATTTGCCCATTCTACAGGAAATTCCTATTAAACAAAAACCAAAATGAACTCTAAAGAAACAGTTCAAGGTACCAGGAACACATGAATCATAAGGCACCTTCCCTAACAAACCTCGCCATTCCCTAAATTCGCGAAGGGTCATTCCCTTCCCTATCTCCGATCTCGTGTCAACACACCCGTTGCCGAAATCTGAATTTAGCTTCGTTTCGTGAGTAGCTGCAGTGAGTTTATGTCTAACTTAAAAAACCGGCCAAGTGCGAGTTGAACTCGCGTGGAGAGGGTTCTGTACATACTTATATATATAAAAAAAATTGAATTCTTATAGGTTTTCCTGTAATCTACAAGCAATGAACTATATTTTGCTTTTTTTTCAAAATTTTAGGCTCAATAGTTTCGGAGTTCAGGGGGGGGGGGGGGAATGGTCAATTTTCGTCTTCTTTCATGAATAAAATCAAAATTATTTATTTTACAATAATAACAAAAATATATTTGAGAGCCCTTTCATTTGATATATGACACAGTAAGGTTTGCATAACTTTTTTTTCATTTCCTAATTTGTCCCGCGAAAATGACCCTTATGTAAAAAAATATTTACTTTGCACTTTTGGGTCATCAATTTATATATGTGCACCAAATTTCTACTCAATCGGTCCAGTAGTTTCGGAGCAAATTGGCAGTGACAGACAGACGGACAGACAGACGCACGAGTGATCCTATAAGAGTACCGTTTTTTTTAATTTTTTGTACGGCACCCTAAGAAAGTGGTCAAGTGCGAGCCCTACTGGGGTACTGAGGATTCCGCACAAATTTATAATTTACTAGCTTCTGACCGCAACTTCATCCGCGTAGATTGCCACTATAGTTATTCCCTCGGAAACTTTCAGGATGTAAGCTATTTCCTTTCCAAATTTCATCTAAATCCGTCCAGCCGTTGCAGCATGAAGGAATAACAAACTAATAACGAAGGAATAACGAACAGCAAACTAACAACATTAGCTTTCTTATAATATTAGTAGGATTTAGTTAATACAAGTAAATTGATCTGAAAAACTTTACTCCATTTTTTTTTATTAAATACCAAACTCATTATAATATGATTTATAAGACCTTCCAACTTTCTAGCTACTGCTTAGTGAAACTTGTTTTCAAGAATATGAGGCGTCCTAGCCAAGTTGCATTCTTTCAACGCTAGATTCTGTAGACATAATATATCAAAATATATGTATAATAATTACAGAGGCACGATAGCCCTGATCACCATAGAACTGTGGGACAGTGACTTTATAAATTAAATTGTAAGAACCGACAAACATGTTTTTTAACGTCACGTAATGTCCGTTCTATGGTAGTTTAGGTTTCCATTTTCACGACAGCGTCAATCCTAAACACATTCTATGTCTTCAGTCGTAAACGTTTGCAAATGCCACCTGGGGCACGTTTTATAAAGCTACAAGTAACAATTTTACAGGTCTAAACTGGCAACACTGCTCAAATGGCTGGTCGTCATTTGTCGAGGTTGTGTCAAATGGAAACTTGTAACCTGTAAATTGTATGTATTGTTACGCCGATGGCATAAGGCGTCTCATCTTTTATCGTTAATTTTGGTGCTTTAGAAGCGTTTTCAGCAGGCTGAAATATCGTTTCAGTCCGTTTCAGGCCACCCTCTATCAGATGACGCCATAACCTGAAAACCCATTTTCAGGCATTTTCAGGACCCCTTATGGGCCTTTGAAGTACATTTCAGTATATGGCAATTTTCCACTAAGAGTGACAGAGATAGCATGATTGGAAAGAGACAGCTATACTGAGAACCTTCCAGAAACGTGTGAAAGAGATAGCATGATTAGAAAGAGACAGCTATACTGAGAACCTTCCAGAAACGTGTGAAAGAGATAGCATGATTAGAAAGAGACAGCTATACTGAGAACCTTCCAGAAGCGTGTGAAAGAGATAACACGAAATGAGACGGCAACACGCGGAACATTCCAGACTCATCCAGATCCGTGAATCAAGGTCATTGCGATCGTAAAAACAACAAGGTAGTAAGGCGTAGAACATTCCAGCAACGAACAAGTCTCGATCGACCTTGACGGGGCGAAGTACATCGAACATTCCGGAAGGCGTTCTAGAATAATCGGACTCGGGAACTATAAAACGGCGGACACCGGTTGCGACGAGTCAGTCTTTACTTGGAAAGCGAACAGTGCGAATAAGAGCGACCCGAGCGATCATCTGAGTATTCGAAGTTTATTGTGCGATAATTGTTTTGTAACGGTTTAAGTGAGTGCGTAATTAAAGTCTACTTTTGATTATCGGTGTATTCGTGCATTTCTATCAGTTACCTACCCCCACGTACGTAACATTTGGTGTCAGAAGTGGGATAGAAAATGCCAGTAACTCCGCGAGATCAAGAGCAGGAGGGGGTCAAAACCCGAAGCCATACTGCAGCTGATGACTCTGCAGCTGCCGCCGGTCCGTCCACCGCTACTGCACCGGGTACTACAGCAGCGTCAGCCAAGCCGGAATTTGACCTGAACGCAATCTTAATCCTCTTGAAGGAACAATCAAAAGCACAAGAGGAACAATCGAGAGCCATCCGTGATGAACTACGGAGTCAGAAGAAATTCCAAAAGGAACAAGCCAGAGTCCAAGAGGAACAGTCGCGAATTCTCCTAGAAGTACGAGAGGCCACTTCGGAATGGAAGAAGGAGATGACTGAGGTTCAAGGGAAACTTGCTGAAATGGACCTTAAGTTTGAGAACCGTATCCATGGAGTTCATGATAAAGTTGAGGACCATGAAAATCGTCTCCACGACTTCAAGGACAAAGTTGAGGACCACGAAAATCGCCTACAGACCATAAGAAACGAAGTGAAAAAGCTAGAAATAAAAGTGGTCAACGGTACCTGTGGACCTGAAATATCCAACCCTGTAGCTGGAAGATTCAAAGTACCTCCATTTGATGGAACTTCATCATGGACGGCCTATAAATTGCAGTTTGAGTCGGTTTCCCAGGCGAATGGCTGGAATAAAGACCAGGCGAAGACGGCTCTAACTTTGGCACTTCGAGATGAAGCCCTCACCGTGCTGGAAGCTCTGGGAGAGAATAAGACATACGACCGCCTTCTTGAAGCTTTGGAGGCACGTTATGGTGACAGCCATCTCGAGCACGTCTTTAGAGCTCAGCTTAAGGATCGAGCCCAGGGACGTAATGAGTCATTACAACAGTGGGCCCTGGAAATAGAAAAGTTGGTCAGGAAAGCGTATCAAAGTGCATCGGCTTCATTTGTGGACAGCATGCTAGTACAGGCCTTCATCGATGGAATCCGTGATTTAGAAGTCAGAGCTACTGTGCGACTAGGACATCATGGGAGCGTAAAGGATGCAGTTGCCCACGCCTTGGAGGTCGAAGCTGTACGCCAGGACTCGAGGCATTTTAGGGTGCGAGAGGTTTCGTCCAGGGAGCCAACTGCTCCTCGCCGTGAATTTGGGCCAAGGTGTTATTGGTGTGGAGAACGCGGGCACATACAATCTAGTTGCCCAAAACGAAATAGAACACAACGAGATACAACAGGCCCAACGGAGAGGCCAGCAGGCTCTGATGCATTAGAGCCGCATCAGGGAAACGAGTAGAAGCCAGGACTAAGGGACGAGTGCTGGCTGGTGGTCAAAATGTCCCAGTTATGATCTCACAGGTGAATGATGGGAACAGTCTGGTCGTCAAAGGAGAAATTGGTGGAATACCTTGTCACCTTACTATAGACACCGGAGCTTCTCGGACTGTGATCAGTTCTCGGCTACTGAAACATTTAACCAGAGATCATCTAGTCCGAACCAAGCATCTTCAGCTGCAAACGGCTACCGGCCAGTACATTTCCGTCCTGGGGGAGCAAGGAGTGGCGGTGCAAATTGGGGAAAAGAACTACTGGCACAAAGTAATCGTTGCTAACATCATCGACGATTGCATTATTGGATTGGATTTTATGAGAAAACATGGCTGCAAAATCGACTTGAAAGGCGGAGTCCTGAAGTTCGGAGTTGATGAAGTGCCTATCGAAGGTGGCGTAAGTGGACAAGTCTACTGCGCCAGAAGGACCATACTTCAACCAAGATCGCAAGCCCTAGTTCCTGTAAAATTACCACACTATGCAGGACGAGGACGAGGATCTCATCGCTGCGTATTAGTAGAAAAAAATGATGGTAGTCAACCGTGGATAACAGCTCGCACGGTTGTGACAACGTCATCTGCAGCGTTTATAAGGGTCCTCAACCTCAGCGACTCTAAACATGCCCTTAGTAAAGGAAGCCTTATCGGGACTTGCGAAGAAATTTCTTGGATACGAAGTTGCCAGGGATCGAATGGAAGCGGACAACCTGCAAGTAGAGGAGTGGATATTACAGGATTATTGGATGGTTGCCAAAACAATCTCACGAAGGAAGAACTCCTGAAGGCGCGTAATTTACTGCTGCGTTACAGCAATGTTTTCTCTGCGCATGACGGTGATATTGGAAGAACTGGAGTTGTACAACATGAGATCAACACTGGCGGAACCATGCCTATCCGACAACGTCCTCGGCGAGTTCCAGTAGCTCGCGAAAAGGAAGTGGAAGAAATGATTGAAGAGATGAAGAAGAACAGAGTTATTGAGCCATCAACAAGTCCTTGGTGTTCACCGGTAGTTTTGGTAAAGAAGAAGGACGGCACCATGAGATTTTGTGTTGACTATCGCCGACTTAACGATGTAACCAAAAAGGATTGTTATCCACTGCCACGAATCGACGACACGTTAGACACTTTAAATGGAATGAAATGGTTTTCCACGTTGGATTTAAAAAGTGGCTACTGGCAAGTGGAAATCAAGGACCACGATAAGGAGAAAACCGCCTTCTCAACCGGAAAGGGACTCTGGCAGTTCAATGTTATGCCGTTTGGATTGTGTAATGCACCAGCAACCTTTGAGAGATTGATGGAACAAATACTTGCTGGTCTACTTGGAGATACTTGCCTGGTATATCTGGATGACATTATAATTGTTGGTAGAGACTTCGACGATCACCTTAGAAAATTGGAGCAAGTTTTGGCTAAGCTGCGAGATGCGAACCTGAAACTCAGCCCGAAAAAATGCTCACTTTTCAAGCGTAAGGTGAATTATTTAGGACACGTGGTGTCAACAGACGGTATCCAGACAGATCCTGAGAAGATAAGTGCCGTTAAGGATTGGCCTATACCGAGGGACAAGACCGCAGTTCGTGCCTTTTTGGGACTTTGCTCATATTATCGACGTTTTGTGAAAAACTTCTCAGACATAGCGAAGCCCTTGCACCAGCTTACGGAAGAGAAACGAAGATTTGACTGGAATGATCAGTGTGCAGCAGCTTTTGCCGATCTCAAACAAAGGCTTTGTGGAACTCCGATATTGGGATACCCAGACCCTGAGAATGATTTTATTGTTGACACAGACGCAAGTAATACTGGTGTCGGAGGAGTTTTGTCACAAAAGAAAGGAGATCAGGAAGTTGTTATCGCCTACTTTAGTAAGTCACTATCGAAACCAGAGAGGAATTACTGCGTCACTCGGAGAGAATTGCTGGCGGTTGTCAAGACTTTGCAGCATTTCAGTAAATATCTGCTTGGGCGCAAATTTCGTATCAGAACTGACCATGCTGCTTTGAAATGGTTATTGGAGTTTAAAAATCCTGAGGGTCAAGTAGCACGATGGATTGAACAACTACAGGAATATGACTTTATCATTGAACATCGCAGTGGAAAATCACACGGCAACGCGGACGCGCTTTCCCGAAGACCTTGTCCGGATGACTGTAAACATTGTTTAAGGCAAGAGGGCAAAGATTGTGTGAGAATGTTGCGGACTGATACTGTAAGTGAAGAATGGAGTAATGAAGTCATGCAACAAGCGCAGCAAGAAGACCAGGACATTAAACCCATTTTCGATTGGATCAAAGCAGGCGTTCCCAAACCAAAATGGTGTGAAGTAGCCCCAATGAGTACTGTAACAAAAAGCTACTGGGCCCAATGGGAAAGTCTGATCATGCATAATGGCGTACTGTGCAGAAAATGGGAGACGGAAAATGGAAAGGATGCTCACCTACAGGTAGTTGTTCCAAGAAAAAGGGTAAGTGATGTGTTGAGATCCTTCCATGACGGAATATCCGGTGGGCACCTTGGAGTGAAGAGGACCTTAATGAAAGTTCGGCAACGCTTCTACTGGATTCACTGCCGTGAAGATGTGGAAGACTGGTGCAGGAAGTGTACAAACTGCTCATCAGTTAAGGGGCCGCAAACACGCAGTAGAGGTGCGCTCAAGTTGTACAACGTTGGAGCACCTTGGGAAAGGATTGCTTTGGACGTCGCAGGCCCGTTTCCAACATCCGAATCCGGGAACAAGTACATCCTCGTTGTAATGGATTACTTCACCAAATGGCCTGAAGCATTTGCGATTCCTAACCAAGAAGCAGTCACAGTCGCGGAGAAATTAGTGATGGAAGTGTGTTGTCGATTTGGGGTGCCTCTCGAAATTCACAGTGATCAAGGCAGGAACTTTGAGTCCCAGGTGTTCCAGGAGACTTGCCGAATTATGGGTATTCATAAGACCAGGACAACGCCATATCACCCACAATCGGACGGAATGGTCGAGAGATTCAACCAGACGCTGGAAAGACATTTGGCCAAGGTGGTTGAAAGTCACCAAAAGGATTGGGATAGGCATATTCCTCTCTTCCTGATGTCATACAGGTCGGCAACTCACGAAAGTACGGCTGTCACTCCAGCTTACGTGAACTTCGGAAGAGAACTTCGCTTACCTGCAGACCTTTTAACCGGACGTCCTCCAGATTCGCCGAAATCGATCACCGAGTATGCCAGTGATTTGCGAAACCGGATAAACGATGTTCACAGTCATGTTCGTGAACACGGACTTCAAGCCAGTGCGAAGATGAAAACACGTTATGACCGAAAATCTAACCAAGTAGGGATCGAGGAAGGTTCATTGGTATGGCTGCATAACCCCATGCGAAGAAAAGGGAAATCCCCGAAACTATCACCGAATTGGGAAGGGCCATACAAAGTAGTCACAAAGATCAACGACGTTACGTATCGGATACAGCGGAGCCAGAGAAGTCCCTGCAAGGTTGTCCACGTTGACCGACTGGCGAGATACTACGGAACTAATAATGCTCGGGACGAGCATGTCTTAGGAGGGGGTAGTGTTACGCCGATGGCATAAGGCGTCTCATCTTTTATCGTTAATTTTGGTGCTTTAGAAGCGTTTTCAGCAGGCTGAAATATCGTTTCAGTCCGTTTCAGGCCACCCTCTATCAGATGACGCCATAACCTGAAAACCCATTTTCAGGCATTTTCAGGACCCCTTATGGGCCTTTGAAGTACATTTCAGTATATGGCAATTTTCCACTAAGAGTGACAGAGATAGCATGATTGGAAAGAGACAGCTATACTGAGAACCTTCCAGAAACGTGTGAAAGAGATAGCATGATTAGAAAGAGACAGCTATACTGAGAACCTTCCAGAAACGTGTGAAAGAGATAGCATGATTAGAAAGAGACAGCTATACTGAGAACCTTCCAGAAGCGTGTGAAAGAGATAGCATGATTAGAAAGAGACAGCTATACTGAGAACCTTCCAGAAATGTGTGAAAGAGATAACACGAAATGAGACGGCAACACGCGGAACATTCCAGGCTCATCCAGATCCGTGAATCAAGGTCATTGCGATCGTAAAAACAACAAGGTAGTAAGGCGTAGAACATTCCAGCAACGAACAAGTCTCGATCGACCTTGACGGGGCGAAGTACATCGAACATTCCGGAAGGCGTTCTAGAATAATCGGACTCGGGAACTATAAAACGGCGGACACCGGTTGCGACGAGTCAGTCTTTACTTGGAAAGCGAACAGTGCGAATAAGAGCGACCCGAGCGATCATCTGAGTATTCGAAGTTTATTGTGCGATAATTGTTTTGTAACGGTTTAAGTGAGTGCGTAATTAAAGTCTACTTTTGATTATCGGTGTATTCGTGCATTTCTATCAGTTACCTACCCCCACGTACGTAACAGTATGTATGTAAGCTCTTTATTGTACAAAACACAGAAATTCAAATACAATATTTACAGAAAAGGAATGTGCAAAGGCGAACTTATCCCTTTAAGGGATCTCTTCCAGCTAACCTTTGGGTGATTAAGGAAAATAAGAAAAATTGAATGTGGCAATTGTAATTTGTAGCTTTATAAAACAGGCCCCTGCTGGTACAGTGGATGGAAAAAGCATTAAATTTCGGATGCTGTTTCCCTTTTGCTCGTCATTTAAAACTAAACCGGGTAGAAGAGATGGCGATAGCGTTAGGTACTTCAAACCTCGATTTTCAAAGCCCCGAAGTGTCGCAGACAGACGTAAAAGTGAACTTAGGAATCTTACTGATTATGTTTTTCCTTAGGCGATGTTGAACCCTAAAACCGTCTGGAAAGAATAAAGAACGATTTTTCTTGTTATAAGTTTAATTCAAATCTTAATGCTTTAATTTACGACGCGTTGCTAGTTAAATAAGCCGCTTTAGTATGCATTACGACGAAGCCTTTGATGCTGCAAACTTAAACTGTTTTATAAAGAAATGTTATCAAGTTTACGAACATAAAATTACTTTCTTCCATTGGAATAGGTTAAATTTAGTGATGGGCGATTTCTGAAACATTGCAAAACTTTCCTTAACTGTGAATATTACAGCGTATGAAAGTTACATAATTAGATGGAAATGATTCTGACACAGCTAAATTTCATTTAACTTTCATGTAAAGTTTCCGTTTCTTACGTTACATGTCAAAACTATAGTAATTTTCCGAAATATACCGATCTCACTTTGGTAACTTTCAGAATATTGCATGAAATTTTAGGTGAAGTTTCAATGTTGCAACTTTCACATTATTGCAGAAATTTAAGTGAAAGTTTCACTTTTGAAACTTACAAGCTGCCCATCACTAGTTACATTACGATTTGAAATCATAGACAATTGAAAGTAAAAATTGGTTAATTTAGAATTTGACTGGTCGATTTTATTTTTCAGATTTCGTTGTATGTCACTTTCTAAGTCGCTAAGGTAAAAAGTTGAACGTTTGTTCAACTGGCATAAATGTTGTTTTTGAACTTCCATTGTAAAATCATCAAACCCAATTAACTAATTGTACCAATACTACCAAAAAAACATTAAAGTCCTTAATTTTAATCGCGTCATCAAACTCTAATAGGTAATATTATATCTGGCAACCCTATAACCAAAATAGAGCGGCAGTCACGCGACGGCCCTATCGCCAGACATCTCGACGCCCGCCCGCTTGGTGCATACATTCATAGATTGAGAATTTACTGCTCGGCGGTTCTGGGTGCCTGGTAGTTTCGGTTTAATTAAATTATTATTAGAATTTATTTTATTAGTTATTTTGTCATTTATATTATGAACCAATTAGTTTTATAGTATTATCACTTTTCATGCTTGTTCTTGTTTATAAAATACTCGTATCACGCTGAGTGTAGGTATGCGGACTAAAACGGCTTATTAATATGCTCAAGTGCATTAAAGACTTCTTCTTCTAAGACTAAATAAAATCTTAGAAAGCCCTAATGTAATTATTTTATTAACATTTTAATAAAATTACTGAATTTTATTTGCTTTCTGAGTTCTGTATAACTAAAAAGTAGCACACTATGTTATGGTTATTGACAGTTGAATAATCACAAATAACACACAAATAAGTCAGTTTGAGTTTTTCAAGTAATTTATCGGAGTTTTATTAAAAGCAGAAAGACAGAAAGAAAATAATTTAAAAATGATATTTATTTAACTTATGTAGCTTAAAATAGCTTGACTTGCAGGATTTTAAATTACATTATAATATAATGCAACAGATTCTGAAAAGTGAACTCATTCAGCATGGTGTCGAGGCACTCGAGTGTCACGTCACGACGCTGGTCTTCCGTGGATACAAAGAGAATTAATATTATAGGTATGTACTATCGCGATCGTTAATTTGTGACCCATTTCAAGAATAGGCTTGAAGTCGTCAATGTCATTAGAGATGCCAAATCATTTGTAACTTATAGGAGACTCAACCTTATTGTTGTAGAATGTCAGAATGACTTTGGACCTAAAGTGGGTCCCAAATTTAAGTTCGTGACTGTACATTTAATGTCTTTGCGTGGATCCAACATTGTAATACACGGGCAGCAACCAACAACATAGTTTGTTAGTTCGTTAACGTGCGCACTGTGTGTGAGTTTAATTTTACTTGCGTTCTAATATTGGATTATAACAAACAACCTCTTAAGAAGCGCTTGTATCAGTAATCTACATTAAAATGTACAGTCGGATTAGTTGGCATGTATGTAAATGTTCTTTCCCGACATGCCACGGAACTTTCCCCGCAATGCACCGGCGGATCTATTTGGGCTGAGGTCGCGTTGCGTAATGTACGACGCGGGTCACGACTTACAACTTACAAAAAGTATAGAGTTGTTTGATTCATATCTTAACATGTTTAACTAGCTATTGGCCATGACTTTGTCTTTTATAATTGAGGACCACACGGAAATACTGATTCGGAAACCGTCGCGTCAGTGGAAATGGCCGATTGAAAAAAAGCTTTTAGTTGTTTTATTTTATTTACTGATTATAGGTACTCCTAATTAGATACTTGACATTCGCCAAATAACTACCTACATAACAGCCTTAAATAAAAATTAGGAAGAAAAACAGACTTTTTAATGTAATTCCACTAAAATACTAATCTATTTAATCTTTATTAATTACCGAAATAATTTAATAATCTGATCAAAATATAAATTGATCAACATTTTTATTGATTAATTTATATTTTCGATTTTCGAAAATACCTTTCCTACGTTTAAGTAGATAGAAAACGGAAACGTTGACAGCATATTTTATCAGATAAGTGAGTATCTTGCTTTCTCACTCAGCTTCAGTACCCATCGGTAAGCTTACTGAAAAGGAAGATAAATACAAACGTATTCGACAGAACACGTCGTTTGATTGTTCAATACTTCTGGGGCTCTTACTCGGTAAAACTATTATTGCTTTTGACATGTTATGGTATTTAATGACACATACTCGTACCTTTCATACTGAGTACTGAGGAGTACTCAGCTTACTGCAGGTTCAGTTTTCAGTGTAGTCACTTACATCACGAAATGTATAAAAAATGCAAATAAACAAACTCCGCCTTTCAGGTCGTTTCAGTATGACTCACTTCACGGGATTTCCAACACCAACCCTTACTAGCACAAAGACGTAACGTCCGTTTTCTTAACAAATTACATCCAACTTTAACAACATGATGTAAAGTACAATTTAGCTTGCACACTAGTTATAAATAAGTAGTTATTCTGCTGAATTACAAGAAGCTCATTCAAAATAATAATGTTATAACGGTTACGTTTTGATTTACTCAACATAGACCTAATTTGAAACGGTATAAAGTCTAATATAGTAAACCAGTGATATTGTAAAGGTAGTTTTAACTTCAGTGAAAATTCATTCTTTAGTGGATGATTCGTTCATGATATCGCTTTATTTGCTGTAAAAGGCCATTTGCCTTTCGAATATGTGTAGATTCATCATGTTTACTGGAATCTGGGGGCTGATTTTGAAGAATAAAATCAACGTTCAGAGTGAGTAATTTTTCTTTACCTGACAGTATAATGTCTGTATGTACAGTCAACAGCATAAATAAGTGATCATTTATGTACCTTGTCACTTTAACGTCGTGTTTGAAACGTCATACAAAATTGTGAAACGATTGAAAGCGACAAGGTACATAAATGATCACTTATTTATGCTGTTGACTGTACAGTCACCCAATAAAAATGTTGAGCATACTTAGGACCTTGTCATTATGTCTGCCATTGTTATTAACATACATTGCAACTAGGGAATGCAAATTAACCGGTTATTAACCGTTTTTGTATGAAAATAACCGGTTAAAATCGGTTAAAACCGGTTATTTGCATTCCCTAATTGCAACCATTTTCTTAATAGCGATCGGCAATCTTCGATTTTCTATGACACACGAGTGACAAATATATTGTCAGTTGGGAGTGCAAGCGTGATAGCGATAGCCAGCCGAAAGCTATTTAGAAGCTGGGAATAATGTTCTTATCACGTTCAATTTGAAGTTTATTATTCCCTCGTCAGTGACGAGACCCGATTTTGACATTTTGTCAACCGTCCGCATCTGGGGTGTGATTCTCTCAACCACGACGGACGAACGAACGAGTGATTCTCCAAGCGGCGAGTTTAAGTAGTCCCGTCAGAGTGAACAAAACACATTTTAGCGGGTGTATTCAATTTGGCAGCATGACTTCTCGAACGTATAAGGCTGCCTAATAGACAATGCATGCGCTAAAATGTGTTTTGTTCGCTCGTACGGGACTACTTAAACTCGCCGCTTCGATTCGTTCGTCCGTCCGACCGACCGCCGTTTTTTGAGAGAATAACACCCCAGTAGCGAAGCCCGATTCGGGCCGATTCGGACATCGTTGGTCAACAGAAAAACACCTAACTCTTTTACACTCATTAAGGTGTATTGCCAGTGAAAAAGGATAGATAACAAGGTTAGCCTTGAGGTGTGATCACTCAAAAAACTCCGTGAAATTACCAGTTGCAGTTGTAAGCGTTGCAAGTGTTGCAACGCGTAACAAGGCCCGATTCGGGCTCCACAGACAATTACTTTTCGCCATGTTTGTCGCCACAGACAAGTGATAGTGTTGCCAGGTCCAACCTGAAAAAAATCAGTAGATACATGTGTAGTAGAATCTGTAGTACTATCTGAATGTTGCATTATCTGTGGTCGCAGGCTATGCGCCCCTTCTTATTTTGTCAGCCGAAGAGTCAACATCACATCTAAGCCATAATATTGTAAGTTACAAATAACAGAAGTATTTATGATAATAAACCCCTGAAGACCCAAATCCATCTTTTAATTATAATAATATTACATGGCGCAGTCGGTAGGATTCTAAAAAACATTCTAAAAACAGGATATTTGAAACAAAAACAGTAGACAAAATTTATTCCATAAAACTTACCTAAATGCATTTCTTATTTGTGTTATTCCTCGGTTTATATATTTTCTGTTTTTTTTTTTTTCTTATATTCATTTACTACAAAGGCTTGATTTTGGTTAGGTTGTATTGATTTACTTGAGATTACTCTTATAAAATCACTCAGAACTCGGCCTGATTTACGTAATTTATTTAAAGTAATAATACTTATAAAAATAAGTACTGTTCTGCCGCACTCAGAGACATTTAACAGACAGATTCTTACAGCGCTCATTTATTTTCGTTCTGACATTGGCATTAGATGTTACACACTACTATTGAATGTACCGCCCTACTCTCGCATCAAAAACCTCGACAAGTTATGTGTATAATATTTTTTTCGACAGGCGAAATTCTAAAATCCAGTAGATTTTTTGGGAAAGAGTAGAACAGTAGACACACTCCGAAACCAGTAGATCTCCTGTAAAAACAGGAGATCTGGCAACACTACGAGTGCTTATGACAGCGCACTAAAATGCTTAACTTCGTTGGGCTATTCTACGTACTATGAGGCCAATGGAGCCCTGAGGCCCTACTTTAAAAATCGAAGTTCGAAGTTACGTTAGCTCCATCTCTGTCACTCGTCCTTCGAGACTAAATCGAGAGAAAGGGATGGAGCTAACGTAACTTCGAACTTCGATTTTCAAAGTAGGGCCTCAGACCCACCGTAGAACTATGTCACAGAGAGGTTTTGCTTCAAGTCGTAAGAAGTGTGAAACAAATTGTTTTATAATGTCACTGTGACACAGTTCTACGGTTTGTCAGGGTTCTAATGGGCTATCAGTACGTCTATTTCTTTGGCACGCTCTGCAGCCTAAACCGCTTGACTTTTAACATCTGAGGTGTGGTTAGATACGTCTTGGTTGTGGGGGTGAGATAGGCTACAATATTTTAATCAAAGTAATGATAGGCGAGAGGGAGTTATTTTTTTTTAACATATAGGTTGACGGAACCAGTAATGGACAAGGACCAATGAAGGACACTTAATTCTTATTTCACAGAAGATAAGAGTTATTCATTTGTTTTGCAACAATCAATTTACGACCGTAAGACATTTGAATTAAGAGTGAAGTGTCCATTACTGGTGCCTGGCAGCTAAAAATCACCATCATTGGAGCCGTCACCATATTTACGGTATCAAAAACATCATTTAGGTTTTAATGCTTGTTTTTTGTTTATTGTTTTGTTAAGTTAGCCACATATTCAATTTTGGCCGTCGTCTATCTCCATTTTTGGGTGTCGATCCTGCGGGCCTAGTATGATTGCATTTATCCCGTGACAAAATGTGGATAAGGCATCCGTCACTCTCGTACTATATACGTGTCAGAAAGTGACGGATGTTTTATCCTCATTTAATGCGATAAACGCAGCCATATTAGGCCCCCTGTTATCGTATTGTCAACGTTTTGATAGCTCTTATTTACTTGACAGTAATGGCGGCCGAGTTAATAGTAGTTTACGTGACGGTTGCGTAATGACAGGCATTACAACATGAGTGTGGTTTATGAAACGAGCCGCAAGGCGAGTTCATAATAGATCACACGAGTGTTGTAATGCCAATTACGCAGAGTCGCGTACAATACTTTATCTACACACATAATATTATAAGTACTCTAAAATGGGTTCAGAAGCCGGAAGGCAAATGACCAGCATCTGTGGTTGTAGGTGACAGCGATGACAGCAGTAACGTTATTTTGAAATTACGTTATCGAATATTGTAAGGTAATGAGACCCAAATTTGGAACATCTTCCAAAATGAACAGCTGTCATCGCTGTCACCTACTACCACAGGTAATGCTGGTCATTGCCTACGGGTTTTGAACGCATAATAGAGGACTTATGATATGAGTGTAGATAAAAACATTACCGTAACAGGTCAAAGACGATATGGTTTTTACCGCCTAGAATAGAGGCGTAGGGTAACGTTTTAAAAGTATGGATAAGGTTAGTTAATGTTACAAACATATTAGTTCCGTCTGATTATGCTTTGAATTAATAATGGCTCTGTCGAATAAAGTTAGTATCGATTTCCCATTAGCCAACGACTTGGCATTTAATTTGTAGCCATGGATCATGTCTACGGGGTCAGCCAAGAAGTGGTTTAGGTAAAATATTATGTAATTTATACAAAAACTAATCTCTACGTAGTAGGTAAATATAACGCAAAGTCGCTGCCCGACATCTGTCTGTATGTTATACACTTAGATCTTTCAAATTTCGCAACGGATTTTAATTAGGGAATGCGAATAACCGGTTATAACCGGTTTTAACCGGTTATTTTCATACAAAAACGGTTAATAACCGGTTAAATTGCGTTCCCTAATTTTTAATGCTTTTGTCAATAGATAGACTGATTCAAGAGGAAGGGTTTTATGTATAAAAAATTCTTTATGTGCGAGTGTAACAGAAAACTCACATAAACCTAAGCGAAGCGAGGGCGGGTCGCCAGTAAATAATAAATCAGGGACAATATCACATAAATTGAGTTATTCCCAAACTAAGCTCTAGGCTTGTACTATGGGCACTGGAAAACGATATAAATACTTATATAGAGAAATAAATACTTTAAAATACATAGAAAACATCCAAGACTCAGGAACGAATACTCGCGCTCATCACACTAGTATTTGCCCATACCGGGAATCGAACCCGGGACCGCTATCAGGCAGGGTCACGAAAACTATACACTAGGTACATTACAAATACTCTTTATTGAAAAAAAAAAACACCGAACAGTACAATTGAATTATAGGCATAAAATAGGCGGTCTTGCGGCTACAATAGCGATCTCTTCAACACAAAAATACATTGCCGGCGGTGGAAACTAATTTCTTTAGAAATAAATTCAGAAGTACTAAATTACAAACCCTTATTTAAAGAATAAAAATTTTACCTTTAGCTTGTTTGTACATACCACGTGTCCCAAAACTCAACGATAAGCCGGCACCAGAGGATGGAGCTGCTTATGATTAGTCGAGAAAAAATAAGGAAAAAAATATATCTTTTCCTTATTGGTATTGGTATTGGTAGTATCTTGACGTGTAAAAGTGCCCGAGCGGCCTACTTACTAAATAAATTTCTTTTATCTTTTTTATCTTTTTTATTTTTTCTCGACTAATCATAAGCAGCTCCATCCTCTGGTGCCGGCTTATCGTTGAGTTTTGGGACACGTTGTATTTAAACTCTGCTTGTTTTGTAGAGCGCACCCAGGGTTCTTTAGCCAGCGTCATGAAGTCTTTAGCAGAAACCCTAGGACTCAATACAAGCATCTGCTGCATAAACCTTTATGTCGCACAGATATTTACAAAAGGAACGCATATAATATGTGCATTACAGTATACAACGCCCTTCCTACACAAATAATAATGCTTCAGGTTAAAAAATTCAAAATTGAGTTACTGAGATGGCTCCTTGACAATTGTTTCTACAAAGTTAATGAATATATAAATCGTAATTAACTATTTTATGACCTCCAATATCATTATAACATCATTTCAATGTGTGTTTTATCTTGATATTAAATTAATAATGGAACCTGATATTTAATTTTGTAAATGGTAATCTAGACATCAATAATTGGATATAATTTAAGTTGACTTTATGTACCTAACCTAAATTTGCTTATCGTTTTATCGATTGAATGCCTGTTCTACCTAATAATCTGACACCTATTTATCGCATTCTAGCAAATAAACATTCATTTCATTTACAAGGAACATTTAACTACTTTCTTTCTTCTACACATATAAAAGTTTTCTGTGATTGACAACGTATTTTTGACAACGTATACAGTCTAAACCCCTCTACCGAGACTTGTAGTGCCCCCAAAGCCTGGAGTTCAAAACTATGATCAAAAGTTCCTTTATGTAGAGATCTAGAGATTACATTAAGTACAAATTATCATCCCTCTACTAACCCCTATGGGGCAATACCAGAAACCCTTAAACTTTTTTATTTTTTCCACGTTCTGTAACTAACGAATTTCATATTTTGCACACATTATAGTGGTAATTAAGAGTCATTAAGTAAGAACAAGAGCTCCATTACCTGTTAAAAAATAGATTTATAAACTGCAACAACCTGTAAAAAGTAACATAAAAATTACTGTTACTTCTAATTAGAAGTCCATTTACTACTTAAAACATACCACATGTTTGTTCAAATAAGCACTAAAAAGTTAAATTGCACCTTTGCTAAACAAACGAAACTGGGGCTTGCGTACGTTACATGTTGGTACATATTATAAATATGGTATTTGTGCCACCAAAGGGAATTATAATTATACAGAGTGTAATTTTTATTATCTCTTTTTTTGAACAGGAAATCGTTAGAGAGCTTCCTTTTTTAATATAATTACTCTAAATTAAAACATTAATCTGCTTTACTGCTGCCTGGCGGTAGAGTAAAGAAAAATAAGGTGACATTGTTGGTTCCAGATGCACCCTACACGAGGTCCTACCACCAATAAACATGGCTGCAATTTTTTTGGAAATTCAGGGCTGAAAATAGACTATTATAGTATCTAAAGTCAACATAGACAAGATTAGAGAAGTGAATCCCCAAAATCGAATTGACCTTCTGTCCCTTTAAGCTAGCATAATAGCTATGACTAAAAGGTATAGAGTTCTAATTTTGTTTACAAAATATTGTATTTATTATACAAAACATAATAACTATTATTTTCTGTGACCTGGATTTTTTCCCACTGTTACAGGGTTGTCACTAATAAATCAGAGAGTATTTCATAACAGTACACTGTCGGCCGCTTCACACGCGACGCCGCCGGAAGCGTTGCAGGACAATGCTCGCCAGTGTAGCGTAGCGCGAAGGACCGTTCACATTGGACGTTTTTTAATATACTGCTCTACTAAGTCAGTAAGCAGTATCCCACATTCAATAACCAAAGGAGTTTTAATTCTCTTCTGTTAGTAATAAAGTTGATATTGCTACAGAAGTTTTATCTGAGATACTACCTATTGGCTTAGGGGGCAGAAGATATATTACTTACTTAAAATTAGAATGTCTGTGGGTTAGCTTTAATAGTATGCAATTGGAATAGTTCTTGTCGTAACAAATGCTTAAAAACTTACAATTAATAGGGAATATGCAAGGATTTTTTAAATAGCATTTCTCAACAAAATATGAAAATACCGTAAAAGAGATGACTAAAAGTGAAATTAAAATTAAAATCGGTCAAGTAATACGGATGATACAAGCATTTTAAACTGCTCATTAGACAGAGAGATCCGAAGTGCACCGGTGACGTCAATAGCGGCCTTTACACGGTAAAGTTCGGACCGCGGGAAACTTCACGCGCCATTCCACGCGCCAGTCCGAACCGTAGGTTTTTTACTATTTGACTATTACAGTTGCATTTACACGTACGGTTCGGAGCGAAGATTGGAATGGCACGTGGCGTTTCCCGCAGTCCGATCTTTACGTGTGCAGGCCGCTAATGTGCAGTTCGGCCATATAAAATTCCACGTAAAATTCTGTTTGGCTAGAAAGAGATAGGAACAAATCTTTGTTGGCTTATTATATATCTTGGTTATTTTTATAGCTATAAAAATTTTTTTTTAACATAAATTAGGTTTCATTGTAGCTGTAAAAAAAAATGCATATTCCCTACTGTTAGACTTTTCAAATATGTTTTTTTTGACAGGTTCTTTTTTCCATTTTGACATTTATTTAAACACTATCTTCTGCTCGCTTAGATTTCGATTATCATTATTCCCTCGGGAGCTGATACATTTGCCGGGATGAAAAGCAGCATGTGTTAATCCAGGGTATAAGCATTCATTCCAAATTTCATCTAAATCCGTCCAGCCGTTGCAGTGTGAAGGAGTAACAAACTAACACACAAACTTTCGCATTTATAATATTAGTAGGATTATATTCATATAATTATGGAAAAATATTGCGATATAAAGGGCATTGGGTAAATTTGTTTGAAGAATATTGTCATATTTTTTTTCAGCGGCCACGGTTTTTTTTTACATACGTTATTTAGAGGACCTCTAAATACACGTAGATATAAATAATTTATGGCGTTAAATAATATCGGAGCGGAGATTTTAAAGATTTAAGTATTCAGTTTTTAGTACAAAAGTACGCCCAAGTATGAATATTTAAATATCTCGGCTCCGATGCACTTAAGAGATGCAAATTATATAACAAAATATGTTTATTTTTAATTATTCCATCATAGTTTACCACTTTTACGAATGGCCGCTCACTTTGAAATTGTATGCATTTTACAAATGACAACACTTTTACCCAAACCCCTTTAATTATTAGAAAATAAAAAATAACGTCTCTGAATAGCAAAACACAACATTTTATTATAATAAGACAGTAATAGTTTTTTTTTTATAGACCGTTAATTAAACTTTTTTTTTATAAAAACTGGTTTCGATCAATGTGACAGAGCCTTTACACTGGCGGCGCCCGATACCCAGTAGAGCAGCACGCTTACTCAATATGTTGCGTCATTGTCAGTGCATTTTAATTGGCCGGGAGTGTATTTGGATTAGGGCTGCGGGCTTAATATGGTCGCGTTTAACTATCGATAAAGCATCCGTCACTTTCACACTTATCTATTTGTCAGAAAGTGACGTATATTTTATCTACAGCGATAAACTCAAACATAATAGGTATGTAGTGGTTATATTAATTTGTACCTTTTATTATGGCATTGAAATTATATTCTAAAATACATATTCGAAAAATATAAAGCATACGACAGCAAAATTAAAAACGGCCGACTCAGGTTAACTGGAAGTGGTCCTTTAAAGGGATAAGTTCGCCTTTTTACTATACCGTCGATAGTAGATACTTTTTTTCAGTAGGTACATTAAAGTGTTTACACACATATATACAAACTTTACCTTTCCAATGCTGTCAACAAGTACACAGGTGGGTAAATATCTTCCTATAACGTTTGCTATACTTATAAGAAAAAATCTTTCTAAAAGAAAGGGGTTTGGGTAAAAGTGTTGTCATTTGTAAAATTCATATATTTTCAAGATGAGCGGCCATTCATAAAAGTGGTAAATTATGATAGAATTATTAAAAATAAACATATTTTGTTATGTAATGTAATACTCTTAAGTGCATCGGAGCCGAGATATTTAAATATGCATACTTGGGCGTACTTTTGTACAAAAAATTGAATACTTAAATCTTTAAAATCTTCGCTCCGATATTATTTAACGCCATAAATTATATATATCTATGTGTATTTAGAGGTCCTCTAAATAACTATGTAAAATCCATCCGTGGCCGCTGAAAAAAAAAATGACAATATTCTTCAAACAAATTTACCTAATTCCCTTTATGTTTGATACGAAGATAGTCAAGATGTAGATACATTCCATGCAAATGAGAGAGAGTAACTTTTTTCCAACAGAATGGTACCACTCACACATAAAATACTTTAAAAAAAAAGATAGGTACTGTTCTCCCCTATCCTATCTTGTCACCGTCACGTGTGTTCCAACCTTTGCGAACGACCTTTCCAAGGCAAACTTTTAAAACTCGCATTACTTTAAAATAACCAAGGCATTTGCTATACAGCCAGTGTTTATGTTTGCATTCAGTTTCAGACGAGGTCGGGGCGAAGGTTGAAAGCTTTTGTTAACATTCAGTCGAGATGCTGGCCACGTTTAATTGGATTCGAATTTTGAACGTGAACTTTTTAAATTTGAAAAGGATTCTAAATTTGAATAGATTTATTTTTAATTTACGCGTGTGCCGGTTAATTTACAGATGTTTAATTAAATTTGGAAATGGAGAGAGCATTCGATGTAAAAGGGTTTATTGGTTTTAAAAAGGTTTAAATACTTGGATTTTAAGTGTTCATTCACGTCATTTGTTCCATTATTAGAAACTATGCTGACAATAAACGGTGGCATTTAGTAAAAGCCAAGATGATTTAGAAACACGATACGACAACGGTACGATTAAAAAAAAAAGGTCTGGTTTTGCATGTTATGCTACAAGGAGGTACAAAGTAATTGTTTAATTCCTATATTTGATCCACCATAAATACCTTCCACTATCCCCAAATCTCTAGATTAGGTACATACTTAAAACTTAAAGGACTAGATGATGCGCAACAAATTAAAAAAAAATGCCAACTTAAAAAAAAAAATACTGTACCTATTTCATTTTGACTACAAAAATTAAGAGAATATCACGAGTTTTATTGAGTGAAATGATCTGTTTATTTATACACGTATGAAATCGCATTACTGAAGTACAATAATATATTATAACTACCTTAATAAAACAATCGTGTCTTATAAATGCCCCTATATCACCATTATCTCTATTAAGCGAGCGCGACATTTGTCTAAGTGCGTATAACGTCGACTATTACCGTCTAATGGCGGTTTTAGACATGAAAGGTTACAGAGGGTCTCTATTTGACATTTTTTAAGCTATACAAAAGCCAATCTAAAATTATATTGCATGTTAGGCAACGCCGATCTTAGAATACATATTAATTTACCTGTTTTTTTTTCATGTATGCGCCATGTAGGCGCCCTGGACTTAAAGTCGGACTGATAGGCCGAGTGGGACGCAAATATCAGTTGAAATGCGAATTTTATATCTATCTCTGTTCCAGAACGATGAACTGACAGCCCAACATCAGCCGGCTGATTGTTAGTATTTTAGTCACGTGTCCAGGCGATTATTCCGTAAATATAACAGATATCAGAAAACTTTAAACTGATATCGAAAGTACGTTACCCAGTGAGTAAAATCACTTCACTATTTTTTTTAATAAAACCAAAAATATCCCAAATATTAACTTAAACCCCTCCCATACATTTAGTACGCCGTTCGTTGAGGCTTTAGTTTAAAAGGCCTAGTTATTTCACCATTATCATATGATTTATGTTTTTTTTTATTTATCACAGTTAATTCGTGTAAATTATGAATCTTGAATGAAGAATAACGAATAAGAATAACAAAAATAATCGCGAATAACGAATTAAATTCTCGAATGATTATTAATTATTTATTTGGATAATTATTCGAATAAAAATAAATTCGTAATATTTTAGCCTCAACGAACGGCGTACTAAATGTATGGGAGGGTTTTAAGTTAATATTTGGGATATTTCTGGTTTTATTAAAAAAAAAATAGTGATGTGATTTTACTAACTGGGTAACGTACTTTCGATATCAGTTTAAAGATTCTGATATCTGTTATATTTACGGAATAATCGCCTGGACACACTTAACGATTACAACCTGTAAATTTCTCTATATAAGTATTTATATCATTGTCTAGTACCCATGCATAGTACAAGCCTAGAGCTTAGTTTGGGACAAGTCAAAGTTAACAAAGTTCATTGTAAATAAGGTTTACATAAATAATAGCTCTTGGAATGAATACCACTTTCTATTGATTAAGCAGTTTCTCGTTAACATGGCTCTCCATCTTCGAGGTCACATATGAGTCACATAATTTGCCTTTATACGACTAACAAGGGTTGATAGGATGCAGTCAGCTGTATGGGCGTGTCGATTGGATGTTAAAGTCATATGCTAACGACGTATACGACCTTCAGTGAGTCATCTTTACAGCTTGTTGGTTTTTGAGCGTCATACAATGGTTTTAAAACATTTTATCATTTTGTGTAGTCACGAAAAGACAAGCAAAAGCTTCTTGGCATTTTTGACCCTGAAGGATATAGTTTTCACTAACTTGCTTTTGCGTGCCCGTTAATGTTAACAAATAAATAAAAACACATAAAATTTAATTAAATCCACAGTAAACCAGCGTTGTAGGTACTCCCAATAGGAGGTACGACACATAGCTGAGTGGATACCATTTTCCGAGCGCTATTTATTAAACTGTTATTCCTTCTAAATATTTAAATAAAATATTTCGAAAATATAGTTTAAATTAACACAAAAGAATATAAAGTAAGTACAATAATAAAATATTATATAAGTCAATAAATGAAAAAAATACAAATGAAAATTAAAGCTAAATCTAAAAAAGCCCCTTGCAGCATTGTCCTGAAGATCCTGGCAGGATTTCCTCGCTGAATAGACTTATGCTTTGAAGAAACTGCCAGATCCAATTCAAATTGACATTCGATCTGAAACAAACGAGCTTGAATTATTTTCTGAAAACTTCTAGTATTTATTTGGCAGTACATAAACCCTTCACGTAAAGACGCACATAACCTAACCTTGCCTTTATCTACACTGTAGCAATATTAAGTACCTTTATGTGTATACTTATTATGCCTCTATGCACCTTTGCATTTGGACGTCATGTGTAACTAATAAAACCTGCTCAGCAAAATTGTCTATCAAGTTTGACTGCAAACACAAAGCTACAGTGCTTTTACAATCAATTTAAAAAAAAACTAAAATCCCAGGGGCCAACTTAACGGCACTAACTCACCTTGTATCCCTTAAATCTAACCAATTATACCCTTACAGTGACTCAAACCAATAACGTAGAACTAACAAATGGCTAGCTACGTACTACGTCACTGGCTGAAAAGAGAGGGCGGGCGCCTCCCGCCAGTCTGCCGTGAAACGCGCGCCACGCCGCACGCTTCGAAAAAAAAAAGTGACTCATTGTCTATGGTGTTCCGAATAATTTTGACATTTTGTAATCGATAGTGCTGTGCTGAGTGTAATCAGTTTTTCGATTATTTGAACGGTAATTTTGTTACGGTAACCGGATTAATAGAGATAGATTCATATTCATATAGGTATTTGTTTAGTTCAGGTAAACCGGGATTTCTTTTACCAAATTGTAATAGTTCAAGAACGTTTATCAAATGTTTCGATGCCTTGAAATAAACACGCAACATGCCAGCGTTTTCATGCTCATTAGTTAAAAGATGTTACTAGTAAACATTGATCAATAGTGTACGTAAGTACGTATAAACTTCCGATCATTGAAGTAAGCACTCAATGGTTGCGTGTTTAATGATGGATTGGAAACTGGCCCTTACCGGCGGATTACATATTTAAACTGTTTAGATCAATAGTTCTTCTGAATCGTATAAAACATTGTTTCTTGCTTGGCGTTTTTTCTACATTTTAAATGCCCATTTAGCTTAAATATCGTAATCATATTGTTGATATAAGCTCTAATTAATTTAACAGTAAAATTAACGATATAGAAGCAATATGGGCTTCACCAAAGTAGACTAAAGGCCCTGTGAATTTACAAAGCTACCTACTTGTATTTAAAAATAGATTCACTTGAACTCTTAAGTGGCTCATTCACAGATTTAGGTCGCTGCTTAAATACAAAAGTGTCACAAATCGAAAACCAATGTAGTTTGATTTAAAATAAATAGTATTCCGAATTTAAATGCAACACAAACACACTTTGATTTGTGTCGCTTTTGTATTTATAAGCAACGAGGTGTCTTCACAAAGTAATGCAGGGTAGTGAATGTAATTACAAAATCGCCACTCACTTTACATCTCCATAAATAAAACTTAACAATAAACAAACGAGTGTTAGAATTAGCAATAAATAAATCAAATGTTCTCTCTTTTGGTCCTGAATTGTCAACATGGCTAAAAGTGAAATAAATGTCAAATAACGCAAGGTTTTAATGTTAGAAAGTAATTGGCTTAGCCGACTGTCAAATGGAGGCGCCAAGCGAAGCCTGGCAAGTGTAGCCATTGCGGTTGCCGAGCATTAATAATATAAGTACCTACTTAAGTAAAAAGATAGTTTGACTACACTCCGTATTTCTGCCCTACTAAGCATAATGGCGATATCTCAGACAAAACATCTGTATAAATTGCAACCTAGTTACAAACAGAAGAGAGTTGAATCTGCTTTGACTATTGAACTTAGTTATTGCATTTTTGCTTAGGAGGGCAGATTTGTGATCAGCACAGATTGAAACTGAAATAAATTAACTGTATCAAATAATAAATTTATATGATTTTTTACAAAGTGTGACAGAACGTGATTTTTTTAAAATAAACACATAAATATCAGGGGACAATCCTAGCAAATTGACCTAGTACTAGTACAGTTGAGTTGATAAATATATGTACACTTTAGTACCTTGTCTATTTAATGTCATGTTTACACTGCCATATATGAATTGTCACAGCAATTAAAGTGACAAGGTCCTAAAGTGTACACATATTTATAAACTCGACTGAACTATATTAAGCTTTATTGATATACAAAGATACATAATTTTATACCGAGAAAAAAAAAATTACTCGCGCTCGTCACACAAATAAGTAAAAGCCTTTACTGGGAATCGAACCCGCGCGGGACCGCTTCGTAGGCAAGAACGAGGCAAACCGAAATCATCGCCGTAATTAAGTATTAATTTTAATGTAAAGTCTTGTTAAGTACCATTTTAACCAAACGCTGTTAAATGTTAATCAATGTTAATCGAGTGTTACTTCATTCGTTTTGACAGCTAAGGTAACACTCTAATCGTCAGTTAAATTGTTGGTAGATTCAACATAAAACTTTTGGACACGTTTTTGTTTGTGCAGTATTTGTCTTTAGCTTTTCCGATTGGAGTTAATTTTTTTCGAGAGAAAAGTCATATTTTAACCCATTCATTGCCGAAGACGCGCATTCACGTCCCATGTATGTGTAATCGTAATGCCGAGGACGCGATTTCACGTCCTCGAGTTATTTGTTTTTTTTTTGCTAGAAAACAACTGTTGTTGTTGCTAGAAAACAAATGTTGATAACAAAATGTAACTGTCGCGTGGAAGGCGGCGGCACTGCGTGATGAGTAAAAATATGAGGCGTCGGTAATGAATGGGTAGAATTCTAATTCCTAAGCTAAAAGTTTTTAAAATCCTTTGCTTTGTTTTGAGTAGAATGTAGGACAAACGAACACGCGTATATTTTTAGTTCATCATGTCAGCCGAAAGACGTCCACTGCTGGACATAGGCCTCCCCCAAGGCTCTCCACTCAGACCGATCTTGTGCTTTTCGCATCCACCGCTTTCCCGCGATCTTTACAAGGTCGTCACTCCATCTTGTTCATTTGTTGTTCTTGTTTGTTGTTGTTGTTTGTGTCATCTTCTTGTTGTTGTTGTTGTATTTTTAGTTAGCACGCCCCAAAAAGTACTTATATTCTTCTCACTACGTAATAAGAAAAAAGACATTCAACATGTCGTTTTGTCACGGTGTGTGATTCTCAAAGTTAGCCACGCTAATTCAAACTAATAAGTGCTAATTATCTGCATTCAAATATCAACACACAGGTAACACAATAAAGTCCACTGTCACAAATAACAAATGGGCTTATCAACTTTAGGGGATCCGCAGGATTCGCTTTGGTCGACCCCATTCCACTCCCACGCAACTGTTTGCTTAGAAAGGCAATTCTAATTGTTTCCTTCTAAATTAACTTAATGAGTTAGGGCTTAACAAAAAATCAGCCCGAATCTGGTGTATAAATACCCTTTAAATGACAACTCGTTTTTGGATGGATTGACTAAATTATCTCACATTTTGAAACAGTTTTGTCGAGGTCGTAGATCTAGAGACCTACGTAACGTTTTGCGATCACGTTTTAAGGAGATTAAACAAACAAAGAAAACGGGCACTTTTTACTCTTTCGAGAAGTTTAAATATAGGTACTGTGTGAAGTGAGATTTAATGTTACAGAGTAAATAAATTTATTCAGTAACGTACGTGTACGTTTCTAGGTTTAAATTACTGGTACTCACAATTATCGTAAGTGCCAGTTTTCTTTGCAAAAGGGGAGGTATGAAAAGTATCTCTCATCTGACTTGGCAAGCATAAGATCTGATGTGATGGACTGATGGACATTAACCTCAAAATGATAATGTTTTGTTTCGTCCTACCAGTTTTTTTTGATAATTGAATCCGTAAGGCCAATGATGTGTAAACATGGACTCATAGATTGTGCTATGTAAAATATAAATAATTTATATTTATATAATTAATATACCTAGTAGGCTACAAGGACACGCGAGTTGTTTAGACCGAAATACAGGTAAAAAGCATCCCTTAAGGACACAAAAGGCCTGTCATTTCACAGTATTAGAACACAAACTACTGTTTGTTTTTAGGGTTTCTTACATTTCCTTTCCGATTTTCAAATGTCAGGCCGCCAGGCAGGCATAAGACTACAGGTAACCTGTTATTCTGGGCCGCGGTTAAGGCAACTGTACCATCACAGACATCCGACGATTATGTACTTATTGGAATTAATCGTGCGTCTTGACCTATTCATACAGTGTGTTGGATTAAGAATAATATCCTTATGTAGTGCAGCTTACCCACACCGCCGGAGCTTTATCTCAGCCTTTCTGCTTTAAAAACAGTTGAAGGTCTTACGTTTTTTTTCTACATGGAAGACAAAGGATCATTGTGTAAAAATTACCGGTTTTTGCAAACACTAACTGCGGAATGAGATCACGCCTATTAAATTAACGCAAAAATGTACGCCGCGTGGTAGCACTTTATGAGAACCAACCAATTTACTAGTTAAATTCACTTAAATATTAATTCTACACCTAAATATTCTTACCGCCGTGGTCAGAGATAATTTAGAGATAATTAACTTGTTCCTTTTTTCAAATTTTGTGTAAAAAACGGTCACCTATGAACGACTTAATAGTCACTAACCGAATCTGAGTCCGACCGTTATTACTTAATGCATACTTTTACAATAAATTACAATAAATAACAAAAACAAAAAACAACATGTTCGAAAAATTTCCCCTAAAATATCGAAACACCAAAGCCACCCCACGCCACAAAACTCCCTATCAAACGATACCTCAATTTATAAATTAGCTTTAACCGCGGCCGATTTGCGGAATGGATAACAAATTGCTCAAAAATCTGCGTACAAGGGGCAAAAGGTCTTTCAATTAATTAGGGTTAAGCTTCAGGGATTAAGGGATTGGGGACGCGCCGGCGCCGCAGGCTCTGCAGGTCGGCGAGTGAAAAGAACGTTTATACGATTTCAATACACAGAACAACATTATGCATATCTCCGCTATCCATACTATATCACTGTCTGTCTGTCCCTATGTATGCTTAGATCTTTAAAAGTACGCAACGGATTTCGAAGCGGTTTTTTTTAATAGATAGAGTGATTCAAGAGGAAGGTTATTATGTATAATAAGTTTTGGATTATGTACGGGTATCACAGAAAACTGGCATAAACCGAAGCGAAGCGAGGGCGGGTCACTAGTAACATGATCAATGTGAAAATAACTTTATCTGTTAGTTACGCTTTTACAGCCAAACCGCTGAACCAATTAGTTTGAACCCTGGGGAAGGAAATAAGGTACTTTTTATCTAGGAAAATTGGACAGTTCTTGAGGGAAGAGCGATAAACGACTTCAACGAGGACAGAGTCGCGGGCAACAGCTGGTAAATATTATAAATGCGAAAGTATGTATGAGTATGTTTGTTAGTGGCGCTTTTACGGAAAAATCGAGGCAAAGATTTTAATCATTTGGTTTAGAGATAGCTTGAGCTCCGGAACAGTCATAAAAAAAATGGAAGTTACCGCAGGGATAGTTGTAATTTTAAGTTCTACTTGGAAGTGATCATTTAAAACTTTCAAAACTTCTTTCGTCTCAGCTAAATCCAAATTAAAGCAACCAAATACAAGTTAAGTAACTAGTTTAACAACATACCTAAATGTATACTAATATTATAAAGCTGAAGAGTTTGTTTGTTTGTTTGCTTGAATGCCCTAATCTCAGGAACTACAGGTCCTATTTGAAATATTCTTTCAGAGTTAGATAGCCCATTTATTGAGGAAGGCTATAGGCTATATATCATCACGCTAAGACCAATAGGAGCGGAGCACCAATGACGAATGTTTCAACCTTCTACGTTAACAAAGTCGCGGGTTAAAGTTAACGTTAGCCCAATGTAACTATTCCACGGGGACGAAGTCGCGGGCAGAAGCTAGTTAACTTATAATTTCAGTTATGCAAACGAGCTCGTGGCGTACTAACAACACTTTTGTGTTTCATTCCCATAAATCCACAGCCTACAACTTATCAATTGATTTCGTTTTCAAAGCATAACGTTTGCCCTAAAAAAGGCAAAATGATGGATCACCGAGGAAATAGAGTGGCCGAAACACAAAATGGGCTGTTTCTGATTGATGGCAACTGTGACCCCGATGGTGGTGCGTTGAACTGGCGTGCGTCTATTGTGGAACAACCATTGTGGGTATAGTCCGGTTCATTAATGTGTATTATTATGACAGCCAATAACAGTTGACAGATGTTAACAGGTAGTAGTTTTAACCTCTTAAAATAAACCACAGTTAATATAATATTATATCAAAGTACACAAATTAACTTGGACAGGCTAACTAAGCTCTAAGCTGTACGTACTAAGAGTACTAGACAACTACACGTTCAAATTTATAAAGATACTTGGATACTTCGAATACTAACACGAACATTAATTTGAGACCCATTTCAAGAAAAATAGGCTTGAAGTCGTCAATGTTATTAGAGATGCCAAATCATTTGTAACTTATAGGAGACTCAACCTTATTGTTGCAGAATGTCAGAATGACTTTGGACCTA
The DNA here is from genome assembly GCA_946894065.1 of Acleris literana. Classification (NCBI taxonomy): domain Eukaryota; kingdom Metazoa; phylum Arthropoda; class Insecta; order Lepidoptera; family Tortricidae; genus Acleris; species Acleris literana. Next base: position 16,579,276 of record OX335686.1, read on the forward strand.
AGGTGGGTCCAAAATTTAAGTTCGTGACCACTCAATAAGAAAATAGATATGAGCTCTTCCAAAAAATATTTACCCTTACGAACACTACCGATACAGTTATAAAAGCGTTAATCAAAAATGTATACTACTTACAACAAAATAAGTAGGTAAATTAAGCAACATTTTTTTATTTGCGTAGCAGTTAAATCCTTAATTAATTGACGATGCCCTTTTTCCATTTTATCGAATTAAAAACATTACATCAAAAGTAATTACTTAGGTACATAATTATCTTCGAATGCCTACAATTTTACCAATCGCAAAAACACATAATTCAACACACGTCTTCACATATACACTAAAAGAATTTCTAAACGAAATTTGCCTACCTAATCCGTCGTCAATACTTACCAAAAAAACCAATAGAAACTTGCTGACTGTAACATCCGCATGTTACAAGGTATAGCTAATATCTTAGATACAAACAGCCCCATAAACCCGATGTAGATAACTAAAATAGGTTAATTCAGCCCGGAATATTCGTGTAGCCGTGCAAAGGTCGATGACCCGGGCACAGACTACTAAAAGTTTCATCCTTTTTATGCTCTGTTTTGTCTCTGTTTCCTTTCCCGCGCGCTCTGTTTATTGTCTATTGATGTAGTGTAGTGACGTTTTTGTTTTTACCAGTTTTTGCGATGGAGTTTTACATTGGTAGCTGGTAAATTAAGGGACAAAGTTGCTTGTGACATTATTATTAAGTTCATTGACTAGTCATATAAAACTAGTTAAACATTATTTCCTCAGGAATTGTCACATTTCGTGGAAAAACAGTACATGCCCTTCTATGGGAAATTAAATAATCCATACTCAAAGGCCGTTTCACCGTGAACTCGTGAGATCACCACACAAACTTATTTTCGGATTTGTAATACAATAAAATTATATGCATGTTATAATAACAATTTGACAAGCTCGATGTCATTTAAAAATGGAATTACGATGATGACACATTATTGATGTTTCTTAATTAACATAATGCCAAGGATCTTCTAAGTCATAAATGTCATAATTAACCTTTTTTTAAATTAGGCAACCGAGGTGTGGTACCAGATGAGACGTCTCTAATTAAGATAAAGGTCATCTGCAGAGTTTATTCTTAGCGTTACGAATAATGGATTTGTTGCTATAATCTTGTCTAGCGTCTCTTTTGTTTTTGAATTCACGACATTCGTAATAGTAACATTAAAAATATACTAGTTTAAGTACCCGTTTAAGCAGAAAAATGACGCAAATACCTTCTTACCAGCATTAAAAAAATGCGAGCCATGAAAGATAGTTTTTGTCTTAGTTATTTCATAACCATTGATAATTGTGATTCATCTAACATCTTGTTGGTACTCGTATGGAATCAAGATGCTTTATCATATGCATCCCAATATTGTTAGAATTAATGTTTTTTTTATGTGTAAATAAATAAATAAATCTAAATAAATATCAGGGGATGCAATGTCACACCAATTGACCTAGTCCCAAACTAAGCTCTAGGCTTGTGATATGGGTACTAAACAACGATATAAATGCTTATATAGAGAAATATATACCTACTTAAATATCAAGGTTAGCAAGGCAAGGCAAGGCAAGGTTAGGTCATTACAAGGTTAGCTGGAAGAGATCCCTTGTAGGGATAAGTTCGCCTTTGTACACTATTTATATTCATATAAGTGTTTTTTTGTAAAATGATTTCTTTTTGTGCGATAGACTTTTTGTAAGAGCTTACTTACTTATTTACTTAAATAAATAGAAAAAATCAAACCCAGGAACAAATATTCGCGCTTATCAAACAAATATCCGCCCTTATCGGGATTGGAACCCAGGACCGCTAGCTTCGTAAGCAGGGTTACTACCAACTAGGCCAACGCGTCGTCATGTAGGTATAGGTATCTTAACTTTTGCTTTGCATTTACATATAAAAAGAAATACCACACTGGTGCTCAAAATACGCTGACGCACGGTAAACGTAGATACGTGACTTATGCGTCACGTTCTTAACGCATACCGTCCACACCACGTCTCAAAATGCGCTGACTTATGCGTCACGTTTTTAACGCATACCTTCCACAGCGGTGCTCAAAATACGCTGACGCAGTGACGTGACTTACTTAGTGTGACGTATGTAGGGTTACCTTCCGTCCGGATTAGTCTGGACATTTCCAGAGTTTTATAGACTAGTCCAGACTTTGTCCGGCTCTTTCCGGTTTTTTTTTAATTAGATGGTATAGGTACCCACCTCGCGATGCGAGCATCTGTTACCATGCCTACCATACTGTAAATAAGTGAGTACCTAATGTTTCCATTTTGTGACTAAACAGACCAGATTTCGACAAAAATCTGGACTTTTCAGGATTTTTGTCAGGACTTTTCAAATTCCTAAATGGTAACCCTAGACTGACATGCGTCGCTGCGTTTACGGTGCGTCAGCGTATTTTGAGCACCAAAGTGGTCGATCTTTAACACGTCTACAGTGAGATAGCTCTTAGAAGGTGCTTCGGGTTTGTATTTCTCTCACTTGCTCTCATACGATCTTAAGAGCGAGTGAGAGAAGTACAAAACCAAAGCACCTAAGTGCTCACAGACTGTAAGTATAAATAGATGTCAACACACTCGGTCTCACATAAGCATCATGACGTGTGCGTGTCAATTTTGAATGGCACAATACACACAATCCCTTAGTGATTTATTTATTTTTAAATAGGCAGGCTAACAATACACATGCGATATTCAATTAAATATAACAAAGACAGTAAAAACATACATACAGCAGGTCACTCTATATAAATAAAACAATATAAACCGTGAGTTATAAGATACTAGCAACCCGCCCTCGCTTCGCTTCGGTTTATGTGAGTTTTCTGTAACACCGTGCATAAACCAGATTTTTTTATTCATGAAAACCTTCCGTGAAAAATGATGTAACTGATAGTAAAAACCTCATTAAAATCCATTGCGTAGTTTTAAAGATCTAAGCGTACATACAGAGGAAAGCGACTTTGTTTTATATTGTGATTCCTAGCTCGTGATCACAATGATCACCCCTGTATTCTACCCATGAATATGAACAACTTTCACTATGGGACCAACTATGAAATCACGAAAAAAAATCAACTGTTTCATAGAAAAGTTCAATACGTACTCGACCAAATTGTATGAAGCAGCTGATTTTTTTTTCCTGATTTCAGAGTTGATCCGATAGCGAAAGTTGTTCATATTCGTGGGTAGAACACAGAGGTGATCATTGTGATTACGACTTATGAATCACCCTGTATATACTTTTATGCTATTTTATACTATATACATAAATATATATATAAAGGGTGCCTCTGACCTTGGGGCTTTAAATGCAACCATCGATTCGACTCGCTAAACTGAACTACTTTTGTTCTGCAACATTAAAAAATAACTTAAATTTAGATAACTAATTGATGTTAAAGTCTAGTTGTAAAATCAGTGTATTACATCATGGCCATAAAATCACGATCTCATAGTACGGGGGCGACATTTCCTTGGTACGAGGGCTAAAAGAAAATGGAGAATTGGATCGCGTACATTGAAAATTACATTTAAATTGTATGAAAAATAATAATTAAGTTGGACATATTTTTAACAACTTACAGAACAAAAGAAGTTCAGTTTCAGGAGTAGAAACGACCCATGCATTTAAAGCCCCAAGATCAGAGGCACCCTGTATAAGCGGGGTACATTGTCTTACTGTAATAGCCGTAATAGGCCTAAATACGCTGATTATATTCTTATCGGAGGCAATTGTTTTAAATCAGCATCATAAAATCACGTAGTTACACGGTCAATAAATTTGTTCTCTCTTTTATTACTATGAGTTATTCCACCATCCGTACCAAGTAGATTAGTTTGCATTCTGTGAAAATTGCTCTACAATTCTATATCAGCAAATTACATACGTAATCGGCGTTAAAACTCCATTATTACCTTGGAATCTGTATTTTTCATTGAATTTAAAGCAAGAGTTTAATCGATGTTTTTAGACTGTGTTTGTGTCTCACTGCTGGACGAAGGCCTTCCCTTCTTTTCCGCCAATTGACCCTACTAAGTGCATGCTCGCACTACTCTTTTCAAAACGCATCCAAGTACATCCCACCATCTCCTATTCGACTCTCGAGGATGCTAAGCTCAAGTATGACTGGGCTGTACACGTCCGCCGATTGCATACGAAACGGAAGGTATCCTATCGCAAACACTAAAAACGTTTGCCAGCAGTTTCATTTGCCATAATTTTCATTTTATTCAGAACGCAATAACTTTTCAAAATGTTTAATGACATATACTTACAGAACTTGTAGGTCAGGTTAGGTTTATTTTATAACAATTCACGAAAGTTAAACGGTTTCAGAGAAAAATGACTTTCGGTCAAATGAAACAGCTGGCAAACGTTTTTAGTGTTTCAGATAGGTAACCGAAACGGAGAGCCAAAGCCAAAGCCAAAAGTTGCAACTGAACCCTTACCATGAGTTACAATTACCGTACTCGCTAGCGAGTCGAATGCTCTGTCCCTCGCAGACCTCGCAGTATTCTTATAGAGTGCGAGGGACAGAGCGTTCGACTCGCTAGCGAGTAGTTACGGTAATTGTAACTCGTAGTACGGTAATTGTAGCAGAGACCGTAGGATTATACTGTTCAAAACTGGCGACACGCCCTCGCTTAGTGCCGGTTTATGTGAGTTTTCTGAAATACCCGTACATAAACCATTTTTTTTTTATTATACATAAAATCCTTCTTGAATCACTCTTATCGAATGATAAATACTGCATTAAAATCCGTTGCGTAGTTTGTAAGATCTAAGCGTACAGTCAAGGAATTTAATTTGTGACCCACCTTAGGTCCAAAGTCAATCTGACATTCTACAGCAATAAGGTTGAGTTTCCTATCAATTACAAATGACTTGGTATCTCTAATGACAATGACGTCTTCAAGCAGATTTTCTTTGAAATTGGTAGCAAATTAACTTCCGTGACCGTACCTACAGACAGAGGGAGAGACGGCGGGAAACAACTTTGTTTTATACTAGGTATGTAAAGATTCTTACATTCTATTTGCCTCCGAAAAGTACGCAGTTTGCACTTAGTACAGATATAGTCAATAATCCTTTAAAAAAAAATAAAAAAAAATCCCATCGTTTTTTGTCGTATAAGTTCGTATTTATCTTGCTTTCTCAATTAGTTCCAGTACCCATCAACAAGCCAACTGAGACAGCAAGAATACAAACTTATCCGATAAAAAACAATGGGACAGGGTTATTCGCTACATCTGTACTTGTAAAATATCATAAACAAAGAGAACGGAATCACAAACAAGATCTATAAACGCACGCCGGAAACGGAAGGATGCTCCAAATGTCGGTTCTATAATAATACACTGCAGTTATATAACAATCGGAAATTGAAAATTATAGCTTGGAACATTAGCATTAGATTTTTCCTATAATAATATAATAATAATAATTTATTTTCAGATTTCTCGAGATCCATAGGTTGTTAGTTACAAAAATACTTAAAAAACTACGTTAGTACATTAATATTAAAAAGTTACATAAACTATTTCAGTCTTAAGACATGAAGGCCGGTGTATCGGCGGAGAATATCCGAATCCCACCTCCCTGCTATCATTTCCAGTATGCTATTTGTGCTCCCCCTCATCTGCCTCACCACAGAGGCCGTCTTCTTACGTACTACTGCATAAAAGTCCTCTACGCTAGCTCCGGCAAACATCCCAGAGGCGCTGCAGAATCGAGGAAGCCCAAACAGCATCCTGAAAATGTTATTATATTGGATTCGCAGGGTATTGTAGGGCCTCAGCCTGAAACTAGCCCACAGGCCGCACGTATAGAAACTTTGACAGTAAGCTCTAAATAAAGTCAGCTTCACTTGAGCACTGCAACGCGCGAACCTATGCGCCAGCATCCCGCCTCGGACCGACAACGCCCTGCGCTCCCGCTCTATATCGAGATCGTCTTTCAGGTCCTCGGTCACAATATGACCTAGGTATTTGAAATGTGTAACACAATTTAAAGGAACTCCGTTTAACATTATTCTGGGCGAGTAGGCTGGACACTTAATTTTACCTTTGAAAATCATGAACTCACTTTTAGTAGCGTTGTACTTCAAACCGTGCTGTTGTGCATACATCTCGCATGTATTAATAAGCTTTTTAAGGCCTGATACTGATGGGCTCAGCAGCACCATATCGTCCGCATAACTAATATTATTTACACAAACATTATCAATCCTACAGCCGGCACGAATGCTGCTGAGCCGCTCAATCAGTTCATTCACATATAAATTAAACAATCTAGGTGAGGTTAACCCCCCCTGCCTCACCTGAATATTCTCTAGCCCATTTTACCACGTTTATCTGATTGCTATACCAGTGAGACATAATTCCTGTCACAGCCGAATTTATGCCCGTCTCCTTCAGCTTTGACCACAGTATATCATACGACACGGTATCAAAAGCCTTAGAAAGATCTAAGAAACAAGCATAAATGGGAGTATTTCTCTTAACATAATAGCTTACTGTATGTTTTAAGGCTAATATTGCACTCTCAGTAGATAGTCCTTCACGAAAGCCGAATTGAGCGTCATGTAATTTGACATGTAGGTTTAAAAATGTGTCAAGAATCCTGTCTAGTACCTTTGCGGTGACTGTAGCCAAAGAAATCGGCCTATAATTGCTTTTATCCGCGAGATCTCCTGTAGGATTCTTAACTAGGGGAATGACCACAGTTTTCATCAAATCCGGAGGCAAATAAGTGTGTCTCACGCAGAGTGTGAACAGCATTGATAATAACCTCCCAATGTGCGAGCCCGCGTGCTGGAGGTGCTCAATGCTGAGTCCGTCGTGCCCCGGAGACTTACCTCTTTTCATGTTAGCTATAGCTAGTCTAACGTCTTTAGCGGAGACTACAATTGACTGACCTGTCAGACTGGACTCATCATTGAACCCCTCCCGCACGGGTTGGTAGGGGGGCTCCATCTTAAAATAATCCCTGAAAATGTTAGCGACATCTTTGTGTTCACTAACGCCATCCACACTGGCCGACAGACTTGGTTTGTAACTCATTTTTTTGGTACTTTTCCAAAACTTTCCAAACTGTTTAGTTGAATGTTGTGTTGCCAATATGTCACATTGAATCTGCACTTGATTATTTTGACAGAACTTAAGCTTAGATTTAAAAATTCTACGACTAGAGCACATCTTTTTATAAATAGAGCCACTTTGGGGCTTCCCATGAGATACATATGTAAGAAAATCTAACCTAGCTTGCTTGTGACTGTTTGATACATGTTTATTCCAACCCAGAATACTTTTACCTTTGTTATTCACACTCGACTTATGTACACTACTCTCTACAGATGCTCTCGTTAGTGCGCTTATTATGTCACCGTATAGTTGATAAATAACGCTTCTGTGTGAAATATCTTGACACATACTATCTGCACAGTAGTGAAGTTCATGCGGAAAATCTACAACTTTTAAATAGTTATTACATAGCTCTGAGTACTTAGCAATCTGTTCGGGGCTTCTATCATTGCGAAGTTTGAGCTAAAGTCCAAACTGAGTTTCACTTGTTTTTAGAGTTCCGTATCAAAAGGGTTAAACTGAGCTCTGTTGTCCGTCTGTTTGTCCATTATATGGCGCCTATGTCGTAAACTGCCAAGATAAGGATCGTATTATTAAAACAATCTCGATTGTAGTTGTATCTGTACGGTGCATTCCAACTGACTAGTCTTATTTAATAAACAATTTTATAGCCTCACACGACGTCCACGTTCATTACTGGATATAATTCGTTTTTTTTCAGAAATAATGTAACAAAACTATATTTTTTACTTATAAACTAATAACTGCCCGTGTGGTTGCCGAGTTAGAATAGTGCCACTCCATGTCTTCCCGTGGATGTCGTAAGAGACGACTAAGGGAATAAAGGCTTGTAGTACTGTTAGGCGATGGGCTACCTGTCACTAATACGCTGGTAAACATCTTAGCCAAATTGTGCAAATTGTGGTTATAGAATTATCAACAAGTTTTTAGAGATGTTTGTAATTCTGTAGCTCTGCCTACCCCACTCTGGGAATGAAGGCGTGAGATTATGTATATATGTATGTATGCATCATTTTTGGCTAATACGGCCGTTTTCTGCTGAATAAAGCAACTAGAGACCATATTTTGCACACTATTTTTCTGATTTTACATCACGGATGGTTTTTTTAATGCCAAAATTGTTATTGTAGGCGAAAAGGAAGCATTTTGAGGTTATAAAAGTTTTTACTAAATAAGACAAGTCAGTTGGATTGGACTTTACTTACCACCAGTATGGAGCAGTATGGACCAGTTTTAACCTACGGAGCCGAAACGTGGAACATGACAGTCAAGTTGGCCCACCGACTGCACGTCACTCAGCGTGCTATGGAAAGGTATATGTTGGGGATCTCATTAACGGTTAAGATCCGGAACGAAGTCATACGACATAAGACCAAGGTGACTGATATTGTCCAAAAATGTAGCAAGCTGAAGTGGCAGTGGGCTGGCCATGTCTGTCGCAGAACCGACGAGAGGTGGAGCAGGAAGGATTCTCGAATGGAGACCACGCTTAGGCAAACGTAGTGTAGGACGCCCCCCGGCTAGATGGACCGATGACCTGAAGAAGGCAGCTGGCAGTGACTGGATGCAAAGGGCGGGAGATCGCGGGCTGTGGCGTTCCTTGGGGGAGGCCTATGTCCAGCAGTGGACTTCAACAGGCTGATATGATGATGGAGCATATAAATTTGGGATCGGGCCTAAGTATTTTTTCGTATGCGTAGTACCCATAGTATAATCCTAGACCTTAGTGTGCTACTAGGCTATTTTATTTGGAAGATTGTCCCTGATATTTATTTATTACTAGCTTCTGCCCGCGACTTCGTCCGCGTAGATTTCGATCATCGTAATTCTGTCGAGAACTTTCAGGGATAAACCTATCCTATGTCCTATTCCAGGATCTAACCTATACGTGTGCCAAGTTTCATCCCGATCCGTTCAGTGGTTGAAGCGTGATTGAGTAACAAACATCCAAACTTTCTTATTTATAATAATATTTGTAAAAACAGATAATTGTACAAAACGTGTCAAGTTTCGCTGAGACAATGTAACTTTTTTATTTCTTCCTTCAATGAACGTTATGTGTACTTGATGTGGTAGGGTACCCACAATGCCCCCCTCGGTCTATCTGACCTTTTGTAAACGTTTGACCAACACGCAAACATTGGTCCTAATAATGCACATATTGGCCCTAACAAGGCCGTTCCCGCATCGTTACTGTGGTCATCGGAGTGTACAGTAGGTACTCGTACAGTCAACGCGACACCCACCCAATTATGAACCTTAAAGCGTTGAAATACGTTTCATAGGTTAATTTGTAATAGTACAGCTGTGATCCAAAGTGTTAAAGGATATTGTTATTTTTTTGTATATGCTTTTTACTTTTTATTGAGTCTGAAACTTAGATATAGTCTTTCAGTACAAGCCTAGAGCTTAGTTTGGAAATAGGTCACTTTGTGTGAGTTCAACCCTTTTTTTTCTGTAGCATTAGGCTGAAAAGTTAATCTTACCGTCCCATCAAAACTTTTCACCCACCGTGTATTTAACGTAGTTGTTTGTTTGTTCGTCAATTAGCGATCAATGTAATACAATACAATATAAGTACTGGGGTGTGATTCTCTCAACAACGACGAACGGACGGACGAACGAGTGATTGTCCAAGAGGCGAGTTTAAGTAGTCCCGTCAGAGTGAACAAAACACATTAAAGCGCGTGTATTCAATTTGGCAGAATGACTTCTCGAACGTATAAGGCTGCCTAATTGACAATGCATGGGCTAAAATGTGTTTTGTTCGCTCGGACGGGACTACTTAAACTCGCCGCTTCGATTCGCTCGTCCGTCCGACAAACCGCCGTTTTTTGAGAGAATAACACCCCTGTTTATTGAACAACAAAAAACAAAATACGGAACAGCCTAGTATATTTCGGATCATACTTGACTAATCATAATGGACGTGGATATGTGGTTGAACTTATATACGACATTGTCAAACGCTAACGTCGAAATAATCAAGATAGGCGATTCTCCGCAACAACTCACCTTATGATTCGTCATCGAATTATAAATCGGAGATCCTGGGTAAACCTGTCAGAGCAAAGATTATTAACATCTTAGTGCGTGTATACTTCATTTCGGCCCGTGTTTCGTCGACGAAGCAGTTAAGCCAAAGCGCTGGGTAGGTCCAAATACCTGCCTGACATACAACTTAGTTTTAAAAACGATCATGCATGGATCAACTTATTTTTGCCGCTCGAGTCGAGCGCTTGCTAAAATAATAAGAACAATTTTGTTTCTGACTGTACCACACAACCAAGCATTTTGAACCTTATGTAGTGGACGTAAGGTTCACAATTCACAAATATAGTTTAGTGTGGCGCCTATGGTACTAATTGCAATGTCAGCGAACCATTCGGGCGCTTACGAAATGGATTTGTATGCAAATAGGAATGAACCGATGTGTTTTGAAGGATTATTACCCTAATGAAGGTTTGCGTACTTGTTTTTAACAAGCTGTTGCTCATGGGTTTGTTTTTATAAAGAAGAAACATTTGTACGAGTTCTGTGTACACTGAACTTGAGTTGCGAAATTAGGTCAAAGTCTGTTTAAGTTTTAATGTTAATTATCTCACGAAAAAAAACTTGCATTATTTTCTTAAAGCTAATTTTGTCACGCTTATTATGGCATACTTTAAGGCTTAAAGTAGCTTAGCATGCATTTAATTTTTAAACAATAGGTAAATATAGTCAACCGAGAAAGTCCTTTAATACTTTTGGACCTTAACGTCATACAAATAAAGACGAAAAGGAGTTTCTTGGGCGACTATACATAGCATTAAACATTATAGCGTTGTTCCACCGAAATAAAAAAACAATAAAAAAAAATTACCAACTAATCGACAAGAAACAGTCAAGGACTAAGATTCACTTTGCCCCTTATTTCGATGGATTAAGGTGCAAAGTTTTATACCTTTGTACCCGACTGTACAAAGTATTAGTAAGCTTGTAGTTTTCTCTCCAACCATATTATTACTTAAAATCCAATCTTAAGTACTAAAGCTCGACTAATCGCACTAAAACGATTATAACGTCGTAAAATGAATATCTAACTTTATGATGTGATTACACTTCGTAAATACCTTTCGCTTTTATTCAGAAGCTATCTCACGTCGCATGTAAAACAATTTAACAGCGCAAGTGTTGTTGCTAAATGGGTTCTGTATAAAGTAAGGACAGGGCTTAACAAAATAATGCCTTCTCTCTCTCTCTCTCTCTTTCTCTCTCTCTTCTTCAACCTGTCGCCACCCAATGCTGAGTGTAGGTCTCTTCCAATGCCTTACAGGTAAATAGACATTTAAATTGGTTATGATATTTTCCATTACAAACATTGAACCCATAGATATAAAATATATAGGTAACGTAAACACTTGTATGAAAACCAACTACAACAACTTTTTTGCTACCAACTGGGACACACCAAGAGAAGAGAATTTCCCGTTTTCCGCGCGAAATCTATTCAAAGTCGTCGCTTTTTTGGGCTATTTCAGTTTATTATCACCCAACGAGGCGTTTTCTTAATTTTCACGGCCGACCGGCTGCAACAACAGGCGCGCGGAGCGTCAGTAGTGACGTCCGACCCCGACGCTTGGTCGGGGTTTAAGTCTGGATTCGGACTCGTAAAGTAGATGCATTTTCGTTTCGTGATTGAACCCATGCATATTTTAGGAAACGCCCATAGTACGCATGTTCTGGTTAATGTACGGGTGTTACAGAAAACTCACATAAACCAAAGTGAAGCGAGGGCGGGTCGCTATTGATATATATAAATGCAAAATTAACTCTGTCTGTCTGTTACGCTTTCACGGCTAAACAGAAAGAACATAGGGTGCTTTTTGGGAGCCTGCCGTTTGGCCAAAATATTTTTGGTCAAATTTTTGGTCATTTCCCAAATTTTCATTTCCCTAAAAGCATTTTTTTTTTTTTAGTTAGGTTACACATACTTGCGACTACATAAAAAAATAATCTACTACGACAGGAAACTTTTTGGGTAATGACAATTTGGTAAATGATATATTTGACCAAAAATATTTTGGCCAAACGGGATAGATACGTACTTTTTACCCGTGATAAACGAAATCTACGCAACTAGTTTATTATTAATCTAGTCTCTAGTCCCACAATACTGAACCCTAAACCTAGCCTACGCAGAAAAAGCAAACTTTCATTAGTAATGGTATTCACGGCGGTTCCCAGCGCCGCGCGCGCAGGCTGCCTGTCTAATTGTTATCAGCCGATAATTGCGTTAGAGTTAGATGTACAAAAACACGAAAGTGAAGGAGAAAGTCCTGTTTTGTGTAGCACGTAACAGATTACAGGCAGACAGGTGGATTAAGAAATACTAAATAAATAAGTATCACGGGATAATCTTAGACAGATTGACCTAGTCCTAAACTAAACTCTGGGCTTGTACTATGGGTACTACAGATGTAGTGAAAAATATCCTTTCACATCGTATTTTCTCGGAAATGTTCGTATTTGTCATGCTACTTCAGTCTGACTCAGTACCCATCAAGACAACGTGGGGGAACGTCGCATCGCGAGAGTGATAATCGATATAGAGTGATTACTACCATAGTATTTCTTTGTTAATTAAGATTAAGTTTGTTTTCAGTTCTTTTTAATAGTCATGCCGAAAGCATTAAGACCTGGGAAACGTTAAGATCGACAAGACTGTGAAATTATTTTCATTATTTATTTATATTTCTTCTTGTTTACCTACACCTAATTTCTTTAATATATTAACATCTCGGTGTTATATACTTCAAACTCGTGGTTTGACATTTGACACTGATAACTAAAGTACCCTATGTATTTAATTCAAACATGTCACTTAATAATTCAATAATTCATAGACACGTCGGCATCATTCGGAAAAAGACGTGATTTACGAGTTTTCACGATGTGAAAGGATTATTCACTAGATCTATACTCGTAGACGACATCAAGCTTACTTATATAGAGAAATAACATCCAAGACTCAGACACAAATGTTCGCTAATGTTGGGTCAATTACCTTTTTTACCATATAAGGTATTATTTGTTAAATCTGTCTTTACTTTGTACGGAACCCATTTAAAATTAACACTTGCGCTGTTAGTTTGTTTTACATGCAAGATGCGACGTGAGATAGCTTCTGAATAAAAGCGAAAGGTATTTATGAAGTGTAATTACACAAATATTTGTCTATGCCGGGAACCGACCCAGGACCGCTAGCTTCGTAGGCAGCGTCGCTACCAACTAGGCTAACGCATCGTCATAATAAAGTAGTTTAGTACTAAAATATTGCACAAAGTTTTTCCTGTGTCACCTAGGCTAAGCCTTTCTCGTAATATGGTTCTGTACATTGTTGGCGTGAAATGTTTATCCGACGTCAAAGAATTTTACATTATTATTTAACATACTTAGATCATATTATTATCATGTAGAGATCTAATTTGTGATTAAATAATAATAATATATTGTCAAGTTCGGATGCATTTCATTGTTCATCAATTGTATCCCAAATTTTTTTTTAGAGTGAATTATACAATTTTTTGTCCCAAGAGAGAGAAATATTTATTTATTCGCGCCCATTTTATCAAAACCGGAATTTACATTTAGAAATTTGAAAGGGAAATATCATCATAGGCAACTCGCATACCTATTACAGCATAATACACCTTTACCCATACCAAGTAAATACTTAGTATTCAAGTGTACGCAAGCTGACTGAACTAGTGTCGTGAAAGTGAAATGTGACAGTAGACAGTGCTGTGTGTCCAGTACTGGTACGATGCGCTCGCGCGCCTGCTAGTGGTAACGCTGCGCCCGCGACTCTGCTGCAACATGGTCCTGCACAAGCGAGATAGTGAGTATAACAATATACCATAAGGTTTACATAAGAGTTTCATAAGAAAGCACAAAGTCACTCAAATGGCAATAGAGAGGGCTACAAGTTTCTCTACGTGATCGAATCTGAGGCCTTAGGCTAAATGATTAACGCTATCGAAAACGATTTTCGAATAATGTCATAGTGTATGGAACTGACAAAAGCGCTTGGCACGACCATCCGGCAGCTTACGTCAATCCTATATATTCTCGATAACGTTAACGATCTCGTCACGCATCTTGTCTAGGGCCACAGAAATGATGAGATCGAGCGAGAACCAAAGTCATCGAGATAGCCCTAAAAAATCCTAGGCTTAAGTGGCAGTGGGCAGAGCGCATCGCTCGCAGAACAGATGGCCGAACAGGGGTCAAAGAGTTCTCGAGTGTGAACAAGGTGGACTGACGACTTGGCTACGGTTACGGGAAACCGACAAGTGGCGCAGGACCATCTTTGTGGCGAATCTTGGGGGAGCCCTACGTCTCACAGAAGACGTATTTCCGCTGAAATTATGACATTATCCGTTCGTCTTTCATTAAGATCTAGTTTCTAGTTTCCAACTGTTTTTATATTGCTAAGTTAGTCACTTTCTTCGTTAGGCACAAGCAGAATAACAGAAATCGACCGGAAACCATATTTTTTTAGGTAATGTCGCATATTACTCCTGGACCATTCCACATTGCATTAACCCATCTGGGTTCTATATCGTTATGAAAGCTCTTATTCAATTGACAGTAATAGTTGTCATAATGTTAACGGTAATAACAGTATGAAAGCGATAACTTAAATGGGCGGAACCGAAGTAGAATAAACGCCTACGATTTATCACATGCCAACTTATCTTCGTAATTCAATGCAATTTAATTGGAACTGTGTAGCAATAAGAATAAGGTTTATGTTTCTATCTTCAAAAACTAAAAATGGCTTTATCGAACAAACGTAATTGATCATTATTGCCTTGATGGTAGATTCAAAGTCCCACTTACAAAAAACTCCCTGTTTGTAGTATGGTGAGCCTTAGCACCTTTTTCTTGACACTCTGTAATCGTAAGATTGTTAAATAACGACAAAACGCGTAACTCGGAAGCGATGTTAACTGTCAAAACACTTGAAACACTGCTCTGTTACGACATGTCATCTACATGCGTCCGCGCATGGCGCATGACCAGCAAGTTTAGTAGAAAGGCTACACGCAACCACTAATGACGGTAATGACACGTGAACGAGATCCGTGTAAACATAAATGATGCAGCATTGTTAAGTCGATAAAACTTTGCGATTTCATATTAGTGCGTGATCTTGTACTAAATACTAGCATTAATATTATCCAACATATTGCCATAAGAATAAATAATAACTACACGTAGAAGCGAATCTCCTTTGACCAGGCCCCAAATGCCGCGCTTTAAATACCTACTTCCCCCTTCGCCCCGCTACGCCCCTCTGTCTTCCGCGCCCAAAGTTATGGGTGTCATTTGCGAAATATTTTAATCGGTTTATGGATGTCGTATACAAGTTCAGTCACGAATTATTATTAATGTTTGACTTCAACATGGAAACATTGTTGCAAAATGAGTTTTTTACATTTACGTTAAATTAGGTAATAATACTTTTTGATGATATTAAGATTATCTCATAAAACTCCTTTATTCAATCAATTATTTCTCATTATTTTGCCGTAAATAGTCGTTCACTTTTTAAAACACTATCTTAGTTCAACCATAAACACTAAAATCAACACAAATACGAAAACCAATTCAAGACACAATATCAATATCTTGGTTAATATATATTCCGTGTGTAACGCCCCTGACTGACTAGACACCTCAGGTGTCGCCAGGCGGTAGGTATCTAACGCGCCGAGCGCGCGTCGGGAGCCGGGAGTTTCGCTTCTACGTGTAGTTATTGTTTATTCTTATGATATTGCTTTAGAGGTGCATAGCAGAAGATGGAGGAGGCCTATGTCCACAAATGGATGACCCAATAAACTAAGGAAGGACTAGGTATGTTTTAATGTTGCATACACAATGTTCAGAGAGATTATAGAGAACAGAAGAGGAGGCATGATTGGCCATTTATTGAGACACGACATGCTGATCAAAAACATTATAGAGGGGAAGATTGAAAGAAGGAGAGGCAGAGGAAGACCAAGAAGAAGCTACATGGACCAAATCAAAGAGAAGGTGCATGTCGTGTCATATAAGGAGGTCAAGGAGCTAGCAGAGAGGAGAGAAGATTGGAAATTACTCCACCGACAAGAGCAAAGCTCTTAAATTAAGAGAGAGAGAGAGAGACACAATGTTTGCAACATACACTAAAATAAAGAAATAAATTAATTGAATTTTTTAGTGTTTGGACATGGTTTTGACAGTTAAGATCGATTCCGAGTTACGCGTTTGACGTTATTTAACTTTATCTTGCATGATATGTTAAATATTCGAATGGATTGTATGTATAACTAGCGACCCGCCCTCGCTTCGCTTCGGTTTATGTGAGTTTTCTGTAACACCCGTGCAAAATCCAGAACTTATTATACATATAAACCTTTCTCTTGAATCACTCTATTTTGCTGAAAACTGCATTAAAATCGGTTGAGTAGTTTAAAAGATCTAAGCGAACAGACAGCGGAAGCGACTTCATTTTTGTATAATAAGCAAGTATAAATATGATCCAAATGTTTATTATGAAACAATCTACTTAAATACTTAATTCACAATCATCAAATCGTTTGTGTTCATCATTATTATTGGATTAAATGGCTATATTATTTTTATTGCGTTATAAATATCTGACACGCTCTTATGTGTTTCGTAATAGAGACGTGTCAGTAATTTTTGAGCCCAGCGTTGTTTGTTTGAGAACCGGTGAAATCACGAGAATAGAGACATTCCATCTTAGGCCTCAGGATAGACATCGTATTTGCAGTGTTATGTTAGCTGTCTTAAGATTGCAATTCTTTTAGGTCTCACCATCCGGTGGCATGTGTGGTCGTTTCTCCGTGATATATAAAAAACCAAATGGAATGCCGTATAAAATATGTGGCTTATTTAAAGTTGTCAGGAAGTCTAAATTATATAAATGGATGACCAATGATATTCTGTTAAGATGTGGAGTATAGGTAGGTACTGTTAGATTTGTGCCTTAACCGAGAAATGAACTCCGGCCCTATGTACCCACTATCCATCATTACTTACTTCCCATTACCATTTCCTAACCTACTTTACACATCGGGTTCCATGTTAGTAATCTCAGTAACCTTGCTCCCAATTTTAAGGTATACCGTTCTAAGGTACACCATTCAGTACCAAGCATTCGGATTTCCAAACAAAATCGACGCGATTTGGCATCGTTGGCAGTAAAAGTTAAATTGCGTGTTGCGCTTTGTTTATAAAACAAAATCACAAGGGTTCCAAATCTTACACTTAATTTGTAACCTTATTTGTATACAGAGAGAGTTGAATATACTTTGGCTTGTAAGTGACAGATATGCCTTTTCAGGAGAAGGTTTTTTATGTTTACTTTGTGTAATTACTTAAAATGGGTTTTAATTGGTTGCCAGTCATGAGTTGTTAAACACACGGTTAATGTACAGCTTGGTTATTATAGGAATCTTTAAGATCTCGTTCAAACAGAGTCAATTTAATAACTAAAATAGTACAAGTTACAATGGTACTGGAATAAAGTGGCATTTTATCGTCATGAAAACTGTTATAGTGGAAGAAAGATAAAAAAACCGGTCAAGTACGAGTCGGACTCGCGCACGAAGGGTTCCGTACGACATTAGACACTATACCAGAGGGCCCTGCCAAGATGCACTACGCTAACCGTTTCTATTTGTTTCGTTTTTAAACCAATCGCGTCACTGGTAGATGACGTGATACGAAAAGTCACTTGATCGACCAGTGACGCGATTGGTTTAAAAACGAAACGATTAGAAACGATAGTTAGCGCAATGCATCTTGGCAGGGCCCTCAGTTGCCGTTATTAATATCGAGCAAAAAAAGGCAAAAACAACACGTTTGTTATTTGGGAGCCCCACTTAAATATATATTTTATTTTGTTTTTAGTATTTATTGTTATAGCGGCAACAGAAATACATCATATTTTAACTGTCTAGCTGTCATGATTCATGAGATACAGCCTGGTGACAGACAGACGGACAGACTGACCAGTGAAGTCTTAGTAATAGGGTCCCGTTTTTACCATTTGGGTACGGAACCCTAAAAAAGCGTGACCCGAGAACGATGTGATGACAAGGATCGAAAAGGGAATGATACGATGGTTTGGTCATTTAGAAAGAATGGAAAATAACGAAATGGAGAATGAAGAAGAATTAGAGTAGGGTTGCCACCTTTTTTTTAACAGAATAAAGTATTACTTACCAAAAGAGGAAGAAAAATAAAGTACCTACGCAGGATAAATGTAAAGTTTTTTTTTTTTTTAATAAATATTTCTTATCTTGTTATCATATCACTCATCAGACCTTGCTTTTACTAACACCGTTTTTGACAACGATTAAAGTATCAATCGCGTTCAAACATGGCAAAACAAAGTTTGTGTCGAGGGTTTTTGACGGTTGCGTTGAATACAATTTCGTTTAAATTTATTAATTATTAGAAAAAAATATCCATTAAAAACCGAATGTCATAAATAAAGTACTTTGCCGTACTTTATGTGTTGCGTAAAATATAACGTACGGGAAGCTAAAATAGAGTAAGTACAATACTTTATAATAAAGTAAGGATGGCAACCCTAAGCGAGAGTGAGTGGAGATGTTGGTAGGGGATTTTTTCACTATTGAGATTAATTTCACTTATAACTAACAAACTAATATTGTAATCAAATCTTAGAAATTAATTTTTACCTACTTCTAATTCTAATTGACGGGTTGACTTGAAAGGAAAATGCCAGATCTAGATATAAAACACTTAAAAAAAAAAGTCCGTGATATATGACCTCTTTGTACGACATTTAAATTCAGTATTTTATAACTTACACATTTAGGGAACTTAAACGAAAAATAGAGCCATCTATTAAGGTACTTTATAAATAAGACAACTTGCGAGTATTTTATGTAATGTAAAGTAAAATAAGACAAGTTCTTCATCAAAACTAACACTACAGCATTGTTTTAAATATTTTTCAACATCAAATAAACCCAATTCTATAATTAGCCATAACAATTTTTTCTTAGGCCAAACCTTCTATGAAGATCAGCTCGGCTAGCACAAGTTGCCCGCGACTTGTTTATCGCTCGGATCTCCCTTTCTTTCTAGTCAGTAAAGATAGAGACGCACTGAGCGACAAGCGAGAAAATGCAACTTTTGCTACCCGTGCTGGCATTGTTCTTTGGCATACTTATGCAATCCCGATGAGAATACAATAATATGGTACTATCGAGCTGGTATGATGATGGAGACGGAAGGAAGCCTTAGGAACTCCTCAATGGCTCATGGTCAGACCTAGGAATATACGGGGCAAAATTAAATGACAGCTAGGGATTGCCTATATCGATAAACTCAATTATCGACGCTTTTCCCATATACTAGTGATCGCTCCAAGTTTTGTTTGTCAAAATATTTTTTTTATTGAAAGTATGCAAATGAAACAAAATAGCAACATAATTCTGGTTATTCTTTATTTTAAAAGGATTTTTTAACCTTCACTCATCATCATCATATTTTTTTATGTATTGTGTATTTCAGAATGACTGTCCCATTTAGGTACTATTGTTAAAATAAACGATCAGAATTTGATAGGAATAAAAAAGTATGATGATGAGTGAAAGGTTAAAAAATCCTTTTAAAATAACGAATAACCAGAATTATGTTGCAATTTTGTTTCATTTGCATTCTTTCAATAAAAAAATATTTTGACAAACAAAACTTGGAGCCATCACTAGTATATGGGAAAAGCATCGATAATTGAGTTTATCGATATAGGCAATGCCTAGCTGTCATTTAATTTTGCCCCGTATATTCCTAGGTCTGCTCATGGTAGATTTGAGATTATTATCTATGTTAGAGTTATTAGTTTATAAGTAAAAATTATAGTTTTGTTACATTATTTCTGAAAAATAACGAATTATATCTAGTAATGAACGTACTAAGTAAGTAGGTCTCTTTAATACTTTGGTAGGTGTAATGTTTCAGCCGAGAATGTATATTCGGTTACCGATACCTGACACTTAAACAAAGAATCATAATAGCTTTCATTATGATACAGTAACAATCGACTAAAAAAACAATTCATTCAAAACCCAATCCTATAGCCAATAATACCAGCCAGTTTTATTTAAATACTTTAGTAGGTACAGTCGACTACAAAGAAACGTCCACTTCTACATCTTATTGTCAATGCAATAAGATGTGGTCTAAAAGTGGATACATATCTTTTCTCAACCATGCCACGAAATATTGATGATATGTTCCTTATAATAGGCCGCCAAGTATGACGTTTCAGGTGCAGCTAGGACAAGAGGTCGTTTATGGAATTTCATACAAATCGTGCAGACCTAGGCCGGCAAAATCCTCTTTTTTAATTTCCATTCCACTTAAATTTGTGGCACAAGCTTGCACACGACACAGCGCGGATGACTGAGCACTGTAGATTACTTTTAATGTTTATGCACTCCTAGTAATTTGACTTGGTAATTTTTGTTCTTATTATTATGTTTGATGTTTGAGAAAAGCACTATGCATACCTCGGCGGGAGATATGGGGTTGCCCGCCTCAGACCTATCCGGCCTCGCTTTGCTCGGCCGTCTATATGTCTTCGGCCGGCAACCCCTTTTGTCCCGGCCTCCGTAGTAATGTACTATTGTATAGGTGAAAAACTTAAGTAAATGACCTCTTGCATGTAATTGACTAGTTGTGTACAAAACTAATATGGAATTTACGTCAAGTTTCAAATATAGAATGTCGAACGGTCTATAAAGATGTGTTACAACTACATGCAAGAGGTCATCTATTTAAGTTTTTCACCTATAGACGACTGTACATAAAATGAATGTAGAGACAGGGAAAATGCTTTTCTCTTGTATTGTGTAGGTTTGATTTGAAATAATTAGCTGTGTCGTACAAAGGGGTTATTCTACGTCGATTCGTAGCGATATGGCTACGATGTTTTGTTGTAATGCATAAGAGTTTAAAAAAACCTCTAGCTTTTATTGAAAATATATTTCATAACAGCCCATTTTTATAAACGAATGTTTACATAGTCTAATCTTTACAAAGTATAAAACAAAGTCGCTTCCCGCCGTCTGTCCCTCTGTATGTACAGTCAACAGCATAAATAAGTGATCATTAATGTACCTTGTCGCTTTCAATCGTTTCACAATTTTGTATGACATTTCAAACACGACGTTAAAGTGACATGGTACATAAATGATCACTTATTCTTACTGTTCGCTTAGCTCGCTCAAACTACGCAACGGATTTTAATCCGATTTTCATCAATAGATAGAGTGATTCAAGAGGAAGGTTTTTTTGTTCAAATTCTGGGCTATGTACGGATGTTACAGAAAACTCACATAAATCGAAGCGAAGCGAGGGCGTGTCGCTAGTAATCAAAAAAATTGTGACGTTGTGCCTGTTGATGTCACTCGTTCCAAAAACTAAGTCGAACAAATGTCAAAAAGTAACCCGATTCCTTAAAATGATTTTAGAATGACACACATTGTAAAAATATGGTGTATCCCAATCAGAGATGGGCATTATTGGAATAATTATTTATTGGAATAATCATTAGAATAAAAAATAATTTATTCGTCGAATTTATTAGAGAACAAAGGAGCAGGTATAATAAGTAGTAAATAATAATTATTTGTGGCAATTCATTCAACGAATAAATTATCCGCGAATAAATTATTCGCAAATGAATTATTCGACGAATAATTTATTCGAATAAGAATAATCATTCGAGAATTTCATTCGTTATTCGCGAATAATTTGTTTATTCTTATTCGTTATTCGTCATTCGAATAAATATTGCCCATCTCTGATCCCAATTGAGGATGTGTTTCTCAATAGAAATTTTCTCAAGGTTAAGTTACGTTGTTGATAGTGTTGATACTGCTAAATTGTGTGACCAGCAATTTAGCTATTGACTTAACACGTAAGGTGCATTTTACTCCTTATTAAATAGATATGCTTATAAAGGTTGAGAAAAAACATTTTTTTAAAAGCTATAAAACAACCAAGATATAAGCCGAGAAAGATTTGTTCCTCTCTTTCTATCAAAACACAATTAACATGGAGTTTATATGGTCGACCCGTTACCTGACGTCACAGTGCATATCGGATCTCTCTGTCAATCGCTGTCTAATCAGCAGTTTAAAATGCTTGTATCATCCGTATTTCTTGACCGATTTTAATGTTAATTTCACTTTTGGTGATCTCTTTTACGGTGTTTTCATATTTTGTTAAGAGGATTGTGAAGAGCCGCTAAAATCGCGTAGCTGTCAAAAAAAATCCATACAAAACTAGCTCCGGGCGAAAACGTTTCTCACCCCCTAAATCAAGTCCGATTTTCACGATTTTTGATAATGTTGTAGTTATTATAAAGACCTAGGTCGGTACGTTTCTGTTTTTTATTTTTTAAATTTGTTTCATTCTAAGAAATATTTTATTGGAAAGGAACACGTACAGACATAGTTTTTCATGATATCTACAACATATTCAACAATCGTAAAAATCGGACTAGGTTTAGGCGAGAAAAACGTTTTCGCATTTTGTATGGAAATTTTTAGCTTCACAATCCTCTTAAGAAGTGATTTAAAAAATCCACGTATATTCCCTATTTAATCAAAGCAAAATGCATCTTACTGACTTGACACGTAAGGTGCATTTTACTCATTACATCATTAATTAGTTAGCTACGCAGTTTAGCTGTATCCCCGTTATGTCGAATGGACGTAGACCTCTGCTGAGATCAAGAATAACCCCCTAGGTCGGAGCGACCGTCTGAAGGTCGTGTGAATCGATATTTCGTCTCGCAACGTACCTCCGTTGTATCAGGCCTTTGAAAGGTAAATAGAAAAAAAACCTTTAGAAATAAATATTTTTAAATTATTAAAGACTTATTTCTTGTCATCTAGAGCGATCGGTCGGCCAAATGTCACGAACTCTCACCAGGGGGGAGGGAGGCTCCGAAAATCACCAAAAATGTCTCACGTAATTAATGGATGGCTTACTTATGCCTTTTCTTGGCAAAAATAAAAAAGTCATGGTTCAAACCTCATCGGATTTTAATCCAGCAAAAAAAAAAATTACAAAAAATATATGAAACGTAAATGTTATGGTAAGTACCTATCATATTTATATCATACATATCACCAAATAAAAGTTGAAATATTAATAGCAATTTTACATTTAAATTAACCGTAGCTTCAATTTCTGCCGCTAAATTTTATGCATATTATCCTGTATTTACTGAGACTTTTTTTGACGACGTGTTTAGCCTAGTTGGTAGTGACCCTGCCTACGAAGCTAGCGGTCCCGGGTTCGGTTTCCGGCATGGGCAAATATTTGTGTGATGATCGCGAGTATTTGTTTCTGAGTCATGGATGTTTTCTATGTTTTCAAGAATATTGAGAAAAAAAAAAATTGACAAAATTAGCTTAGAATGGTGCTATGATCAAAACATTGAACAAACACAAACACAATCCAAATATCTCGAAAACCGTGTGACTTTTACTTAGCCTATTTTAGCTTTTTCATAACGTCCTAAGTGCCCTCTATCAGTAGTTCAAGGATTATCCACTCATTACCTAACACCCTGTATATTTCTCTATATAAGTGTTTATATCGTTGTCTAGTACCAAAGTACAGTCGACTACAAAGACATGTATCCACTGTTTCACCTTATTGCATTGTAATAAGGGCCAAAAGTGGATACATCTCTTTGTAGTCGACTGTACTAGCCTAGAACTTAGTTTGGGACTAAGTCAATTTGTGTGAGATTGTCCCATGATTATTTTATTTATTTTGGATCCTATACCAAACGAGCCAGCGGTTTACTTAATTAAAAGTAATTACAGCAGTAGAATGCATTAAACAAAATGATACACAATTAAAATCACATTAGTAATAAAAAATCCTAATTGATCTCAGTGACCTTACATGCACTTTATTCTGACAATTATGAAGGCACTTAGCTCACATATTGAATGACACGCAGTCCACTAAAATGCTATACAGTCGACTACAGAGAGATGTATCCACTTGTTCACCATATTGCACATCATCATCATCATCATCATGTCAGCCGAAAGACGTCCACTGCTGGACATAGGCCTCCCCCAAGGCTCTCCACTCAGACCGGTCTTGTGCTTTTCGCATCCACCGCGTTCCCGCGATCTTTACAAGGTCGTCACTCCATCTTGTTGGACGCCTACCTACAGCTCGTCTCCCGGTCCGCGGACGCCACTCAAGAACCTTCTGACCCCATCGGCCATCAGTCCTGCGAGCAATGTGCCCCGCCCACTGCCACTTAAGTTTCATCATATTGCATTGTAATAAAATAAATAAATAACTATATAAAAAGCAAGCTTTAAAAACCCAACTGCATTTTTTATACTGTCGTCGATATACCTACATAATATTAAAAATTGACATTTTGCCATTGCTGTTATTTCAATTTTAACAGTTTAGGTATCCTATGTCATCCGGGATGACGTAAGGATTTTAACGATACCCCACACATCTAAATCGGTCAGGGGATTTAGAAGTTATAGTGGAATAAAGAAACTCACATACATACATACATAATATTATAATAAAAATGAACCCTGAAAACATTACACTCCTTTTTTTGGGGCAGTCGTGTAATAAGGGGACAGTGTCACACCAATTGACCTAGTCCCAAACTAAGCTCTAGGCTTGTACTATGGGTACTAGACAACGATATAAATACTTATATAGAGAAATATATACTTAAATACATAGAAAACATGCAAGACTCAGGAACAATTATGCGCGCTCATCACACAAATATCTGCCCTTACCGGGATTGGAACCCAGGACCGCTAGCTTCGTAGGCAGGGTCACTACCAACTAGGCTAGCGCGCCGTCAAATAATAATGAGGTGATAAGGTGAACAAGTGGATACATATTTTTGTAGTCGACTGTAGCTATAGGTAATTTTAAGTAATTAGATACAGGTTGAGTCTAAATCGTGAAAGGAAGTTATTAAATTTGATTTATCACACAACAATGGAAATAAATAACTACGTCGTGATTAGCTAACTTTTAGTTGACACGACCAGAATAAAAAGGAAGCGTGTTTTATGATGTTTGGTTGTGTTATAATTATAAGTTTATAATTATGACGTATATTTATTAAGCATTTGTCGTACATTGTCCAAGAGTTTCGTTCCTAAATTATTTACTGGCGCGCTCGTCGACTTAGGCATTTATTTAGGCGGAATTGACCGGAGGACCGATCGACCGCCCGCCTGATCCAGCCGGGCGTCCCACCTCGTTATCATCATCACTTGCTAAACAATATTTCACAAACTGATTCTTTTCCCAAACATGTCATTTTGCAAAACTCTTTTTTCCTAAAACTGTAAATAATTCAGGATTTATTTCAGGACCATATTGTAGAACCTTATAGGATAGGTGAGGATAGTTTTAGAAAAATTCTGAAATATTTACATTTTTGGAAAAAAAGCGTTTTGCAAATTGATATGTTTGTTTAGTTAATCAGTTTGTGAAACGTTTATTGGCAAGTGGTGGTAAACCATAATGGTTACCTGAGGGCTCAGACAAGATGCACTACGCTAACTAACGCTTCTATTTGATTCGTTTTTAAACCAATCGCGTCACTGGTAGACCACGTGACTTTTCGTATCACGTCATCTTCCAGTGACGCGATTGGTTTAAAAACGAATCGAATAGAAACGTTAGTTAGCGTAGTGCTTCTTGTCTGAGCCCTCTGTTCGGATGTGTTTCGACACTTTTGACTTTAATCGAACTACATATTTTGGGAATAACCCTACAGCAAGGCACTCGTTTGGCCAAACTATTCTAATTTAACCCGTGCATACCCTACTCTAGAGCAGTCTATGTTCTATGACTTTATATTGCCAGGTGCTACGCTTTGACAACGTTATACACCATCGCCGTAAAAATATATTTTTTCTCCTTTGTAATACAATATGATTGCAAACAACATGGCGTCTTCAAAGGCTCGTTATCCAATTTATTACGATTATCATTCATAATGAAAATGATTATCCTTTGCAAATTATTCGGCACTTGTCCCCGTTCAATTTGGGTCTTATTTATGTCTGTGATTCCATATTTATTTAATTTGTTCCTTTGAAATACCAAATTATATTACTTTTTGAAATTATGTAGATTTTGCCCGGCAAACAAAAGATATAATTTTATGATTTTAGTATTTTTATTTGTACAATAAACTTATGTTTGTTTAAAAATATACCTGCATTAAAAAAATGCGTACTATATCGGCCTTTAAAAGCAATAATGATAAATTTTTAGCGATGTAAAGAATGATACAAGTTTGTATTACCACATCGGCGAAGCATTATATCAATAATTGATATGGGTTTGGGAAAAGGGAAAGTACTTTTTTAGGCCCTTTCGCTACCACTTATTTTTATAAACATTTTCTTAGACAAATTATGAGACACCCTATAGCAGCTCAAATCTCTTAGCCGTCAGACTAGGTCAGATCAGAGCGGGAGGTAAAATAACACCTACGCGTTAGAACGAGGTGGGTGCGAATATATCCAACAAAATGGTTCTTTCTTTTTATACCTCTTAAACTGTGTGATTTATGACAGGGGGTTGCGAAGTCAAATGTGGGAAAAATGATGGGTGATATTAAAAATTAGGGCTTTGTATTTAACTTTAACAGAGACGTAACAGTCAAGGACTTTAATGTTTATGCCACTATGGAACCCTGTCATAATGACAGCGTCAAACCACATGACAGAAATTACGCTTAAATGAATGATTAACGTTATGCGACAAGGTTCCATAGTGGTATAACAATTAAAGTCCTTGACTGTACCTTTTTAGACAGAAGTCAAAAACAATTAAAGTACTACCTAATATAGAAGACCTATTTGCTTTATATTTTAAGTGGTGGTAGGTCATTGTGCAGGGTCCGTCCGGGTTACTACCACCATCTTATTAAACCTACAAGCAGCAGTGATTGCATTGTTGTGATCCCATTTGCGGTCTTAGGATTGCAGTCTTGAGAATGCAAATGTCTATGGGTTATCGTAGTTACCATCAGGTAGCCTGTGTGTTCGTTCACCTTCACCATGCCATAAATATACTGTAACCTGTTCTAAACTGTTCTGTAATCTGTTGTTCTATAATTAAGTCCAGAAGCCACGGCCGGAGGTTATAAAAAGTTACGACAAATTTTACTTTCAAAATCGTGACTACTATCGTTTTACTTTAGCTAATAGAAATCGAATATACCAGCTTACGATTCACCATCAAGTTTTGTGACGTTTTCAACGAAAAAGAGATAAATAATAAATACATAAAATGTCTATTTTAATTCTCGCTCAGCTTCAAGCTTCAACAATCATTAAATACTGTGATGTTATTGTAAGGTATTATCAAAACACAATATGACAGACGACGTCTAGACGCAATTACAAACAAACAAAAGTCAATAAAATCGGAGTCGCGTACGAAATAAAACTATTTTAATGGCTTATACTTGTCCTTTATTTGTTTTACTCACACAACAATAAAAAACATTTTGATACACGTACATTTTTATATAAATGCGAGTTAATGTGGCACTTTTCAAGTACACTCGTCTTAATTTAATCATCCTTTATGTAAAGTCCACCTAAAATGCCTATCGGTAAAAAAAAAGCCCGTCTTGCATGTATTTATATTTTTTTTCTTCAATGGAATCAACTTGACGCTCATAATCTATACTTTCTACACTTTTGTGAGTGTGTATCTATCCGACGGTTAATCTCCGGAACCAGGAAACCTATTTGAAACATTATTTCTCCATTTAAAGGTTACATTATTCCGGATGGACATAGGCTATTTTTTATTTCTTTAACCCTGAACGAAGCGAGGGCAGGTTAGTATAAAATTAAGAACTAAAAAGACCTAAGTATACATACATATAATAATGAATGACATACGCACGGCTAAAGGCCCAGCCAAACCGGATGCGTGACGTGCACGTGCGCGTGCGCGTTCACTTTCCATTGCGTTGTATAGTGACATGTCGAAATGAGAATTCATAATATACAACGCAGTGGAAAGCGAACGTGCACGCGCACGCGCACGTCACGTATCCGGTGTGGCTCGGCCTTAAATCAAAACAGTAGTAACTCAAAATACAACTGTATTTAAAAATCAACTTTAATACAACTTCTATGAAATTGAAACAAAACTAGCAAGGATTTTGAGTTGATACTGTTTTGATCTATCAGTGCGATTCAGCTCTGTTAGTTCTGGGTCAATTTTGATGCACGGTCCTTTGTCGGTGCGTTCAAATAGACTGTCTAGTCATCGAATTCATAAAAGCGTTGTTTTAGTGCAAACAGAGGATTTCAGCTCGGAAACTAGCGCTCGCAAATATCGCACCATCGGAACAATAGTGACCTAAAGAAATTTTAAATTTCGAGTTAGGTGTCTATTAGTGTATGACTGGAAGTTTGAAAGCTGAAATTTTGAATTAGGTCTCTATTATTCTGAAGGTGCGATATGTCGGGGTTATCATAGATTTAATAGTTATTTCTTAATAACGTGACAAGAAGGAAAAACGTTTGTGTATCACTTAACACTGAAGTATGAACTACAGCGTGAACAATTACAATTTTGTTAAATAACTTTAAAACTATTTATTTTAAAATTTAAAACATTATGTATATTTGAGCAATCAGATATTTGTAACTTTTAATTTTCTAAACAGCTCCCCATAGGTGACACCTTAATAAATAAGTAAGTACTGATTAAAAAAACATTAATTTACGTTAAACGTCCGTGGTTAAGTCACGGAAATTTATGTGTCCAAATTTCAACTTAATAGGTTGCAAAATGGCTGTGACAGACGGATAGACAGACGAGCAACTTATAAGGGGTAAAGTTTTTTTCATTGGAGCGTCCGGAAACCTAAAAACATGGTGTTCTTTTTTCATTAAAAAACTACGTAATAAACCATAACGAGCATTCGTGTAACCAGCTACATATTCACACGACTGCACGAAGAATGCCCCTGGAATCCAATGCAATACGTTAATGGGTATAAAACATTGACTTTGAACTTGGCATTACGATAACGTAATACGTATTATTTAATTTATTAGTTCTCGTAACAAGAGTACTTTTAGTGCTCAGAACACAAAAAGGAGCCCGTTTTATATTAAAATAAAGAATCTTGGCACTAAAGAGTTAAGTGGGGCATGTCGGGGTATTTAGAGTAGCAAAGGGTAGCTTCGATGCAGTATGAAGGCGCAAGTCACGCTCGAACTGCCGGGTTTATTAGTGTCTTTTTAGATGAGAAAATGAGAATAAAATACTTTGGACATTTCTCGTAGAACTGATAGCCAACGAAACTCCAAAGAGATCTCAAATAGCGACCATATCCCGAAAGACAAACAGCTGGTTAGGTGGTAGGCCCCAATGAAATAAATAAGATTTTTCAACCTCCGTCCAATATTAAATCTAAAAAAGATCGTGAGCAATATTCCGTTGTAAATAAGTACATAACATACATACATTATACATACAATCACGCCTCTTTTCCGTAGCGGCAGGTAGAGACCACTTCCTTTCACTAGCTACGACCTAGACAAACTTCCCTCGCTTCCTCCACACTTATAAATCTCTTCATGCACGTGCGTCAGTTTCGTTAGGTTAGGTTAGGTTGGCTCCTGAGGTCTGAAGTATCTGGCCTTAAACAAGTATCAAATACGTAAATAAACCAATGAGTAAAATGTACAATGGCGATCTTATAACTTTAAGGGATCTCTTCCAGTTGACTTGCCAACGATTGCGAAAAATGTACGGAAATACGTCTCATACACGAAAGTAAAGCGACATTAATGTTTGACTGTCGTTCTAGTAATTGCGTTCTTGTTCTGTGAACTTAAGTGAATCAACGTGTACATACTATTCTAACTGTAGTTACTTTCGTGACCACATGCCTTCAAGTAGTTAGCTAATTGCGAGAACAAAGAAAATAGGAAATTAACATGAACTAGGTTTTATTCAATTGTTATTATAAGATTACAACCTTTTTCCTGGGGCTCTACGTAGAAGTCGTTGAGCTCTCTTCCTTTAAAAACTGTCTACCTAATTTTCCGAGATAAAACGTAGGTAGATAAATATTAAGCTGCCGATTTCAACTGACACAAACCATGTAATTGGTAGGTAGGTACGTACTTACCCTGTTTTTCATATATCGCACCTTCAGAACAATAGTGACCTAATTGAGAAATTTTAAATTTCGAGTTAGGTCTCTATGATAATAAATTTATGATTCAAAGTTTGAAAGCACAAATTTTGAATTAGGTCATTATTGTTCTAAAGGTGTGAATTGTAAAAATTAAAAAAAAAAACATATATTTATTTATTCAATAAATTGGCCACATGAGGGCACGTCGGTTATAAGGAGTGAATCTACTAGCGCTTCGGACAAGACCATCATTGCGGAGAAGAAGCGCCGCAAGAAACTCCAGCAGAACGTCATTTTTCAACCTTTTTTTGGTTTTTATAGTTACGTCTTGTTTCCTAAATAAATTTGAAAGCAAAAACTTAGATTCGAAACACAAACCGAAAACTTGTAAGTCGGTAAACATTACCGGAGTGCCTAAGAACTTTAGGTAAGATGTTGAGCCGTGTCCCGGCCCGGTGACCCGTGACCGGAATACGGAGGTGCGGGTACTCAATAATTCACCCCTCTTCAATATTCCGCGACTACCCTCAAATCAACTTTTGACGGAGTATTTTTTAACAAAGCTGTGGGTTTAATGGAAATATTGCGTTTGATTTTTAACCTTTGACAGGGTTATAAGTTAGAGTATGTGTGTGGCTTTTTAGCTGTCCGCTTGGACTGATTTAAATACATAGGTAGGTACAACGAGGAAATGCTGCCATCATCTGTGGTACTTTGCCACGGTGACCCTATCTTTAATTTTAGAATAGAATAGAATAGAATAGAAAACATTTATTCACAACAATAACACATAAATATAACATAAAAAATAAGGAAAAGAAACGACAGATAAGTGTAATTGTTGCGAAACGGGCCCAACTCAGCATGTGCTGTCTGTAAAGCCAACGCTGGTCTTCCGTCGGGACCGCTCGGGGAAAACGCGGAAGGTGACACAGACATTACAAGTAACTCAAAAGAAAACAAAAGCAAAATAAAAAATAAAAACACAATATAGGATACTAAGGCTTCATTAGCACGAAATTTTAGCGTATTTAATATTTGGCTTAGTTCTATTAGGTTTATTTTTGCTTTAATTCTAGTTTTAATTTGTAATATTTACTTTGTGTTATAGTTTATAGAGCGTTTATAGATAAGTTAAAAAAACAGGCTGGGTCTTAGGGCCGTTATTTTAGGCGGCAAAAACCGTATCGTCTTTGACCTGTTATCGTATTGTCAACGTTTTGATAGCTCTTATAGTTAGTTATTAATTAAAACAACACAACAACAGGTCAAAAGCAATACTGTTTTACCAAGTAGAATAGTTTAAGTAATAATTTAAGCTTTTGAAACTTTGAAAAATATACAACATGGCGGCCAAACCCTGAATTCGACCCAAACCGAACTATTTGTAGTCGAGCCATAAAAAATTTATAGCTTACGGTTTTATTGACCATTTGCAAACCCAAACAAACTGTTAGAATGTATTTTATGAAACTAGTCAAGAGTAAACTGTTGGTTTAAGAAGTTAGGTTAGGTTAGTTTCTGATTTGATTCAAAGTTATACTTGAGGAAAAACCTCGGCCTCTATCCTACTCTATAAAAACAAGGTCTTTGACAAGTTATCGTATTATGAACGTTTTGATAGCTCTTAACGGCGGCTCGCTAGTACCGAATAAAAATATTTATTTTTCAAATGAATTTGGCGAGTTGACAGCTGATAATACAGCCTCAGGGCAACCCTACTTACCCCCTCCCCCTCGATTAGTCCACACATAATGCCATGTCCGCACGAACGGCTAAATGTAACGGTCCACTTCCGGGCCGTAATGGCGGCTCTATGGGAAAATGCTAAATAATGAATTACA
The DNA here is from genome assembly GCA_946894065.1 of Acleris literana. Classification (NCBI taxonomy): domain Eukaryota; kingdom Metazoa; phylum Arthropoda; class Insecta; order Lepidoptera; family Tortricidae; genus Acleris; species Acleris literana. The sequence continues at coordinate 16,611,601 of OX335686.1, forward strand.
GTATTAATGCGTGTCGTGAAAATTGACCATTGAGTGTTTTCGTAATGTTATTTGTTTTGTTTTGGCCGACAAAAGGCAGATATATAAAAATATATGATGTTATAAAACCATTTTTCCGGCGCAACGCATTAAGCGTACTTTGATCTCTGGATTGTTTCATGGCCTAAAGTACTATTAACTTGTTTAGAGTGCCCTTTTTACAAGCTTTTATTTAACTTGCAATGTATGTATGTATGTATGTATGTACCAATGTACGGGTCAAATCTTGCAAATTAAATTTGACCCGCTTCGGTAACGGAATGGGCTGAAATTTGGACCACATATGTAAACCCGATGACAATGCAATATCATGGTATCTAAGAGGTAATCTGATGATGGAGTCGGAAGAAGGTGACAGGATCTCCGCTATACTTAACGTAGACCCACCGTGTGTAATGTTGTACCTGCGTTCCTGGGTTTCTTGTCCCGTTCCTCTTGACTATCTCGCGGGCGCAGTTCACATGTCGGTTGGACCGACTAACTTTAGAGACGTATAATTCTTGTTTTTTTGAAGCTTTACGGTGTATTGGTTTTCCATGGCTCTTGCGTACCTTTTTCCTTTGAATGATCGCTATTCTTTTTAACGATATTACTTTTGTAGCCGAAAATATTCACTTTTTGTTTATATGATTTCATCTCACAGTGTTTGTTATTTTCGTTGTCTAGACAACGGGCAGAGACGATATCTGGATGCTGTTACGCAATAATGTGTCAACCCACAAGTATTTAGCAATAAAATGTCAACCCACAACGATAGTACTGAGGGTTGACTCTTTATTACTAAATACTTGTGGGTTAACACATTATTGCGTAACAGCATCCATCTTAGGTTTATACTGAACCATGGAGTTAAAACTATGGTTTTACCATAGAATTAATATCTGGCATGTATAACTTTGAAATTTTATGAATTTAGAATTTGTAAATTAAGAAGCTAGATCACCAGGGTATATAAACGGTGGCTCGGACTAGAGCGATCAGTTCTCCCTCAGCCTCTAAAGTGGAAACTTGAAACTCTGAAGATAGGGTCAAGTCAGACCCCTAGAAGCCTCTATCTTCCTCATACTAAAAGTCGACTTTGAGTGTGGCCAAGTCGGGCCCTACGCCTCAAGAATCCTTCATCTACGAGGACCGCTACTCTCTCTGACGGGACCCACCTCGGGCCCACCTACCTTCTTGTACCACCAGGGCCGCTGCCTCTAGCGCCCCGCATTACAGCGCCTACCTTCACCCTTACCACCAAATCTTTAACTTTACCCTGGCGATATTAGGGACTTGTGTTATTTTTTTTTAATTTATGTGTAATAATTATTTTTTATGTGTGAAGAAAGCCTTTAAGTGTTAAATAAATACCCAGACCCTGATTTACTATTGCTGTCCTTTTCGCTCTAATCTACCTCTCTTTTTCTCTGATCTTTCATTAACGTCTGGTACCTGGTCTTCCGAATTATCGGAAGACCACGTAACACGACACGTGTCAGAACTCAATAGTTCGGTCTTGATAAGCAGATAAATATTTTGCAAAAAAAAAAATACAGTTGGCACCAAAAGCTTGTCCCAAAAATGATTTTTTTGACAGAAACTTATTATGGCATTATAATTGTGGTAGGAACTTAGAACAAGTCCCGTCCGGATCACTACCACCATCCTACCCTTAATCTACCGCCAACCAGCAGTGTTCGCATTGTTGTGTTCCAGTGTGGGGATAAGACAACCGGTGACATTACTCCTCAGGCAACGCATTTGTGGTCTTAATATTGCAGTCTCAAGATTGTTGACTTGAGAATGCATGTGTCTATGGGTCATAAATCCCATCAGGTGACCTGGGGCCTGGGGCTCTATTCAAAATGGTTAAAACCGTATGTTTTTGACCTGTTATCGTATTGTTTTTAGTTTGCTATTCAAACAGCTGTAGGCAATGATATAATACAAAGTATCTACCTCTTTTTACTATAAAAACTGCTATACGCACTTCGATAGTGGCACCCTAAACCCAAGCCAATTGGTACACCTTACTTAGTCTTGCGCCGTCAACGGAACCGTGAACTAGTCTGCAGAGCAACATACACTCGTCTCTGTTTCGCTCCCGGAAATTAGCATACCATCCTGTTTTCACTTGTCATTTATGAATTAGTGTGTAATTGCAATATTTACTGATTGAGTGCGTAAGCCGGGCCATTTTTACACGCGGAATACCGTATAGGTCACATATCTACCTCATTTTATATTATATCATTGGCTTGTTTGCATTCTCCAAGGCATAAAAAAAAACAAAAGAAAACAAACAAGTGGCCAGGATAAGCCTTAGGTGCATAGTTAATAAATGTATTAGCATTCTCAAAAGGCCTCCATTCACCATCAGATGGCATGTATCTTGGTTTGCCTTCTTCATGTCATAAAACAGGTAACCTACTTTCTCAAAACATCAATATAAAGTCGAAGTATTTTTCCCAAAACCACCGTTACAGCCACATATAAACCCCTTAACACTTAACTGCTCGCCCCATAACACCCCGTGCGGGTTAACACCACTATTAACATTTATGGGGGTTCCGATCCGGGACAGGTAGTTTCGGGTTAACATTATGTTGTTGGGAATAAGAACATCGATGTGCTGTATTAGATTTATCCCTTTATATGTATGACTTAATACTGTCATACAGCAAGAATATAAAAAAAACAGGGGTCAATGACACACCAATTGACCTGCTCCCAAACTAAGCTCTAGTACGAGACAACGATATAAATACTTAGGTATATAGAGAAATAAATACTTAAATACATAGAATATATAGTCCATGACTCAGGAACAAACATTCAAACATACAGGGTGTTAGGCAGAAGATTGGAAAAACTTCAGAGACTAACTCTGAAGGTAAAAAAAAAACTCCGAAAAAAAACATCTGTTCCATACAAACTTTGAGAGCTAAACAGCCGAAATGTATGGAACAGCTGTTTTTTTTTCGCGATTTGGATGTTGGTCCCATAAAAAAAGTTGATGAATATGACCTACAGAGTTAGTCCCTGAAGTTTGTCCAACCTTCTGCCTAACACCCTGTATATCCAACATTGCGTTTAAAAAATATATATTATTATGTGGTGAAAGGACCTTGGGTCCGTCCGGGTCGCTACTACAATCTTACCTACCCTGTAACCTGCCGCCAAGCAGCAGTTTTCGCATTGTTGTGTTCCCTGCGGAAGTAAAGACAACCAGTGAAACGAGAAGCATAGAGACATTCCGTCTAAGTTAACCCTGAGGTTCGCAACGCATTTGAAGTGTTGAGATTTTCATCGTATGATTGCCGTTGTCTATGGGTTTCAGAGCTCTTAACTCACAAGCTCTTATGCCTGTAGTAATAGAGACGTCTTTTCAAACCCAAAATAACTTGTGATGTTGTATGCTATTGTTTTTAATTCAGCCGCCATTAATCTCTAGTAAATAAGAGCTATACGTTGATAATACGTGTCAGAAAGTGACGGATGTTTTATCCATATTTTGTCACGCGATAAATACAGCCATTATACCGATGAGTTGTGATTGTAATCGATATAAATGTTTACAAACACATTCAGCAAACGTACGGAGGATACTATTTAACAATATTAACAAACACACAAACAGGGGCTGTGTTCCGCTCGGGCTAACACTGATCGCTTTTGACATGTTATCGTAATGTCAACATTATGATAGTTATTATTTACTAAGCAGTAATGGCGGCAGAGTTAAAAACAATACGATAAAATGTCAATAACAATATGGTCTTATCGAGAATAGAACCCCTTGGGTTTAATTCCACTAGGTCTCTACATGTTCCGTATCGTAAGGTATCTATAGTTTCAAATGCCACCGGATAAACGATCAATTTTGTCACTATTTTTCGCGGATTTAAAAATGTTTGGCTATCCTTTTGATCCGCATCCATATTTCGTGATGGATCGCGATATGCGTGGATCACACGATTATATTGATAATGTAATCCGTTCCAACGGGCAGCCATTACTGTCAAGTAAATAAGACCTATAATAACTTTGACATTAAGATAACAAGTCAAAATCCATTTAAATAAATATCACGGGTCATTCTCACACAAATTGACCAAGTCCTAAATAAGCTCTGGGCTTCTACTAATGAGTACTAGACACGATATAAATACTTATATAGATAACTAACGTCAGACTCAGAAACGAATGCTCGCGCTCATAGTATTAATTACCCATACTGTAATGTTTATTTTTTAGGTCCCTCTGTTATGGTGTAGGAGGAAATTTAATGAAACTAGATATACAAGTCACAAAACTATATTATATAACTTTGTTACACCGAATTAAACCTATTGCTTTTAAGGGGTTACCATGGGCAGATGACCATCGATCTGATCCTCTAAACTTTCAGTTTTGGTTAAAACCTATTTGCATTAACACTGCTGTTCTAAACTAGCTGCCATCTCAATTTTTCTTTTACAAGTCACTGATATCGAGATTTATGCTATCAAAGTTTGACATTTTTTAATACAAAAAAGTAGTTTTTTGGCCTTTATTTCAATATTTTTCACTTTAGAAAAAAAACCTTCGATGATTTATTAATGAAGAATATTTAGATGTAGTTTACATGTCAATTGACGCCAAGATGAAAAAATTATATCCAATTTTGTGTTTTTATAGACATGTTTTTAAAAATGTATAAAAAAATAACCATGGTTTATTTTGAAATTCTGTTCGACAAAATCAAAGATGAATATATGGATAATTATAATATACTTTTTCATAAATTTACATTCTGTTTTGACTGAGTTATAAGAACTTAAACTTCATCAAAAACGCCTGTTATGGGCGTGGTAGCTTAAGGGATTAACCCAAGGTGAATTGGTTCTTATTCTACGCTTGATCGATAAAGCTTGTGAAATTTGGAAATTGTTTAATTTGGACCGACTCAGCTGTGAGCTGCGGGCGCCGCTGAACCACTGCGACTGGCTTGTGGCATGGCTTATGGAATCAAACCCGGGAATGCTAGCTTCGTAGGCAAGGTTATTAGTCTAACGCGTCGTCACAGTAGATTTAACTCTATTCTATAGAGCCCCAGTTGAAGTTAATATTCAATCTATTTCAAACCAAGCTGCTTTAGTTAATATCATTATTATTAAAATCAATTTACTCGCCATCCAATGGAAATGGGATATTATAACGGCCAAATGAGCAGGCCGAGCACTTGCGGGGTCTCCGGGGCCCGCGCGGAAGCCCTACCGAATACCCAATATGTAATGTATTAGTCACTACTGGCTTGTAAAATGTAATTTGTGCTGAAATCCCGCGTCTATGATGGAATTTGGAATTGGAACGGTAATCCATTTCATCGAGCGCTATTTTCTGCTGAAACCATGATGTTTTCAGGATATGAACATTAATTACGTAGGTGAGGTTAGGTTTGACTTGAAGCAGTCAAAAAAATAACAAAGCGGCGAAGAAAGTCTTTCGATGAAAAGAAAATCTACTAGTACTAATCTCGTAGGGCCCGTAATCAAGGCAATTTAATTTGAACTGTGTTGCAATAAGAATAAGGTTTATTTTCCTATGTTCATAAACCGAAAATGGCATTATCGAACAAACGTAATTAAACTTTATTGCCTTTAAGGTAGATTCAAAGTCCCACTCACAAAAAACTCCCTGTTTGCAGTATGGTGGGTCACGAGGGTGATACGTTCGTTGGAAGGTCGTTTCGATAAATTAATAGGTACCCAATTTAAATAAATTATTGGAGTTTTTCGACGTTTATTTGTCTTTGGGTTGATATGATAATAAGATATGTAATCAATCATTATATTATAAACTCCAAAAAGACAGGTAACCAAGTTATTAAAGTGCTTATATACCTATATTTAAGAGTGTCTTACAAAATCTGTGCCTGCATGTATATCTTATCTTATCTTACAGACGGGCCCTTTCGGATACACTTCGACCCTTTAGGATTTTTGTGCAATTACCCTCTTACACACTCAGCTGTTCGAATGTGCTGGTTTCCTCACGATGTTTTTCCTTCACCGTAAGAGCATCGGGTAATGCACTTAAGTTATAAAAACTCATTGGTACATGGTGACCGCGAGGGTTCGAACTCGGTACCTTACGATCACGAGTCGACCCCCTAAGCCACTAGGCCACCGACGCTCTCGTGCCTGCGTGTAAAGTCTTTATTGCACAAAAAAATAATTACAAGTAAGTTTCTACATAAACTTAATATATACTTATTTATCCCTTTCAGTAGATACCTAATCTAATCTATTAAGGAAAGTGGTTCCCCTTAGGAATCCCTAATCGTCATTTGTCCTAATACATCGTATGTTCGAATTTTCGTTTATCCTATAGCCATTTCCAGCTGAATTATACTCAACCTAACTTTAACGCATGTATTTTTGGAAAACTTAAAAAGTGGTTTGACTAAGCTGGAAACTAGGTTATGACGTTAATGACATATGATAATTCAGACAAACGATACGTTAGGAAAAACTTTATTAGGGATTCCGACGGACACCAAAGTAAACAATGTACCTAATCTATTAACTATGTGCATCTGGTGTATTTAAAAATGTGTGTAGGTAATGCAATAATTCGTTAAACTCAATTTGTAAATTAAACATTTTAAGATTAGACTTCTAATTTCCGTATAGGCCGAGGAATATCGTTCCATATACCTATTACGCCAGATTTATTACAGATATTTATTAACTTCCGTTACATACTCGTACAACTTGACTTAGCTATAAGCCTGTATTAAAAACCTAACATGTGTGTTTCTTTGCCTGCAGAGAATGGTCTGCTGTCGTATGAGAACCCGAACTACCATTTGGACCCGTCGCGCCTCGAGTCCGCGCTCTACAGCGACCTGTACGACATGCACGACGACAAGATGCCGGACGAGTACGACGCGTATCTCGACAACAGGAGGTAAGACTCGGACAAACAAACGCTTGGAACCGTCACGCCTCGAGTCCGCGCTCTACAGCGACCTGTACGACATGCACGACGACAAGATGCCGGACGAGTACGACGCGTATCTCGACAACAGGAGGTAAGACCCGGACAACCGCTTGCACCCGTCGCGCCACGAGTCCGCGCTCTACAGCGACCTGTACAACATACAAGACGACAAGATGCAGGACGAGTACGACGCGTATCTTGACAACAGGAGGTAAGACCCGGACTATCACTTGGGCCCATCGCGGCTCGAGTACGCGCTCTACAGAGACCGTACGCACGATGACAAGATGCCGGACGAGTACAACGCGTATCTCGACAACAGAAGAAAAGACCCGGACTACCGCTTGGACCCGTCACACCTCCAGTCCGCGGTCTACAGCGACCTCCACGACATGCACGATGACAAGATGCCGGACAAGTACGACGCGTATCTCGACAACAGGAGGTAAGACCCGGACTAGCGCTTGGACCCGTCGCGCCTCGAGTCTGCGCTCTACAGCGACCTGTACGACAAGATGCCGGGCGAGTACCTACGACGCGTATCTCGACAACAGGAGGTAAGACCCGGACAACCGCTTGTACCCGTCGCGCCTCGAGTCCGCGCACTACAGCCGGACAACAAGACAACAAGAGGTCCTCGGAATCCTTGAGATCTCAAAGCTATCATGACGTTGACAGTACGTTAACATGTCACGACCCCAGACCTATGGCCCGTTTATCTTCTACATGCCATAAAAAATATTATTCTTGCTTGTTTCCGCTTCCATAAAAAAACATAAACTAAGAAAAAATTTGTTCTTATATTTTAGAAAACAGAGATAATAGGTATAAAAATAACTATACTGGTTCAACACGTTATATTCCAACTCGTAAATTTCTGAACACCTGAAATTTACTGTCAATAAACCGCTCCAGATTTCACTCGTCAATATTACTGACAATCCTTAGCTTACGGACCATAAACCGAGTTTTACGTCTAAGCTATTATTCGGAGTTTAGACTGATTTTTATGAGCATTTATGAACCATTGGAAAGCATTAAACGAGAAAGATCCGACTGGCATCGGTTTTTCAAACGATAGGTTTAATAGTTTTTGCCCGAGTGCTAAAGTGTCTATTTCTGTGGAAACTGTATAATTTTTTGGGATATAAAGAGCGTAGCACAAAATCAAATAATTAAAATATAAAAAAGTTAGCAGTTCAAATCGTTTAATTTCATTTAAGAGGTTAAAATACGTTTACAGTTAATATTAGACCTAAAGGTCGATTCATAAGAAACAGTGCAATGTTTTTCAGATCCGGAAATGGATCCGTCAAGTTGTAATCTTCAGGAAAAATCGTTTATAACCTGAGAGATTCCGCCATTTGTATCTGATAGGGATGTTAACTCATGTTGAACTTTGCTATATAATATAGTAATATACTAATATGGATTGAAAAACTAGAAATTATAATAACAAGCAAAAAATATCAAAATGATTCAAGATTATGAGACCTCAAAGTTTAGAAAATGTTGTTGTTTGTTTTCATCCGTTCCAAAATTCAATATTTCCCTAGCCTTTAAATTAAAAAATAAATAGTATGGCAACTATGTACTTAAACGCAATTTCTCACGACCAAAATTACAAATTACTTGATTTGTGACGTCATAGTTCAGTATAATTTTTTATGGGGCGTTTTGAATCTTTAATAGGAATATGGGAATTTGACTCCCATTTCTGAATTTTGCAATGCTCAGATTGCAGTAGGTCCTTTATATACATTTGACCCTTACATAAAACTGAATCGAATGGCAGCATTTCTTTATCAGAGAGTAAAATGTTTGAATAGATAAATGTATCCCTCAAGAGTTAATTAAACAATGTCTCCATACCTATACATATTACCCAAAACTACACATATCATCGATTCGTCAATAGCCCGATGACTACCCCTTCCTCATGCACCCGGTTGCATAACGTGACGTCTCGGGTGCACCGACCTGCCCGCTGCGCAGTTGCAGCCGGCCATCGATCCGTGACGCGCGGATAACCGGGCGAAAGACGGGCATACCCGGGTTTATGGGGCAGTTTGAGTTGTAGATCGAATGGGTACGGGTTTTTTTGTTAATTTGATAAAGAGATTGATGATAGACCTAGCAATATGCATCTTATTCTTTACATAGTAAAAAACAAAGTCGCTCCCGCTGTCTGTTCTACTAGATCTTATGAACTACTCAACAGATTTTATTGCAGTTTTCAGGAATAGATAGAGTGATTAAAGAGGAAGGTTTATATGTATAATAAGTTCTGGTTTAATTACGGGTGTTAGAGAAAACTCGCATAAACCGAAGCGAAGCGAGGGCGGGTCGCTATAGTGTTAAATAAAATATCTAGGTCTCTATTAGGGATTGCAATCCCGCGGCTCATTCAATCCCGCGGGATTGATATGCGGGATTACTCAATCCCGCGCGGGATCCCGCATCTTTAAAATTATGTTATAAAATCAAATTGAAACTACAGATTTTTGTGTAATATCAACTTTTATTAAACATTTCTTACATGCAATAGAAATTATTTCTTTTCTATTAATTAAGTATAAGTAATTAGTAATCTGTTTTGTTAGATTCAACTTTAAATGTTTGGCAATGTTTAATAGTTTTGTTAAACTTTACCCTTATTTCTAACAACAGTTAACCAACGCCGCGCTCGTGATACTCGCTATTTACGCGAAAGTTTTAGCGCTAAATTTATTATTTGCGGGATCCGCGGATCCGCGCTTCGAAGGTGCGGGATCCAGCAGATTAATAAATGCAGCGGGATCCCGCGGAAATGCGTGATCCCGTTTTGCGGGCTTGCAATCCCTAGTCTCTATTCGACTGGGTAAAATCATATTGCCTTCGGCCTGGGCCTGATTCTAGGCGGTAAAAACCATATCAGATGGTCTTTGACCTGTATTGTTTTGAACTCGGCCGCCATTACTGTCAAGTAAATAAGAGCTATCGAAACGTTGACAATACGATAACATGTCAAAGGCGATATCGTTTTACACAGAATAGCCCCGGGGACAATCTCACATAAATTGACCTAGTCCCAAACTAAGATCTAGGCTTGAACTATGGGAACTAGGCAACGAGAAATATACTTTATATAGAGAAATACATACTTAAGTTCGAAAGTAACTCAAAATGTTACTGAGAACATTCTTGGAAATATTTAAAACCATTGCGGACATTTTCTTTTCATACAAGGTTTAGGAATACACTCTCAAAAAATCTTCTCTTCTTTTTGGAATCTTTAAGTTACCGATAATTTCTCATAAGAAACTTACACAATTTGAGAAGTTTCTCGTCGGTATAATGCTAAGTAGACCTGGGGCCCTAATATGGCTGTGTTTATCGCGTGACAAAGTTAGGGTAAGGCATCCGTCACCTACTGACACGTAAATAAGTAAGAGAGTGACGGATGCCTTATCCACATTTGACGCGCTATATAGACGCGGCCATACTGGGATTCCAAATTTCCAATCCAAGAGTTGACTTAAACTGCCTCATGAATATGAGCATCATCGAGCTCTTTTATTAGTGGTTTAACACACCCATGATTCACGTATTATCGAAAACGAAGAGAGAGATAAGTAATCTAAAAAATATTCATAACTCGTGGACGCCCGCGACTTCCTACGCTCGGAATTAATTTCCCGTTTCTCCCTCTATTTTAACCCCTTAGGGGATGAATTTCACAAAATCCCTTCTTAGTGCACCCCTAGAGAGCGTGAATACCGGTATTCAATACTATCGAAAAAACGGGATATCGGACTAAAATTCCAATATTAAAAAACCGTTATCGAGCTCGTAAAATACCGGTATTTCGATATTTCGATATTACCGGTTAGATTCTAAATATTGGCGATGCAACAATGAACTTATTTGAAATTATCACTAGTACATACATTATGATTACCTACAATAAATAAATCTTGATTTTGAATTTACAGTTAAAATCATAGCTGAAAACACGCGGGTTTTTTTTTTTTTAATAATTTAATTTATCTTGTTCTGTTTTGAATGTTTTTAAGATGATTATTTTCCATATTTTTGATGATTAAGTTAAGACATGCTTGTGCAAAAACCATTTAAAGTTTAAATTCATTCATTTAGAAACAACTAAATATACATATATTTGCAACGCATGAGCTGATTTATTGTTTTTGGGGCCTCAAACTTCGCCCACCTAAGGTGGCAATCTAGGTCAGGTCAAAAACCATTCGATTTTTATCATTTTTGTATGAATATTGAAACCGGTAAACCGGTATTTAAAATTTCAATATCGAAAAAATACCGGTATTGGAAAAAAGCTCCGATATTCTTATCTTATCTTATCTTATCTTACAGATGGGCCCTTTCGGATACACTTCGACCCTTTAGGATCTTTTGTGCAATTACCCTCTTACACACTCAGCTGTTCGAATGTGCAGGTTTCCTCACGATGTTTTTCCTTCACCGTAAGAGCATCGGGTAATGCACTTAAGTTAGAAAAACTCATTGGTACATGGTGACCGCGGGGGTTCGAACTCGGTACCTTACGATCACGAGTCGACCTTCTAAGCCACTAGGCCACCGACGCTCTAAGCTCCGATATTAGATGCTCTATCTAGGGTACCCAAGGAAATTTCCCTCCAAATTTCAAGTCCAGCGATTTCCGCTGTGCGTTGATCGATCAGCCAGTCTGTTTCTCCTATTATACATACTCATTATATGTAGTGTGGATAGATAACATAAAAAGTTTGTCAAAAACATCAGTTTTTTCAACAGCCTTCTGTTGATAGCAATATTTTTTTGTACAATCATTATCTGTTTATTGACCAGTGAAAAACAATCGTTTCCCAAAATTCACCAAAAAGGCATACCTAAAATACTAACAGCAATCTCTTTGACGTGAACCATACACGAAGCTTGGAAACATCTGCCTTTAGGTATAGACTAGGCATAACAAGTGTTTAAACCCAAAATCCCATATTATACCTCCCATATAACCTTAAAAAGCGATAAAAAATCTCATATCGCCATCCTAAAAATACGAACAACGGAACCCCGCGACTTATTTCTTAAGTCTGTCAACAGACCGTAAGTCGAGTTTTATTAAACCGCTATCGCTGTTGGAAACGCTTGGCAGACGAACGCTGGCTTAATGGCCCCACACGAGGAAGTACATCCGCCACGAGCTGGCGATAATAATGGTATATTGTGTGGTCTAAAAAGAAAGCAGTAGCGGTAGCGGGAGCGATAAAAAATATTCAAACTAAAAATTTACTTTAGAAAGTATTGTCTGAAGCAAAATCTTAATAATGAAACAAACCCGAAATCTAAACAAAAACATAATAAGCAAATTCTAAATTCTAAATCGAAATCTAAAATCTAAATCTAAAAATCTAACATAAGCAAAATCTAAGCAAAATCTAAATCTAAATAATGAAATAAACCCGAAAATCTAAATAAAAAAAGTAAAAAATAGTCAGGCGGTGTAGTCAAGATTTTCGAAAAGCTAATAATGTTATACGATTGACGTAAGCTAAAGACAGATCGCGAAGACTGCTATATCTATCTGCATCTATGTTAACTCCTTACAATTTCAAGTCGATAGAAAACATTAGAAGTAGGTATTTGCATTTTGCTTGGCTTGGCCTACTGGGTACCGAAGTCGTACCGGGCGCCTATCCAATTAGGTCACTATTATTAACAAGAGTCATAAAATTAGTAACTGCTTCCTCAATCTATATATATTTACCTATAAAAATATTACTATAAGTAGTAAGTTATCAGCACTGATTGACATACCGTTCTGGGAAAGGTTACCCTAGGTAAACTTTACTCTTATTTTTTTTTCCAACTTATTTTTTCTTTTTTAAACGTAATTGTCAATATTATAATTTAAATATCATATTTTTATTTATGTTATTCACTCCAATCCAACCGTAAAACCTGGTAAATCCATTTTTCCTTTGACGTGTTGTATTGACAACGTTTTGATAGCTCTTATTTACTTGACATTAATGGCGGCCGAGTTAAAAACAATACCTACGGTAACAATGTCAAAAGCAAAATGTTTTTACCAAGTAGAATAGAGCCACATGATACCATAGTTTCCCACAAACAGTATTTATAAAGTTCAAAGTTAAAGTATTTCTAATTAAACTCCAGGGGCCTGTTGTATAAAGCTACAAATTACAATTTACAGCGGCTCTATTAAAGACGGTAAAAACAATATCATATTTGATCTGTTATCGAATTGTCAACGTTTTGATAGCCCTTATTTTTTTGACAGTAATGGCGGCTGACGTCATAACAATACCATAACAGGAAAACTACGATATCGTTTATACCGCCTAGAATAGAGGCGCTGGTTACAAGTTTCGATATGATACAATTTCGACCAATGACGACCAGCCATTTGAGCAGTATTGCCAGTTTAAACCTGTAAAATTGTAACTTGTAGCTTTGTAAAACATGCCCCTGGGGTTTTTATTGTACTTTGTTAAATAATATTGCTTTTGACGTGGCATCGTATTGTTTTCAACTAGGCCATTATTACTGTCGAGTAAATAAGACCTATCAAAACGTTGATAATACTATTACGAAAGCACGTCAAAAATAATATAGCTTTACCGTGTAAAATAAAGCCCCTGCCTTCCTTAGCAAGCTGGACGGTCATGTAATTATACTGCTAACTAACTTTAAGCTATAAATAACCGTAATAATAGCAAATTTATGAGCCTATAACTGGAATGCATTTCCGCTTTCCGCTCACGACTTGCGCCTTTAATAAGCTCCCGTAATGCGGTACGTGACGAATTCCCTTGCACTCTGTGCGACCCCAACTTTGTACTACAACTACATTTTAACTTTTATTGCGTTCAGTGTACAACACGCTTAGGTTGTCGCTGGTTGAGGATTTCTTTAACTTTACTGCAGTTGGGAATGTACTTTAAAGTACGGTCGAGTTCATTTTACATTAAAGTTTCGGGAATTCTTTTGGCAATTTAATTTCACCACATTTTCACTATTTTTAATCCGAGATACAGGCAGAATAAATTTGAGTTTACTGCGTTAGCCAAAAGCAAAGTAATGAGTTAAAAATAACTTCTAAAGTATTTGCCATTATTTTGTATTTTTCCCTGCGTGCTGATTTTTAACCTCGTAAGGCCCAAAGGCCTATATGTAGGACATAATTATGTCAAAATTACTTCAAACGTAACTTGACTGACACAAGATTCGTTTTTGAACTATCGACATTTGACGTGGGCCTTACGAGGAAGAGCGAACACTGACATTTGGTTGGGGTTGGTTGTGGGTAGGAAATTCAATTTAACCGGATATTAGACGTTTTTGTATGAAAATAACCGGTTAAAACCGGTTATTTGCATTCCCTAGTTGTGGAGCTCCATCGCTTGTGATTTTTTTATAAAATTTCAATTGCTTGATTTCTTAAAAATCTGACTACTGGACTAATTTTCTCTTTTCCAGTTATCGGGAATTCCCGCGATGCAGCAACGCTACACACTAGACCTTTAGAACAATAAGTTATTAAAACCGGCCTAAAGTTCAAATAAATACGTAATATCAGTTTAGTTAAGTTACTCTAAGTAACCATTTCAATCACCTAAAAAGACAGAAAACAGTAAAAGAAATCGCAAATTAATTTGATTTCCAAACAATAAACTTTAAATTAACTTTAATAGTCTATTGATTTATACCGTACAGCTTAAAAATACGAGTAAAAGTTCAACTACAAGCTATTCCAACTCTGGATTTATGTTCGATTAGCGTCCGGAGCGCCGTAAAACGTGGGAATAACGATGTTTGTTCCAACTTACTTACAGTTCGGAAATATATACGTTTTATATCAAAAAGGGCGTAGTTCACAATAGCTGAAACAGACTCAACCTTATTTGGTAATCGCGTGTGTAATAAGGACGTAATTAAAGATGCGCCGTTTTTTAAGAATGGTACACTTCGTGATAAAAACGTAAAAGATTTGCGGTGTTAGCAATAACCTCAAATGTTTTTTGCAACTGATAACTCGTGAGTAGTTTTTCTGTGTAGTTATGAGGCCACGGCAATGATTCAGAACAAAATTGACGTATACGACAACATCACGGTGCTGTGTTAGATTAGGTTAGATTGAAGGTTTGTGTGATCGTCATTTATATATTTTACTCGAAAATCTAATTAAAGACCAAAATCTGACAGTTCCCATCTTGATTATTTCGTTATTTTAACATTATTTCATAAAAATATGAAATAGAAATCGTGTAACCAGTAATAATAGGGAATGTTTTATTGATAAAAATACCTACACTTAAACCAAAATGCAGTAATCACGGCGAATGTGCGCCCGTTGAGGTTAGGATTTTGGTCTTGAATTAGATTTTCGAGTATAGGTATTTTTTACAATATAAACAACTTCAGCGATTACATTTTGCGCCGTATCTACTATATGTATGATCAGTGCCTTCATTTCCATAGAACTAGGATAGACCAAGCAATTCAGAATTTGTATTAACATATTAGACCATTTAATGAAATCTCAACTTTAGCTAGTTCAGTGATCGTTAAACAATAGTGCATTCTACTTTATTGGCAACAAGTAAAGTAATATAATATGTATAAAAGTTAATCAGATAACCTACGTGATTTTTAATTCATCAACCAATGGAAGTTCCTAAAAGACTCGTAGTCTTACTTACTCATAATAAATTCAATGGAAATGGATATTATTTATTCCAATTGCAAAACATGAGAAGATACAGAAAACAAAAAGGACTCAAACCGCAATATTGCAATCTCGCAGGAATTGTTCCGATTTCGATCACGTTTCGTTTTCATTCCGAGATGCACCGTCCCTAGACAATTGCAGTATTGCAATGCTGGATGCAGGATGCACTGACTGATCTATCTTCGAGCTAGCCAATGTGCTTTATAAAGTGTATATTTTGCTTTTTACTTTTTCGACAAGGTGTATTCATTACCCGAACCCTCTACGATTGCTAAACCGTTTTTTAAGAGATGGCTTGCATGAAAAATAGATTGATATAAGTAAAAAAAAAACCAGCAAACTGTGAGTCGCACTCACAAACAAAGGGTTACGAACACATTCCTTGTCCCCGTAAAAACACCTCTAATTTTTAACTGTATTTTATTTCTATTATTTATTGTTATAGCGGCCATAGTATGGCCACTATGTGAAAAATTAAAGTGTGTCGCGATTACGGTCCAAAAGATACAGCCCTGTGACAGTCGGACGGACGCCGGAGCTAAAGACATAGGGTCCTATGTTGGCACCCTTCATGTATATAACCCTAAAAAGTTATTCTCTCAAATTAATGCTTGTATAAATACTTTGGCGTAGTGACAGGTGGAAATTTACTCTCAGTGGTGACTTCTAAGAGTAAAGTAAAAACTTGGATCATGTAGCCAATATCTCTTCAAACAGCACCGTTATTTTTCTAAATTTAAGCTTTACTTATTTGATTCCACAAGAAGTGTGGTAGGTACATTTTTGATTTAACTATATGCCAAACTTAAGTTTCTTGGCGTTTAAATAACGTCATTAAAATCATATTTTTGAAAAAGTTACATCGTTAGTAGACACTTTTAAGATGTGTTTAACCGACGCATCCCCAATCCGGTAAAACTTTACACAAATCCGGCACGTACCAAAACTTTAAAAATAAAATGGCCTGTTGTATCTCAATTTTTGCCACAATAGCCGGTCCGTGCTCCTTTCTCAACTAAATCCTGTGTATTCGCCAAACATTTCGCATTAGTTGAGCCACCGTTGGAGCAAAATGTGAAGGAAAGCGAGTTTCACAGCGTAGAGTAGGTAATGGGTTCAAGTCTGGTGAATTTGGTGGCTATTAAAACACCGACCGTGGTTGATGCTGTGATGCATGTTGTAAAATGTGAACGCAAGGCGTATTTTTTTGTTTCAATTCTATATGGTTCATTTTTTATGTTGACACTTGAGTTATAAATTTTGAAAAAAGTTTCGAAATAAACAAACACCGAAAAACAGAAACAGAAAAAATAACGAATTTCTTCCCTAAATAAATGTTGTTTTTCAATCACGCATAACGGATTTTAGCACGTCCATCTTCTGGATTAACACTTGAATACTATCAAAACGAGTTTATGTTTATTTCTATTTCTTATTAAATGTTTTCGAAATACTTAGTCATTGGCCAAAACATAAATTCGATGTCAATAAACTACTAACTCTCGTGTTCACTAATATTACTTGAAAAAATATTCTTGGAAATTAACATCATGAGAATTTATTGCCATTTTCAGAGGAATCTGCTCCCATTTCCGCTTTCACTTGAACAAGGAGCGGTTCGCTAAGTTTTCAATTTTTCAACCAGAATAGAACTAGAAACACTCACGTACCCCTTTGTGTCTAGTGCTGAAAATGGATTCCGATTTTCAACGTATTCTAGAACACCGGATACGTGTTTTACTTTAAGAACGTGACTAACTGAAAAACAGTGTGAGTTTAACTTTAGATGTTAAAGAATGTTCACATTGTTCACAACTGTTTAGGTTTGACTTGTGTTTTTGGTTTTAAGTTAAACTCACATATTGCGCTAAATAAAAAGAATGTTGTATGACTACTCGGAGAAGGGATTTAGATATAGAGCTAAAAGCATCGTTCATTCTAATGTTTTCTAAGATAAGTATGAGACAGCCATCAGTAAGTGGAGGACGTTTTTATTTCAAGGAATAGAGGGCACAACAGTAGTTAGTATACGGATTTATTACGTATTTTACATGTAATGGAACCACAAATGTACAACAATAAAAACCGGACTCTCATTGTTTGTTATTCATTAAAACCATTAAATCGTATCTATAGTACCGAAACGAAACGATTGATTTGATCGCGCTTTTTTGAAGAAGAAGAAAATCATTTATTCGTGACAAAGATAATCAAGAACAGATAAAAACGTACAAGAAGAAAGTAGCCACGAAATGGTCCCAACTCCCAACTCAGCATAATGCTGGCATTAAAGTCGGTGATGGTCTTCCGTTGGAACCGTCAGGTGTAACCACGGAAGATTACAAACACAATTATTTGAATAACATAAAAAACATAAGTAACAAAATGAGATTTAAAAAAAAAACGTAAAATTCACAAATTCACAAATTTAAAGTAATAACCTAGTTCAATAGGGGTGCTTCTTAGCTCCGTTTGATGAGAATTGGTTGGGCTGCTTAAGAATTATCAGCTCTGAAGGTATCCATTATATCGGAGGTAACAATCAGTTCAATAGGAAGTGTTATTTTTATTGAGACTTCCAAAATAAGTTCTGCGTATCATTAATTAATTAGTTACAGAACAGACAATACCCTGATTCCACCCGGAATACAATCTCGCCCTTCCCTCATGGTCAGCAAACAACAGGAACCACCAATACCACCCAACATGGATAAACAAACCCACTGTGTTTACCTGGAAAACCATTGGACGAGTTTTCTCCAGAGGCGAGTTTACCGGAACGTAGATCGTAAAACGCAATGCATTCTGCAAAGTGAATTCTGGGGCGTATTTAAATTTGTATGAGTTGTTTACGCCTTTACGATTCGTTCTATGGTTTCGAGCCACTTTCTTTAGGAGTAATATGTAGGCTATTTTTTACGATTCTAAAACATGATAATCTATATCTATACTCTACACCATCTGACTTGTCTTATTTAGTAAACATTTTTATAACCTCAAAATGCTCCCTTTTCTCCTAAAATTACAATTTTGTCATAAAATCAAGAAAGTCTCTAGTTGCTTTATTCACCAGAAAACGGCCGTTTTAGCCGAAAACTAGAATAAAATAGATATAAAAGTGCTAAATAAGGCAAGTCAGTTGGAACGGACTAAGTATATCTTCGTCTTTGAAACAGTCAGATAAAGTTTAAAACTTGGGACCCACGCGAAAATAATGTATACCACGAAAAAGGACGGAACTTTACTCCAGTCGGTGCTAAATTTTTACAACAAACTAGCGTTTTCCAGTGACTTCGTTAACGCGTGCTTGTTGTTTCTATGCAACTATACATTTTACAACTATAAAAGGTATCCATGTTTCATGCAAAGTAAAGGTTTACATGATCTCGTTTTTGAGTTGAAAACTCTTGAAAAATTCTGATGAATCTTATCAAATAAACAAAATTCATAGACAAATGGTCCTTAAAGCCATTTAATATTGAATGTGAAGTCCCCAATCTACACTAGATCTACGCAGGAACAATTATCCAGACCCTCTTCTCGTGAGAGAAGGCTTAGCCCAGCATCAGCTTATATAGGTCCTACTTATATACGCTGATTATTTATGTAGTTCGTTGAATACACACGAATCGACCAATGTTAACGATAGGTGACGATAGATCAATTCTGAAACATCTGTTCAAATTAATTCACCAACCCTCAGTAAACTTTTAAATTAACGAAACATTAAGTCTTCTATTTACTCTGCATAAGAACACTGACCTCGAAAATTCAACTCAACAGAATAAAGTATATTTCTCGGCTTAGACTGAAGTTGGCGCAATTAGCATTCTTATAGCCATTGAAGAATCGTAATTTAAAGGGAACGCGGCAAGTTTGGCCGCGGATGGAGTGCTAACTGCCAAGTGGCCAAGTTTTGGCCAAGGGAAATGATCCGTCGATAAAAGGCCCGAGTTGGAGACAAAAGTATTTTAACTGTGGAAGTTGGGGAAATATCGACACCTGGAGAGCTTACTGAAATTCTAGAACAACTTAAAGGTGTTTATGCTTTGCGGTTTTTTATTATTGGTTTTTTTTTGAGGTCAGTTAAAGTTACTTACGGATTATGTTTTTTTAAACAATTTTTCTACCTCATTGACAAGTCAGTATTTTAACGAGTTTGAAGCTAAAATAACTTCATCATGAATGGTAACAATGTGGATACACACTGTTGTACTTTCATAATATTGATGTGTTGTTGAGGATTAGTTATCAATTTGGAAAACAACAATTATAGCTATTTCTACCCAAGGGAACCAAAGATATACCGTAAGGTAGAGTTCTAAACTAGTATAATTCAAACCTAATAACAGTAACAGCTAAATTAATAAACACATTGCAAAGTAAGATAAATTCTGGACCAGTATAAACGGGGTTTTTTATGCCGTAGTACAGTCAAGGACTTTAATTGTTATGCCACTATAGAACCCTGTCATAATGACAGCGTCAAACCACATGACAGAAATTACGTTTAAATGAATGATTAACGTTATGCGACAGGGTTCCATCGTGGCATAACAATTTAAGTCTTTGACTGTACTTACGTCAAAATTTTTGGACACCCTTATTGCTGAACGATTTCTTATGAGACCATCCCACGGAGTGAGATACGTTGGAGGGGCACACTGTCAGTATGGTGGCGTCCCTTTCCCTCCCCTTCTAGAAGCCTCTGCCACCCCGTGGGGGTGTCGTGCACAAACTTGTCGGTCTATTTAAAAAAGTTTGAGGTATTTTACGAACCATTAACCTTTCGAGTGGCAAGCAGCCGTATAACGGCTGCTGTCAAAAAACAATTTAAACTAACTATAGTTTTCTTGCCGCTTGAAGGGTTATATTGGCCAGGCCAGAAGTGTTTCTTGACATCAAACATAAACTTACGCATATCACGGTTTCTTCATAAATATGCATGAGGATTAAAAAAAAGTTCATAAATGCTCCGGTTTTTACTTTCGCGTCCATAAATCTTTGAAGTAGGTTAAAAACTCGTTTTTATTAAGTTAATCTCGTTTTTATCTATTAACAAGTTATTTTCTTTTTTCAGAGTTGAAGACGATGCTACGTCACCTGTAACGAAAACAAAGTAAGTATTTTTATTATGTATTTTAATTTACCCGATCCTGTTAAGAGACGAGAGAAGGTTAGGTTTAGTAATTGAAAACACAAAAAACATTGTTATGATGAAATCGGTTAAGTTAGGTTGTTAGAAAGTTACCCCGCAAGAAAAAAAAAATGAAAATTGCTATATTATTATTTCTTTACACTTAAGTTGAGTTTTTGCGTAACTCTAGCGAAATAACACTTTTTGAGTTCAATATTCCCTAAACGGATCCCAAAACCGAAAAAAAAAATTACAACATTTGCGGCGTAATTAAAATGTATAACCATGGAAAATTACAATTTTTAGTAGGTACTGGGTCATTATTTGGGCGTTTGTTCCGAATCACTTTCCTGGTCACATTTTTATAGAAGTGGCTGCAGATTTCGATTTCGTTTCTGGTTAGGTATCTAAGTTTACCGGACATCTAACAAATATACAAAAACGGCATCAAAATATTCGCCCAATTCTTCATAAATATGTCCACAAAAGTGAGGCGGTTGAAACGCTCGAATAATGACCCTACTAAGAGTCTCTGAGTAACCTGGATTTTAACCGCGGACAGACAGACATGGCGAAACTATAAGGGTTCCTTGTTGACTACGGAACCCTAAAAAGTTAAATCGGACCCGCGATACGAAAAAATTTAGAACGATTAATAATGGACTCCCAAAATTTACATCATATCGAGTCCAGGGCACCGAACGCCATGACATTCATTTCTCTACATCCGTGAGGTGATATTTACCATCTTATAAAAAAAAGTTCCGTAAATGTCATGCACAGCACTTATTACCCATTCGTAGTAAGTTAATCTGTCGGTCTGTTACCGCCTCGGGAAATTCCAAGTTGAACAAAAGGTCTTAACTTAAATAACTCGCCGCCTAGTTCGTCGTTCGTGCGTTTAAAGTGCATTTATGCGTGTCTTGGCCTTTGTGTTACTTCAACGGAGTTCAAGCAATATCATACAGGGTGGTACTCGATAACCTGTACATATTGAAAGGGATGAAATTTTAGGTTAATTTATAGGTAAAACATTTTTATTAAAAAATTTTAGCCACTGGTTTTTTTTTACAGATTGTCAAACTTTTTAATAAAGTTTGGGTAGTACACTTACTTGTGACGGTGTAACTTTTGATCTAATAGCCCAAAAAAGATAAAACAAAATGCATAGTATTGACATTAGTTAGGTTTATAATAATTGATAACAATATTAAAAAAAATAACTGAGTAACTCCTTTTTTTGTGGAAAATTACTGCAAAAATATCATTTCGTTTTCATAAAAACACGATTTTCTCAAAATTTTGCGGATATTTAACAATTTTTTTTGACGTTTTTAGATCTAAAATTAAACGAGGAATAAATAATACGCAAAAAAACAGTGAAATATCTAGAAAATTTTGAGAAAATCGTGTTTTTATGAAAACGAAATAACATTTTTGCTGTAATTTATTAAAAAAATTAAGAAAAAAAAGTGGCTAATTTTTTTTTTTTATTGTATTACCGATAAATTAACCTAAAATTTCATCCCTTTCAATTTGTACAGTTTATCGAGTACCACCCTGTATATCAAACCACGAGTAGAACAGGATTGCGTATAAGTCGAGTTTTCATTTAAACATGAAATGACAGTGTCAACGAACGGTAGCGTGTGCAGAATCAGATAAATGAAATACTTATTTCAGTACGAGGAAGTTCTAAAGCTTAGCTTAGTTTTAACTTTTAATCTATCTTGCTATCGCACTTTTGATGCTGTAGTAATCTAGTAGCGCTTACTGTCAAGCGAATAAGAACTCAACAATATGAATAAGATAGAGAAGCAAGGCAGGCCGAACCAAAGTAGAATATAGGTGCAGGACACTTCAAAAGATATCCAAAAACACAGAAGAAAGACTAAAGGCATAGAAACCGTACTAAATAAGCAGAAAATACATTATGGTTCACTTCTTTTTACTTATGGTTTTCATAGTGAGTTGGAAAGTGATGAATCTATAGCTGTTCTTTCGTTATTTGGTACATCGTCACAAGTAAGGCGTGATTTGGACCTACAAGCACCTATAGTATTTGGACCTATAGACAAGGAAAGACAAATCCTTCCTATAGGAAGGACAAAGAAGTTCCTGTGTAAAACCTTGTGACAATGACAGTTAAAGAAGAAAAAACAGCATACTTTTTGTTTCATTTTTTCTCATGTAATACGTAATTTAAAAAGTAGAGAAAGATAGCTGACGCAACACGTCTTATAGTCCAATTTCTATGCTATATGTTCTTATTCTGTGTCCAAAAAGCATTTTCAAGTCACCGAACCTAAACTCTTAAGTTACATGAACAACCGATCGGTATAAACCGTACTTTTTGCTCATTCGTTAATCGTTATAACACTGCCTATTACACGCGGATCCGGTTATCTTCATACAATTACGTTTGCGAAATTAAACCTGTAATTGATTTACTCATTTGCTTTATTGGCTTTTTGTTCATTCTGTGTTCCTCCTTGTTACCGTGCGATTGTGTGTAATGAATTTTTAAATGCAGGGGAAGAGGAGATATCGGTTTCGGTTAGTAGTTTTTAGGCGCTTTTTTATAGTTATAAGTGGTTAGGGGTAATTCTAAAAAAAGTGGCACCGTAACCTGTCAATGAGTTTTTGAATACAAAGTATGTTAAATGTTTGTTTTACAGAAAAAGTAAAAACATTCATAGATAAGCACAGACCTTTTACATCGAGGCCAAGCCATTTTATTTATTTATTCTCCTTAATTTTGTTAAAAAAAAATGGTAGGTACTATTTTTTACTATAACCTGTCTTGTCCAAATGAGACATGTTTCCGTTTTTTAGGTCTTTGAACTATTTGTGTATATTTTATTATATATATTTTACAATATATTGCAAGAAGAATATTATGACATTCAATTAGTTATGATATGGTTTCAAAAATATATGCTTATATATCAATATTAACACACGACAGTTTGTCCGGTGATGTTTTTACTTTAACCTGTGTGTCCGTGATAGTGTATCTCACTCACATACGGAAAATAATAGGCACACCATAATCCTCGATAAACATTCGGCCAGTATGTGGCTCACCACTATACGAAACGGTTGGATACGATCTGTCATACTTTTGTGGAGATTAGTGATCAAATGCAGTAATCTGGAGTTTGTAACGGGTATGTTAACTTTATCTTGTCTCAATTATTTAATGTTAACGGTATGGGACGTAATTAACTAATCATTTGAACGTGGTATTCTGATGTATATACTTATATTACTAAGAGTGGAACGTTCAAATTATCACCGGTTTAAGAGTAAATGTCTTGTAAATCTACTTTTAACTTTAACCTGTGCAACTTTAACCTGTAACTAGCATAGATTAGGTTAGGCACAGGTTAATGTAACTCTTGGCGGGTTAAAGAGACATATGTGCACTAATGTGCAGGTTAGTGTGACTATTGGCAAGCTAAAGTGAATAACTATTTTAAATAATTTTATTTTAATAACTTGCATATAATTTCCCAGAAAAACTTTACAGATGCTTTATCAAGCAGTACCCATTAACAGTGATCTACCAAAGTAAATGTAGGGAATTGCTTTTTTAAAGTAATTTGTATTTTAATATAACTCTCTTTAACCTGAAAACTTCTCTCTTCTAACCTGTCTAATGAAACTTTCACCTGCATCTCAATATTTCAACAAGCCATAATTCTTATATTTTCATGTATATTCCGTTCCCTTTTATAATTATGTAACAATTGGAACACCAGGAAGCTTATTTTAAGCAAAGAAGGTAAAAAAACACAACTTTTTTTTTGGAGAAACTTTAACCTGTCCGTGCCACTTTTATTAGAATGACCCTTAGATTATTGTTTTGTGGTTACGTCTTAATGTTATAAATGTGAAAGTGTGTGTTTGTTTGTGTGGCTCGTCAAAACGGAACAGATCGATGGGTGTTTTTAATTAACGAAGTCCTACCCCACTACCTATTTAATCTTATGGACGCTGACGCATCCGTGTAGCTACTGTAAAGAGTTACGGGCCTAGGTAAGGTGATAAACGATTTCTATGCAAGCGTACTAGGTTTTGGGTGAAAACAATTAAAAAAACTTTAGTGACATTTCATATTTTGTTAATACGACAAAAAAACCATACAAATCATTTAGGTGCATAGTATAAAATTAAAGAATGAGCGCTGTCTCGCCAACAAACTGCGAAAGCCTTTGTAAAAATAAATTAAATTAAAAAATCCCCTTTTTTTTACATGAACAAAAATACGTACAATTTAAAAATATTGCTCATCAGACAATAGTTTGTCTTATCCATTCCAGGTAATCTTAAAGATGAACCGAGTTTTTCCAAATTTACCCACTAGTTTTTTCTTTCGGAAAAGTTCAAATAATCTAGGATGAAAAGTATTCTGTCGTTCCCCAATATTCAAGTTATATCCATACTAAATTTCGTCAAAATCGGTTCAGTGCTATATAGTCAAGAAAGCTTATCAGACAGACGCTCTTTCGCATTTATAATATTAGTGTGGATCGTAATACAAGATATAACTTTTACTATTTCCATAACCATTTCTTGTTCCATGATGTACCTATCCTCGTAAGGCCCAGTGGGCAATAGGATGTACATAATCAAGGCAATTCAATTTGCACTGTATCGCAAAGGGAATAAAGTTCATTTTCCTATCTTCATGAACTGAAACTAGCATTATCGAACAAACGTAATTGAACTTTATTGCCTTGATGGTAGATTCAAAGTCCCACTTACAAATAATTCCTTGTTTGAAGTATGGTGGGCCTTACGAGGCTATATAAGGAATTATAAACAACGGATAGTTCATTATAGTTCCCCATACTAATTGCATTTCAAATATAACAATCAACTAGTCTTTTCTTGCGATTCGTTTTTCATTTCGTCTCGGGACTACCACTATTTCCTGATCAGTAAGAAGTTACAAGCCCCTTTTTGTATTAAGCGCAACAGCTGAAGCATCTAATGCTCTATCGTTATCTGTTATTATTTTAATTGGACGCAAAGGGACAACGCATACTTTAACTAAAAAAGGTTTATAGCGCGTTTATGAATAAATGGGTTTGACGGTTAAACTCATAACCCCTATTTTGGTTTAGTATAGTCGGGTAATAAGTTTGATTGGTAAATGTTTTACCGATCACAAGCTACCAACCAAAAACAGTTTTGCGGTGAAAGCGTAACAGGCACAGTTTTGCATTTAATTATCTAGTATGGAATATTAGAATTAGTAGGATTTATCTTTGTAATTTATGATAAATTCGGCAGCGTTTCGCGATGTAGATGTCATTAACCATAATTCCTATGTGTCTGTTTTTGGATATGTTGAACTTGATCATATTTCCTTGAGACTGCTAAACGTGAAAACACGATTAGAATCAACATCCTCGATAGTTTCATAGTTCAAACATGACACCTATTTCGCATGTTTTTGGTTGAATCTTCGAAATCCTACGATCATTAACGATGACTTTTGATTCAATAGTGGAGTATTTATAACTTCTTAATTCTGGTAAACCATTTTTTCAATCAATGTAGTGGTTTTAAAGTATACAGTAATAAGGCGCATGGTAGAAAGTCCGCAATACTTTTCGTGATACATTGCTTCGCTGCAATAGCTCCCGGCTCGATAACGTCATAACAACTCATCAATGGATTACTACAAGCATGCATATCGAACAATGAAACTGAGTTCTTAATTAAGGTGATTTCCTTTTCGAGAAACTGAATTTAGTCAACCTTGTACGGTTCTGCCTGGTTCGAGCGACGTAGCCATCATACCAAAGAAGGTTAAGTACAGTGTGTAGTCGACCCATTCTATACTCTATTGGTAGCCGCATTGAATTTAAAATGCTTATGCTATTACTATGACGATAGCCGCTTTCTTGGGTAGGTACAATGTGTAGCGACTGATGTCATTCTCGGGTGACTCAAGATGGAATTATGCTCCATTTGAACTCTGCACGCGAATATTTTGTGGATTACGAACATTTGCTGTCTTTTTACTTATCAAGATCGACCCCTAGCTGCCTTATTAGTCTCAGTAGGTCAAGAAAGTAATCTCAGATTTCAAAATGTGCATGTTAAGGGTCGTAGTGTTTAGAAAGTTAGTACCTAAATCAGATTCGTGTGAGGAAAAAACTGTTTAATCCGAGAGTAGAGTGAGGGTTGTGGGCCCATATTTGACAATGTCTTAACAATTTTGTGTAGAATCAGTCTGTATTTTTAATGCCTTTCATCCAACTGGTTAATTTTATACTTTTATTTTAAAATCCTTTAATAGTCAATTAGTAAAGTACCTATTTATTTGTAGGAAAACCAACAGCTGATAAAACAGATTTAAACATAAACATAAGATACATAAAGGCTAGGTTTAGGTTAATAGGTTTTTACTTTTATTACTTACAGACAGAAATATAATTTATGTAAGGAACAAAATTACACAATAAAAACCTAAGTTAAATTAACAAAATTAAAATAGCATGAAAAAGAGTGACAATATGAATCTAAACTGTAGATTTATGGCTTGTTACCTTTAAAATTACCATAATTTAAAGTTACAAGTAGGGAACGCAAATTAACCGGTTAAAACCGGTTATAACCGGTTATTTGCATTCCCTAGTTACAAGTCAAATTGCGTATTGCATGTTTTAATCCCTAAGACATAGGAAACGAACGATACCTACGAGTGGAACCGGAAAATATAAATCGTTCAAACAATTAAGTTCGCAAAACAAATTAATTTAACAATTAAAATTCAATTAAAAAGCCTTCAGTAGTAACAACGTTAAAAAGCTGGTATACGACTACAGTACAGTCAAGAGTAAAAATATGTGAGAACGCAACCTCTCAAAAATATGTCCCAATGCACCTCATTCCAGTGTAGGTAATCAGAACTTCTGGACATATTTATAAGAGGATTCTTTCGATACATATTTTTGCACTTAACTGTACCAACTGAATGAAAAGTCTATTTACAATTCCCCTTATTACCATCTCCTTCTTTCAGTGACAAAAACGGGCTCCTCACGCCCTCCCAAAATGGCGGCGAAGAGTCCCCCCCTCCGGAGAAGGAGCGAGCGGACCAGGAGGACAGCGAGAAGAGGCACGCGCCCCCTGTCCCTCACTCCGCGGAGGGGCCCAACGACGACCTCTACGCCATCCCGGTCAAGCTGCGAGCTAAGAAGGAGCCGCCTCTTCCACCAGGGTGGGAGAAACATGAAGGTCAGTTAACATTGCTATCTTAGTATCTAGAAATCGATGATGGTGATGATAATGAAAATTGCAAAGACATGCCTTACCTAGTGGCCTTAAATATAAACCATCGGCATTTCAATATAAGAGTCATTATCATAATCATCTATACCGAAATAGTTCCATTTCTGGACAAGCCATGATTGGAAGGTTCCGGAGTGGCGACCTCACACTGAAAGGAATAATGGTGGTAGGACTGTCGTGGGTGCAGGAAGCATGTCGAGATTGAATTAATTCAGTTCAATCAAATGCTTTGAGATTTCTTGAAATATTATATAACCACCGAATCTTCTGCTGCCATGCCATGAATCTGTCGGTTTTTGTTACTATTGTCAATGTATAACGATAGCTAAAATCTAAGATTCAAGGGCAAGGAACCAAAGCATCACAAAATATTATTCGGTTCCTCTTTCGTTCAAACTATCTTAAAACTCTCTACACCTTGAACTTAGAAATCGCACTTTTCCCTGCGCCATACAAAAGGCAACAAAACCCTAATACATACTACCCTAAGACTTTGATTCCACAGTAAAAAGTCATCATATTTTGAATAGTTTACTTTAGTGGGCTATGCAGACTAAATGATGATCAAAACACCTCAGCAGCTTGTTTCAACTAATGTTCTCTAAATACAGTTATTGTCATCGAGTCCAATGTAGCTATCGGGCAATAGCACCACTAACTAACCACGAATGTTGTAGCGACTGGATCCTTTATGATTTAAATTAACATCTGCTGTCATCGAGACGAGCCGGCCGTAAAACTATAGCGAGAATGATCCTGTCCGTGATGACGGATCGATGCCAGTCCCACGTCCATTTTCGAGAACATTTTCCTATTATTGTTATTATATCATTCCAGATATGGACGGACCTTACTTCTGGCACATAAAGAGTGGCACGATACAGCGAGAGATCCCCAAGATGCTCCCAGTGGAAGCTAAGGAGTCTCGCATCTCCATGGTGCGGGACTGCTCCAACCTGTCCGAGGTGAACAAGTATGACGGCGTGATGACGTCCTCGGTGACCAGGAGTACCACCAGTGGAGCCCTGGATCATGTAGACCAGGATGCTGAGAAGAAACGGAAGGAGGAGATGTCTTACAAGTGAGTAGGATTGTTGGTGTTATAGATGATTAATGGTCTGTAACTTGCAAGTATTAAAGACAAAAAACGGAAGTTTAAGGGCTGAATTCACTAACTGTAATCTTTGACAATAATGTATTTTGCGAGAGTTTACGACTGTCGAAATCAAAGAAAATTTATTACCGGTTTTCGAAAGCTATTCAAAAACTGGATAATTTCTTAGACTGCAACTCATTTACCCGTCTCACGACAATTCAAACTTTACGTCAAGATATAAAAAACGCGTTTAGCCTAGTTGGTGTGATGACTGATGAGCGCTTTGTTGAATATATGTTCCAGAGTATTGGATGTTTTCCATGTATTTAAGTATGGGTTCCTCAATAGTCTGTGCCAATTGAAATTGGCAAAGATGTAAACACAACCAAACGAACCAATTTACCATTATTACTGGATAATCACGTGTTTCCAAAGATCATGTGAGGTCTTAGCAAAAATTTATACACTTGAATTATACGAAATTTTAAATTAAAACATGCTTGATCAATGTTTGAGGTTATGTGTCAAACAGTACTAATTTGTTTACATCTTTGGCAATTTCAATTGGCACAGACTATACATGTATAAGTATTTTTATCGCTGTCTGGTTCCCATAAAACAGTCGGCTTAAACCTTACCTTACCTTGTTTTTTTGTACCTTGTCGCTTTAACGCCTCTGTCAGATTAGTTCAACACCCAGATATTTATATGCCTCCCTTCCAGACGCCGCAGCTTCCCCGCGCGCCCTGAGCCGGACAGCGCACGCGCCGTGCGCTTCTTCGTGCGCTCGCTCGGCTGGGTGGAGATCTCGGAGTCGGACCTCACACCGGAGCGGTCCAGCCGCGCCGTCAACAAGTGCATCGTGGACCTCAGCCTGGGACGGAACGATCTACTAGACCAAGTCGGCCGCTGGGGTGACGTGAGTGATCATTGCTATTTTACATACATACAATCACGCCTATTTCCCGTAGGGGTAGGCAGAGACCACCTTCTTTCACTTGCTACGATCCAAACAAACTTCACTCGCTTCCTCCACACTCATGCCTCTTCATACACGTGCGTCGGTTTAGGGTATTCCTGACCTGGCCCTTTTTTAATACGTCCCCGATCTGATCGTGGATCTGATTGCTATTTTAATCCAACATGGCAATCAGATCCATCATCCGACCATCGACTATCGACCATCTGACCATTATATCTGTGTTAATCAGTTTTCACGCCAGGAAAACCACTATTTCACATTCGGACGGATTCTTAGGTTGTAACTAAAATGGGGTAAACCCTAAACGATTTCTGACTATCAATTTCCTGTTCTAGGGCAAAGACCTATTCATGGACCTGGACGACGGAGCCCTGAAGCTGATCGACCCGGAGAGCCTGAATACGCTGCATACGCAGCCCATCCACACCATCCGCGTGTGGGGAGTGGGCAGGGACAACGGACGGTAAGAGAAGGAGAAGATATTGTTAACCAATCCATCATGACATGAGGCTTCGCAAGTTACGAGTGGACAAAACTGGACGGATTTCCAAAGAAAAAGAGGGAAAAAAGATAGCAAGACATTTATTAACTAAACAGAAATCACATTGATAAAACAAAAACATCACCAAAATTTCCGAATTTTATCGATTTCTGGAAGATGTTTTTTTTCTCACTGGTGTCCGAAGTGTTCTCACTCCTGTGATATAAAATACGAGTGAAAAAAACAGTTTACTCAATGATCATCAAAGACATTCAAAAATCGATTCCCAGATCTCTTTCCCAGTTTTTTTTAGGTTTTATCCCCATAGTAGCTCATTCGCCTAGCTCTTTTCAACGATATGATGGGGTACAATATCAAAGCAAGATGGACTCAAACAAAGTAGCTACAGGTACGGAATACGTCAACTTCGGTAGGACAAGGGCACAATTGCCCCTATATCATATTGTACATTGTGCCCTTGTTCTACCGAAGGTGCGGTTTGTTCTCGCGGCAGTGTCCGGACACTGGCTCAGCATTATGCTGAGGTGTCTGACACCATAGCACCGATTTTGATTGAGTTGAATCCTTTGTTGACTTGTACGTGTTTTGTGGAATGCTCACTAAGTTTGTTACATTTTTTGATTTTTTGTAATTATGTAAATGTAATTGTCAACATGTGTGAGATTGGCCCACCCCTATGGTATTCTACGTTTGTTGTGCAGAATAAAACCCGTGATGTGAAATTAATCTTTTCTTCTGTTACTTTGCTATCGTGGAACACAGTGAAAGGTAAATAGACACAATTGAGTTTTTTTGTGATCGTGATCATGCGCTCTTATTTTTCATGCTTTTTTCATCTAGGTACCTAGTCATGTTCTTAAACTATTAATGTTTCATACAAATGATACAAAATCATTGCTCTTAGTTACAGTAAAAGAATAATAATCGAATTATGAATTATGAAATAATAAGAAGTCAATCCTAAAACACTTGTCTATTCGGTAAAATGTATAACTTATTCTTGGAGTCTTCCGGTAACCTTCAGGGAGAAAAGATGGCCGATTGAAAGATGTCCGGTGTCCGGGTGTCCTTTGATGTATTCTATTTACGCTACTCACTTGCCATTGGCGAAATCACCGCGGAATACCGCAGAGGGCCGCCATTAATAAAAAAAAAGAAGAACCTAATCTTGCATTTGAGGTTATAATTTGTACTGGAATGAAACACTTCAGAGTTGATTTATTATATTCCTTTTACTCTTATGCTAATTGAGAATATTCAGTAAATTGACGACATCTTAAATATTTTGTGCTAAAAAGTCTATCACCCTCATTATTGACATTGACGTTTTTAGTGGATTTAGTACCTATCTTTGGTTTTCAGATGTTGGCACTATGTGTACCTAGTACAGTACCACCACACTACCAGTTCCCTTATAGTGATAGGCAATTTTAGATTTTCTAGGAAACACTGTCACTGTCAGTTGCGTGTGCAAGTGTGATAGCAATAGCCAGCCGAACGCTATTAAGAATCTAGAAGTACTGTAAAATCACCCAATAAAACTGTTGAGCATAATTAGAAGAACCGTGTCAATTTGATAATGAGTGGTAGTCAGATTTATCAAGGCAAGGCACTAAAGTGCTCAATAATTTGGGTCTTCGTTGGCTTACTGTACATTCTTCCAGGGACTTCGCCTACGTGGCCCGCGACCGCGCGACGCGCCGGCACATGTGCCACGTGTTCCGCTGCGAGGCGCCTGCACGCAGCATCGCCAACGCCCTGCGCGACATCTGCAAGCGCATCATGATCGAGCGGAGCCTGCAGCCGCCGCCGCGTCCGACTGACCTGCCGGCCGCTAGGCGTCCCAGACCGCTCTCTGGTAAGTTGCTGATTACTTCTGCTCACCTAGTACATGTATATAAGTACCTGTAAAACCTTGATTCCAGACTACTGGGCAGGGGCTGAGTTTTTGAAACTCACTACACTAATGAAATGATATTAGTAGTAAATAGTATTAGTAGAAAATTGTATCGAGTGAACTAATAAAGTATTAGTCTACTTAGTGAGTTTCGAGAAATGGGCACCAGATGTGGCAAGGCCGCATTAAGTTCCTAATTGTTTCTGTTAACCTAGTACACTGGGTGCCTATTTGCTGCCAGGCGCCTTAGATCTGTGTTAAACTTCTGCTAGCCTTGCCTGTGAGAGCTTTGACACGCGCGATTGTGAAATATAAAGTCTATATCTTCCGTCCAAACAAAACACATGACTTCTTCTTTAAATTAATGGCGGTCCACCAAGTGATTTCACCAGTATCAGTGAGAGAGTATAATCAGTAAATAGAACAGACTTATCCACTTGCATGGTTGAGTTTTGAAAGCGGGCGTTAAGTCTAATACACGTGCGATAATTGCTGCGGGAATGTATTGTTGTTGCACTCTATCATTGCAATTTGCTAGACTCCGTCCTCCACGCGGTATACGAGTGATCTGCCCGCATCCCCCTTTTGACCCTCTCGTGAGCTCGACCCCCATGCTAGATCGCTCAACCTTCAACCTATTTTAAATGATCGTGTGATTGCAGGCGCGTCGTTCCCGACGCCGATGGAGGAGCCGCGCAAGACGGTGCGCGCGCGCTACCTGGGCAGCGCGGAGGTGGCGCGCGCGACGGGCATGGACGTGCTCAACGACGCGCTGGAGCGGCTCGCGGCCGCGCGCGCGCCGCCCGCCTGGCGCGCCGTCGCCGTCGCCGTCGCGCCCTCCATGATCACCATCACCGAGGAGGGGGTGAGTTTCCATTTAAACCAACAATTATTCAAAAGTTTAGATTTCAGCTCCATTGAGTGCTTCTTCAGCAGGTAACGAGCAACGAAGTTTCAGAATGCAACTAGAAGTCTACGTAGCACCGTACCTCCGTATTATTTTTTTAAAACAGGATACAGTGCGCTTATTATTCACACTTTTTTTTTTAAAATGGTACTTAATTCTATCGTTTACGAAAACGGACGAAAAAAATTACGTTTTAGCTACAAAGCAAAGAAGTATAATTAAAATCCAATAACTACGTTTCCGTTAGCGGATA
Organism: Acleris literana; assembly: GCA_946894065.1. NCBI lineage: Eukaryota > Metazoa > Arthropoda > Insecta > Lepidoptera > Tortricidae > Acleris > Acleris literana. The sequence goes on from OX335686.1 coordinate 16,645,446, forward strand.
TATCCGCTCCATATTTGTTTCAGACTTGTCTTAAACCTAGATTTTAACTCTGAAGAGTTCAGACTTTAACCCCATAAAAACACTTGGCTTCTTGTAGTTGAATGCTATGAATCAAAAGCAAACGATGAACCACTTTTGCACGCAACTTTTAAATAGATTTAATGTGCCGACATCTTGTAAGGATGCCTCACGATCGTTGCCTGTGCGTTGCGTCGTCCCCTTTGTCACACATGCCACACGATCACGATCACGATGTGTTGAAACACTTGCGTCGCCCTATGTTGTAAAAACAGCGTTGCGACGATGCATCGCACCAGCATCCCTGTGACATCGCTCTAACATGTAGATAGAAGATAACCATTATTGACTGCGTCTCCAGCGTCAAACAGCGCAATGTAACCTGACAGTGCAGTGCAATCATCGTAGATTCCCCAGCCAGTTGCTGTAAAAACAATAGCAACTTCATCCCAATACTTCGGCTCACAGGCACAACCACCGCCCGAAGGAAGTTATCTATTGGTTAGTTACCTATTACTAATACCACAGCTAATACTAACTTTTAATTCCAGGAGTCCAGCCCCATAGTGGAGTGTCGCGTGCGTTACCTGTCTTTCCTGGGCATCGGCCGCGACGTGCGACGCTGCGCATTCATCGTGCACACTGCGCAGGACATGTACGTGGCGCATTGCTTCCACGCGGAGCCTTCGTCCGGCGCGCTCTGCAAGACTATCGAGGCCGCTTGCAAGGTGAGGAACTGTGGGAGCTCGATAGACTCAAACTTGGTTACAAAAATAGTCGAAGGAAGAACGCTTAGTTTATGCCCCTTAATGTCACCTTATTTAGAGCAATTATATAAAATATGTATGGTTTTACCGATTAGGTAGAATAAAGCATTTGGATTTTTGTATGTCTGGTCTACACTTCGCTTTATATAGCCCAAAATTAATTTTGAACCACTAACCGTCTTCGTAATACTCAGTCCATTTGGAATCCAAAAATAAACCTGAGACTTGTCGTATTCTCAAGTTATTATAGCTCCAAGGTTCGAAAGATAAGTTATTTTAAATTAAGGACGGATGAAAAGATCAACGGACAGACAGCTTGAGAATAAGTACATAGTGTTCCATTGGCATCCTTCGGCTGCGAACCTCTCATATAGGTATTTGCAAATGCTGACGCTGTAATTAAATATGGGGAGTAATTCCAGAACCTCTCTTTCCGTTCCTGAAGTGACCATAATCGAACCCAGTTCCTGATACCCTCATTGCAGCTCCGCTACCAGAAGTGTCTGGACGCGCACGGAGGCGCGCCGCCGCGCTCGCCGGGCGCGGGCTCGGCGACGGACGCGCGCGCGTCGCTCGGCCAGACGCTCAAGTCGCTCGTGGGCTCGCTCACCGGCCGCCGCGCCTCCTGAATACCGTGCGACCCCGTGCCTCACGTGAGAGAGGTACTAACACTTGTATTGCTACCAAAAAAGCCGTGTAACGCGTCTCATGTCTGAGAGATGCAGGCAACTTTTTAAAACAGGATGGGCATACATTGTATGGACCCCGCCTAGGAATAGTAGCAATAAACCTACTTAAATTATTGTGCAGAACTTTTCATTTCTCTAGTGGGTAAGGGAAAGGTCGGGCATAGTGAACACCTTTACCTTTGACTGGACATAACAGAAAAGTTTTACAATTAAGAAATGAAAAAACGATCTATAATCAGTCTTTAATCAATAATCTTTAAAAAAACAACAACATTAGCCCCTAATGTTTAATCATTTTTGTAATTTTGGACAAAAGACCAAAAAAGTTATTTTATTCGCTTTGCCGAGAGCGCCGGGCAAAGTGAAACTGTCCCCGGGCAAAGTGACACTGGCCGTCCATGTCTTTTAAATAAGCGAATATCTCGTTTTTCTGGTTTTCGTTGAATATTGGACGAAACCGACCAAGTTGTTTGGATACATTTCTGGTTTTACATGCCTATACAACGTGGCATATAGCACTCCATACTTTTGTGCCGTCCCTTTTATCGGTTCTGCGGCTTTGCACGCTCTGATAGCCATATCCATAACTTCTGTTGGCCAGGAGCCCTAATTAGTCTTTTTTTATATTTATATACCATCTGTAATAAAATATTGTGATTAGAAAATTTAACCTCATAAATAATGGTCAAAGTGTAGACGGTATCCGCTTTGCCCAATCAGTCAGTTTACGAAATTAATCACGTTCAAAAAATAACCGTTGCTTCGGTCTCAAAGAAATGCATTGTAAATGGAAGATATTTTGATAGGCAATAGAAGTATCGACAATTAAGACTCGAGAAAAATACTATGACAAGATAACAGACTATGTACTTACCTTTAAATATCGATCTTTTTTCACCAAAAACACGTTTCAATTCGTTACCGACGACGCGCGCAGCGAATGCTCCCTACTATGCCTGCCACTCATTGAGCGAAGGATCCCGAACGTCGTATAGGCGCGTGGTTCAACTTGAACGAGTAAGTCGGGAGGAGGAGGCCCAATTTGCTTTGCCTGGGGTGTTCGCTTTACCCGACCTTCCGAAATATTTCTCTACATTCACCATGAGACATTAATTCAGGAAAATAATAATATGTGTAAAAGAATATTAATTAACTACAGCAAAAAAAAATATAAATCTGCCCAAAGATAGTATGGAGAGGGGTTTGCGATTTCCTTTATCTAACGGAACCAGCTCAAAAAAGACACTAAATTACGAAAAAATCCATTTAAATAGTGACATAATTTCGTGCTTAAAAATAACTTTTGTATAAATTCCTCATGTGCATAGTGTCACTGTTGCATTTAACCTGCGCTTTCTGTAAAACAAGGTACTCACTAGTGAGCTGTAACTGTCAGGGCCTGTTTAACTACTGATCAAACAACAGGTCCCTATTGCACGTAACATCGTGATGTGCACGCAGCTCGCGAGCCTGTTCTCCACTAGAGACTCTTTCCTGTAACTGCTACAGTTACAGTTAGTTACAGCTCGCTAATGAGTACCCGGCCTAATGAAACCTCCTTGTTTCCAGACAATCCCCCACCGGCCAGTGCGCGCCGCGCGCGCCGCGCCGCGCTCGCTTGGGACTTCGCATTCGTTCTACTGTTAAACTCAGTTTTTTACTTTTCTATCAGCCGGTTTGGAAACGTCATATAACTCGAATTTTGATTGATTAAAGGATTCTCAAAATAAATAAGTAGAGATGACCCGTTATAGAGATTTACAAGAGTCTCTAGGTATCTACAATCAGCAGCAAGAGCTCAAAATTATCTGTAGACGATTCTATTGTCAAGGAAAAGAGAGCGTGCATAGATAGTTTTGAGCTCTTCCGTCCGTCCACCTTCTGTTGCTGGCTGACAAGTTGGGCTTAGCTACCTCGCTTTAGTAGCGAAGATAAAACAGTTATAAAAAACGGTGCCGAAAAAGCCGATTTTCTGGTCAATGAAGGTGTGGCCCATTCGATTTTTTGAGTCGGTTGGCTTAAGTTTCGAATGATAAATCACGGGACATCATCATACTAAAGTCCAGCTCAGAAATATGCAGCTGTAAATTTTATTACCTTGTCGCAGAAACATATAAAACTGAGTGGTTTGAATTTAATATAATTGAATAGCTGCGACAGGGTACCGAAATATACAGCTATTAAATAATTCAGAGTTCTACCGAACAAATGTAAGCTAATTTTTACTGACGATAAAACGTAAAGGCGTTTGTTAAAGTTCGATAAAGTGGAATTCCTGAAGATGTGTGAAAAATATTGTTCTCTAGCTGAATAATGTAACTTCTCCGTGGTTAACAATTTAATAAAACACTTCAACATAATGACACTGGAGATAACTAACTTAGCTCTATTAATCCTAGTAACGACGTTGCATACAAATTTCTTTGCAAATGGGTAGAAATTAAATGTTATTTCCGATAGAAAATGAACGGTTCACCAAGAAAAGATCGACATAATACCTACTGTTATTGGCAATATCACAAGAGCAGTAAGTCATTTCTTTGTTTTATGGCTGCTGATTAAATCGCCATTAAACAAATGTCCTAGCAGAGAAAGGGCTCAATTAAATCTGAACAGAACTGTATCGTTAAAGACTTCAGATATTTCTGAGCGTTTTTTCGGCTCCGGTAATTTCATGGCGACTGTTACAATGCACATTATACCATCACAGACTGCGTCAACATACATATCTATTAGTTTTTGTATTACGCTCATATGTATTAGAATCAAGTTGCAAACGTTTATGTGAATATTGGTGCACATCTGATATGGAGGTGATTAACCATTGTGTTGTCTTGCCGTTGCTTAGGTCCGTTACACAAGAATTTTCATAAATGGATACTTTCAGAAAAAAATACATCACAAACCGATTGAAATAGAAGAACGACGGTTAAAAAGTACCTATTAGGTACCTAGTTGATCACAGAATATCACTCATAAAATGCTAAATGTTAATTAGGTTTGGATCATTCCATTTATGCCAGTTCGCGATCCATGCTAGGTATTTCGTTTTTGGTTTTGCTACAACCACTTAGGAAAACGATAAATTGTGTTTAAACGAAGTCATTATAAGTATTATGGCACGCAACACAATATGAGCGTATGTAGGACTTCGTAAAAAAAGGCTGCACCTAAAAGAAAACAATGAATAATGAACTCCATCGCCTAAGCAAGTAGAACACAAACGCTTTAAAGAAAAACACTGAACATGATGTGAACGGAATTTTTCTTTGCAATATAAATCCATTTCAAGCTAGTCTACGTAGAACTCTGCTTCTGCTCTTAGAACGTGCAAACAAACCTTCGAGTTTATCAGATGTGCACTGACCGATCAGCTTTTTAGAAACCGCTCTATCATAGAAGTCATACTGCCTTTAAAAAAGGCAGCTAACTGCATAGTAATAGTGTAAGCATTTTAAATTTAATGAGGTTAGCTGTAGGGTTCAGAATGCTGAGTACTACACTGCAGTTAGACGCCTTCTTTGGTATTTACGGTAGCATAATGCAGTAACATAATAAGGATGTGTTCATGAACATACGCTATGCATAACTCATAAAATATATACATTTAATAAAATCGTTCAGTTTATGACTAGATGAGGTATAACTTTGTCGTTAGAATTCGATAGGCGTCTGTCTTCAGTTTTTCTCTTTCGTACCATAATTACCGCTGTTTTTTTTATTTGGAGTAAATGGTGTAGGCCGGGTTGCAACAACATTTAAGTTTTAAGGGAGTGGTTTATGTGTTACTTGATAAAAGAGAAGGGTACTAAAGAATTTTAAACGTTCATATTGATCTCAAATTTTACTTTAATGTGTGTGAGTACGTAATGAGAAAGAAAACAAGTTAAAAAAGTGTTAAGTCAAATGTTTTTGTCACTTTTCATAACTAAGGTCGCGCTCATATTGTCACTTTAGGTACTTACTTGTTTGGCGCATAACTAATCGAGGAACTACTACCCTCATTCTTAGTATAAAAAAACAAGAACAAGATACCTTGGAAAACTGGCCTGATTCAGTACAAGTGGCAACGTTTCTTCACTCGTTCCAATCAAAGACACATACCATATCCTCAATTTATGGCCAATATTGAAGTCTGGAAATCATAATGCTCTTTTAATATACGTTATTTATTGTCAAGTCGATAAGAGCTACTAAATCATCAACATGTTAACGATTTGGTTTAACAGGCTGGTATTTTGAAATTCTGGTATAGCTAAAGAGATCGTAGCCAAAATGTTTGACGTAGAAATATGTATATTACTTACTCACATCACATTTTGTTTTTAATGCCTCAAACTTAAAGACAGCTTATACGCCTGCTGTGCTTAAGCTACCAAAGAATATTCACTGGCGGTAACTACAAAAACTGTGCATTAAAATAACAAGCCACTTTCGGCTTAAGGCACATAAGTAATATTAAGTCGCCAGGCTTAAATTAGGCAGGTTTGAGGTGTATAATAATATGCTTTGTTGCCCTTAAGATACCCTAGTCTTAATAGTTTGCTTTTGTAAATTTGACGCCATATTTATAAATTTAACCGCTGTGGCCGATGTCACTGACACCAGCTTGTTTAATTGTAAATTTAGACTAAGGTTATATTAAAGTAATATTAACACACCCTGTGGAATTTGTAAATAATTGTAAACAATGGAATTCGTTTAGTTGTAGGGTAGATAATATTTGGAGTGTTATTGGTATGTTTCATGTGACAGACGTGTGATTTCATGTTGTAGAACAATTTCACATAACGTTAATATACCTCAGTAATTGCATACTTATTTCAAATTGTTTTAAAATACCTAGGTTCAGATTTAACTAAGTTATTATATCTCCACAACCAGGGCCTAATCGACGAGATCATTTTCTTAACAGGTTCCTTGACCTGTCAGTATCACATATGATTAATTAACACAGTTTTGTCCTTGGTCTGATACGTTCATGAATCAAGGGTTTTTTGTATGGGATTTTGCTCTACAACACGAATCAGACGATTACAGACGCAATAAATAAATGTAGATTTGTCAGTTGCCGACGCTCTTACGAAGTCACGTACGGCAGCAACGTCGTGTTATCTCTGTCACTCGATAGATCTAGTTTTAGGTTAGACGGGGACAGAAATCAACGGTTTTCACGCTGCAGTGACTTTGCTAAGGCGTCATCCAGTCTGTCGAGCACGGTATGAACTAGTGATAAGAATACATTCGTTTGAAAACTATACTTTGTCCCAAACGGACGTAGAAGTGTTTATTCGACCCTATTTGTATAGTAAAAGATTATTTTTGCTTAGGCTTTATAAATTGTGTGAATTTAATTGCAAAAGATGAATATTTTTGGTATGACACCGCAATGGATGTTTATAAATTTAAATCGTAAGCTTATATCGATGATTCGTTTTTGGTAATGGTTTTTAAATTTGGGCACTATTTAGACAAACTCAAACCTCATATTACAAGGGTGTTGTAAACACATGGAGCTTTTTACAGTTATATTTCTACACGGTATCTAAATAAAACGCGTTCGTATACAAAAATGTAGAAAAAACGAAATAGCGAACGCACCCGAATTGTATTCATTATGTAGCCGCCATTTTGATGCGAGTGATCAACAAAATGGCCGCTTCGATAGCAAATCGATTTAGCTTTGGCGACGAAGTAACTAGTGTTTCTGTTAATTTAATAATGGAGGGATGGATGTTTATCGTATAGAGCGTACTGGGACCCACAAGATTTCGAATTAACTCCCAAACGAGTTCCAAAGTTAAATGTGACATGAAGGGTAAAATAATAAAGTAATAATAGTGTTTTTGTGTGTCTGTAACACTACGACAAATAAGATACCTATCTATATAATAAGGGGGAGGGAATGGCACTTTGAATTAATAAATTCTCATTTTTACGTAAATCTTTCGTCAAGTTTGACTTATTCAGTATTATCTTGGGTAATTTTCAACATACAGTTGGACATTTTTTAATAGAAATGCGATTCCCTTCCCCTAAATTAGAGTAAGGCGTTCGGGTTAGCAATCACAAACTAGCTTCAAAGTATATTTCAAATATTATCAGTGTCGCTTCTCACTCTATATAAAACCTACGTCAGTATACACTGAGCTGTTCTAATTATACGTAAAATAGTGTTAATCACACTTTAAAGTTAAGTAATTAAAGCATTATTTATACAAAATATATTTAAAATGCTGCAGCGGCGGCCGTTCGCCGGGCAGACTAGACGCAATAGATCGTGGCAATGCAAGCTTGACTGCCTCTACCAGATGAAGTATATGTCAATATTTTCTATAAATGTAAACGTTTATATATGTAGTTGGTTAGATAGCTTCGGAGTCCGTTGTTAGCTCACTGTTGGAATAAACGACGGGAATAATGTTATATACTGTCATCGCTTTAACAGCTTAAAAGCCTTCAACTGTGGCTTTTAATGAATACTTTTGTGAAATTAATAAAAAAAATATTAATAAACACACCACGTCTTTTACTACCCGCAATGGAACAATGGTACATAAGTGATTTCAATCCACAATACACTTTAATTTAACTTATATTGACGTAACTTGACGAATTTAGTCTAATCTCTGTTTCATCTAAGATGATTCTTGAGACAGCTTGTACAAAACACGTTTTACACTTGTTTTTTTAACTTTAAATAAAATAGTAGTTTACGTGACGGTTGCGTAATGCTAATTACGCAGAATCTCGTACAATACTTTATCTACACTCATATCATAAGTACCTGCTCTAAGGTGGGTTCAGAAGCCGAAAGGCAAATGACCAGCATTACCTTACCTGTGGTAGTAGGTGACAGCGATGACAGCTGTAACGTAATTTTGAAATTACGTTATCGAATATTGTAAGGTAATGAGATCCAAATTTGGAAAATATTGCCTACGGGTTTTGAACGCATAATAGAGGACTTATGATATGAGTGTAGATAAACTACATTGGTACACACCTAGCGATGCCGTTCAGGAACTTAAATAATTAATCGCCTATGTGAGTGATTGAAATTACGAAATACGGCTGTCACAGGAATCATCTTACACTCATTATCAGGGAGCGTACATTTCATGCCGGTTTCGTCATAATGACGTATTCATATAAACACACAGGATGTTTCAAAAAACGTAGTGACAGAGATAGTCTATCAATGTTTGATTATAACTAACATAATAGTTTCTGAAATATAAAAAATAAGTATTTAATGGGTTGGAAACAAAATGCTTTATTGTGTAATATGATATTAAGTACTATCACTCAGTTTCGTCTTCTCTGTAGTCAACAAGTTGGAAAAAAAAACGCAATATCGGTTCAATTCAAAGCACACTATGCCATACAATTTAAACGAAGGTAACACCATATCTTCACCATCCACATCGACTTCATCGTCCATTGAAATACGTAATTCATACCTAATGTATACCTAATATGTGTTTTATTGTTTGCAAATGTAATTTGATTTTGCTTTCTTTTGGTGGCATACTTTGCTGACAGCAGGAACAATAAATGTGTTCATCATTTATAACTAAACATGGATTTATTTGGCACAATAACTTTATAGCCTACATGGCGACTTTGGCGACTAGCAAAACATTAAGTTTCCCGATCTTATTAAATTTAACTGAAATGTTGTTTCCGCACGTCTCCTATTTGTGACAAAGAGTAAACTTAGATGTGACAATGTCAGATAATGTTCTTTCAATGTCCGTCTCAGGTGTCAATATATATCTACTTAAACGGAAGAGGTTGATTAGATAACAGTGATTAATGATTAATCATATTTTCCATTATTAGGTACGGATAAATAAATGTTCGTTATTCCGTTGCTCTTTTCAAACTTGTTGACTACGGAGAAGACGAAACTGAGTGATAGTACTTAATGTGATATTACAAAATGAAGCATTTTGTTTTCAACCCATTAAATAAGTACTTATTTTTTATATAAACCAACAATTCGATTTTTCCATCCTGTATGTAGCTTGACGTCATACGCCTGTCATCGGCATGAAATGTACGCTCCCTGCTCATTATAGTTGCTACGAAAGTTAAAATAATGTACAAAAGACAGACTTAATCCTACAAGCATTCTCTACCAGTCAACCTTAAGGTGAAACAACCACTAACCAACACCATCAACCTTAGGGTGGTATAACACTAGTCCGACTATCAATCTGATTGACCGTAAGACCAGCCAGTTTGGAGCAGACCCTTACAGATTCTAACATTATCTGCGCGGCTAGCACAAGTTGCCCGCGACTTGTTGTCGCTCGGATCAGCTTCCGTTCTATCTGGTCAGTGACGATAGAGACGCACTAAGTGACAAGTGAGAAAATACAACTTGTGCTACCCGTGCTGGTAGTAGGGTGTCTAAACACCCTCATCTGAATGATAGTCAATTTTTATGAGGCCCATGGACATCTACAATCTCAAAATAGCAAATGCGTTGCCAACCCCGAGGACTTAGGGTCTTCCCACGTTTGCTGACGCAGAATCGGATTAAGCCAATCAGAAAACACTTTTATGTTCATGCAATAAGAGCGAAAATGTTGTCTTTCGGGTAGCAGAGTTTCGCTGAGCGGAGTGCCTCGATGTTATAGGTAAAAAACTAAAGTAAATCCCCTTTTCCATGTAGTTGTAACACATATGTAGGCCGTTCGACATTCTTTATTTGAAATTAGACGTAAATAAGTTATTGCCCATGGTCCACCTATGTGGATTACGGAGAGTAGACTGGCCAAAATTAATAGTTAGGTTTAGGTTATGTTAGTTCTCCAGACCAGAGGGACCGAAGGGCCAAAATAACCTAGAAATAGAAGCTCCGCGAAAGCGTATCTTTGTCGACTTCGTTAAGGTCTGCTGAAATGCCCAGGTGAACAAATCAGGTGGAATACGTGCAATAACTCGTAAACTTCATATCAGTTTCATATAAAACTACATGCAAGAGTGGCTTTACTTAGGTCTTTTACCTTTTACCTTTAACCTCTTGACCGCCACCCTACGAATGAAGTGTCGTGCTCTGTACGCCACAGAACAAACCGTCTAGTAGATAAATAGGAACTTTAAATTCCATCATAGGTTTTATTTAGAGTTGAATTTTGGCCATGTATACATGACGTTGGCGTGTGAGCCTTGTCATTGACTGTCACGATTAGGTGACTGTGGCGGTCAAGAGGTTAAGTAATAGTAGAGGTCTTCTTTCAAACTTAGGCAACTCTTGTCTCTTTGAACGCCTTAAGCCGGGTACTCGTTAGCGAGCTGTAACCGTAACCGTTACTTGTACTGTAACCAAAAAGGAACAAACATACATATATAGGCTGTGAAACACAATACCCTCCGGCAGTCTGGTAAAAACAGTGTGTACGTGGTTCGCCGACTTGCTGCGAGCGGTACGCGTGCGGCTTGCAGCGAGCTGACGTTTACAACGTACTCATTTCTGAACCCGTAACGTTGAACGTAACTGTAACCGTTACTGTTACCAAAAACATAGTGTGTACGTGGCTCGCGAGCCTGCAACGAACGCTACACGAGCGACTCGCAGCGCGCCGACGATTGTCGTGCCGACGTGCGCTCGTGGACGTCAAGAACACACTAGAACCTCGTTACTGTATCTGTTTGGTTACAGTTACAGCTCGCAAAATGAGTACGCTCGGTGAAAGCGTTCCGGCGACGTCGTGAGCCTGAACTGTAACACGCGGACACACTAGAACCTCGTTACTGTATCACGCATGTTCGGTTACGGCTCGCTAGTGAGTACCTACCCGGCTTTACGTAAAACACAAAATGTGTCACTCACTCGCCAAAACAGTTTGCACTGCTATGCAAATTACAACTTAATTCATACAAAACAAAGTCTCTTTTAATCTTCAACTTGTGTCAGCTGTGGCCAGAGCAAACTGTGGCGTTCAAAAGGATAACGTCAAACTGGATTCGGGTGACATTCAAACCACATAATATCTATTCATTATAAATATTTATTCATAATTATTACATTTGGGCATGCTTCCTGGATTACACTCTCAGCAAAAAGCGATTGCATAGCTAAATCACTTTAGAGATGCATTAGCATATGTGTGAAGCATACACGAATAGATGACAACGTTCATCTTATACAAGTATTGAGACGTTTGGCTTAACCACATGCAAAGTTGCATCTCCAAAGTATATCAGCCACGCATTAACTAAGGCGAGTGTAACCGAGGTTTTAATTTTGAATCGCAAATAACTGCGCTATAATCGAAATGTTTAACTAAAACCGATGTGTTCGTGTTGTCTATTTATAGTTTACAATTATCGTTACTGCTCCACAAGTACATAGGGATGATAAAAAAATATTTTATTGTTAAGAAAGTCCGAGAACACAGTTGGTGTCACGCACATAAAAGATTCACTCTTCCACACCATCATGTCATTTGGGACAAACTTTACAATTGCATGATCATTCAATAATCTTTTCGAGAAAATAGGCTAACTGTACCCACATTAAACTATCCTCCTCAGAATCCTTGTACTAAACATAGTACAGTCACCAGCAATAATATATTATCCAACATTGGGCGTAAAAATATCTCACGTCTTCATTACTAGGGGTATAAGAGCGTGTCAGATATCGCACCATCAGAACAATAGTGACCTATACTCGAAAACGTAATTAAAGACCAACGTGGGCTGCCACTAAAAAAAAGCATTATTATATTTCCACTTTTTAAAAGACCGCACTAATAATATTTATTTGTAGGTAGTTTTGAACCTTCGATTTAAATAAACAAGTTAATTCAAGTTACTTACACAAATACAAGATGGGCTATTAAATATTTAACCATAGAAGATTTTTGGTAGCAAAACTGTTATTGCACTTGTAATACTTCAGGTATTAATAAACTTTTGGTACGATAAATAAACAATAGTTGTAAACAACGTTAGATGCAATTTTAATTTTACATACATTTAGCTATTCAACAAAATAACAGGCCAAAAGTGTGTAGCTCACTTTATAATGACAATCATCGGGCATTTTACCAGCCATGACACCATGGGGACCATGTGTAACTGTCAAGTTTAAATCAAGCATAAGTGTAAAGCATCCGAATTTAGCTTGTCATTTTGTTTTAGCTGATAAAAAAATCGCCATTGAACACACACACCCGCCATTTAATGACTTAACACACTATATGCGAAAATATTTGTTTTGGAATATTTTAATGTTTTGAATATCGGATAGAAAAAACATTGAATGCATATTCCCTATTGTTAAATATAACTTTTAATATTGAAAATGTTAGAATTATCTACAAATATTTACAATAATTTGATCATCCATGCAAAAAGCTTGGCTAACTCTGAATAGTTCGATTGACACTGACATATGTGACTTTGACACTTATGACAGTGACGTATCTGTCGTAGTGTTTTTGGTCTTAAATTAGATTTTCGAGTATAATTGAGAAATTTTAAATTTCGAGTTAGGTCTCTATAATAGGGTCATTATTCGAGCGTTTCAACCGCCTCACTTTTGTGGACATATTTATGAAGAATTGGACGTATATTTTGATGCCGTTTTTGTATATTTGTTAGATGTCCGGTAAACTTAGATACCTAACCAGAAACGAAATCGAAATCTGCAGCCACTTCTATAAAAATGTGACCACGAAAGTGATTCGGAACAAACGCCCAAATAATGACCCAATAATAAGTGTATGACTTGAATTTTTAAAACTGAAATTTTGAATTTGGTCTCTATTGTTCTAAAGGTGCGAATTATTGCGCCCATACATACATACATTAAATCACGCCTGCTAGAGACCCTTCTTTCCACCTGCTACGATCCTGACAAATCCGTTTCGCTACTTCCACATTCATTTATTGCGCCTAATGTTGGATAATATATTATTGCTGGTGACTGTACACGACACGGCCATTGAAATAAGGATCTAGTGCGAAGGAAATAAAGTGGAATTCCTTTTGTTTTTAGACTAATGATCAAATTAGAAAGTTTACTTTATTTTATTTGCAATAGATTCATATTCCATTGACAAATTCCGTTGTCTGGTGGGCCTTAGGAGACTATCAGATTTTAGAAATATAATTAATCAGCATATTTTCGTTCCAATTCGTATTTTCGTCTGTAAAACTTATATGACCTTTAACGCATTCACTGCCACCGACGCATATGTGCGTTCTTACAGTAGGCAAGCTCCATATAAAACAAAAGATGTGGCACCTGGCGAAAGTTCAAAAAACAGTACTGGCAGTGAATGCGTTAAGTTTTTTCTAACAAAAACATACACGAATCCGTACTTTGCGTGTTTTTGAACAAACTCATTGCAATGCAAAACGACTTACAAAAATCAATTTCATAATAAAAACCGAGGCTTATTTTTGTAGGTGTATCCCAATGTAATATTCATACATCGGGGTTTCGGTGCGGGAATGATTTAAGAAATAGTAGAGATAAACAGATAGGTTAATCTGAGGAAATATATATTATGCCTAATGAATAAGTACCTCTCTGCGAATTGTATACACACTATGATACAAAAATTTTTGAACTCATGTAGTACTTTAGCTTTAATACCAATGACTAAGATGATAATAAAAATAACTGCAGTAAATTTAGAAGTTGACACGATTTCCAGAATAAACTACATAATTTTTCATTTCATCATTTCATTTCATCTTTCTACGTCGGCAGCAGTTGTATTAGGTGCATATAAATGTCATATACCAATCTTTCGCGTCCGATATCTGTGACCTATTTGCTTATAAATGAGTTGGGGCTTAACTGAAGAGGTTGATAATGACTGAACATTTCATTTATGAAACATTTGTTATTTTTTCATATTTTTATTCAATTAATTATTCATTATGTAGAAATCTGCTAGATTATATTCTGTTTTTTAAGTCAATACCTACTCTATGTCCAACATTCCCGCACCGAAAACCCCTATGTATGGAAATATTGCTTCATGTCAGCGACAAAAAAAAGTATTTAAACAATGCCAATCCCGCAAACTGACCCTAAACTAACCTTTACCTAATCGGGCTAGGTTACGGGAGCGAACTTTCAGACAGAGAATCCAAGACAATCGAAAAATATGTCAACGATATCTTGACAGAATATCGATAACGCTTCATATTAAATATTAGCGATCAACGCAATACGTATTCGATTTTTCAGCTCGATCAAGAAAATATACACAGAATACGACTTAAAAGTATCAAACAGGGGCATTGAGTATATCATACTATAAACGGCTAACTTTATACTTAGAACACAATAACAACCTAACACTATTTCAAATTATCTTTTCTTATCTGTACAATCAAAATTCAGTCTAGCTACAATTCTGGACCTTTCTTTTTGTTAAAAAATAAAATGAGTATATACGTCTAACGACTCTGTGGAGGAGGTTCTAAGAATATACGGACATGTTTTTAGGCACTTCCCAATACAAGCGATAATTTTTAAAATATACACAGATGAGATGTTTTCATGAGTACGTTTATTTAACCTTTACTTTTGCTCTTCAGTGTTATAAAACTTTAAAACAAGGTGTTAAGTACAATTAAAGTGCAAAAACGGGATTACTTTAACAATTTTTCTTACCGAGTTGCATTTGTCACTAATTAAAAAAAATATGTATTTATTGAAAATCGATAATCAACACTACGATGTGATCGCTTCACTCGTCGTGGGAAAAGTGCCTAAACAGTGGAGCAGTAACGGAGTGTGGACAAACAGTGAAAACTAAATACAAATTTTATACAAAGTACAGTTCTAAATCAACTTAATATGTAAATAAAACAGATCGCTGTACGGTTGAGTCTCTGGTGTCGCGCCTTGCTTGAACATTTTGAAACAAAAAAAAAACCACAAACTAGGTCGTTATTTTTTTTCTAATTTCAGATACGGCAGTGTTGTGATATGCAAAAGGAAGCGAGGCAAGCAATAGCTTTAAACCCGCTCGTTTTCTTAAAAACATTTTTGTTACACTTAGAAAGATAGTTTTAAGTGTCGTCAGTTGCTAGGTACTGTCGTTGTGTTATATCAAGCTATAAAGCTATAATAGTTAATAGTAGTTTACGTGACGGTTGCGTAAAGCTAATTACGCAGAGTCGCGTACAATACTTTATCCACACACATATTACAAGTAAACTAAGATGGGTTCAGAAGCCGAAAGGCAAATTACCAGCATTACTTTACCCGTGGTAGTAGGTGACAGCGATGACAGCTGTAACTTAATTTTGAAATTACGTTATCGAATATTGTAAGGTAATGAGATCCAAATTAAGAACATCTTCCAAAATTAACAGCTGTCATCGCTGTCACCTACTACCACAGGTAATGCTGGTCATTGCCTACGGGTTTTGAACACATAATAGAGGACTTATGATATGTGTGTAGATAAAGATTTTTAACAGTTTCTATTTTCTGGTCAATAAACTGAATCTTGGAACGATTAAAGTAGTAAAATATCGAAGACGATTGCTCACTAGTCACACGCGAAATCTAGAGGCGCTTTAGGCCTTTGTGTAACCGTGTAACGTAATGAAAATGAGGCATATATCGTTTTTCAGACAAGATTATTCTATTCCTTAATCATTTTGTATTTTGTAGTTGAGTGGGAAAGCTTTGTTACACCCCTACCCCCTTACTAATAAACGTTGAGTAACGGTGGTATAGCTATACAATGTTTTGTCCTTATCTGTCAAATTCAAATGTCCCAATGACAGATAAGGACAAAACATTGTATAGCTATACCACCGTTACTCAACGATTATTAGTAAGGGGGCTAGTGTTTATGCAAAGCGCGGAGCCGGAGCTCTCATTTGTTTCTTCTTTGCATTCCACGCACACTCCTCTCGCGACGGTCGCTGAGTTACTTAACTACTTTGTAGGTGTAGAATGCGATAAGCTTTGAAATTGACACGGTTACCACTTGGAAGGAGATCAAAATATTAGATTTTATTTGTTAGGCAAATATTTTTTGAGCGGGAGCATATCATATCACCCAAGATAGTACGCGTAAAAATCGTTTCCCGCTATTACTCCTTTTCTTCCGATCTGATTTTTGAAAAACCCTTTGTTAGTGCACCCCTTCCCTTGGGTACCTAATAGTAGGAGATCCGAATAGGAGACAATTTGGACCGGTCTGTTTATTCGATAAAAAGTATTTTATACCAAATTTAATATGCTAAGTAATATATGGGGAATAGGTAGGCTGAAAAATTTCAGTCCAGTATATAATTAATGAAAAATTTAAAAATTTACTTTGTTTTAAAAGATTACAATAGCTTGTTTAATGGACATATTACATACCAATCGAAAGTATGAAGCCTATAGAATATGCAAACGTTAGTTTGACTATTTTATTCCTGTCAAACTATTGGGTAGGCAGGTATAAACAGGTAAGTCGGTTCTAATAATTTGCACCAAACCTGACGTTTGCATATTCTATAGACTTCGTACTTTCGATTAGTTTGTAATTTGTCTATTAAACAAACATTTGCAATTTAAAAAAAAAGTTCATTTTTAATATTTTTTTTAATGATATAAGTAATGGACTGAAATTTTTCAGCCTACCTATTTGCTACATATTATTTAGTGTATTAAATTTAATATAAAATACTTTTCATCGAATAAACAGCCCGGTCCAAATCTTCTCCTATTCGGATCTTAGACCATAAGCAGTACCTATTCCTATAAAATTTTAAATCCATAGATCCTGTGGTTTTGGCTGTGCGTTGTAAGTCACTCAGTCACGAAAGTTATAATATAATATATACATAACCGACCTTATAGGATGAATCTTGTTATTGTTTCAAAATGTCCAAGCTTGCCTTCAAATATGGAATAAATAGTCTATAGCATATATTTTAAAACCGGTAGCATAATCACATTCTCATTTTGGATTCCGGTAGTACTGCATCAACCTGGAATGTAAACAAGACACGTGTTAAAACATTTCAAATATTCATTAACAAGGATCGGAAAAACGCCCGAAAACTGAAAACATAACCCTGTTCCGTACAGGAGAGACTTCCTTCTGATGTTAATTAAAAATATTATTAGGTATTTTACATTTATTATACCATTATTTATATGTATTCAGCAACAATATTATTAATGAATAAAACCATAATGGTTATGGGAAAAAAACCCTTTCGCCAATCAAAAAGAATGTCTTTTTTTTAAATATTCGCCTGTTATTCCATAACGACGTGAATTTAGGACCTATTTATGAGTCGAAAAACTTTGTTCACAGTTTACGGAGGACATTGCGCATTGGGGCTATCGTTGACATTGGTTTACTGTTTGTATGTGTGTTTGTGTTTTCTAATTAACATTTCGGTGTCATTCATTAATAAAATTGTCGCTAAGTACATATAAATTATTGTATAATAAACAGAGGTCGGAATAGATAGTGCTTATTAACCTAAACTTGACTCATGTTCATTCATGCGTGAGTGAGATGGCAATACGTTATTGAATGAAGATGCAACAAGTTTAGGTTAATAAGCACTACCTATTCCGACCTCTGATAATAAATCTATAAAATACCTAATAATATTTTTAATTAATATCAAGGAAGTCTCTGCTATACGGAACAGGGTTATCTTTTCAAAATGACGGTCGTTTTTCCGATCCTTGTTCATTAAACTATTCTAAATCTGTTTTCAATGTCCGTTGCTAGTAATTTTGCGAGGCAACTTATCAATTCAAATGGGACATTCTTTAGTATAGTAATCAGTGCGAACGGACAACTGGAACAGAAATAGAATTCTCCTGTTACTGTTTACGTATAAATTATAAATACAGGGTGTTTGGTAAATAGTGGATAACCCGAATAGGGCTGATAGAGCAGCTCATAAGCTATCGATTTAATCCCCATGTATGTTCAGCGATTGTTAATAGTTTCCGAGATATTGATCATTTTAATCGGATTTTTTGTCATTTTTCCTTATGTCCTTGTTACGAAAAACCCCTAAGTTCATGTATTAATTCAATTTTGTTTTCGTTGTTTCTTGCATGGTTAGCATCACTATGAACTAAGGAAGTTTTTAAAGCTACATGCCCAGTTTTTTTTCATGACAACTTTTTGAGTAAACGCACAAAGTTTGTTTTTCCATACTACGTGAAAAACAAACGCGGGGATTTCTTAGTATGGAAAAAGTAACTTAGTGAGTTTACTCAAAAAGTTGTCATGAAAAAAACTTGGCATGTAGCTTTAAAAACTTCCTTAGTTCATAGTGATTCTAACCATGCAAGAAAAAAGTGAAAAAAATATGAATTAATACATGAAATTAAGGGTTTTTCGTAACATGGACATAAGGAAAAATGAAAAACAATCCGATTAAAAGTCCAAATATCTCGAAAACCGTGCGACTTTTACTAGACCTATTTTAGCTTTTTCATAACGTCCTAAGTGCCCTCTATCCGTAGTTCAAGGATTATCCACTCATTACCTAACACCCTGTATAGTAGCCTTTAATATTTTCCATACATTATTTTGCCTGTGACCGATTGAAATTTAACTTTTCATGCGAATGTTGTTCTTACTAATTAATTAAGCAGCCATCTAACTTAAAAAACTTATCTACAGTCTTTTCAAAAAACAATAATTGTTGTTTTACGTATTTTTAAAAACAGATTATGAAAAACTATAGACATTTCATGGAACAGTCGAGTGCAAAGATATGTATACACTTTTGCACCTTATTTCAACGGGATAAGGTGCAAAAGTGTATACATATATTTGAACTCGACTGAACAAAAAATAAACTACTTTTACTTCCTATATGCGTAACAGGCCGTAAAATTATTGTTTTTTGAAAATAATTTACTGTAGATACGGGTGATTCCACGGGCGTTTCAACCGCCGTCAGTCCGCTGTCGTAAGTATTTAGGAAATAGGCGATAATATATATAAAATTTGATCAATTGTGGCAAGAATTACGATAACAGTATAGCTCTGTGTGAATGTTAGCTGCTTGGTGTAGCTCATTCTTTCGATATTTATGACAGCGGACTGACGGCGGTTGAAACGCCCGTGGAATCACCCATACGTATTTTTTTAAGTTATATGTCTGCTTAATTAGTAAGAACAACGTTCGCATGAAATGTAAAATTTGAATCGGTCACAGGCCCAATAACATATGAAATACATTATACAGAAGGAAACGTTGTAAATAGAGACTATTTACTTTCCAAGGGGAAAGTTATGTAAATGAAATCTATTGCGGTACGTTATTTACTACAGCCAAGCAAAATAATGAGAAAAGTGCAATGATCGGTTAGATGATAAATAAGCCCAAAAATAATGTGTCAATGTTAAACTTTTTAGTATTTAAATTCTAAATATTATTACATATAGATATTTTTTCTGGAACAGCACAAAAAATATAATTTTAACGTTAATCAGCAAGTTTATATTATGATTATGAATTTGTTTGTCAGTATTAAATAAATTATTTTATACTACGGCTATCAGAGTTGACATGCTTTTGGCCATTTTTTGTATCTAAATCTGCCTGGTATTGATTCTGTTAAACTTGTAATGCTAAACCTTGTTAGTTGATCGCTTTTCATGGTCTAATTAATACCCATATATAGTTCCTAATGAGCCTAGAGCTTAGTTTGGAACTAGGTCAATTCAAACATTCGATATGATTTCCTTTAAGACTGGTCGATGACATTTATCGATTTATTTATCATGCAGCCTCACCTGTGACGGCCTTACATCCATCCATTTTGTTCAAAGAAGTTCGTTCTGCGCTGAAACAAAATGTTCCTATAGAAATCTACACTCGAGAACCAAGCTGAGAATATGTTATGTAAGTTATATGAGCCCTTAGCTTGATCCTCAGCTATAATTTTGATCGCGCGAAAACTATGATTTTACAACTAAAAAGACAAATTGAAACAGATAAATTGTTTGTTTCATTGATTTTATATATTAACAAATAGTTGCCTGAATCACTCTATTGTATCTGTAAATAAAATAATTGATATTCTCTACTCAATTTTGAAGAGAAAGAAGGTCACAGAAGTACTCTTTTGATTTTGATATCCTTGTTTCTTTAACAAAAATATGGGTAACTATGCTAATTGATCTAAAATATAGCCTAGCCAATGCTTGCATGCCTACTCAAAGCCTAGTCAATGAAATATCGCTTCGAAGATTTGAAAATATATAAAAATATAATGCGAACCTTGTACGTTACTAAACACAGTACTTATGCTTAACAAAATGATTCTTGAACTGAACTTTTATGGCTTATTTTCAAATCATATAACCAATAAAATATTGTTATCAAGTTTGATTGAATACACGATACATACTATTAATAAACATCCGTATAAATAAATTTAGGTTAGCACAACATCGATTACAATATACTAGAATAAAGTTCATTTTCTAGCAAATTATGTCCAGAGAATGACCAACAAGTAAAGCAATAAGCAAAAATAATGAAACATTTAAGAGTTTTAGAGATACCAAATCAATGGTAGTAGTTACCAAAACACATACCCGCCTTTTTTTTAAATATGCAATTCATGCGCTTTGGCTATGTATACCTTGGCAACAAAGAATTCAATATACAGTTGGAGATATATATATATATATATATATTTCTTAATTGACAACCAAATTGGATCACTTTTTAATCACGCCGAGCAGCGCTGTCTATTTTTTGCCTAGCTATGCAACTACAACACAGCTTAGCCGCCTAATAAGAGTTCTGATATGGCTGTACTATGGGTCGAAATGAGAGCGCGAAGGAGGGCGAGGAGTAATAGACGATTCCTCCAACTTTTGATCAAAGACACCGACATTTTCGTCTTTCGATTTTTTTTTGAGCCTACCTGGCTGCTTAGACTCTTAACAAAAGATTTTCTAGGAAAACTGGATATATTTTTGAATGCTGTTTTTTTATGATGTAATTTATAAAACGAATGATCAGTACAATGACTTCTATACACAGACGCAAACTAAAGCGATGCTACTGATGAAGGATTCGGAGCGGGAATTTGCCAGCGGACAGCAAGGCAATACTGGTATTACTCACCGAACCCCATTAAAGAACCCTTAGTCTAAAGTCGGTGTCAATTTAAAGAGCAAAAATGTAACCAGATTAAGAAAAAAAAAAAAGAAGAAAAGAATTAGTACTGTTGGAGATATTAAAACGTTGACACACGTATCACCAGAAGCAACATTGTAAGTTGAACGCCCTGATTATGGAGCAGTCATGGTAAATTAGTTTGGTGTTGTTTATCTCTTTGCCCATTTCAGGCACCGACTTTAATGATATCATGAAAAGATACGGTCGGGTCTATTACGCCATGTTTACGTTATAAGATGAGTGCTAACCATATTAACAACCTAGTAACGGCCACTTTCAAGAAAATTATAATATAGAAAAAATATTACTATACATATTGTTATTAAGTGGGCAGTTCTAAAACAATACTCTATTCCCAATATTTTGCAATTCATATTCCTGACCTGACGAAACTGCTGTCGTATTCAGAGACAGTTTTGTGAGATCCTAGCAGCATGACCTCACTGTCCACGTCTATTTACAGAAAGGTGCCCGAGCATGAAGCGACATGAACCTACTAGCGTGACCAAGCATCAGGTGCGAAGACGAATAACTTACAACTTATTTTTATCACTATGACTGTCCCCGAATATAGCATTCCGAGAGTTGTACGGCGCTTTGGAAGACTTCTCGTGCTTGGCTGGAGAGAAACCAATGTTAGAGTCCGGCAGATCAAAGTAGAGACTGAGATTTCGTTAAAATATTTAAAAAGGCAATATTTGGCTAAGTAAAAAGTGAATCGTCGGTGTTAAGTTCAAAGTTGTTCTTCGTTTGGTGCGCCATCTAAGATCTAATTATTAAACTAAAATGCTAACTACCAATAAGCAGTGGACGCGTGTTTAAAACTACCTGGATTTCAAAGAATCGATTTTTGTGAATAAAAAATGCACGTTGTTGAAATCATCACTATGGACAATTAAAAAAACCGATAAGCCCCATATCAAATTATTCTTAAATCGAAAGAACAAAAATTGGTTCCAAATTTCAAGGTAATGGTTTTTTTTGCATATTTCAAGCATATAATTTCATTTCATTCATTCAGCAGCGCCTTTATTTTATTTTATAACGCTGAAATTAAAATCGCAATGTTAATACGACTGAAAACAAATTATTGTCTGGTGGCGTCACCAATTCTGAGGTGATATTGCTTACTAGAGATTATATGCCAAGCGTTTCTAGTCTCCACTTTCATGTGCTAAACTATAGGAAGCTTTATATACGCCGTAAAGGAAGGCAGTATGAGGTAAATGACGAGTAAACGGACACAATAGCCAGATAAACGGCTTTTTAGAGAAAAAAATAATCGTACCTTTAGATTTCATAGAATATCGATTTATTTCATTTAAAAAGTCGTTAATCCGTCGTTTCCTGTAGTGTTATGACCTACGATCTGAACCATACAATAGCAATATTACTTAAGGTAATATGCATTTTTCCAAGCGCCTATAGCAATTAATGATTAGTCATTTCGGCGCAAGACATTACATATTACTAATATATGATTATCGTGTTTAATTATGACAATTGGTTAAGTTTAAATAGCTATATTGTTTGATAACTCACCACTGGTTATGACACCTCCAAATGAATTGTTGAATTTTGGAGTTTCCTGTGAATGCTGAAATGATGAAAATTATTTTTTAAGATTCTTAAATGTACGAAAAAAACAAAAATTCTGACTAGATCTCTAACAATACTGAGCTAAATTCAAATTTCTTTAATCTCATTGAATAAGGGTAGACTTACAAAACATTACGACCAGAAATAATTAGTTAGGCAAAGCAATACAATAATATTTTAACATCTGTACAAAATAAATAGCTTTCCTAAAATTTGTGCCAATTCCAGTTGATAAATGTAAACTATTTCATTCATTATTTTAACCTGTTTGTTCAATATAATATCGATCAAATAACCTCACTTTTTGACTAGCTTCTCATACATTAAAAATATGATAAAACAAATGTGGTTGTTGTTCAAAAGGGATGAGATATCTTTTTTTTTTTTTTTTTTTTTTTTTTTATTTATATAGTTGTATTTATATCAAGTTGAAACCTGCTAAAAACAAATGTTTCTATTTTATTAACATACAGGGATGCTTTTACGCAAAAATGTGTCATCCCACGATTATTTAGCAATAAAATTTCTTCCCACAATGATAGTATTGAGGGTTGACACTTTATTGCCAATTAGTTGTGGATTGACACATTATTGTGTAACAGTGTTGTGACCACATAACTGGGAATGCTAAGATTTTTTCCATACTATAATTGCCTACACAAATCGAATTTGACCACCAATCAAAAAGTACTTAACCAGTTTTATTGCTAGTTATAATTAACTTTAGATCACTAAATAAGGTTTAAATAGATATACAGAAAACTACTGTTGAAAATTGACTTTGAATTTTATACGGATTGAAACAAAGTGTCCATACAAAATATTTTACCTTTGTATTAATGCTGAAGTGTTTTTCAAACCATTGCAAAATAAAAGCTACGCTTTTAACAGAGATAAATTGTTCATAATTTTAAACCTTGGCTTATTAGTTAACAATAAGTGTAACTAACTACAAAATTGGTCAAGAACTTTTTGATTGGTCGTCAAAATTTACAAGACCTATTTGTAGGCCACCACTGTGATAATTTAATTGAATTGATGCAGGATATACAAACTGACCTCCATTTCTCTCAAGTTCCTCATGACCGTGTGAATATCATCCTCCAATGCATCTTCAGTCTTTTCCCTGCGATGGTTCTCCGACTTCTCTTTAGGATTAGAGGAATGTTTCGCATCCTTCTTGTGATTAGATATAACACTCACTCTGTCTTTGGAAGGCACTGTGTCGCACTTGTCACGTTTAGGTTCACTTTTGTCTTTAGAGTCTTCGATCACTTCAACGTCACTGCTACTATCGTCAACGGCTACTACGGGTTCAACTTGTACGTCACCTAACGGGTCTAAATCTGATATGATCACAATTTCCTTTTTCTTTTTAACTTCTGGTGGTCTTTTATCCGGTTTCGCGAAGGTAGGGGAATGGTGCACGGGAACTAAGGCAGGTCTAGGAATATTATTCTCCGCTACTCTCATGTTTTCTATTTGCTTTTTTGTGACTTCTTCTTTCGTTAATGTGGGACTAGGCGTTGGTTCCTTTTTGTTCGGATGGTAACTCGTGTCTACGTGCAAGGGAGAATCAACCCTTTTCTCTTTAACATTGGAGTGTTTGTCTTTATGTTTATGCTTGTCCTTCTTAGCCATTTCATTTAAAGCGGCCGGGGATTTAACTCTAAGCAACGGTTCCTTGACTTTATCCATCGTAACTGTCATAGGATTACTAGTTTTCTTCTCCTTCTGATTATTAGTACTAGTACTACTGTTCACGACAGGTGTAATAGTTATGCTTCCTATGTTGTTCATGGGGACGAAGTCTTCTTTACTCTTTTCTGTGGCCGCTTCCTTCTTATCTGGTGTTTCAACTATGAGGTCTTTGTTGAGACTGAACGAGTTGATCAGCGAGCTGAATATCCCCTCCATGTTTTTGAGTTTGTCCTTCTCGTCTGGTTCCTCGTGGGGCCTGTGGGTGGTGGTGACGGTGAGCGAGCTGGGGAACTGGATCTGCTCGGGCGCGGGCGCGTGGGCGGCGGCGGGAGCGGGCGCGTGCACGGAATGTGAGGACGACCGCTGCCGCTTCACGTCTGATACTTTCATTTCTTTGCTGAGACTGAAAAATAAAATTTTGCAATTTGGATTAGTCATAAAAATACTTTCAAGTCCACACTTTTATCAACAATTGAACATATGTTTAAACAAAACAATTGTTAAAGAAATCGAAAAGCGATTGTATGAAATTAAACATTCGTGTTGGTTAACATCACAATAACAAGACCTCATTAGGGTGTTTTTAAAATAAAAACTAGTTTCTCATCACTTACCATACCATACCTCAGACAGATTAAGTCGCAAAATTACTGTCTCCGCAATACAACCACATCGCTTTTAATATGTAATGTCCGTGTCGCAAAATAAGCAATTTGTTTGAGGTACAGTCACGGGCTTTAATTGATCAGCCACTTGCCACTGCTCATTATTTTAGCCGTGTAATGCATTCGGGTTATTGAAACGTTACCATAGCAATCCTTTGGTAACGACCAATAAAAACTGAGTTCAGTTTGGACCAATAGTAGCTGTTGTTTAAACGTGGTCATAGCAACCCTATTAAACGACCAATAACGACTGTGTTCAGTAGAATAGCCGATTGGGCGTTGTATCACCAATAGTAGCTGTTGTTTACGTAGAGCCATAGAAACTAGACAGACATGCAATTGGTTGCCTTTGGGTGATGTCACTCTGTTGTCTGGTTGGTAGATCTGGGTCTCAGGTTAGCCAACCGTTAATATTGCATGTCATTTTGTTCTTCTATTATATGAAGACGAGTGAATTTCCTTATCTCGATATACGAGTAAAACCGACTGAACCCGATTTGCATTACACGGCTAAAATATGAACAGTGGCAAGTGGCTGATCAATTAAAGTCCGTGACTGTACTAGGTACGTTAGGTTTGATAGGTAACATCAAATGCCCGAAGGGCGAACCGCCCAAGAATAGGAGCCCCGCCATGCGGGGCTTCGTTAACTTTTGTGTTCATTTTGCAAGTAAGTTTGCGACCTAGTAATTCTACTGCTAACCCCGTCGGAGGGATGGTGTGTACAGTTGTTACTTACTCGGCCTGCCGCAGCAGCGTGGGCGTCCTGACGAAGCCGGTGGGGAAGAGCGGCAGCGCGCGGCGCACCAGCAGCGCGGCGGCGTGGTCCGCGCCCGCCAGCCGCGCCAGCCGCGCCAGCATTGCCCGGCTCCGCATGCACCACGGGAAGCGCCGCTTCGGCAGGCGCTTCTCTATCTGACGACCGTCGGACGCCATTTGGAGTTTCTTTCTGGAAGATTACAATTCATGATAAGGACGAGATGCACTTTTGGAAATACGGTAGCCGCCCGTCCGGCGGATTACTGCAATTTGCTAGACATTATTATAAAAAAAAAAGAAATAAATATCGGTCGACAATCTCACACGAATCGACCTAGTCCCGAACTAAGCTCTTGTCATATTCGACCAGATCAGATCCCGGTTCAGGCAACGAATTTTCAAAAATCTATGAATGCAGTTTTTACTGATTTCAAAATTAAAAGGAAGTCTTCTTGCGTGGAATGTTCTATTTTCAATAATTTTAAAGTAGTTGCCGTGCATGAGGAATTCGTTTTTTCCACCCTGCATATCGTACCTTTCTTCTAGGACCCTGTCGCATTCAGCCTGATAACTGGCTATCATAGCGGGCTTACGGTCCTCGATCAACGATTTTAACCTGAAAATTAAAAAGAGTTTAAATTAAATTCGACAGACAGAGAAAAACTATAAGTTTACGTTTCGCAATCATTATCATGAATATTGTTAAAATAACTAATTAAATATCAAGATCATATTTTAAAATACAAAATGATTTGTTTAAATTTCATCTAGCGAAAGATCGTGATAGATTGTTAACAAAATCCGTTTGTTTACATAATTATTAAATTGGTTTGATATGTGAACTTAATAAAAAGCTCGTATACCTTTGCAAAGTTTCGACAATTTTGACTTCTCTCTCTTCAGCAGTCATTCTGCTGAAATCCTCGTCGTCGTCAGAAGTCTTCCGTTTGGCAGTGGGGGGATTGGTCGCGGGGGGGTTGGCCGCGGGGGGGTTGGCAGTGATGTGTTGAGCATTGGTCAGGGCAGGAACTACTGGAATTACAAACATACTATAAACTTGAGGGACGAATTTGCGAAGTGGTAAAGTTGATATTCGAACATACTCGTAATGGTGCTTAATTTTTTCAACGTTATGTCAAATACAAAAGTCGACACAGCCTAACGACAGCCCAGCACCAAAGTTAATGTCAATCTTATATTACAGACACTATTTGATGCTGATACTCATGACGGATATATCCGTCGTCGGGGTTGCACCAGTGTTGGGGATATATCCGTTGGCGTTGCACCAGTAATGCGGATATGTCCGTCGTCGGAGTCGCACCAGTGGTGTGGATATATCCGTTGGCGTTGCACCAGTAGGGCGGATGTATCCGCCGGTGGCATTGTGCCGGCGTGGGCGTGGGGGAGAGCAACAGCAGTATACCTTGTGTGGCGGTGGTGGTGGCGGCGGCGAGCGCGCGCACGCGGTGCAGCAGCTTGGCGCGCGAGGCCCGCAGCGCGCGCGCCGCGCGGCCCCAGGCGGCGCGCCGGTGGCATTGTGCCGGCGTGGGCGTGGGGGAGAGCAACAGCAGTATACCTTGTGTGGTGGTGTTGGTGGCGGCGGCGAGCGCGCGCACGCGGTGCAGCAGCTTGGCGCGCGAGGCCCGCAGCGCGCGCGCCGCGCGGCCCCAGGCGGCGCGCCGGTGGCATTGTGCCGGCGTGGGCGTGGGGGAGAGCAACAGCAGTATACCTTGTGTGGTGGTGTTGGTGGCGGCGGCGAGCGCGCGCACGCGGTGCAGCAGCTTGGCGCGCGAGGCCCGCAGCGCGCGCGCCGCGCGGCCCCAGGCGGCGCGCCGGTGGCATTGTGCCGGCGTGGGCGTGGGGGAGAGCAACAGCAGTATACCTTGTGTGGTGGTGTTGGTGGCGGCGGCGAGCGCGCGCACGCGGTGCAGCAGCTTGGCGCGCGAGGCCCGCAGCGCGCGCGCCGCGCGGCCCCAGGCGGCGCGCCGGTGGCATTGTGCCGGCGTGGGCGTGGGGGAGAGCAACAGCAGTATACCTTGTGTGGTGGTGTTGGTGGCGGCGGCGAGCGCGCGCACGCGGTGCAGCAGCTTGGCGCGCGAGGCCCGCAGCGCGCGCGCCGCGCGGCCCCAGGCGGCGCGCCGGTGGCATTGTGCCGGCGTGGGCGTGGGGGAGAGCAACAGCAGTATACCTTGTGTGGTGGTGTTGGTGGCGGCGGCGAGCGCGCGCACGCGGTGCAGCAGCTTGGCGCGCGAGGCCCGCAGCGCGCGCGCCGCGCGGCCCCAGGCGGCGCGCCGGTGGCATTGTGCCGGCGTGGGCGTGGGGGAGAGCAACAGCAGTATACCTTGTGTGGTGGTGTTGGTGGCGGCGGCGAGCGCGCGCACGCGGTGCAGCAGCTTGGCGCGCGAGGCCCGCAGCGCGCGCGCCGCGCGGCCCCAGGCGGCGCGCCGGTGGCATTGTGCCGGCGTGGGCGTGGGGGAGAGCAACAGCAGTATACCTTGTGTGGTGGTGTTGGTGGCGGCGGCGAGCGCGCGCACGCGGTGCAGCAGCTTGGCGCGCGAGGCCCGCAGCGCGCGCGCCGCGCGGCCCCAGGCGGCGCGCCGGTGGCATTGTGCCGGCGTGGGCGTGGGGGAGAGCAACAGCAGTATACCTTGTGTGGTGGTGTTGGTGGCGGCGGCGAGCGCGCGCACGCGGTGCAGCAGCTTGGCGCGCGAGGCCCGCAGCGCGCGCGCCGCGCGGCCCCAGGCGGCGCGCCGGTGGCATTGTGCCGGCGTGGGCGTGGGGGAGAGCAACAGCAGTATACCTTGTGTGGTGGTGTTGGTGGCGGCGGCGAGCGCGCGCACGCGGTGCAGCAGCTTGGCGCGCGAGGCCCGCAGCGCGCGCGCCGCGCGGCCCCAGGCGGCGCGCCGGTGGCATTGTGCCGGCGTGGGCGTGGGGGAGAGCAACAGCAGTATACCTTGTGTGGTGGTGTTGGTGGCGGCGGCGAGCGCGCGCACGCGGTGCAGCAGCTTGGCGCGCGAGGCCCGCAGCGCGCGCGCCGCGCGGCCCCAGGCGGCGCGCCGGTGGCATTGTGCCGGCGTGGGCGTGGGGGAGAGCAACAGCAGTATACCTTGTGTGGCGGTGGTGGTGGCGGCGGCGAGCGCGCGCACGCGGTGCAGCAGCTTGGCGCGCGAGGCCCGCAGCGCGCGCGCCGCGCGGCCCCAGGCGGCGCGCCGGTGGCATTGTGCCGGCGTGGGCGTGGGGGAGAGCAACAGCAGTATACCTTGTGTGGCGGTGGTGGTGGCGGCGGCGAGCGCGCGCACGCGGTGCAGCAGCTTGGCGCGCGAGGCCCGCAGCGCGCGCGCCGCGCGGCCCCAGGCGGCGCGCCGGTGGCATTGTGCCGGCGTGGGCGTGGGGGAGAGCAACAGCAGTATACCTTGTGTGGCGGTGGTGGTGGCGGCGGCGAGCGCGCGCACGCGGTGCAGCAGCTTGGCGCGCGAGGCCCGCAGCGCGCGCGCCGCGCGGCCCCAGGCGGCGCGCCGGTGGCATTGTGCCGGCGTGGGCGTGGGGGAGAGCAACAGCAGTATACCTTGTGTGGTGGTGTTGGTGGCGGCGGCGAGCGCGCGCACGCGGTGCAGCAGCTTGGCGCGCGAGGCCCGCAGCGCGCGCGCCGCGCGGCCCCAGGCGGCGCGCCGGTGGCATTGTGCCGGCGTGGGCGTGGGGGAGAGCAACAGCAGTATACCTTGTGTGGTGGTGTTGGTGGCGGCGGCGAGCGCGCGCACGCGGTGCAGCAGCTTGGCGCGCGAGGCCCGCAGCGCGCGCGCCGCGCGGCCCCAGGCGGCGCGCCGGTGGCATTGTGCCGGCGTGGGCGTGGGGGAGAGCAACAGCAGTATACCTTGTGTGGTGGTGTTGGTGGCGGCGGCGAGCGCGCGCACGCGGTGCAGCAGCTTGGCGCGCGAGGCCCGCAGCGCGCGCGCCGCGCGGCCCCAGGCGGCGCGCCGGTGGCATTGTGCCGGCGTGGGCGTGGGGGAGAGCAACAGCAGTATACCTTGTGTGGTGGTGTTGGTGGCGGCGGCGAGCGCGCGCACGCGGTGCAGCAGCTTGGCGCGCGAGGCCCGCAGCGCGCGCGCCGCGCGGCCCCAGGCGGCGCGCCGGTGGCATTGTGCCGGCGTGGGCGTGGGGGAGAGCAACAGCAGTATACCTTGTGTGGTGGTGTTGGTGGCGGCGGCGAGCGCGCGCACGCGGTGCAGCAGCTTGGCGCGCGAGGCCCGCAGCGCGCGCGCCGCGCGGCCCCAGGCGGCGCGCCGGTGGCATTGTGCCGGCGTGGGCGTGGGGGAGAGCAACAGCAGTATACCTTGTGTGGTGGTGTTGGTGGCGGCGGCGAGCGCGCGCACGCGGTGCAGCAGCTTGGCGCGCGAGGCCCGCAGCGCGCGCGCCGCGCGGCCCCAGGCGGCGCGCCGGTGGCATTGTGCCGGCGTGGGCGTGGGGGAGAGCAACAGCAGTATACCTTGTGTGGTGGTGTTGGTGGCGGCGGCGAGCGCGCGCACGCGGTGCAGCAGCTTGGCGCGCGAGGCCCGCAGCGCGCGCGCCGCGCGGCCCCAGGCGGCGCGCCGGTGGCATTGTGCCGGCGTGGGCGTGGGGGAGAGCAACAGCAGTATACCTTGTGTGGTGGTGTTGGTGGCGGCGGCGAGCGCGCGCACGCGGTGCAGCAGCTTGGCGCGCGAGGCCCGCAGCGCGCGCGCCGCGCGGCCCCAGGCGGCGCGCCGGTGGCATTGTGCCGGCGTGGGCGTGGGGGAGAGCAACAGCAGTATACCTTGTGTGGCGGTGGTGGTGGCGGCGGCGAGCGCGCGCACGCGGTGCAGCAGCTTGGCGCGCGAGGCCCGCAGCGCGCGCGCCGCGCGGCCCCAGGCGGCGCGCCGGTGGCATTGTGCCGGCGTGGGCGTGGGGGAGAGCAACAGCAGTATACCTTGTGTGGTGGTGTTGGTGGCGGCGGCGAGCGCGCGCACGCGGTGCAGCAGCTTGGCGCGCGAGGCCCGCAGCGCGCGCGCCGCGCGGCCCCAGGCGGCGCGCCGGTGGCATTGTGCCGGCGTGGGCGTGGGGGAGAGCAACAGCAGTATACCTTGTGTGGTGGTGTTGGTGGCGGCGGCGAGCGCGCGCACGCGGTGCAGCAGCTTGGCGCGCGAGGCCCGCAGCGCGCGCGCCGCGCGGCCCCAGGCGGCGCGCCGGTGGCATTGTGCCGGCGTGGGCGTGGGGGAGAGCAACAGCAGTATACCTTGTGTGGTGGTGTTGGTGGCGGCGGCGAGCGCGCGCACGCGGTGCAGCAGCTTGGCGCGCGAGGCCCGCAGCGCGCGCGCCGCGCGGCCCCAGGCGGCGCGCCGGTGGCATTGTGCCGGCGTGGGCGTGGGGGAGAGCAACAGCAGTATACCTTGTGTGGTGGTGTTGGTGGCGGCGGCGAGCGCGCGCACGCGGTGCAGCAGCTTGGCGCGCGAGGCCCGCAGCGCGCGCGCCGCGCGGCCCCAGGCGGCGCGCCGGTGGCATTGTGCCGGCGTGGGCGTGGGGGAGAGCAACAGCAGTATACCTTGTGTGGTGGTGTTGGTGGCGGCGGCGAGCGCGCGCACGCGGTGCAGCAGCTTGGCGCGCGAGGCCCGCAGCGCGCGCGCCGCGCGGCCCCAGGCGGCGCGCCGGTGGCATTGTGCCGGCGTGGGCGTGGGGGAGAGCAACAGCAGTATACCTTGTGTGGTGGTGTTGGTGGCGGCGGCGAGCGCGCGCACGCGGTGCAGCAGCTTGGCGCGCGAGGCCCGCAGCGCGCGCGCCGCGCGGCCCCAGGCGGCGCGCCGGTGGCATTGTGCCGGCGTGGGCGTGGGGGAGAGCAACAGCAGTATACCTTGTGTGGTGGTGTTGGTGGCGGCGGCGAGCGCGCGCACGCGGTGCAGCAGCTTGGCGCGCGAGGCCCGCAGCGCGCGCGCCGCGCGGCCCCAGGCGGCGCGCCGGTGGCATTGTGCCGGCGTGGGCGTGGGGGAGAGCAACAGCAGTATACCTTGTGTGGTGGTGTTGGTGGCGGCGGCGAGCGCGCGCACGCGGTGCAGCAGCTTGGCGCGCGAGGCCCGCAGCGCGCGCGCCGCGCGGCCCCAGGCGGCGCGCCGGTGGCATTGTGCCGGCGTGGGCGTGGGGGAGAGCAACAGCAGTATACCTTGTGTGGTGGTGTTGGTGGCGGCGGCGAGCGCGCGCACGCGGTGCAGCAGCTTGGCGCGCGAGGCCCGCAGCGCGCGCGCCGCGCGGCCCCAGGCGGCGCGCCGGTGGCATTGTGCCGGCGTGGGCGTGGGGGAGAGCAACAGCAGTATACCTTGTGTGGTGGTGTTGGTGGCGGCGGCGAGCGCGCGCACGCGGTGCAGCAGCTTGGCGCGCGAGGCCCGCAGCGCGCGCGCCGCGCGGCCCCAGGCGGCGCGCCGGTGGCATTGTGCCGGCGTGGGCGTGGGGGAGAGCAACAGCAGTATACCTTGTGTGGTGGTGTTGGTGGCGGCGGCGAGCGCGCGCACGCGGTGCAGCAGCTTGGCGCGCGAGGCCCGCAGCGCGCGCGCCGCGCGGCCCCAGGCGGCGCGCCGGTGGCATTGTGCCGGCGTGGGCGTGGGGGAGAGCAACAGCAGTATACCTTGTGTGGTGGTGTTGGTGGCGGCGGCGAGCGCGCGCACGCGGTGCAGCAGCTTGGCGCGCGAGGCCCGCAGCGCGCGCGCCGCGCGGCCCCAGGCGGCGCGCCGGTGGCATTGTGCCGGCGTGGGCGTGGGGGAGAGCAACAGCAGTATACCTTGTGTGGTGGTGTTGGTGGCGGCGGCGAGCGCGCGCACGCGGTGCAGCAGCTTGGCGCGCGAGGCCCGCAGCGCGCGCGCCGCGCGGCCCCAGGCGGCGCGCCGGTGGCATTGTGCCGGCGTGGGCGTGGGGGAGAGCAACAGCAGTATACCTTGTGTGGTGGTGTTGGTGGCGGCGGCGAGCGCGCGCACGCGGTGCAGCAGCTTGGCGCGCGAGGCCCGCAGCGCGCGCGCCGCGCGGCCCCAGGCGGCGCGCCGGTGGCATTGTGCCGGCGTGGGCGTGGGGGAGAGCAACAGCAGTATACCTTGTGTGGTGGTGTTGGTGGCGGCGGCGAGCGCGCGCACGCGGTGCAGCAGCTTGGCGCGCGAGGCCCGCAGCGCGCGCGCCGCGCGGCCCCAGGCGGCGCGCCGGTGCCGCGTCGTGGCGCCGCCCGCGGACAGCGCCGCCTCCAGACTGAAGGGGGGAGAATGACCAGCTCATTATATTTATTGCTTATCTGTGACCCGATCTCGCTTCGCTTAGGTGGAATCAAAATAGAAAATACCTATTTCTCAAACATGCTTGGAAATAACGGTTTTCCGATTGAAATACATGGACGGAAAATGCCTCTTTTTACTCCTAGGAGTAAAAAAAAACATATGAAAACACTTTCCGTCCATGTCCATATTGTTTTTTCAAAAGTGTTCTCTATTGCGTATAAAATCGAAAGGACCATGAAAAAAATCGCGTACACCCAACTTGTGGGGGCGCAGTGAGGGGCGGCGGCGCGGCGGGGCTCTGAGGAACGGCGGCGGCGGGCGGCGGCTCGTTGTGCGTGGAAATATCTTAACTAATACTCGTATGACGCAAACAGACATTCTCTCCGAATTTGTCAAAGGTTTTTAAAAATACTTATAGTCATGTATTTGTATAATTTCCTCGCATTGTTTGAGAAAAGCATTATGTATGCCTCGGCGGAAACGAGGATTTCCTGACTCGTATTTTAGCAGGCCTCGCTGTTGCTCGGCCCGCTAACCACCTCTTCAGGAAATCCCTTACTTTCCGCGCCTAGGCAACAATGTACTATTTCAGTCAGGTATAGTCTAGCTTCCTTTAGTGAAATGTTTTTTTCTTATCACGTCCTGTGACCGCTAATATTGATATCAAAATAACTATATGAAAAGCGAGCTTTAAAAACCCGACTGCATTTTTTATACTGTCGTCGATATACCTAAATATATTAATAATTGTCATTTAGCCATTGTTTTTATTTCAATTTTAACAGTTTAAGTATCCTATGTCACCCGGGATGACGTAAGGATTCTAACGACACCTCACACATCTAAATCAGTCAAAGGATTTAGAAGTAATAGTGGAATAAAGAAACTCACATACATACATACATACAAACATGAACCCTGAAAACATTACACTCCTTTTTTGGGGCAGTCGTGTAATAACACCTATAGCGTAACCGAAGCTAGAAAACTGTTCTATAATGAGTGTTGCTATAGTAATAACTGTTCTTTTATAACCATTATAACTTGTTATTACCATGGTTACGATCATATCCGATATCCGTCTCGGCGTATAGTTAACAATTGACATCCTAATTACTAAAATTCACAAATTGACCGGATTTTTATCCCTCACCTTAACAAATGTTTCTCATTACTGGCAGTGAGCAGAGCGGCGGCAGTGTTAGGGTTGTCGGCTAACTGTTTGCTGACGGACGCCTCGATCAACTCCAACACTTGCACGACTGGCTGAGGCATTTTAACGTCTGATTTCTCCACGTCCCTGAAAAAAAAAACAAATTGGTTGCAGTGTGATCTCACTTTTTAACAAACTTCAATAAAAAGAAGAGGTTCTCAATTTGACTGTATGTTATTTTTTTATATGCATTATGTTTGTTACTCGATTACTTCGTCAATTATAGACCAATTTTGAAAATTCTTTTTTTTTATACAACAGCAGTGGTCCTATAGTTAACAAAGTGGTCCCATTATCAACAAGTCGGTATCGGACGAGGATCCGTGAGGAATTGAGGAAACACCCTCAAATATTATAGGCATACACATAGCGAGTTTGGTATTTGCACACACGTCCAGCATATGCATTCAGAAATCATCACTTGGTGAAGTGGGACTGATGATGAAGACCACAGATGGCAACGGAACCCTCAATGGTACCTATTTCAAGGATGACGATAAGATATTTCGATTAAGATCGTTGAACGACTATGACGAAGCACACTTAAATGGTTTAAATATATACACTATCGCCCTTACTTATATACGTGGAATAACAGTGGAGTAAGGGTGGTATTCCACCTGTCCAATATCTTTGTCCTATTTCTATATCCAATATTTAATCAAATTTCTTTGATGGGGCCCATTTTCCACTTATCCAATATATTGGTTCAATTTTTGATACTATTTGCGTAGCCATTTTGAATTAAATGTAATTCGTAACATTTGATCAAATGTAGGTGTTTCTAGAAAATTTGTTGAAGTCATCCAATTTCTTTGATCAAATGGACATTGGAGAAAGATATTGGACAGGTGGAATACCACCCTTACCCCACGGTTATTCCACGTTTATAAGTAAGGGCGTAAGATTTTATTCGAATGAATAATGTTACCTGGAGCTGTCGGAGGTGACGGCGTTCTCGGAGCTCGGCGCCGGCTTGGACGCCACCGAGTCGGAGTGCGACGTGCGCGAGTCCGCGCTCTCCGCGTCGCCGTGCCCGTTGTCTGGGGAAATATATATGAACTAGAGAACGCCTACGACTTTGTACGCCGAGAATAGGCTAGTGTCCTAAAAAAATCTAATTAGTCCGTCTTTTACATTATCAAAAAAATATTGAACACGTATTTTTTCTTTTGTCAATTAAACAAAAAATGACGAAGATAAAGTGCGTTGAAGTTTCGCGTGACGTCACGCCGTTTATACCACGTTGCGACGTCCCCACTCCCGAACTTTGATGCGCGTTATATTTGTCAATTTTGATTGATTTGAAAAAACAAAAAATACGTATTCAATATTTTTTGATAATCTTACTGACGGACTAATTAGAATTATTACTTTTTTACCCAGGACACACCCCTATTCCTGCCAAATTTGGTATCTCTAGACCCAGCGGTTTGGGCTGTGCGGTGATCGCACTGCTAGATCAAAACAGTAGTAACTAAAAAAAAACTGGACATCGAGATGGCTAGATGTCATCTTAATATTATAACCCCAAAGTAACTACTACGTAATACAATCACCGATCAGATCATCTGTCAGCCCCCGGTCGCCATAGAAGCATTGGCCTAAGAAAAAAATGCGACGGATAATTATAGAATTGGGTTTATTTGATGTAGGAAAATATTTAAAACAATGCTGTAGTGTAAGTTTTGATGAAGAACTTGTCTTATTTTACTTTACATTACATAAAATACTCGCAAGTTGTCTTATTTATAAAGTATCTTAATAGATGGCTCTATTTTTCGTATGAATTCCCTAAATGTGTAAGTAATAAAATACTGAATTTAAATCTCAAACAAGACAGGTCATTATCAACATCATTCGTATCCGCGAGCTTTTTTTTAACAGTGTTTAAAGCCAAGATCTGGCGTTGTCCTTTGCGTAAAAACTGGATTAATCTTGATACTGCTTTCAACTTCCAAACTGAATTGTCAGTTTCACGAGTCTTTCGATCCACAAATTACCAAAAACATTAATCACGTTCCCATGGATGTCGTAAGAGACGACTAAGGGAATAAAGGCTTGTAATACTGTTAGGCGATGGGCTTGCAACCTGTCACTAATACGCTGGTAAACATCTTAGCCTAATTGTGCAAATTGTGGTTATAGAATTATCAACAAGTTTTTAGAGTTGTTTGTAATTCTGTAGCTCTGCCTACCCCACTCTGGGAACGAAGGCGTGAGATTATGTATGTATGTATGTATTAATCACGTTAATAAATCATTGAGATACGTACCATCAGAAGTTTGCTTTCCAGAAGTGGCCGCTGACGAGTCCGTCCGTCTGATTTTCTTGGCTTTCTTCTTATCAACATCTTTGATTTTCTGAAACAATGGAATTCGAATTTAGTCCCTAAAAATGCTGTGCTTTGTACCTGACAGTCCGTCTACTCGTCGTCTGGCATCGTAGCTCCTAAATAGGTCGATAAATTCGTACGCGTTTAAAAAAAAAGCTTGTTAAATCGGGATAGTTCATAGTAAAGTTTGATCAGCTCTGAAAGGTAGGGGTCGCTACTATACCGCCGTTTTTTCTCTATTAACCTATTTAACGCCACAGGCGCCTCTGGCTGTCAGCTGAAAGTAGTGCCACTGACGCCTTGTCAGCCACAGCCGTCACTAGTTCAAGATTAAATGAGACTCTTCTTCTTAAAATGCCTCTCCAACTCAAGGAAGTTTGGCTATCAGCTGCTGGAATCTTTCCCTATGTTTTGTGAGGCGAAAGAGATTGTGTTTCGTCACAGAATAGATAATAGTACAAGTACAGAAGGCTCACTCCCTTGATCATTACAAAAGCCGCTTTTTTCTTAGCCAAAGCCATAAGAATAAATATTAACTACACGTAGAAGCGAATCTCCTTTGACCAGGCCCCAAATGCCGCGCTTTAAATACCTACTTCCCCCTTCACCCCGCTACGCCCCTCTGTCTTCCGCGCCCAAAGTTAGGGCTGTCAATTGCGAAATATTTTAATCAGTTTATGGATGTGGTATACAAGTTTAGTCACGAAATGTTATTAATGTTTTACTTCAACGTGGAAACATAGCAAAATGAGTTTTTTACATTTACGTTAAATTAGGTAATAATACTTTTTGATGATATTAAGATTATCTCATAAAACTCCTTCATTCAATCAATTATTTATAATTATTTTGCCGTAAATAGTCGTTCACTTTTTAAAACACTATCTTAGTTCAACCATAAACACTAAAACCAACACAAATACGAAAACCAATTCAAGACACAATATCAATATTTTGGTTAATATATATTCCGTGTGTGATGCCCCTGACTGACTAGACACCTCAGGTGTCGCCAGGCGGTAGGTATTTAACGCGCCGAGCGCGCATCGGGAGCCGGGAGTTTCGCTTCTACGTGTAGTTATTATTTATTCTTATGCCAAAGCATTATGATTTATGGCCCTTTGACGTCGTCGACTCCAGCGCAAGCCAAACGGACGTTAAGGCTGTGTACGAACGGTGAAAATGAATTGGCTCACTCGCCGCGTCGCCGATAGGCTGTCAACGACTAAAAATAAAATAATGTGTTGCCCATTTATTTCTTACATTCAATATAGAGACCAATAATAGTACATTATTGCCTAGGCATGGAAGTAGGCAATTGCGGGCTGAGTATTGAATTAAACGGACGAGCTTGCGAGTCCGTTTAAAAATACGAAGCCCGCAATTGCTGTTCCTGCCGAGGCAAATACAGTGCTTTTCTCAAAAATCGCAAGAAAAAAATTGTGTTGGAGTCAAATCTTCATCGCTTGAACTCATTTTTTGAATTGCATACAAACAGAAACTTCATGTGAAAAAACCGTCACTCCTTACCGCCTTTTTGTTTATGACAAGGAGTTAAACGCAATTCTTGTTTTAAAAAAAACATAAGCTATTCCAGGCACAAATTAAAAAGTTATGTTTCGAGTAAAATTTCGATGTATAAGACTTGTGCCCTCATTTTATTATGGCCCTTTTCACTTTTTAAAAAGTTACAAGGTAGATAGTAATGGAATTTGTATGGAACATTGCGGGCTTGTGTAGCGAGCACGCAATGTTTTTTTTTTTAAATTTGAGAACTGTCAGTAAACTATGTACTTCGCGTCTCAATATGTAGATAGGAATGTCAACATTTCCGGACATTTTTGAGAAAAAGTATATTCTTCATACATTACTTACATTATTTCATTATTTATATGTAAAATAATAAATGTATTAGGTACCAATTACTGACGGCAATTCGGAGCGAGCGCTATTGTAAGAAAGAGATAAATAGTTGTTTCAAATTGCGTACCCGAATGACGCGGCGTGCCTATCTATCATGGCGGCCAATTAGCTACCCGTCTTTATCGCACTCATATAAAATTGTTGGCAGCCCCTGTATAGTACCCATCAGATGGGTAACCGGCATGTACTTGTAGCGATGAACGTAAATCGCGGAGTGAGCCGCGCCTTGTTTCGTATCAATTAAGTTGTAATTTGCATAGCATGTTTGGCGTGTGAGTTACACATTTTGTTTTTGACGTAAGACGTTCAAAATAGTTGTTTTTGTTACCTTCTTCCGATGCTCGTTGTGCGCGTCCCCATTCGGCGTTGGCTTGGGCTTGTCGTCAGCGCTCTCGGAGGCTGAGGAGCTGTCCGACGACTCGGAGCTGCTGCTTGACGACAGTCGCCTCTGCACAGATACACACAATTCGATCGTTAAAATTAAAATCGACGTTATTTTGTTTAATGGTAAAATGGCGCTTTGCAGTTTTTTGCCTTTCGAGGTAGATGGAGCTCATGTTACTTTTCTACATTGCAGGATTGAAAAACTGTCCCTAGTGTAATGTAAATTCTAACCAAGTGTTTGTTTCGTCTTTACAGTTGAACACCTTAACCGCTATAACATTTGGTCCAGATATATTTTACAGGCCAGACTAGGGTACTTTTTATAATTAATTTTGATAATTATCAACTTCTAATCCATACTTCCACACTAATATTACCAATGCGAAAGTAACTGTTTATTTATTTTTTAGCTTTTCACGACAAAACTATTGTACTCTTAATGAAATATGACCAGGAGATACGATAGTTTTCTGTGAAAGGATACTTTTAACCTCGAAAATTGGACAGTTCCTGAGGGAATAGCAGTAATGCCCAGAGCCACGGGCATAAGCTAATATATAGCTGGGGAATATACATATAACAAACAGTTAAGAAAAAAAAATTGAATAGCTATAAAAATAAACAAGATATAAACCAACAAAGATTTGTTCCTATCTCTTTCTAGCAAAACGTATTACATGACGTCACACGGCGTATCGGATCTCTCTGTCTAATTTGCAGTTTAAAAATACTGGTATCATTCATATTTCTTGGCCGATTTTAATTTTACTTTTGGTGATCTCTTTTACGGTATTTTCATATTTTGTAGAGAAATGCGATTTAAAAAAATCCATGCATATTCCCGATTATTGTTTTACCTTGTTCCTCCTTCCATTTTCGACGTCTGATGCGGCTGTTCGGTTCTCGGGCACGTTCTTAAACTCCAGCGAGCCACTGTTGATGTAGAAACCGCCGTAGAACGTGTCGCATTCTGGCGGCATCATCTCATCGTACTGGAAATATAAAGAATTCAGTCAGCATAACGTCGGTGATACTACAATACCTCGTAACTAACAGATTTAATAAGATGCAAAATATACTTTAGCATGTAAGTTAATAGGGTACATTTTGCAACTTATAGAGTTTGTTACTTATTGGTATTGAAGTATCACTGACCATAAGTTAGGTTATTTTTTAAGGCAAGGAGAAGGCAAACCAGTACAGAGACCACATTAACACAGGGCGTCCTAGTTCAGGGCCCAAAATCCTTGTTTCGTTGAAATAATGTGATTTTAGGAAACAAAATATACATTTTTCATTTTCACATTATGTTACATGGGATCTGACAGTTTCAGTTTCAAGAATGTTAGATCTTTCATGTCAGAAATGACAACCTGTGTTAAAAAATATTTAGGTGGTAGCCCATTGTTTAATATTTTTTGGTCATAAAAATTCGAAATATATTTGTAACGTTTCCTCAATTTGTAACGTGTAGATAAGGCTAGGTTAAAAAAGTAAGATTTGATATACAGGCCGGCCGGAAAATTGACGACTAAAAAAAAAAATTGAGGTCCCT
Source organism: Acleris literana (assembly GCA_946894065.1). NCBI lineage: Eukaryota > Metazoa > Arthropoda > Insecta > Lepidoptera > Tortricidae > Acleris > Acleris literana. The sequence continues at coordinate 16,686,489 of OX335686.1, forward strand.
CGTGTCGTGGGGTATCCGAATCACCCCCATGTATGTTCCGCCATTTTAAGTATTTTCAAAGATATTGATCATTTTAATGAGAATTTTTGTAATTTTTCCTTATGTCCATGTTATGAAAAACCCTTAAATTCATGTCTTATTTTAATATTTTTTTAATTAGTTTCTTACATTGATAGAATAATTATGAACTTAGGATGTTTTTAAAACTACATGCCAGCTTTTTTTTCATGATGACTTTTTGTGTAATCACACAAAGATACTTTCTCCATAGTAATTGTACCCCATGTTTGTTTTTCACCTAGTATGGACAAACAAACTTTGTGTGATTACACAAAAAGTTGTACTGAAAAAAAAACTGGCATGTAGTTTTAAAAACATCCTAAGTTCATAATTATTCTATCAATGTAAGAAACCACTGAAAAAATATAATAATAATACATGAACTTAAGGGTTTTTCATAACATGGACATAAGGAAAACTTACCAAAATTCTGATTAAAATGATCAATATCTCCGAAAATACTAAAAATCGCGGAACATACATGGGGGTGATTCGGATACCCTACTACACGAGACCCAAAAATTTGGACATCTATGTTCCGGCCACCCTGTATAATCCTGAAAAAGTAACGGTAACTTTAAAAAAATATGTTACTTATGTCTTGCGACGATTACCTCTATAATCTAAATCACAATGACTCAAAATAATCATGGCAGAACATATAGACCAACAATTTAGGTTCGTCCTTCCGTTCTATGGTTTAAAACCCGGATGTTTTTACATTCTTAAAGGGTGGTCCAGACATAGAGGCCGCTTGTTGCAACTGTTTCTATGGCAACAAGCATAAACAATTGAATCAAATGTCAAAAGTATCTTAAATATAATTTATCCTAGTTTGCATTTCGGTATTGAAATCATAAAAAATCGCTCATAATGAAACGTATCGAGCACGAATGTCGAGCTAGGTCAATCATAGAATTTTACGAAAGCCATTGTCAAAATCGTCTTGACACTTTGTACCACTTCCGCCAGCAAAAAGTACCTGACCGGACCATCCGAAATGTGTTAAAGCGATACATAGAAGATGGGCAAGTAGGATTCAAGCAGCTTCCTGGGCAGCAACCGTCTGTAAATACGCCTCGATTACAGAAAAAGGTGTTGAAGAAGGCGAGACAAGATCGCAGCAAATCTGACCGTGTCTCGTCACGCGAGCTCGGATTGACACTTTCTACTTATCGGCGAGTAAAGAAAGCAGCCGGGATTCGAAGCAGAAAGAAGAGACGTAGTCCTAAATATAATCCAGGTCAAATAGATCGGTGCATTAAAGGTGCAGCTAAGCTGTACAAGGACAGTATTCCCAGCGGGCGTAACTTTTTCTTTGTTCTGGATGACGAAACGTACGTGCCGTTAGATCCGACTCAAGTAGCGGGAGACAAATACTACTTATCGGATGATGAACAAGAAACACCAGTCGAAGACACTTTACTCCCGACTGGGAAATTTGAGAGCCGCTATATGATCTGGCAGGCCATCTCCGAAGGTGGGCACATATCCGAGCCGTTCGTTACTAACCGCACAGTAAACGGCGAAATATACTTGAAAGAGTGTATTAAGAAACAGCTGGTGCCTTTTATTCGGAAGATAAATGTACAAAGACCCGTTTTGTTTTGGCCAGACCTCGCTACGTCACATTACGTTGGACCTGTGCTTGATGAACTTAAGAAGGCAGGTATCTCTATTGTACCAAAACGAGACAACCTACCGAATGTGCCCCAGCTTCGGCCGATTGAAAGATTTTGGGCTCTTTGTAAGCAACGATATTGCGAGTTAAATAAGCCGGCGACCAACATTGCAAGTATGAAGCGAATATGGACGCGGATTTCCAAGCAGATCGCAGCCAAATCTGGAAAATCGCTGTTCAAAAGCTTCCGTTCCAAACTATTAAAATGTGCAAAACAAGGTCCCGTTGGAATATAATTTTTTGATATTTTTAATGTAAATAAATGTTGATCTCAAAACAAAACTCGGATTTTGTATAACTATATTAGTTTTTTTTTAATTTGTGTTTTTACAGGCGGCCTCTATGTCTGGACCACCCTTTATTATACTTACTGGGACCTTACTCCAGCCAGTATTTATTTTTTAATTTTATTAAATATTCAACAACAGCATTAATGTTATACAACCCAAAATAACATTAACCAAAAATAGCCCAAAGTTTTACTTTTATCAGATCATTAATTTTATTAATAAAATAGCAGCTCTTGTTTGTAGATGAATTGGCACTTTGCTTTACAGAAGAGATTTTTTTTAATTGATTTTATCTAGATTTCCTGGTAGATGAGATGTATAGCAATGTAACTCAAAGACTGACTGTAATAAATCTAGTAACTCATATGTTATTCATACAGTTTCAGTGTATTTAAACAGCAAATAATATATTTATTTACTTAAGATCCATTTGCGCATCGACAAAACATAACACGATTTTCCATAAATTTATTATAATTTGCATTGTTAATGCATTCTTTTGTCACTGCATACATAATTTATTTCATTAAATCCCAGATTATTTAACTCTATGTGGCACGCGTGTGTGTAGGTCAACCGGGCTCGTATTGTAGTCGCCTTTATCACGATGGATAAAGCATCGGTCACCCTCGCACTTACATATTCATCAGAAGGTCTGTCCACATCGATAGACTATAATAGGCCGTCAGGGGACCTAATATGGCTGCGTTTATCGCGTGACAAAGTTTGGATAAGGCATCCGTCACCTTCTGACACGTAAATAAGTACGAGAGAGACCGATGTTTTAGCGAGTTTGACCTACACACACGCGTGCCACATAGTTTCTGTAAAGTCAAATAGTCTGGGATTTAATGAAATTTTGTCTCACCTCGATTTTTTTCCACACTACGGTAGTTATTACTTTATTACCATTACAAACATCACCAATAGCGGTTAAAAATAAAAACCCACACATAATTACAATTGTGATTTTTTTGATACTGTCGTCGATATAATGTTAAAACAAAAAAAACACAAAATCAATTTAAAAAATGTTTTTTAAGAATTTGACACTCGTACCATCAGGACGAATCTAATGACGTATCACTCAATCGGTTGACCCGTTAAGAAGTTACGAGGGGACATAGGAACGGACATACATTCAGGTCAAACACATAACCATAAAAAATATTTTTGCCTATACCTGGGTCTTAAAATATTTTTTTATGCTAAATAAGTAGACTACTTAATGTTTTGAACAAAACAAAAGCCATTTTACTATATATTGTGCAAAATACCATATCTTTTTATAAGTTTTTCTAGTTTTACTGCGACTTATTAATTAAAGAGATATCTTTTGCTCTTTTTTTTTAATCTACTTTTTATGCCATATTAGATGAACGCCAACAACATGCTTTTAAAGCAGTATACTTAACTAGGTAATTTGCACACCCATGGTTTTTAAGGACATTTGGATGTTTGTTCCCCAATCACACTTAAACAGCTGACTATATTCTTGATTTAAACGCAGAAACTTTTTACCCCTGTTAATTTCATAGTTCCTGTTCTTTCCTTTGTGATACAATCAATTCAATTTAAAAATAGCCATAATGAGTTGTCAGAGAACTTACATTATCAGTGTTGTCGATAAAGGAGTCATTGTCATCGTAGCCCGCCCCAATGTCCGCGAAGTCATCGTGCTTCGTTCGACCTTTGCGTCCGTATGTACTTTTGCCACCCTGGAAATTAAAAAAAGCAAATTAGGGTACAAGTCAAAAGGCAAGCTTCACTCCAACTGCACTTTCTGATATTTAAATTGCCATGTTATATACTTTTAAACAAGCCTATTGAGAGGCAAAACTCACTTAAGTTAGATTAATTATATGGTCTTGAGTTTTTTCCTCTCCACAGATGATGTTGGTATCACCATCCTCGTCATCTTCCTGCCCTTGTCCCACTGTAGTTGGGGTCGGCACAACATATTTTCTTCTTTCACTCTCCTCTATCCGCTGTTAACCCCATACTCTCATACTTATGTCATGTTTGACCCAATCCATCCAAACCTTCCTTCCAGGCAATTTTTTTTTAATCGAATTATTTTTCACTCACGATGGTGAGACGACTCTAACAACACCTTTTGTTTTAAAATCAGACTCCTTTCAGTCTCTACTAGGAAATAAAGAACCATACATACATACATACAACAAGGTCCTACCACCACTAAAACCACCACCACCACTTTCGTCGGTGGTAAGTAAAAAAAACAAAATAGGTAATGCTATCTTATTGTAGTAAATTTATCAGGTTATTGTAAATTTTATCTTTTAACTTATCATTATGACTTGGCAATGACAATGACATAATGAGGAAAACAAAGAACAGAATGTATTGCTATATTTTATTCTAAGTCATAATAACCCTTTTTTCCTTTAACTAAAGTAATCCATGCATAACACTATGCATATTATGACCTAAGTGAAAATGGGTGCAAGTCAATTTAGCACATAATCAATATAAAAAGGTATACCTATCTTGTACAGAGAATGCTAGACTTATAACGTTTTTCAATTGACCTCTGAAGACTTGTATAATTTTTCATGTGGGCCACAGTGTTACGGTAAAATTAATGAATTTTAAATTGTTAAACTGACTCATTGTACTGTAGTTTCTAGCTTAGTTTTAAAACTTGTCTTGTCACTAACGCATTCACTGCCACCGACGCATATATGCGTCACCGTGACTTCCACCCAGTGCCCTCAACGCATATGTGCGTTATTACAGTAGGCAAGCTTATAGCGTATAAAACAAAAGATGTGGCACCTGGCGATAGTTCAAAAAACACTACTGGCAGTGAATGTGTTAAGAAAATTCCTACATTCTAAGTAATTACTTACATATTTTTGTTCAAACTTCTTGGCCACCCTTTCCATATCTTCATCGTTGTCCGAGAATGGATCCAATTTAGCAGTCTTGCCATTCTCTACAATCTTTTTTTTCTGAAAATAAAAAACACATCAGCCTATTATTAAAATGTTACAGCTGAATTGGTATTTTCTACATGTATACCAACCAACCAATATTAATTAAAAAGCCTTGCGCTGGGCTTAGGCTATTTGTTTTTGTCTGACACTAATATTATGAAGAGGAAAGATTTGATTTTTTGTTTGTTTGTTTGGACCGGTATGAAAAAATCTTTCACCATTAGAATCCTAAATTATCCCTGATAAACATAGGATATGTTTTATTTTTCTGCAATCCTCGCCTTTTAGAGTTGAGGTTGCATTTTCTACAGAAGTTTTGTCTGTGGTACTGTCAATACCAGTGGCGTAGCTATAGTCAGGCTAGGCGGGGCAGTGCACCGGGGCCCCCAAGCTCGAGGTGCCCACAAAACCTGATTAGCAAACCTCTTATTGCACTAGCTAGCTAACTAGCTGATGATACCTAGTTAATATGATTATAAAGTAGCTTTGCATTTGCAAAATATTGATAAAACCTAAACCGTTTTAGGGGCCCCAGTTTTTTTTTGCCCCAGCGCCCTTGGTCACCTAGCTACGCCATTGGTCAATACTGTCATTGGATCTAGTTTTACATACCTAAAAAAAATTAATAACGTTTATACAGTGGTGGTCATATAATTAAGAACGCTTATTTAAAGGGAAGTTTTTTTCCAACTAACAAGTATAACTAACTGCATGTATTTTTTTGTATTTCTCTCTGTATCGCAAAACTTTTGCATACTACCGGTTCATTCGCTGATACAAATGATTGGCTAAAAAATAAATAGATAAACTTTTTACATTAGATCTGAACCTAGTATTACTTCTTACTGGCTGGTCACATAATTAAGAACGCTGAATGGTTTATTTTTTTATTAAAATTTAAATAGAGAACACTCTGTGGCTCTGTGGTTGTAGGTCACTATTTGTATGATTTTGGCGCCATTTAGTGCTGTAAGAGTTTAAAAGGTGATTGCTTCGTGTAAAAACAATGGGGAAAAATAAAAGTTGCAATAAATCTACAAGGGAAGTAATAATAAAACTTCGCGAGAAGAATTGGTCATATAAAAAGATAGCCGACCATCTGCAATGCTCAAAAACAATGGTTTTCCACGCTGTGAAGCACTTTGCGACGTATCAAACTACTTCAAATGTTCCGCGTGAACCTAAACAGAGGAAGTCATGTCGTCGAGATGATCGAAATATTATTCGTTTGGCAAAACAAAATCCTTTTAAAGGGTCTAATGAGCTGAGAAAAGAATATTTTGGTGAAAACAATCCTTCAGCAATCTCGGCACGCACTATTCGAAGGCGTTTAGTAGAAGAAAAGTTGCACGGGAGGATAGCAAGGAAGGTGCCCATGTTGAAACGGTGTCATAGGCAAGCACGGCTTGCATTTGCAAGAAGGTATGAAAACTGGACAGTTAGACAGTGGAAAAATGTTCTTTTTTCTGACGAGACAAAAATAAACAGGGTATGTTCTGATGGAAAACGATATGTACGACGACCTCCGAATAAAGCATTCGACCCTAAGTACACAAAAGTGACATTAAAGCATGGTGGGGGAAATGTAAAAATTTGGGGGTGCTTTTCTGGACATGGTGTTGGACCTGTTAAGTTGATAGAAGGAAACATGGATCAATTCCAATACAAAAATATACTGGAAGAAACAATGTTACCTTATGCTGAAGACGTGCTTCCGGTTATTTGGACATTCCAGCACGACAATGATCCAAAACATACTGCACGTACCGTTAAGGAATTTCTCACATCGCAATCAGTTTCTGTCTTAGATTGGCCAGCTAACAGCCCAGATCTAAACCCAATAGAGCATCTTTGGTGTGAAGTCAAGAAAAAGGTTTCAAATCGACAGTGTGGCAATTTAAGAGAGCTGTATGACGTTTTCTTAGAAGAATGGAAGTCTATCTCTCTTGCGAAATGTCAAAAATTGATAGAGTCTATGCCTCGCCGGTGTAAAGCAGTAATTAAAAGCCGTGGACACGCTACTAACTATTAATTTTTGTTTAAAATGTATTAAATATATTTTTTTCCTTTACGCACTTCCCATTAATGTGATTTATTTAGTCTAAGTTTCATATAATGCAACTCTCGAGCAGTTCAATAAATCGTTCTTAATTATTTGTCCAGCTTTATTACTATTTGAATTTGTTACTATAGAGAAAAAATACAATTTGTAAAATAAATAGTTAGCGATTTTAATTTATATTCCTAATCCCGTTTGCTCTATTCATGTGGCTATTTCAAAACATAACTAGTTACTTTTAAGAAGGAACATTATAACTACACATGTCATGATTTAGATAAATATATTCTGCAACTTCAAATCGTTCTTAATTATATGACCACAACTGTATATCAGAACACCTAAAATTAATAAGCCTAATTATATCATAATCACAAAAGTTCATAATACGTGATGGTTTTTTTTCTGAAACCGTAAACTTTACAGGATTGTTAAAAACCAACCTAACTTAATGAGTTCCATGCAATAGCCTTTTAAAAAATCCTGAGTTTACGGTTTAAGAAAAAAAAAAACCATTACGTTTTATGAACTTTAGGGACTATCCCCGTCCTGCCCAATGTTCTTAATAAAGGACACATTCGATTTGGTAGTTTCTGCCCGGGAAATCAAATTCTACATGTAAAATCGTCCTTTTTAGAGGACATTGGGCAGAAATCAGAAGTATTAAAAAACATGCTTGGGCAGGACGAGGTTAAGATACAATAGGCTTATTAATTTTAGGAGTTCTGATACAGAACCAAAAAAACTGGTTCAGAATTAACTTTTAAGCTCTCATTTGTGGGAGGTAACAAAAATACCAACTTCTAGTCTTTTCTGATTATCATAGTCCATAAACATAAGCTCAAACCAAATTAAAAAAAGATATGCAAATAACACGGATCTGTGTCTTAGCATACACGGGGTTAAGATAGTTTTTTTTTATGGGTATATTACCTATTATGTTAGTAATAGTGGAGCATAAAAAAATATGCACCATTTTTTATTATTAAATAAGGAATAATTATAAAAAGACTTAATATTTATACTTAAGTGAAGTTATAAAGAAAAGCTACAGATGCATCCATGGTAAAATCGTTTATGGTATCTTATTCAAATACCATTATGACTTAATGACATACAAAATATAAATATTTTTTCCCAGCACAGAAAACACAGCTTTACAATAGAGCGAGATAGCACTTTTAACCCTGCCGCACCTTTACTGATAGATGTGTCCCTCTCAACCATTATCAATAAACTACATGTTAGACCGAGAAAGAAATACCGGCAACATGACATGACACGACACGCGACGCTAAAAAACGCTTCATTCATAACTTCGTAAAATTTTGGTACCTACATAATTCTACATAATTAGTTACATAAAATTAGTCATACCTACTAAAAATGCAAAATATTAGCATACCTAATTCAATTCAACACAACAATACATAAAGAATTACGAAACAAGTACAAAAGTCACATATAGATACTAATAATCTGCATTAACAAACAATTAAAAACAAATATATATAATACACACCTACAATATAAAAACGTAAAAAGAAACCTATAAAATTAATTAGGTACGCATTCACGAAAAACAAAGTCAAAAGCGACATCTGTGAGCAAAATCTATAAACCAATTCACAACTCGCGCAAAAAGATAACCTAGCCTCTCAAAATTCGATTACATCTATCTAAAACTCGTCTCGTGTTACCACAAACACGCCCGGTCATTGCATTGTCACTCATTCACGCACACAGCTACAAGTAAATAACACTTAACCTCTTTTATATACTTGACGCCATTGTACATAAGAATAATCGATAGGAATGGCACCAAAAACAACCTATAGCAAGCACAGAACAAGCTCTAAATGCAAAACCTTGCTAAATTATAATCGCTACAACTTTCATGCGTAGCAACATTGTAATCATGTTTGCAAGCAAACAAGTACATAACTAATAATATCTATACCTTACGCGATCTAAATACATTAGCAATAAGCCGTTTTAAAATGTGCAAAAGGAATCGCCTACTACTCTACAAAGGTGGGAAAGAGCAGTACGACCGTACGAAATACCTACACACACATCGCCGCTGTCTATCATGTTATATACGTTGATATCTATTTACCTATATACTTTACATTCATAGCAAACAGCTGTTTATACTTTCATTATAAAACCAATTTATAGTTAGAAAAAATAACCTAACAACCCGCCTTACTATTATTCAAAACCGATACCGAACAAGGCGGGCTAACCTAGGTCACAAAGGTAGGACTTTCGCCAGCTAATTGCTATCCTACGTATTTATGGTTTCGTCAGCATTCATGCGACGTGGTACTAATAATAAAACTATGAGATAATTCCAATTTTTCCTACAAAAACAAACCCAATGAGACTATATGCACAATCAAAACATTGCCCTCGTAATTGTCCTAGGTTGACAACGATCATTCTTAGATTGTTGCAAACATGGCGACCGCTATCTGAGCTTCTCGTGCAGCTCGTGGACGCGAATTCATGTAACAAACCTAATACAAAGCTGTGTAACGTAAGCAAAAAATATCCTAAAATGATCCCGACTCGTCTCCTTTGAGAGCAGCTGTGCTCGTAAATCCTTCGAGTTACACGCTTTTTATCATTTAGACGGATTCCCTAGTCTATAAAGAGCTGGAAAACCAGTATGGTTGCGTAAATGGCTTTGATTTTCTGTTATAACTTACGTCTTCTGCAATGACTAGTTCCTTGTAATTCCACTCTGGATATTTACTTTCGTTGCTTTCATCCAGGTTTATAGTTAATCTCACTGTTTTACACACACCATTCTTTGCACTTTTAGGAGCACCCACTGTTATAAGAGTAGCACGTTTAGGGTCCGACATTTTTTACCAAATTCTAGCATAAAATGATTTTTTTCAAGGCATGACACGGCCTGCATTTTCAAACAGTGTAGCACATTTCCACCATGTTGGAATTCATTGTTTGGGTTGTGAGCGCCACGGAAGGAATACGAACTAAAACATAAATATCTCCTTGTTGATGCAGATGGCAGCACTTGTTGCAAAGATTCCATAATAGATGTCACTAAATTGAATACTATGACCGCAATAATAAAATACCTACAAGCAAACGAATTACCTGAAATAATATTTTTTGATTAAATATTTTCAAAGAGCATTCAAATAAATTTTATATGAATCTTAGCGTTTCATGGTCACAAAAAACAACAACAATTTGATAGGTGTCAAATTCAGCATTAAACGAAGGCAGTGTCAAAGCTAAACGTTTTCTTAAATTGACCAAAGATGTCGCGTATATCAACTATTCGTGACTGTGTCTGCTTTACCGACGTAAAATTCAAATTTTTTGCGACCGCCATAGAGAAATAAGTTTAATATTGTATGTTATATAGTTATACTGCTCGTTTTGACTATAATGGGTTATCTGTCTTTCTATTACTAAATTTAGGGTAAAAAAAGTGGTGTGTTTAAATCATCTGTAGCGATATTTTTTATCGGAAACGTTGGGTGGGGGTAAGTGCCGCCAATAATATACATTTTGGGTCGTTTACTTTGAAAATCGATGTTCGAAGTTACGCTATCCCTTTCTCACGTTTAGTCTCGAGTAACGAGTGACAGGGAGGGACTCTGCACTCGAAGTTTCGGATTTAGTGGTTCGTTACGTTAACCATCGTGTCTTTTTCATGACCACTGTGGGGAAGTTTCTTAAACAAGAATTGTGTGAAGAACACTGCACAAAAGGACCATCAAAAGAACAGTAAATAATAAAAAAAGGAATCATACGTGTCTATATTTATAAGTAAGTAAATTTATTGCCCCTCGCTCAACTGCCCCCGAGTTTTTTTATAATCAAAAAAACTCGGGGGCTGTTGAGCCAGGGACAATAAATTTACTTACTTATAAGTATAGACTACTCTACTGATTCCATTATATGGAAAATTAAAAAATAAATGCATAGAATATGTTAATGTTAAGCATAGACCATTTATCAAATTTATGATATTTCATAGTTGAAATAAAACCCAACGATTTTTCATAACCCCGATCCCGATCTATTGCCGATCTTCCTACTGAAATAGTGCAAAAAAAAGTTTAGAAAACTTATGTAACAAAAATATGCACAAAATATTTCTACTAAAGAAGTACAGTCAGCTGCAGAGATAAGTATACCCCCCTGCATACAAGTTTCCTAGCCAAGGGGGTTACATTTCTCTGCAGCTCACTGTACCTAAATAAAAATAACATGTACAAATAAGTAAAATAAAAATACAAATTTATCTTGTTTTGTGTTTTGTGAAACAAAATAACTTAAAAACCGAAAACTTTTTAGGTCAGATTGAAAATACACGCCACAAAAATGTGTTTTTCTCAAAAATGACCGGAAATGTTGACATTCCTATCTACATATTGAGACGCGAAGTACATAGTTTACTGACAGTTCCCAATTAAAAAAAAAAAAACATGAACTCGCAAGCTCGTCCTCTTAATCCAATATTCAGCCCGCAATTGCCTACTTCCATGCCTAGGCAATAATGTACTATTGTACGCCTGCCGGAAAAACTTAATCTAGCTGCGTCGAGTTAAAAAGTGACGCTTAAAAGAAACACATAAATCTACTAGTTTCTTGGGGGAAGTAGTTAATTTTATAGTGTTTTAACAAAACATTATTATTTGTTATTGCGTCATTAACCTATTGAACGAGCAACATTAGGTAAAAGAGGTCTATATCGGTTGGTCTAAAATTGTTTGGCCTATTTTTGTTCCGCATCATATTTTTTTGCATACCAACATTTCGTTGAATGATTTAAATATCGAAAATTGTTTGATCGAAATGGTTTTGCATAATATCATTTGGACGAAAAATTGTTTAGTATAACATTTGTATGGAATAACGTTATTTTATCGAATGGTTTTTTGGTATAACGTTGTTATTCCGAATATTTTTACCACTAGGTTTATTTTTAAATTTCCCATACCAGTCATGTTAATTACCTACATTTTACAGATGTTTTGCAGAAGCAAATATTCATATGGAGTGAACCCTGACCCTGAGACGTAGTCGACGGAGCTACGCTTTGCGGAGCTCCTATTCCGCGTAGTTGTCGCGCCTTGACACAATTCTAACCTAACCTAACCTATAGATTAGTTCAGTAATCATGTGACCTAGGTGTTTTGTATTGGGCCGCCAGTCGAGCCGCATTACTGTTCCGCCTATCCATGTATCAAACATTCTTTCATCTTCTCCACAAACTTTTGTTGGACTAAAAATGTTTCCTACTTGACGCTGATAAATTTAACGCCTAGTATAAAAGTCGGAGCAAAGACGTTGAATGTTAGGCCAAATAACAATTCGACCAAACAATATTATGGATTTAGCCTTTTAGTTATTAAAATTTTAGACAAAACAATTTTAGACCAAAAGTGCTTTAGAACAAAAAATATACAGTACCTATGCAAAAAAAATTTTATCCTAAAAAAAAGTATGTCATTCAATATTATAGGAAACATTTTCGACTACTACTAATACTACTTTTTTATTTATAGTACCTACATTGATGCAGAGGTTAAAAAAAAGTAAGAACTAACTCGTCCATCTATTGCACTTTCGGCCGAGGCTTAGCACAGTGCTTTTCACGTCTGCAGACTGCGAGGAAATAAAAATCAAATCTTATAATAAATTTACAACACACTACTACTAATTCTGTAAATTGCGAGAATACAATAAAATACGACGTATAAAAAAGCGTAAAGTATTTAGAATTTGACTCTGACATTATTTTTGTACTTAATTATTAATATATAACAAAACTCTTTTTATGCTGATGGTATGAGAAGTAGAGGAAATTTAAATATATAATGCCTGTAAACACATATTACCACTACATATGCAATTCCACGCACTCGGTAATTCATCTATAAAAAAATTACGGTCTCCCGCTAATTTTTACTTTTTTTTTAACGATACCGTTCAACTTAGTGGCCGGTCATTCAAAGGCGTTTTTTAAACTGACGACTCTGACTGTGCCAGAACTATATTTCAGATAATTAAAAACAGACACATATGGCTGTATGGAATCTGATTCCTTTGCCTATCCGTGAAGGGCTGAATATTATTAAAAAATAAAACTACTTCTCAGTGGCCAATTTAATTTCATATGCAGCACAAGTCGTTTTCTGATTGGTCGAATCAGTGATCAGCGGACCGATGTGATTGTTCGACTTGCTCAATGGAACAGACCAACTTTGGACCAACTATAATAAGATTTTTGGTCAGTTTCAATTCATAGTTGGCCTGCTCATTCAATGTACAACTCATGGTCTAATAAAACAAGGTCTTCTCTTCCGAAAAGGGACACTTTCTACGTCATCACAAAGTTGCCACTTGATTAACCACTACCCAAGAATAAGGAAAAAAAATGATTTTAGGTTAGTGATCGATTTTATTTCAAAATATAATTATATATCACGAATAATATAAGTCACAAGCATAATTTACATATTTACTTTCGTTGAATGTTTTATTTTAATATTGTATATACATTTATGCATGAAAATAACGAATAGGGTTTTTTTTTTAAATATACTATACTACAGGCATCACCGGATTCACCAGATCAAACTGGCCGGTTACAAATTTGTCAACTTGATGTTTCTCGTCATACTATTCGAACCTATGGGAATATCATATTCCGCTCTCGCTCGGTATCATTGCTATAATGACACGCCAATGATTTTCAAACTGTCGCGGTAAAAGTTGTCGATGACATTTTTTTGTAAAATGGTTAAATGCTCTATTAAAAGCTGTAAGAGCAAAATGGGTAGGGCACAGTCGGTTTCTATACTTTTCCACCAAAAGAATCGGTTGCCAAGGAGTGGTTGCGAATTGCGATATTGCGGGCCTAAAACCACGGTTTAATATTATGGTGAGTAGTATTTTATGTCCTGTTGTACCTAAATGAGAGGAAGCGCCGCCTAATAAAAAAGTGCTTATCAATCTTTAAGTTCTCATAATCCATAGCCCTAATATTTAAAACTATTTTTTTATTTTGTTATGAGTATAAGTCTTATATTTTCAGTAACGAAACACAAATATATAAACGTTCAACATTTAAGTGCCGGTGGTCACAGCACATTGTTCGTAGAACTTATACCCGTATCTACGTCAAAATGCAGTAACACGTCTATACGTTTTTTTTATAGCGAACAGTAAATGGTCAAAACGTAAAACCTATTTATACAAAAGTAAAGTTAATAAAGTTGAAGTTAAGTTTAGTCTTAAGATAATATAAAAAAAAAAAAAAAAAAAAAAAAATTCAGACCTCAAAACTGATCCCTATTTTGTTAGTAACATTATAACTTAATAACTAATTATTAGCCTTACATATAGTGAAATACCCAAAATGACATGGAAAAAGAAAAAGAAAAATCGTACACACATATAAAAAGGAGGGGTCTATATTGTCAGCCATAATTATTTTTAGTCACAATGTGCTTTATGTCATAATCATCGCAAGTCACAATGTTTTTTTTTTCATTTTAAAGAAACTGTTACTTTTTCAGGATTTTCATAAATCAAACCTAACCCAACCTAGCCCCATCTACACGTTAGATATTTTAGAACTTCTGAAAAGTTTATAGTTTCAGCGATATAAATTTATGAACTAAAATATTAGGTACTAAAATACAAATAAATATTTTTTTACAGATGAAATTGAACACAATCCGAAACTCACTTTACTGGGTGGTATATTTTTTTAATATATTTACCTACAATTTCAAATCAATTATTTTCCAATTTTAGACTTGGGATAGTAAGTAATAATTTTCGCAAGTACGATGGCGAGACAATGCAAATAATACAATCAGATTGACAATCACGACAAGATAATACTCGTAAATCTATAGACAATGTACTTCTCAATTCTTATAAGTTTTAGTTTCACATTATAGATAAACCATGAACACTGATAGGGGCAATTTATTACTATAATGATAACAAGTGCTTTCATAATTATAAACACATTCCTCCATACATATTTAATTTATTCGATTATATTATAAGTGACAACCCTAGCACTTCAATGAATTTTGCTCGCATTTTACGATCCCTGCTTATCCTCGTGAGGCCCACCGTACTACAAACAGGGAGTTTTTTGTGAGTGGGACTTTGAATCTACCATCAACGCAATAAAGTTCAATTACGTTTGTTCGATAATGACATTTTCAGTTTATGAACATAGGAAAATAAACCTTATTCACATTGCAACACAGTTCAAATTATATTGCCTTGATTATGTACATTCTATTGCACACTGGGCCTTACGAGGTTATAATCAGTGATCGGATCTAGGATGCAACTTAAGTCAATTTAATTTGAACTGTGTTGCAATAAAAATAAGGTTTATCTTCCTATGTTCATAAACTGAAAATGGCATTATCGAACAAAATTGAACTTTATTGCCTTGATGGTAGATTCAAAGTCCCACTCACAAAAAACTCCCTGTTTATAGTATGGTGGGCCTTACGAGGTTATTTTAACATGGATATGAATATGACTTACAATCCCGCGAGTCTTTTTGTTAGGTAAGATAGGTCTTTATAAAAAGGTAAATAACTCGTAATTTTAAGTAGTTTACACTTTACAATTAACAAAATATGTAATAACAAAATAAAAATACAGTACTGCATAGAAGAACTGAACGTAACTTGCACGTCTTAATTTTTATAGTATTTTTATTATTTGTATTGTTTATTAGTTTAACTCTCGACAAAAGTAATTAATTATTAACAATAACCCATTTCCCAAAATCCCGGGAAATCCCGAGTCACATCCATGTTAAGCATAACGTTTGAGGGCGTTCACCCCAAATTGCATCCTAGATTCGATCACTGATTATAATAATTAGGAAATAGCGACTCGATGGATTCTAGAACCACGATATACCACCAAAATCCTAACCTTATAGTTTGTGTCAATTGAAATTGCCAAAGATGTAAACAAATTATAGTAGGGTAAAGTGACCAGTGGTCAGCCAGAGACCTGTAGTCGGCCTCTGCCTATGCTTTGTATTAGTGGGAAGAGTACGAAAGATATATTTCCCTCTCTTCGCACTTATATAAGGTCGACTACTGGTCTCTGGCCGACCACTGGTGACTTTACCCTACGACCAAAAAGAATAGAAATTAAATAAAATGGAACTAAAAAGATTCCATACTAAATTGTTGCCATGTTTACGCATTTTACGTCAAAAATGTGACAGTTATGTAGAAAGTGGCGCCCTCATTTAATTTCTACTCTTTTTGGTCGCACTGTAGTACTGTTGGACACATAACCTCCAATATTCATCAAGCGTGTTTTTATTTAAAATGACGTACAATTAATCGTTATTTAACCTTAAACTTATGTGAAAGTAAAGATCAAGTGTTTAAATCACCTCACTTGATCTTCAAAAGCACGTGATCATCGAGTGATAATGGTAAATTGGTTCGTTTGTTGTGTTTACATCTTTGCCAAATTTAATTGGCACAGACGTGATAACTTTCAGCAAACCCGAAAAACAACAAAATCTACGCTGACACAGGACAAAAGGTAGCAAATAAAAGCCCTTATTTATTTAAAAGAAAAAGATTTAATCACATTTTCGAGATTCTGATTAAAAATATTGCTCTCCGTGGAAACTGACTCACTGGTAACTAAGCGCTTTATTCTTTGCCCAATTTAAATAAATTGAAGTTATTAAAAAATGTCACTATCCGCAAAAATGGCGATAGCGCTGAATTATTATAGTCTAGATACGGGCACGTGCAGTTTTATTTCAACAAATAAAGACAATCAAAAAGGATATTTGGTAATAAAATATTAACTAATAATACATATTGACAAAATGTCACCCACTGAAGGCATCCTCATCGTCAGAAAAACTTTACATTAAAACTAACAGGTAAACACAAACACAAACATTTACTCGGTTCGTATACATACTTATAAAAAAGAAAAGCCAATGTAGAGTTAAACCAATGTAGACTTTTTTTTTTTTTTTTTTTAAATGTTACAATTATTGTTAGTGGTGGTTATAGTTATTGGTGACGGCACCAATGATGGACACTTTTAGCTGACAGGCACCAGTAATGGACACTTCACTCTTAATTCAAATTGTATACGGACCAAAATTGATTTGTTGCAAAACAAATGAATAACCCTTATATTCTGTAAAATAAGAATCAAGTGTTAATTATTGGTGCCTTGTCCATTACTGGTTCCATCACCCTAGGTGGTATTTGTTTATTTTACTTACCTACCCACTTACCTACATAATTCTGACATAATTACTTTCTCGTGACTTGCCGAATTCGCCACCACACCAGTCACCATCAAAACAAAATAAAAATAGTCTCGTAAAAGGCTGACTCAGATCGCGTTGTCTCCTTCTGCTATTGAGGCCGTGCGCGTCAGCGTTAGTGTGGAACAGCTCGATGTGACTTATATCATACTTCACGACCTCCAATATAGGCTGGGTAAGGTTTAGATCTTGTGTTGTTTGAACAAGTCTTTAGCTGGATAATCCCAGCAGAAACCAGCGATGACGCGTGTCGCTTTTTTACCCGACTGCGTCAGAAGGAGGGTTATGTTTTTCGAGCGTATGTATGTATGTATGTATGTATGTATGTATGTATGTCTATTTCTGGGCACGCTCTGCAGCCTATTTAACATACGAGGTGTCATTCGATTCGTCTTAATTAAAAAATAACATTTGGACTAGCTTGTCCCCGCCTGGAACGCCTTTACCAATATTCAAGTTAAATTTAAATTGTTATAAATATCAATAAGTACATGCTGTTACAATTTTCTATAGATTATATATAGCTTGTTTTTCGCTTTTCAGTTTTTTTTTTATTGCAGACGGGTTTTTTGTTTATTTTATTTGAAATTTAATCGCTCGTTCTCGCTGTGCGGCGTCGTCCGCATCTACAATGAGCCGCATCTAAAGCTGATAGTCCTTAAGAAGGGTATTTTCGGAAAACGCTGATGACTCGGACATTATGAAACCAAGATTCCTATTAAGATACGGGACATTAGTCTCGTTTGGTGCCCGTTTACTCGTTCCAGTTGCTTGATCAAAATAAATGAGTATTCATATTGTTGAGCTGGAACTATGTTTATACATATAAATTAATGTATTATACACACAGAAATGCCATGAATATAAAACATCCTGACATTACTTTCACATTTTGCAATGATTTGTGATACATTGTTAAAATATCGTTAAGATATTTTTATCCGTGGATATTTAATACATCTCTTTGTAGTCGACTGTACACCGCAGCTGCTCCATTGGTTCGTTTTGTATCTTGCTTAAATTCTCATTCTTCACAAAGCACACGTACTTAATCGTTCGGCGATATAATAATAATAATAACAATAATAAAAATATTTTATTGGAATCAAAAGAGCGCCTCCACCAACTTAATTAACTTAAACATAAGAAACCTAACATAACATAAGCATTGGTGGTGCTGCATCCTGACGCCAAGAGGGGTCCACTCTGTGCTGCAACGCTGATTTTCAGTGGATCCCGAGTTTGCGTGCGACGGTAAACAACATCTTAAGAAAATATTATAACTTGCGGTCCTGTTGAGTGCACTCGCATTGTCCTAAAAGCTGATTGTGTGAGTTAGTGTGTGGAAATATACGTATCAAAATTGTTGAGAATTATTAACTATCGAGCATCAGAGCATTATTTACATCTTACAATAATCTAACTGGGTGTAATTTCGGCGTCCAACTGAAAAGCAAGTTGTTCGAACTTGCTTTTCGAAGAAACGAATAGAAACGTTAGTTAGCGTAGTGCATCTTGGCAGGCCCCTCAGGGATTTAAAATTAAAAATATTGTAAGAATGTTGGCATAACCTAGGCAATTACTATAATAGATACTTAGTACTTAGTCCCTTCTCTGTCCCATCAGCTCTCATATTCAAGTTAACTCGGTCAAGTACTGCCCCAATTCAAACACAGCACCAAGTATTATGCCACAATCCTGAGATATGGGGGTACTTTTGGAATATTATTCATTAAGAACGAAATTTGACCTCTGACCCGGAATACCTACTCCTATTCCAACATTGGCCTTAATTCCTGCACCCTTTAAAGCGTAATAGCATTAACGGAGATCGGATTTATACGAGCAAGATAAATAACGTCTCTTTCATTACATTATAAAGGTTTTAATTTTAAAACGAGGCTGCTTGAAAATATACTTGGCCCAATTCGGACAAGAGTTCTCGAATTTTAAATGTCTGTAAAAGAAAATTAATAAACGTCACGTGAATGAGAATTATAATCGGTAAATAATAAAAATAAAAAATAAAAGTCGGAAGTCCTCCGTGTGGTTGCCGGGTTAGAATAGTACCACTCCATGTCTTCCCGTGGATGTCGTAAGAGTCGACTAAGGGAATAAAGGCTTGTAGTACTGTTAGGCGATGGGCTTGCAACCTGTCACTAATACCATAGTGTTATAAATTTTCTTAATACTGTGCTAATATGCTGGTAATAGTAGTTTACGTGACGGTTGCGTAATGCTACATACCTGGGATAACTCGGGGCGTCTATACGAAAGTGCCGTAGCAAAATATTTTACCGACAAAAAATATATCGATGTTACTGTCAACATCTAAATGTTATTCGACATAAATAAATATTACTTATTTTCTCCTCAACTATAAATGACGTGTATTTATATGTTTATTTTACAATTGTTTTCATAATATACAATCAATATTTTTTCCATATTCGTCGGAATTAATGAATGCGTCTAGATGAAAATATCCACTTTAAACTGCTAAACGTTCTTTCAACGTCCGCAGTGGTCGACGGGGCATTCTTGAAATATTTATAATGCCTCAAAGCCAATTTCTCATTCATGTTGGTTATTGAAATTTCCTCACCTTTTATTAGACTGTATACTTTGTTCATGGTGGTTTCATATTATCTCGTATATTATTCTTACTCTAAGATATGAATGGTACTGACAGTAAATTGTAATTTTGATTGAAATGACATCCGCAGGCTTTTATTATCTTAAGAGGCTCGATATCAGATATGACATCGAACCTCTTTATAGTAATCGAGAATGTTCAATGAGCACATGTATTAATTTAATTATATCGACATATTTTTTATCGATATAAAATTCCTAGAACTTGCCCCGAGTTATCCCACGTATGCTAATTACGCAGAGTCGCGTACAATACTTTATCTACACACATATTATAAGTACTCTAAGATGTGTTCAGAAGCCGAAAGGCAAATGACCAGCATTACTTTACCTGTGGTAGTAGGTGACAGCGATAACAGCTGTAACGAAATTTTGAAATGATGTTATGGAAAATTGTAAGGTAATGAGATCAAAATTTGGAACATCTTCCAAAATTAGCAGCTGTCATCGCTGTCACCTACTACCACAGGTAATGCTGGTCATTGCCTACGGGTTTTGAACGCATAATAGAGGACTTATGATATGAGTGTAGATAAACATCTTAGCCTGTGCAAAATGTGGTTACTGAATTATCAACAAAGTTTTTAGAGTTGTAGGTAATTCTGTAGCTCTGCCTACCCCACTCTGGAATTACAGGCGTGAAGGTATGTATGTATGTATGTAACATTTTTCAATCGGCTATCTTCCCTCCCTGACGGTTCCCGAATCGTCACTCTTTTCTCGGTAGGCTATAATCAAGTTCGATGTTTATAAATTTAGATTATAGGTGAAAACCCACAGAATAAAGACTAAAGGCATAGAAACCGTACTAAATAAGCAGAAAATACAATATGGTTCACTTCTTTTTACTTATGGTTTTCATAGTGAGTTGGAAAGAGATGAATCTATAGCTGTTCTTTCGTTATTTGGTACATCGTCACAAATTAGGCGTGATTTGGACCTATAAGCACCTATAGTATTTGGACCTATAGACAAGGAAAGACAAATCCTTCCTATAGGAAGGACAAAGAAGTTCCTGTGTCAAACCAAACCAATTTTGTTTCATTTTTTCTCATGTAATACGTAATCTAAAAAGAAGAGAAAGATAGCTGACGCAAAGTACGTCTTATAGTCCGGTTTCAATGCTATATGTTCTTAGTCTATGTGAAAAACTCAAGTAAATGACCTCTTCCTTGTACCTACCTATGTACAGTAAAAAGCAGACCTTGTGCAAGGTCAGTACAGATCGCTACCACGATCTTATCCAATAACCTACCGCCAAGCAGCAGTGTCGCATGAGTTTCGGTGTAATGACTAGCATAGAGGCATTCCATCTTAGTCTTCAGGGTTGGCAACGCATTTGCGATCTAAAGATTATAGTCTTCAGAGTTTAATGTCTATGGTCACAGATCCCACTTACCATCAGGTAGTCTGTGCGCTCATTTGCCTTCCCATTCCATAAAAAAAGAACGTTTCTATGCTTAGCTATGCCCGCAAAAATATACACGAGCCGAAGGCGAGATCGTAGCGATACGAAAACAATTTAAACATTGTATGCACAGAGATTCCTTATATTGAATAAATACTCGTTAGCCGCTCAATACGACCTAAATCCCAGTAATATTTTCGTTGAAAATACTCTAAGATAGAGCCGTGTATCCCGTATCCGCGTATCGGGAAAGCAGAGTATTGGAAGGGATAGATCGTGTACTTACCTATAGGTACACTAAAAAAATGAGAGCCAACAAAGAGAGATTTTCACTTAGTTGACAAAAAATGAATACAATAGTCAAGATATTAGTTATATCAACCAAAGCTGATAGTAACAACAGCAATTTCTTTAGTGATTCAACTAACATCTTAGTTGATGTATCTAACATCTTAGTTGATGTATCTAACGTCTTAGTTGATGTATCTGTCGTCTTGTTAGGCTCGTATGGGATCAAGACGCTTATGCACAACAATCACAATCTTGTTACAAGCGACCAATTATTTTTTTCAGTGTACCAACCAATAAATAAAATTGTAGACTGTGATTTGAACATGAATGTCAAAATGTAAGTGAACGCTGTGCTACATTGTGTAGAACTAAGAGATACTGGGACCGTCTAATGTCGACGTTTTGCTACATTGCCGTTTTGATATGTTGACCATCCGATACTTATGGCCGTATTAATAATCTGATCTCGACTGTAACGCTCGTCTCAAGATGCGTCAAAAATGACGGTTTTGTATTGCTTGACGTTTACTTTGACGTATCTTGTGACGGGCATCTCGTCCAAGATGAGTTTTTTAATACCGGCCTTAAAGCCTACCAGGGGGAGTACTGAGAGGGATAGAGAGTATATAATCTTATTCATAAACCCACGATAGCTAAAGAGGCAAGCCTGCATGGGCGAACGAAACACATTTTAGGCCGTGAATTTTCAATTTGGCAGTGGCTTCTGTCGATAAGATAGAACGTATAAGGCTGCCTAATTGAGAATGCACGCGCTAAAATGTGTTTTGTACGCTCTGACGGGACTACTCAAACTCGCCGCTGCGACATTCACTCGTTCGTTCGTCCGACCGCGTTTTTGAGAGAATCCAGGTCATTTTGAGATGTCGACGTTTTGCTATGTCGGCCATCTGATAATCAGGGTGTTTTGCTTCCAGGACAATTCGAGCTTACGATGTTTCGCTACATCGCCGTTTTATCGACTACCCGCTAGAGAAGCCAGGGGTGTGATTCTCTCAAAAACACGGTCGGACGAACGAACGCGTGAATGTCGGAGCGGCGAGTTTGAGTAGTCCCGTCAGAGCGAACAAAACACATTTAAGCGTGTGCATTCTCAATTAGGCAGCCTTATACGTTCGATCTTATCGACAGAAGCCATGCTACCAAACTGTTCTGTCTGTTCGCTCTGACGGGACTACTTAAACTCGCCGCTGCGACATTCACTCGTTCGTTCGTCCGACTACGTTTTTGAGAGAATCACTCCCCAGGCAGGCTTGTCACTTTAGCTATCGTGTATTTATGAATAAGATTATATGGGTAATTATCTCAACCACATTTTTTGAGCGGCGGACGTGATAATTGGGGTGTAAAGTACATGTATTGGAAAACTATTTATTTTATAAATAATCTTACTCAAAGTACCATATTGAGCCAAAGTTAAAATTATTATTAACTTATTATATTTATCGTAAAAAAATATTTTCAATCCAAAATCAATTTTGGTGTCGTGTCCTGTACTTCCCGCATATACTGATATGTCGTGGTACAAACTTATTAAGCCTCAACTAGACTTATATTTTAGTTATCTGTATTCCTTATTAGTTGAGGTATTTTAAAATGTATCAATTATTGCATTTGCAAGTAAAAGGAAACTGAGAGCAGTGTAAATAAAACTGTCCAAGCGGAATAGTTAATTTTGGTGGTGAATATTGAAATTGATTTTATGATCGAACGAAACGTGATTAAACCAACAAATATAGCGTCAGATGTTCGTTCAGTTTCACTCCAGCAATAGACGGTGAAAGATTTGTACCATCTTTCTGCGTCTTCCCGCTAAGCACATAAGTATCTAATTTTGGTGGTATGAAATACACTTTATTAATCGTGATAACTTAGATAAGTCATTATTTCACAAAAAGTTTTGTTGTGTGATAGTTTTTTCAAGTATGTTTATGGTGTCTTTTTAACTGTAACGAGTTAAGTTTTTGTTAAACTAAAACATTTGTTTTTAATTTTAAAAAAATGTTAAGTTTTATAATTTTGGTGGTACAATTTTGGTGGCTTTTGCGAAACACCAAAATTATCAAAATTTCTGGTCTCCACCAAAATTATTTAAACAACAAATAATCATTATTTATTATATTAGAAACTTACGTTTTGGATTTTCAAAAATAACAAGGAAGATTCCCTAACGATTATATTTTAATTAGCCCGATATGTTATTATTGATCGTGAGTTTTTCTAAGAAAACTAATTTTGGTGGATAATAACAATTTTGGTGGTACATAATTAGTAAAATCGTTATATCTTAAAAAACACTTGGTATAATAAAGGGCCATTTTAACACTGTTTTTATAATGACTAATGACGTCACTTAAACGTTTAATTGTAAACCCTACTAAGAAAATAAAAAATACCACCAAAATTAGGATAATTTGACGCTTGTTGAAATTCACCCATATACTCTCTATCCCTCTCAGTACTCTGCGTCTGCCCAGGTGCATATTGCACACGATTGCAGCCTGGGACGACCCGGTTTTACATATCATTAGCTTTTATACACCGCGTATTGCATCGGCTATTGTTTCTTAGGTCGGCGATGGTTGCTTAAAGAATTCTTGTTCGAATTATAATTATTTACAGGGTTTGTAGCAAAGAAAAAATGTGAAAACGTATTAAGAGAAAATATTTTTTTATAGGGAAATATCCATGCTAATATTGTAAATGCGAAAGTACGAGTATTAACTTCTGTCGGTCTGATTTCGATGAAATTTGGAATGGAGATAGCTTAAGCCCCGAACAAAGGCATAAGGTACTTTTTACTCGCAATAAATTCCTTTTACGCGGACAGAGTCGCGGGCAACAGTTAGTTTATTTTATTAAGATGAGTACAGTCAAACAATTCGATTCCTAGGCCAATATGAACTATGTATATGTCAACGTGACGTAACCAACCAAATCATAAGAAGTCTCTTACGTTTGGTATACAACCATCACTTTAACATAGTCCATAGCAGAGATAGGCAAAATTTATTCGAATGACGAATAACGAATAACCAAACTATTCGCGAATAACGAATGAAATTCTCGAATGATCATTCTTATTCGAATAAATTATTCGTCGAATAATTTATTTGCGATTAATTTATTTGCGAATGATTTATACGCCACGAATAATTATTATGTGCTGGAATACCGGCCCCATTTTTCTCTCATAAATTAATAAATTATTCGTTATAAAAGTCGAATGATTCATTCATGGATAATTTATTCGCGAATAAATCATACGCAAATAAATTATTTGACGAATAAATTACTTGCGGATAAAAGTATTACGAATAATTTTTTATTCGAATAATTATTCGAATAATGCCCATCTCTGGTCCATAGTGGCATAGGAATCTAATTGGTTGACTGTACCTACAAATACAAGTGTATATAATTATGAATGTTTGTTAGTTTCTATACAACTCTTCATTGAAAAGCGATACGATTATTTAACGACGCAGTTCGCCTAGCACCCTGCCTACAAAGCTAGCGGTCCCGGGTTCGAGTTGAGTTGTCAATGTTGATAATAGTAGGTTAGAAAGCGTGTTTTTTTTTGGGTTGACCAGATTGGTAAAAAAGGAACCGTTATGATGACATGGCGAGACTTGAACCAGGACCGCTAGCTTCGGGGGGCACCCAGTGGTGAATAGTCATCAGCCCTCGGCGCCCCCGCAAACAGCCCTTGGAGGTTAACACCGGAGAGGTTTTAGACGGTATGCTTCCGCCTCAGCTCTCGCAGGAGACTGAGGTGGTCGAGAGTCCGTCATACTCCCCCACTTGGCTACCCTAGCCGGGGGGGATTATGCGTATTGACATTTCCTCTCCGTCAAAAAAAAAACGCTTCGTCAAATAATATACTCTTTATAATGAGAATTTCCTGATTCAAATTCCTTACCTATTTTTTTCCGTAATACCTAAACAATTAATATCGGATATTATTGCTGACCAACAGAACTGCGTCATAAAGCAATAGATCTGCTAAGGACAATTTTTCCTCGTCGGAAACTAAGGTCGTTATGGCCGCGTTTAATGTTGTAGAAACAATATGGGCTTTTTATTGCTTTAGGGGCACCACAGGGGAGGATACAGCTGCATCAGTCGTGGCGAAGATAGTAATAATTGGGCGCAGTTATGTCTAATAAGGAAGAACTGAGAACGAAAGAGGAAGGGACTAACGCTGTCACAATAAACCTTTCTCAATTTTCTTGTTTTTAAAAGTAGCCTGCATTAATTATAGATTGGTAAAAGTCTAAAATTGCAATTTCGCTAAATAAATAACAATGTAAGAGCGTATTTTTACCATAACTTCACCTAAATTTGTTCAGACAAAAGATTCACACAGTTTTACAAAGTTTTTATTTATTGTCTCGGATTGTCTAGAACCCAATTTGACTACATTTGATATTTGCCTAGAGTTTAAAGTGACGGGTCGAGCTCTAAAATCTCTTATTTAAAACACAAATAGACTATTGCATATTTTTTCTACATAGCATAGTAATACGAGTATGAACCCAAACTGTCTGGACATTCTAGTATAAAATCCATTTCCTATATTTTGAAAAACAATGGCTAAGGAATAAGTACTGCTTTGATTTCTCGTTGTAAAGAGATTCTAATAAAACTTTTACTTGTTACTAATTTACGTACTAAGTAATTCTTACAATTTGTAACTTTAACTACTTTAGTAGCGACCCGCCCTCGCTTCGCTTCGGTTTATGTAAGTTTTCTGTAACACCCATAAAAAAACAATATTATACATAAAAACCTTCCTTGAAATTATTTAACTAAAGATGAAAACCGTATCAAAACCCATAGCGTGGTTTAGAAGGAGTTAGCAGATATACAGACAGACAGAAATGCAGAAAGATATTAATTAAATAAGTACATAGAAAGCGACTTTGTAACGAGATAAAGATAAAAAAGAAGATAAAAGTCATCAATTTAATAATAAAATAATATAATATAAAGTCCCTGTTCACTCTGAGGCATCTGTACAAAACAGATTTGTCTCGGATATGACAGACTAACCACTCCGCGGTGATTGTTTGTGTGCTAAGTCAAAGTATAAACAGTCGACAAACCGCGCAGCGGCGGAGCGTAATGTCCGTCTAAAGTACCTTACATCAAGTGCCATTTGTACGTCAATGTTCCAGAAAACGTACGGCAATGTTCTTCCGCTAACGATTCTTTTTTCATGACAATGGGTGGATGCGGCATAATATTTTACAATAGGTACATAATTAATTATACAAGAATGTGTGTGTACGTATGTAGTTATGGGCAATTTGTTCTACTATTTTATACGTTAAATAAAGTACCTAATAAATACAGAAATAGTTTTTCGGTTAATTTGTGACACTTCCAAAAAGCATAATTAAATAAGGATTTCGAAATTAGTCATTCTGTTTTGACTCAACAACAGTGTAGAATACACATCCACCACCATCATTTAGATGGTTGGCAGTCCACAACTGGGCGTTTCACTCGGAATTTCCTGCCTCGCACAACTAAACTGCACTCAAAAAAATGTGAGCCGACCAAGAGAGATTTTTTCTTAGTTGACATAAAATGAATACAATAGTTATGATATTAGTTATATCAACCAAAGCTAGTAACAGCAGCAAGTTCTTTAGTGATTCAACTTACATCTTAGTTGGTGTATCAAACGTCTTGTTAGGCTCGTATGGAATCAAGACGCTTATGCACAGTAATCACAATCTTGTCAGAAACGACCAATTATTTTTTTCAGTGTGTGGAATGGTCTGTCGCCTGCGGTATTTCCGGATCGTTACGACCTTCAAACCTTCAAAAAAAGAGCGTACTCTCAATTGAAAGGCCGGCAACGCACCTGTGACTCCTCTGGTGCTGCAGGTGTCTATGGGTGACGGTAATCGCTTACCATCAGGCGATCCGTCTGCTCGTTTGCCTCCTATACCATAAAAAAAAACTTTTTTTTATAGATTTTCAGGAAGAACTGTTAGACAGACGGAAAAGTGCTAAAACAGTCTAGGATAGAGGCTCGCACATCAGAGTGGCAATAGGAAATTCGAACCTACAATAGTAAAATTACTACGAATAGCATAGAGTCATTTCATCTTTAGTCCTCCGGGTTGGCAACGCATTTGCGATCTTAGGATTGCAGTCTTGAGAATGGGGAGCCCTTTGTTTCCCATAATTTTATTGGTCATAATGTAGTTGTTGACATAATTTTTGATATTTTTTTATATCGCTGACTGTAAAGTTCTAAAATATCTAACGTGTAGACAAGGCTAGGTTAGGTTAGGTTTGATTTAAAAAAATCCTGAAAAAGTAACAGTTTCTTTAAAAAAAGACGTTATGATTTGCGATGATTATGACCTAAAGCACATTATGACTAAAAATAATTATATCAGTCAATATAGACCCTTGAGAATGCAATTGTGTATCGGTCACAGATCCCGCTTACAACCAGAGGGCTTATTGCCTTACGCACTCGCAATCGCAATCGTTGTCATTTTGACAGCCCGAAGGCGAGTCTGCATACGAAATTAAAACGATTGTTCAACTTTGAAGCCGATTGCGATTGCGAGTGCGTTAGGCAATAGCGATACAGGTAGCCTGTGTGCTCGTTTACCTCTTCCATGCTATAAAAAAAGTAAAATAATTAAACCCCGGTACCTACAGTCAAAGTCAGAAATACTTACGTTCCCAAGGCATCGAAAAATATCTACACGCCCCCATGACACTAATAATAAGGTCTAAGTTCACATATATTTGCCGCAATGGCCGTATAAATAAATATTAGTGCTTGACTGTACGGTCACCAACGTTAATTTGGGACCCATTTCAAGAAAAATATGCTTAAATTCGTCAATGTTATTAGAGATGTCAAGTCATTTGTAACTTTTAGGAAACTCAACCTTATTGTTTTAGAATGTCAGATTGACTTTGGACCTAAGGTGGGTACCAAATTTAATCTTCTACTGTAAAACACCCACGTCAAACCCAAATTACCGCCACTTAGCCAATAACCTCAAACCAGGTCCCAATTATCAAGATTAATAGAGAACTAATATCGGCCGACAATAAACACTCGGTATTAATATGGGAACTTGGCGCGAAGTTTTCCAATCATCCTGGCTCTTTGTACTGCCCGCAATTTATGGTGACATCGGCTACGTAGAAATGGGGCGGTTTCCCGTGCGTCATTTCCGATTTGATAGTAAGAATCACGTAAGAACCTACATTTAAAAACTTACTAACGTAAAGTAATTACTGTTCTTGGACTTTTCTTCCAAAAAAGAATGAGTGTAATTTTTTTTTTTACACTTTGACATTACAAAAATCTTATCCCACAGTTTTTTTTTATAATAGGTACACTAGTTAGGTTCAGCCTGTCTCGGAGATAAGCAATCCATAGGTGAGTTACTTACAACTTTACAAGAAATGGAATTCGCTGTATGCGAACAGTGAATAAAGTTGACCAGATTGCTAAATTACCAAAAAAAAAATTTGATAAAAAATGCATGCAATTGAAATACAGTAAGAAAAAAACAAACAGTTGTGTTTTTGTGAGTGTGTGTAGGCGTGTTTGTAAAGAGATTTTGAATTGTAGGGTAATGTTTTTCGGATGTATAGAAGTGTGGATGTACCATCTATAATTATGTTTCCGTGTGACCTTAGTCCCGAAGGCGCTGGGTTAGTCATATTTTCAAAGCTTGAATCATTAATGAAATATATCCATGTTTGCTTCAAGAAATCAATAGCAACGTAACCTGATTCTTACTACAGACTTCGATTAAATTCGTCATGCATGTATAATTTAGTTAACAAAAAAATATATACGAGCATCTATTACCAAACAAGCAATTCCAGGGACACCATTATTTTTTGTAGGTTTTCACTGACACACGCCTTTTCTCTTAATTTTAAAAGTATACTCTAGTTCTAGTCTCGTATGGTTTCTGGGTTAGAATAGTGCCACTCCATGTCTTCCCGTGGATGTCGTAAGAGGCGACTAAGGGAATCAAGGCTTGTGGTACATACTGTTCGGAAATGGGCTTGCAACCTGTCACTGTCACTGGTAAACATCTTAGCCTAATTGTGCAAAATGTTGTTACAGATTTATCAACATTTTTTTAGAGTTGTCGGTAATTCTGTAGCTCTACCTACCTCTGGGAATGAACGCATGAGTTTATGTATGTATGAATTTTAAAAGTGTCCAACAGGACGCTGGTCGCAGAGGGAACCGGCCGCCACTAGGTTCCAGTACGCGCGGATGCTGGAGGAGGTTTAATCGTGTTAGCCTCGCGCACTTTAATACAGCAATGGTGATCACACTTTAATGCTTTTACGGCTTTACTTTTTTAACTTTTCCTCAACCACATTATGAGGAGATTAGTTATATTTAACGACAACGCGTTAGTGTAGAGATTGTAATGACCCGAGGCCCTAGACAAGATTTGACGTTCGTTATCGTTATCCGAAATGTATAGAATTGACGTAAGCTGTCAGACGTTCGCGTCGAGCGCCTACTTCAATAACTTTATCAAAAAGCAAGCTTTCAAAACCCGACTGATGCTAACCAACTTTAAATCGTTATAAATCCTAAATGATCATTCAAAATGAAAAATGATGAAAGAAACCTAAAGATGATTTTTAAATCCCTATTCAATGATACCCCACTTGTCTTACTTCGTCGACTTATTTTTTTTTAATTTGCACAATATGGCGTCTGGTTGCCGCCACATTGAATTTTGATGGGTGTCATATCTTCAGTGACATTCACCAGATTAAAACAAATCGATTGACATAGGAATCATCAAAATCGGACAACGGGTTTAGTTTTTATAGTGCCACAAAGGAACAAACATACATATATAGGCTGTGAAACACATTACCCTCCGGCAGTCGGGTAATGATATATATCATCAATGCCAGGGGCACAGAGAAGTAGTGAATTCCTTTCTTCAAGCCGCGTTTAAAGCAGGACATGTCATAGTGCTGTGGAAACGAAGTGGAGCGAAGTTCATTCCATAGGTAGTTCATCTCATAAACCTTTACCATAATTAATATTCCATTTTAAACCTGTAATTAAAGTCAAATGCACAGTGGAGTTCATATGTGTACACTTTAGTACCTTGTCTATTTACGGCCGAACCCTATATTCAAATCGCGGATAGATAAGGCTTAGCTCGGGTTAAAATTTGACATTTTGTATGTGTCAAATATTAATCCGAAGTAAGCCTATCTATCCGCCGTTTGAATATAGGATTCGGCCATGAGGATTGTGAAGCTAAAAATCTCTCCCCTGAAAACGTTTCTCTCCCCTTATAGGTAGGTTATAGGTTGTGGCGGGCTGTTTTCCGCAACTCGACGACTTAAATATGCGCCTATTTTGCATGAGAGGGTTGGTGACACTACTCCTGCCAACCCAGTTCCACCAGGAAGCCCAGCAGACCCTTGACGTTGCCAACGACTTCTGGTAGCGACCTCGGTACCAGTCCGAGGTGTCGCGCCCGGTATGTTGCCACCTCTGAGCACTCCATGATGACGTGGGCAGCGGTTTCTTCCGCTGTCATGCAGGCTCTGCACAGGGGGCTGTCTGTAACACCTAAAGTGTGTAAGTGTTTGTTGAATAGGGCATGACCGGTTATTGCCCCAGTTACGAGACTAAGTTGAGTCCTTTTCAACTTCCGTAGTTTCCGTGACAATCCGGGATTTATTGTCGGGAGGGCTTCTTTGGCCTGCCTGCAGGTGCTTAGGTTGCTCCAGTATCGTTGGTGTTCTACCTTGGTTAAGCGTCGCAGTTTGTTACGCAGCCATCCGAACGGGAGAGGCAATATGGGCTCAGGACCCACTGCTACTATCTCTGAGCCCTTCCTCGCCAGCTCGTCGGCTGCGTCGTTACCACGTGAGTTGCTGTGCCCCTTTATCCATTGTAGTGTGATGGGATTGTTTTTACTTACCTTCGTCAGGGCATTGTGGCACTCAAGTACCAGCCCTGAGGTAACGGTGTGGCTCTGTAGGGCCTGGAGCACTGATCGGCTGTCGGAGAGTATTCGGATCGGGAGATCTATTACCTTCCGTGCCTCTATTGCTGTCGTAGCCACTATGATGCCCATGCATTCTGCCTGGAAGACTGTGCCGTGGGCCCCTAATGGTGTTGAGATGTGTATGTTCAGGTCCTCCGAGAATGTACCGGAGCCGGAGCCTGACCTTGTTTTGGATCCATCTGTGAAGATTCTTACCTCCCTTGGGTTCAGGCCCTCCCAGGGATCTTCGTGGAGCTGTATTTTGTACTTCTTGTCGAAGACAAATGTCTTCGGCACTCTGTCGGTCACCGCTTGTATTAGTGGGTCGTTACTTACCAACTCACATAGGATTTCGGTGTGTGGCACCTTTGTAGTTTTCCATAGGTTTAGTTTTTTGAGACGTACAGCGGTCGAGGCTGCCTCCTGTTTTATAAAGAGGTGTAGGGGTGGCAGGTCGAGTATGACTTCCAGCGATGCTGTCGGTGTTGTCCGCATGCATCCTGTAACTGCCATGAACCTGCCAGAACGAAACAAATTTAAAAAACAAAAAACAGAATCGTAAAGACCTAGGTCTTAATAATAACTACAACATATTCAAAAATCGTGAAAATCGGACTTGATTTAGGGGGTGAGAAACGTTTTCACCCGGAGCTAGTTTTGTATGGATTTTTTTTGACAGCTACGCGATTTTAGCGGCGGTTCACGATCCTCTTAATATCATGTTTAAACTGCCATACATGAATTGTCACAACGGTTAAAGTGACAAGGTACTTAAGCGTACACATATTTATGAACTCGACTGAACCTACGTTTCGGTCCAGAAGCGTTATTAGTAGTTCAATTACGCTGACCCAGTCGCGAACTGAAATTGAATTAGTCTAGTTATATTGTTAACGTCATACAGATTAAGTTAGCCTTTGAAATGTAGGTAAAATTAGATATAGTACTACTTTATTAGCCGACCAAGAGGAAGGGTAAAGTTTTTCGGATGTAGCGTAAAACACCCGATATCAAAATACCAGTTATTGGCATCAAAAATACCAGTTATTGGCATCTAAAATACCAGTCAAGGTGGAATCTTGTAATTGCAACTATGTAGTTATTGCAACTGACTTAAATAACTCCCCTCAAGGATCACTGTTTTGAAAAACGACAGGAGTGATATTGTTCTTCTATATTATGAAATACAATACAATACAATACAAATACACTTTATTGAACACCAGAAAACAAAACACGGAACAATAGTACATTTTAACTATAGGTTTACAACAGGCGGTCTTACCGCTAAATGGCGATCTCTTCCAGACAACCTTACAATATTATTATCATAGACTAGGAGTCATTTAGGTCAGTTGCAATAACTAGATAGTTGCAATAGGGAATATGCACGGATTTTTTAAATAGCATTTTTCAACAAAATATGAAAATACCGTAAAAGAGATCACCAAAAGTGAAACTAAAATTAAAATCGGTCAAGTAATACGGATGATACAAGCATTTTAAACTGCTAATTAGACAGAGAGATCCGAAGTGCACCGGTGACGTCATCGTGCAGTACGGCCATATAAACTCCACGTAAAATTCCGTTTTATTAGAAAGAGTTAGGAACAAATCGTTGTTAGCTTATATCTTGGTTATTTTATTAGCTATTAAAAAAATAATTTTTCTCACCTGTTTGTTACATGAATCAGCTTTTATTGAAGCTGTAAAAACACGTGCATATCCTCGTAAGACCCACCATACTGCAAATAGGGATTTTTTTGTGAATGGGACTTTGAATCTACTATCAAGGCAATAAAGTTCAATTACGTTTGTTTGATAATGCCGTTTTCAGTTTATGAACATAGGAAAATAAACCTTATTCTTATTAGAACACAGTTCAAATTAGATTGCCTTGATTATGTACATGCTATTGCACCTGGGCCTTACGAGGATATTCTCCTTTTACAAGACTCCACCTTATTGGCATCCAAATTATCAGTTATTGAAATTCCAAGAATCTGTTATAGTCATTCCAAATAACATTGATGGGCATCCAAAATACCTATCAAACGTAAGGCTTAAGTATTTGTTTACATTCATTTCGTAATGAAGATATTAAGCAAGGACTTTTTTCTCAAAAATGTTCGGAAATGTTGACATTACTATCTACATAATGAGACTCGAAGTACATAGTTTACTGACAGTTCTCAAATTTAAAAAAAAAAAAATTGCGTGCTCGCTACACAAGCCCGCAATGTTGCATACAAATTCCATTACTATCTAGCTTGTAACTTTTTAAAAAGTGAAAAAGCCCATAATAAAATGATGGCTCAAGTCTTATACATCCAAATTTTACTCGAAACATAACTTTTTTATTTGTGCCTGGAATAGCTTATGTTTTTTTTAAAACAACAATTGCGTTTCTCCTTGTCATAAACAAAAAGGCGGTAAGGAGTGATGGTTTTTTCACATGAAGTTTCTGTTTGTATGCAATTCAAAAAATGAGTTCAAGCGATGAAGATTTGACTCCAACACAAATTTTTTCTTGCGATTTTTGAGAAAAGCACTATATTTGCCTCGGCAGGAACAGCAATTGCGGGCTTCGTATTTTTAAACGGACTCGCAAGCTCGTCCGTTTAAACCAATACTCGGCCCGCAATTGCCTACTTCCATGCCTAGGCAATAATGTACTATTCTTGTGCAGAAGTCAACATCCATATTCTTCAAAGGTAGTCGGGATTTCTAAGCTTGCTTTTAGTTTTTCTTATTAATTCATATGAAAGTAACTGAAATCGTGCCTTGATACATTCGCCCTTTCCCACGTCCACTAGTCAACCCGTCATCGGGCCGGTGCAGCAGCTGATCAGGCCCAAACACTCAAGCGCCGCAAATATTCGTCATTATTAAATAATTACGAATTTGTGGCGCTTGCAGTGGAAACCGTGGGACCTTGATCAGCTGATATGAAAAGCTTTATTAAGGCCCTGTCCTCCCGGCTCATAGAATCCTCCGGAGATCCTAGAGCTGGTGCTTACCTCTCCCAAAGGATTGGGCTAGCTATCCAGAGAGGTAATGCAGCTGGGACCATGCCGCGAGCGGACCTGCTAGAGGGGGTGTTCTTTTTATAGTGGTGATTATTTAAATACGTTTAGTTTTAATTTTTAATTGTATTAATGTTGAATTCTGTACTTAGTTGGATGTAAATAAATATGATTGAAATTGTAATATTAATAAATACGTCATACAACTGAAAGACAAAAAATCTAAATCTATGAAAATTCCTATAAAAATAAACCACAACAAATTCCAATTTCGGTATTATTATTATCCTTGTTTTGGCTCAGATAAACAATAACGACACACAAACCTTCACTTTAGTTTCACTACATAAACCCTTATTACTTACAAATAAGGCTCAAAATATGCTGAAATATGTCTGCCATTATACGGTTTGTCATGTTATTTTTGTACACCCCAGAGACCTTCCCAAATATTTCGCCAACTTATAAAAGTTATAAGTCACGTTCATTCATATTACAAATGTTTAGTGGGACAAAGTGCTAATCCGCCTCTGCATTGGAACTGGCTTAGAACTCTGTCACCCTAATCGAATCACCAATTACCCTGGTTTTGACGTGTTATCAGAACTTTTGCAGGAAATGCGTCCCGTAATTCCGTTTCCTTTTTCCTGGAGGAGTGAGTGGGACGCAAAATAAGTCAAGAAAACCTTAGGTAAGTAATATTTGTTAGCGTTAGTTGAATTTGTGAACAGGAAGTTTTGACTTGTTCGTTGGTTTAGTGGTGCATTAAGTCTGCTATGCTGGATGTAGTATTTTCGAATCCCGCTACAGGTAAATTTTGTGTTATAAGCGTGTTTATCAAAACTCTAAATGTTTTAAACCACCGATGATACAAAGTACTAAAGTTTTAGTTTAAATAAATAGTTACATAATATAAAAGTAGGGTAGACTGGGTACGGTTGAAACAATTTTGCTCATAGCATCACCATTATGCTATTGAAGGTTGAAACAAATTTCAAACATGTGAGGGCATACATCTGTCTTGAAATGTGTACTATTGCTTTATGCCCAGATACATTCATTTTCACACAGGAGCAGTTTTTGAAAAAGCCTGTCCTCTGTTATAACCGACCCCATACCAGGGCGGTTGAAACACAAAGGAATAATATTCAATACGGGTATTTAAATCTGCTTTATTGCTCACACTCGTATCAATCAATTCAGTCTCAAATTAGATCAACGCTTATAATGTATTAAGAACTTAAAATAACTTCATCAAGACAAATTAAGGTATTTAAAATGAAATCAAAGCATTTCTTCTTAAAAAAAAACACCAGGAAATAAACAGCCTAGTAATGATAAGATCCTGTTTTATTGCTTATTCCCGGATCAATTCACTCAGTACCAAATTAAATGAATTAATGAATACTCATTAATACTTAAGTGTGTTTCAACCGTACCCACCCCCTTCTGACGTCAAAGAAAAATCATAGTGGCGAGAAAAAGAACCCAACACAAAAAGTAATCACTGTTATTTTATCATAAACATCTGAAAAATGACCAGAAAAATACTCAATATTCAGTCGATATAATTAAAAAAGTTATTCGACAAAGATATCAACTGAAAATACTAACTTTTGATTACCAAAATCCAATAGGCCCCCCTGCAAGAAACTACAACGAGCGATAGTTGATGAAAAACTGTGGAACATGTTCGCACTAACATGCCACGCATTTCTTCCTTAACACCTCTAACCCTACGGCTGACGGTTTCTCGGATATTCGCTTTGTTTCAACCGTACCCAGTCTCCCCTATGTAATTATGTAATATTACGTAATTGTTAATTTATCGGTCATAGGTAAGATAAGGTCTAATTTAGCTGTTATCCTTTTTTAATAAGCCAGCCACAGACTGCATAAGGCGGTGTAAAGCGGTGTTTACACTGCACGACGGCATTAAGCCATCATTGTGTAGTTGCGTGGCATGTTTTATCGGTTTTTTATTTTCTTTTAATTTTATTTTTAGCAGTATTTTTGTTAATTGTGCTGCAAATTGATGCGTGTGCGATCGTGGCGTCATTGCGCCGTGTCTTCATCAAATGGTCACAACGGAAGATCAGCGCTGGCTCTGCCAGCATCACGCTGAGTTGTGTCCATTTCATGTCAAATTATCTTTTCAAAATACTGTATGTGTCAATTAATGTTAATGTTTGTTATGAATAAACTATTTCTATTTCTATTCTATTTCTATAAAAGGCAAAGTACCTATCGTAAAAATGCCGTTGATCCGACTTTTTTTGGGTAAACATCAAAACCCGTGTGGTTGCCGGGTTAGAATAATGCCACTCCATGTCTTCCCGTGGATGTCGTAAGAGGAGACTAAGGGAATAAAGGCTTGTAGTAACACCTGTTAGGTGATGGGCTTGCAATCTTAACCGATCGTGCAAAAAGTGGTTGCGGAATAGGGTATTTGACTGATATTAAATTTCATATATTCATTTGGATAATATATCAATATTCCGTAGTATGATAAAATAATTCAAAATCAAATTTGAAATTGGTAATAAAATAAAAAAGTTATATTGCCTTTTAAAGTTTTTTTGTCTATCTCTTTCACACGAAACGATGTTTTGCGTGTAATTCATATGGCGGTTGAGTAATATGACGTCATATTCCTGTATTTTCCTCTCTGTCTAAAAGCAAGTTTTAAACATTTATATCTTTCTTATTTTTAAAGATATTAAAAAACTATTTATTTTTATTCGGAAGGTAAAAAAGCTTCAATTTAAATAACAATAAAAAATTAGGCAAATACCCTATTGTCAACAAGTGTTTAGAGTTGTTGGTATAATTCTGTAGCACTGCCTACCCCACTCTGGAAACGAGGGCGTGAGTTTATGTATGTATGTACACAAAATGTAAATCAATAATTTTAGTTAATATTTTTATACATATACAAACCTGTGAAGCTGACATCAAGAAACGAATCATTTCACAAAGTATGTTTATTGTTAGATATTAACAAAAAGTCTGAGCAAAGGCATAAATAATATGGGACGGTTTGCTTAATTTAATTTGGCCAACCGTGGTATAGTTTGTGAATTCTATCCCCTTGTCGGTTTATCATCATCATCATCATCCGAAAGACGTCCACTGTTGGACATAGGCCTTCCACAAGGATCTCCACGACGGCCAGTTTTCTGCTACACACATCCATCGGCTTCCCGTGATCTTCACCAGATCGTCGGTCCACGTTGTGGAAGGCCTGCCAACACCCAACGGCCATCTGCGAGATCGAATCAGAAATTTGAAAATCCGCAGAAGTACCTTGTCGTTTAGTAATACTAGTTTACGTGATGGTTGCATAATGTTAATTACGCAAAGTCTCGTACAATACTTTATCTACACACATATTAAAACATTACACTCCTTTTTTGGGGCAGCCGTGTAATAAGTACTCTAAGATGGGTTCAGAAGCCGAAAGGCAAATGACCCGCATTACCTTACCTGAGGTAGTAGGTGACAGCGATGACAGCTGTAACGTAATTTTGAAATTACGTTATCGAATATTGTAAGGTAATGAGATCCAAATTTGGAACATCTTCCAAAATTAACTGCTGTTATCGCTGTCACCTACTACCACAGGTAATGCTGGTCATTGCCTACGGGTTTTGAACGCATAATAGAGGACTTATGATATGAGCGTAGATAAAAAATATTTATAAAAACAACAGAAAAAACAGTATAAAATTGCAAATTTCCTGCTTTCTCGGTATATCTGTTAGACGAGATTCTGACCCCATTCCAACAATCCTGGCTTAAGGCGACTTAAACAGCGATTCATTTCACTTTGCGCTGAAACCTCTTTATTCTACCTCCAGTAATATATGCTAAGTATACCTTCGCACGTAACACGGATAAATAAATTTAAAAAAAACCGACGGTACCTTAGTCTATTTTTTAGGGTACAAGAAACCCTTATACGTAGGTTCACCATGTCTGTCTGTCCTAGGGTTGCAAACAATTTCTTGGGCAAATATAGTATTTTCCAGCCCGAGGTATAAAAACGGTAGTACACAGAAAAAAAAATTAGTACTTAGAAGAAAAACTTTTTAAAAAGGGTGCAAATTTATTCATTAAATATAATGCACAATATTTACTATTTACTAACGTTCTGCCTGCTATTGGGGCAACTATCCGAACTGAAAAAAGCCTATTTCTCCATTCGAACTACATTGGTTCTTAAAATCAGGTTGAAATAGCCAATCCAAACCGCATATGTATAAGGACTGACCGAAATATAGTATTTTTGCGTACTATATATTTCTTCAACAGTATATAGTACACAGAGTCAAAATATAGTACAATACTATATATTATAGTACGGTTTGCAACCCTAGTCTGTGCGTCCGTCCGTCTCCAGTTTAAGTCGACTCTTGGTTCTACAAAGCTGTAATTTGGCATGGTTATACGTATTAGTACAGTATTCCCAGCTTTTTTAATTCGGATGGCTATCGCGAAGATTATTTTGCCACCTTCCGACTCCATCATCAGATCAGCTCCTATAGACTCTATAATTTGCATCATCACCAGGTTAAATGTGATGTGTATTTAAAATTCCAATCCATTAGTAAATATTACGAAAACTGCAATGGTTCCAAATTCCATTCCAAGATTTGAATTAGATAAAGAAAAAATCAGGAAGAGTAAATAAAATCAAATAAATAAAAGATTCAAATTGATTTTACTTTGTTTAGAAGAGATTGCAAACCCAATATTCGAATTTCTATGCAAAAAACTATACTTAAATAGATTAATACTTTATTGCGGTGGTGGTAAAAATGAACTTTACACAAAAATACCTACTTTTTACCCAGAAAAATTTAAAACCGCCTTAGGGACTTCGTTAATCAGTGAATTCGCGGCAGAAGTTGATTAAAGATGAATTAAAACCAAGTTTTAAAATATAAAAGAGGCCAAAGTTAACCTTTATAATGTTCCCTGAAAACAATTTCCAACTTCCTGATATAAATGAAAATATAGGATTCCATTTGCATTTTACACGGCACGAATTAACCCGGGGAATTCCCTGCCATCGGTTTTCCTGCTTGCCAACTCCTTTGTTTCTTTATTATTAATAACTTGCTTGAAATGTTAAGTTATAAGTTATAAGCTTGAATGGTTTCAAACAAGGTTAAGTTAACACAATGAATAAGATGTTAACTGAGTCGTATGATTACGAGTATTTAGTTATCTCCTTCCAACCTTCCTTTGTTATCTTTTGTGTGTGTGCGTGTGCGTGCGTGCGTGCGTGCGTGCGTGCGTGCGTGTGCGTGCGTGCGTGTGTGTGTGCGTGCGTGCGTGCGTGCGTGTGTGCGTGCGTGCGTGCGATGCGAGCGGTGGATATAAACTACCGCTGTCCACCGCTATAAAATTATTTATATTGTTTATTAATTAATTTAATCTTTGTTGCACAAAAGAATACACTTAATATACAACAGGCGAACTTAATGCCGTAAGGCATTCTCTACCAGTTAAACTTTAGGCAAAGCAGAGATTTTGGTGGCGGTGCAACATAGGGTATCATCTATACAGTTTGTAAGTGTTATACGAGCAAATATTTAAACTAAACGTAGGGTTCCTCTTGTTTACGCATAATCATAAATTTTAGTATACGTACGAGTATGTATGATTTCGCAGAATACTAATTTCGCATAATTATTATTCTACTGATACCTTTGACTTTTGTTGAAAAGTTATAAAATAAAACTAACCTAACCTACTCTATTCTACCAGGATTGCACAAAACATTTTAAAAAATATTTTCCGTTTAAGCTGGAGAAAATTATGCGAAAACAAAATTCGGCGGAACTATACTTTCGGCGTAAACAGTTTCGGCGAAATAGAGGGAACCCTAAACGTAGGTTAGTGCGGTTGAGGACGCTTAGCAATAAAAGGGTTAAAGAAAATACTAAAACTTTCACGTGTATCAACTTCAACATCTTATATTGGTTAATCTCTTTAAAATAACACCATTTCCTTCTATTTGCTGCTCAAAGCGTATATTCGTGTTCAGTTCAAATACCAAGTTATCAGGGAGATCCCATCTCATCTATTTGTAAAGATCTGAATGCAGCCGGCGCCGCGGGGCGGAAGCTAGCGCGGCTGTTTAGAGTTAGGGATGTCCGTCGATTTGGATGTCGGGTGGATGTTATGTTAAGTGGATGCCAATGAAATAGATTAAAATACGTCATTTAAGCGTGTTATTATGTATTTTAAATAATAATGGTACTCGGAACATTGTCATACTGTATATTTTGTTTTCTTTTTGTGTAAAATTTTGTCAATAAATTTTATCCTATTCTACTCGTATTCTAGAATATTCTAAATGCAAGCCTAAACTTATCTAGAAAATGATCACGGCTATAAAGTATCTGTTCCTTGCGTTTTTACCCGACTGTCAAAGAAGGAGGTAATGTTTTTCATAAACTATGTGTCGTCGCGAGTATGTATTTAACAAGGATCGGAAAAACGCCCGTCATTTTGAAAACATAACCTTGTTCCGTACAGGAGAGACTTCCTTCTGATGTTGATTAAAAATATTATTAGGTATTTTACATTTATTATACCATTATTTATATGTATTCAGCAACAATATTATTAATGAATAAAACCATAATGGTTATGGGAAAAAAACACTTTCGCCAATCAAAAAGAAAGTCTTTTTTTTAATTTTCGCCTGTTATTCCATAACGACATGAATTTAGGACCTATTTATGAGTCGAAAAAGTTTGTTCACAGTTTACGGAGGACATTGGGGCAATCGTTGACATTGGTTTACTGTTTGTATGTGTGTTTGTGTTTTCTAATTAACATTTCGGTGTCATTCATTAATAAAAATGTCGCTACATATAAATTATTGTATAATAAATCTATAAAATACCTAATAATATTTTTAATTAATATCAAGGAAGTCTCTGCTATACGGAACAGGGTTATGTTTTCAAAATGACGGTCGTTTTTCCGATCCTTGGTATTTAAGTATAATATATTTCTCTATATAAGTATTTATATCGTTGTCTAGTACCCATAGTACAAGCCTAGAGCTTAGTTTGGGACTAGGTCAATTGGTGTAACATTGTCCCTTGATATTTATTTATTTATCGCAGAAAGGAATCTGATAGATGTCATATATAAAAATAGCTCATCCTATAATGGTTTAAAATAAAGTTTGTAATACAATGAATTGTTGTTTTTAGGGCATGGATAAGATAAACGAGTACACAGGTCACCTGATCGTAAGTAGTTACTGAGACCTATAGATGTTTGCATCTTGAAGACTGCAATCTAAAGACTGCAATTGCGTTACCAACCCTGAGGACTAAGAGAGAACCCCTCTTTGCTAGTTCACCGGTTTTAGTCAAGTAAATAAAAGCTATCAAAACGTTGATAATACGGTAATAGGTCAAAGACAATATAGTTTTTACTGCCTAGAATCTCTACCCTGAGGACGTGTTTCTGCTGAAATGAATAAATAAATAAAATAAATATACAGGGGACAATATCACACCAATTGACCTAGTCCCAACTATGGCTTCCAATCCCGTAGCCTATCTTCAATCTCGGTATCTGCGGGACTGAACATTTTCAATCCCACGGGATCCCGGTATTTGCGGGATCCCGCGTAGAAATGGATACTATTTATATAAGGTGAATGAAACAAAAAAAATGAACAAACATATAGAAAAAATATCAAAAGCATACACACAATAAACAAAAACCTAGAAATTTTTCAACAGAGTGTTGAAAAGTAATTAAAACTTTAATTCGTTTGGTGAGCATTCAGTTGTCTTTATTTTTCGAAGAAAATATAACATATCTAATGTGGCGTCTGCCAAACTATTGCGTCCCGCAAAATAATACCGGTATACCGAGATTGAGAGCCCTATCCCAAACTAAGCTCTAGGCTTGTACTATATAATTATAGGCTAGACAACGATATAAATACTTATATAGATAAATATATGTATACTTAAATACATACAAAACATCCATGACTCAGGAACAAATCGTCGGTTAAATTCACAACCCTCGTAAGTCCATTTGGCTCAAGTTTACAGGAGACAAAAAAAAACAAAATTACAGCATGTAGTTGCAGGGAAGCTTATTAATCTGATGTATTCATATAGGTAAAAAATAGTCAAGTTATCATAATTTTTGCTCAAAATACCTAAAATGTTTCTAAAACCATGAAATATCCCTGCTGTAAATTTGCTCCAATACAGAAAACCACATATCTCCGAAATGAAATGTGAAGCAAAACTCGTAAGTCCATGCTGACAAAACACATCAATACTAATTACTTCATACCTGGAGGGGAGATACGAGTTTTTCTATTTGTAGATTTTTTAAATAACGGTTTGTTTGACGTTTGAATGCAATAATAGATCGATGCGTTTGGTGATTGGCTACACGATTCAATAAAAAAAAACATTTTCGCAAAAAATGGACTTACGAGGTTTGCGAATTTAACCGATTTATTAATTTAATATTGGCGCTCATCACACAAATATCTGCCCTTAGCGGGATTTGAACCCAGGACCGCTAGCTTCGTAGACAGGGTCACTATCAACTAGGCCAACGAGTCGAAATGATGTTGATAATGAACAATTTGAATTACAATTAATACCTACCTAAGTAAATAACATCCCCGGATGTTACCTATGGAGGTGTTCCCCACACTAGGGTAGCTATAATGGCGCAATATTATGCGCCCGAGAGATTTACTTGGTGGCTTACCGGCCTACGACTAGGTATTGAAATTTACGTTGCTTTCGCTGAAATACCTAGACTTATGTGGATTTCCTGCGAAATATCGCTGGTGTGAATTTGGCGGGGATGTGTTAAGTATTACAAAAGGGTTTTAGCATTTTCTTGGATGATGTGTGAAAATGAAAATGTTTTTTTTTTAATATTAAAACCATTTGTTTTAGGTCAAAAAACACTACTTAAAAAAAGTATAATAACAGTACTGTACTAATCTTTTATATAAAATGCTAAGCTGATTGTTGATATATCAACGCACAGCCCAGACCGCTGGACCTAGAGACTTGAAATTTTGCACATAGATACCTTATATAGTGTAGAGATCCACTAAGGAAGGATTTTTGGAAATTCCACCCCTAAGGGGGTAAAATAAGGGATAAACGTTTGTATGAAAGTCCGTCAGTTTTGAAGTTAGACGCTTCAAATTTTGCGTTTAGGTTGGCGATTGAATTTTAACGTATACGTGTCGCAGCGTTTTTGATAATTTCAACCCCGAAGGGATGAAAAGGGGTAAAACTGATTGTTGATACATCAATGCACAGCCCAAACCGCTGGACCTAGAGACTTGAAATTTTGCACATAGATACCTTATATAGTGTAAAGATCCACTAATAAAGGATTTTCGGAAATTCCACCCCTAAGGGGATGAAAATTTGTATGAAAGTCCGTCAGTTTTAGTTTAAGTTAGACTTTTCAAATTTTGTGTTTAAGTTGATAATTGAAAATTAATGAATACGTGTCTCAGCGTTTTTGATAATTTCATCCCCGGAGGGATGGAAAGGGGTAAAACTGGCTGACTGATCGATCAACGCACAGCCTAAACCGCTGTACCTAGGGACGTGAAATTTGAAGGGAATATTCCTTGGGTACTTAGGGGTGCACTAAGAAAGGATTTTTGGAAATTCATCCCCTAAAGGGTTAAAATAGGGGGTAGAAATTTGTATGGGAGATTAGTTATTTTTAAAATAAGCAATTTAAAAATGGGTATTTAGGCAACTGTTTATAAATAAAAAATAATAATTTCAGCGATTTAGAAAAAACTACCCCTAAAGGGGGTAAAAGGGAGTTTTCGTTTGTTCGTCCTTCACGCTGCGATGGCGCTGGAAGGATTTGGATGAAATTAAGAATGGAGATAG
Source organism: Acleris literana (assembly GCA_946894065.1). Lineage (NCBI taxonomy): Eukaryota > Metazoa > Arthropoda > Insecta > Lepidoptera > Tortricidae > Acleris > Acleris literana. The sequence goes on from OX335686.1 coordinate 16,731,269, forward strand.
CTTTTACCCTGGATTAACACATAAGAAAATCCCATCCCGGAAAATTTAAAAGTTCCCGAGGGAATAACGACAATGTTTGGTGTTTTTTGAAAAAGTCATCATGGGTGTCATTTTCTTAGGTTGCGTTGACGCAGATTTCGAAAATGATATCAAATTTGGAATTCAAAATGGCCGCCATGATGTTTATTGAAAAAGTCGTCATTGGTATCATTTTCTTACATTTTGGGGACGAAGATTATGAAAATGATGTCAAATTTAGAATTCAAGCTGGCGGCATGGATGTTTTTTGAAAAAGTTGTCACGGGTTTACATTTTCTTAGTGTTTGGGGACGCAAATAATTAATAATTAAATAATTGACAAAATTGCGCAATTGAATAATTTATTTCTCCTATGGCTTTTGCCATCCAGTGTGACAACATGAGACAGGCATTATACCTACATTCAGTTTTGTTAGTCTATTCAAAAGGAGCGGTGTCAGATTGAAGTTGTCAGCGTTGACATATCCAGATTTTAACATTTTTTTCTGCTATTTTCAATACTATTCACTATTCACGGCGTATTAATTCTACGGCTGTTATTTAATATTATGGCGGTTATTATGATCACTTGAAAATAATTACGGAAAGCCATTAATTTTTTCGGCGAATTGCTTGGTTATTTAATTCTAAAATGTAATTTCAAACAATACTCAAGGGGTAAAAAAACTATACATAGGTATACATAATATTGCTGTAGAAAGAAAATGCATACTAATATTATAAACGTCAAAGTAATTATGTCTGTCGTCTATCTGTTTGTTATGCATTCAAGGATAAATTGAACTGAATTAGATTAAATATGTATCTCGAAAATCACCCCTAAGGGGGTGAGATTTGGGATGGTAGTTTGTATGACGGTGATGACGACGTATGATGACGTATGATGGTCATTTATGTTAATTTTTTTAGTTGGAAACGTGGTAATTGTTGTTTAAGCTATTGTTTAATACTGTTTAACATTTAAAAAAACTTTCAGTGATTTCGGTAAAACTCCCCCTAAGGCGATAAATGGGGAGTAGAAATTTGTATGGGAGATATCGAAATGGCTACATTAGGAAATTGATATTTAGGCTACTGTTTATAAATAAAAAATACTTCTTTCACCGATTTAGAAAAAACTACCCCTAAGGGGGTAAAAGGGGTTTTTAGTTAGTTACTCCTTAACGCTGCAACGGCTAGATGGATTAGGATGAAATTTAGAATGGAGATAGCTTATACCCTGGATTAACACATAGAAAAATCCCATCCCGGAAAATTTTAAAGTTTCCGAGGGAATAACGACAATGTTTGGTGTTTTTTGAAAAAGTCATCATGGCTGTCATTTTCTTAGATTGCGTTGACGCAGATTTCAAAAATGATATCAAATTTGGAATTCAAAATGGCCGTCATGATGTTTATTGAAAAAGTCGTAATTTTTTATCATTTTCTTACATTTTGTGGACGCAGATTATGAAAATTTTGTCGAATTTAGAATTCAAGATGGAGGCCATGATCTTTTTTAAAAAGTGGACATAATTGTCATTTTCTTAGATTTTGAGGACACAGATTTCGAAAATGATGTGAAAGTATAGGTAGAAATTCAAAATGGCTTCAGTTATGTCTGTCATCTGTCTGTTTGTTACGCTTTCACGGATTAACCGCGGAACCGAATTAGATTAATGGGCATTGGGTAAATTTGTTTGAAGAATATTGTCTTTTTTTTTCAGCGGCCACGGATGATTTTTGGGAGTTCCGCCATTTATAATGATACCTACATTATAATTAGTATTAAGACTCATAATATAATATATGTAATATTGAACTATGATGGATATTTTAAGAGCAACCAAACTATCATGGGAGGGATAGTGCTTTGAGACGGCGAATTTAGACATATTCTTATCTACCGGTGATAACTAGGGGCACACCAGCGGGTAAAATAAATGCATTTCGGCATCTACGATATGGGTATATATATATAAAAAATATACCTCACTACAAATATGCCAGGAACTACGAGTACACCATGATACACAGTCGGGGCAATATATGCGGCAGCTCTACTAAAAGTTGGCGAAGATCGTATGGCGAGAGATAGTAACGATTTGAATACATTAAACCGCGAATTCTGTAATATTGTACAAAACACAGATGATCTAAAAAATAACGTGTACCCCGATCTAAAAAACAATATAAAGAAAAGGGAATGTTTGTGCGAGAGGGCGATATTAGCACCGACAAACGAAATTGTCGGGCGGATAAATATAAAAATATGTCTCATGTAGAAGGCGATGTTGTGGAGTATCTCTTGGTAGACAATGTCATAGACACAGAGCAAGTCACGTCCTACCCTTAGAGTTCCTGAACTCTTTCGAGGTATGGGGAGTGCCCTCCCGTAAGAGTTAATGGTTAAAGTTGGTGTCACGGTAAATTTCGAGCTCAATATTACATGTGTTTGAAAGATCATTCTTGCCAGGGAGGACGTCAAACTATAGAATTACTTAAAACTATTAATTTACTTAACTGCGATAAACGAGTTCTACGCGGACGAAGTCGCGGGCAAAAGCTAGTAATATTATAAATCCGAAAGTTTGTGTGTTTGTTTGTTTCTTCTTTACGTTGCAACGGCTGGTCGGATTTGGATGAAATTTGAAATGAAGATAGCTAATACCCTGGATTAACACCTAGGCTACTTTTTACCCCGGAAAAATAATTATCCCGGAGGAATAACGATAATCTAAATCTACGCGAAATCGCGGGCAGAAACTAGTTATACGGTCAAGTTCATAAATATGTGTACACTTTAGTACCTTGTCACTTTAATCGCTGTGACAATTCATATATGGCAGTTTAAACATGACATTAGATAGATAAGGTACTAAGGTACACACATATTTATGAACTCGACTGTACATACTTTTTTAGAGGTGGTGGGACCTTGTGCAAGGTCCGTCTACCGCCAAGCAGCAGTGATCACATTATTGTGTTCCGGTGTGGGGATTAGACATTAGACATTAGGGGATAGAGGCATTTCATCTTAGGGCTTGTTTACGGAGACGCGGAGAGTCGCGCGTGGCGTGCGGCTGGGCGTAGCGCGGTGCGTAGGGCGTTTTTTCCGTTTACAGAGATGTGGCGCGTGCAGCGGACCGCATCATCACACGCGCAAACACAAACATATGGCAATGTATGGTGTTGCTTATGAAGATGCGGGGCGTGATGCGGCGCGTGGTGCGGGGCGTAGAGAGTAGCGGTGCCCGCCGCTGCATCCGCGGTGGACTGTCGAGCGTGTAGCGGAGCGCGCGGCGGAGCACAAGACTGTCAGAAGGTTCCGCCGCGGGCGCCGCCGCGGGCACCGCTGCGGGCGCAGTGGCGGGAACCGCCGTTATTGACGCGTGCGAGGCTGCGTGCAACGCGGTGGTGCCATCCGCGGGCTCCGCGGCAAGTAACGCTGTATTTGAAGCAAACGCGCGTAAAACCGTTTCTCCGTAAACGCTTTTATACAACGCCATGTGTTTGAATTTAGTGCAGACCGCGCTGCCCAACGCTACGCGCTTCGCCCTGCGTCTCCGTAAACAAGCACTTATCAGGGTTGGCAACGCATTTGCGACCTTAAGCTACCAATTGTCAATATCTATATGAGTCTAAGTTCCAAATACCATCAGGTGGCCCTTGGGCTCGTTTATAAAAAAAGCCCTACAGATGTACACATAAGCTATAAGTCAGTTTTATCAAAATCGACCCACGTCACATTAATTTTATCACTTTTTGGATCCTACGTCAATGATATCAAAACAGACTATATTTAGGCCCTTAGGGAAAGGTCACACAGACAGATTTTTCCACTTAAAATATCAGTGTCGGTTTGACGTTATTATTTTAGGGGCTGAACTGGACGAAAATATAATTGCGTAACTGAATTAATGAAATATATCAGTACAGTCTAGTTCATAAATATGTGTACACTTTTAGTATCTTGTCACTTTCATTCCCAACGCCAATTTTGTTTACCTAAATATAATAACATATATGGTGCTCGAAAACACTCATACTTATTGCCTAAAATAATAAACCAATTGCCGGAACATGTACAAAACTTATATGTAAAAGGTTGTAAAATAAGAAAAATCTTGAAATGGCACTTTTTAAAATGTACAAATTTATCTTATATTCTGTAATTTTGTATGTCTACCTATATAAAATACTTACTTTATTTATCTATAAATTAGATCAGTAGTTAAGAACTCCCCATCGGCACACAAACCTCTTCATGGTTTTGCTTAGATGGGCATTGTACCTACTATGTACTATATTTATATTAAACAATAAATTAAAAAAAAAAAAAAAAAAATTGCTGTGACAATTCATTTATCGCAGTTTATACATGACATTAAATAGACTAGGTACCTACTAAGGTAAGGCGACTAAGGGAATAAAGGCTTGTAGTACTTTTAGGCGATGGGCTTGCAACCTGTCACTAATACACTGGTAAACATCTTAGCCTAATGGCCTGTTGTTTGATCGGTAGTTAAACTAACTAATGGTCAAAAACGTTACTAATCGTTAAAATCTCAAGGAAATGTGTCAAATTTTCGATTACTTTTTCGAATTTTAACAATTTATTAGTTATTTTAACTACTGATCAAAACAACAGGGCATAACTGTGCATGTGGTTACAGAATTATCAACAAGTTTATAGAGTTGTTGGTAATTCTACATTGTTGTATAGCTCTAGTTGTAGCTCTAGTTGTTCTAGTTGTATAGCTCTGCCTACCCCACTCTGGGAACGAAGGCGTGAGTTTATGTATGTGCGTTTAGGTACTAAAGTGTATACATATTTATGGACTTGACTGTACCTACCCGATATTAGTCTCATCACGCGGATAGCTCAGCAAGACAGAGCTTTGACGTGGCAATAGAGATGGGCTAAATGGATTTTCCCTATGTTTTTTTCTCAATTCATAAAAAAGGATCCATTACGTATATTACACTAAGTTACAAGAAAATTAAGCTGCATAGGTACTTACTTGTATTATTAATTTAATCGTATTATTCAAAATATTAAAATAATTCGACATTAATACAATTAAAAATGTTTGAGTAGCTATGAACATAATCTATTTAATACAGTCACGTATTTACAAGAATTCAACAATAATACAATTAAAAATTAAAACTTAACTTATTTAAATACGCTTAGTTTTATTTTTTAATGGCACTTAGTCAAATAACTTTAAATATAAATATAAAGCTCATATACTAGTTGTTTTTGTAGATATTTTGTGTGTTTGTAGTAAGCGCGACGGAACCCTACATTTAGCATGATCCGACAATCTCTTGCCCGGTTTTTTTAGTCCAGGCACGCATAATTCCTAGGTATATTTTTATAAATTGGACATACGAGACAAATGGAAGTTCTGCAAAGCTTTTAAGCTTTCACTAATCCAGAAAGCTCATTAGCTAATGAGCAACTAGTGATCGAATTTAGCGTTAGTTCGTACCTAACATAAATCTATCCTTTAGTTGTAATTGTTACGTAATACCGTTAGATAAAGGTCTCTTTTATCTCCTGTAGTGTTTTATTAGTCTTTTTTTTTAGACTATCCTTATATCCTGTTATTTATGTACGTACCTTTTCTCAAACATGCAATGGAATGTTGGCGTTATGTTAGTTATTTTAGGCTTCAAAGTATCACGTTTCGGGCGGAACAACTCGAGAGAACTGTAAAGGAATTTCATACAAAATTGAAGGCCTAGGCCGCGAACCTTTTTTTTTTAAATTTAATGTAAACATGGCGGCTATGTTTATGAACAGGCTAAATAGCAGTTTTTTTTTTAAATATACTACGCCGTGCATCCAACCAATGCCGTGCATCCAACCGAAGCGTTTGCATGTTTATTTAAAGTACTAGGAGAACAGAGGTAATTAGGGGTGCGTAGCGCAACTTAGATCGCAGGCGATGTAGCACGGTGCAGCGCAGCGGCGGCGCACCCGACACAGTGTGGATGACTGAGCACTGTAGGTTACTTTTAATGTTTATGCACTCCTAGTATTTGACGTTGTAATTTTTGTTAGATTTTTTTTAATGAATTATATGTTTGATAAAAGCACTATACATACCTCGCCAGCCTCGTAACTATCCGACCTCGCTTCGCTCGGCCGTCTATATGAACTTGGCCGGCAACCCCTTTTCACGGCGAGGTATGTATAGTGCTTTTATCAAACATATAATTCATTAAAAAAATTGAAACAAAAATTACAACGCCAAATACTAAGAGTGCATAAACATTAAGAGTAACCTACAGTGCTCAGTCATCCGCGCTGTGTCGGGTGCGCCCCGCGGCGTGCCGCCCCGTGCTAAATCGCCTGCGATCTAAGTTGCGCTACGGACCCCTAATTACCTCTGTTTTCCTGGTACTTTAAATAAACATGCAAACGCTTTGGTTGGATGCACGGCTTAGTATATTTAAAAAAAACAGCTATTTATGTACACATTAAATTTAAAAAAAAACTTCCCGGCCTAGGCCTTCAATTTTGTATGAAATTCCTTTACAGTTCTCTCGAGTTGATCCGCCCGAAACCGCTACTTCCCGGCCTCTGTAGTAATGTAAACATCTTAGCCTAATTGTGCAGGATTGGCAACGCATTTCGACGACATGGTTAGCCCAGTTGATAGTGACCTTGCCTACAAAGCTTGCGGTCCCGGGTTCGATTTCCGGTAAAGGTAAATATTTATGTTCCTGAGTACTGCTTTATAATTACTTATTTATATCAGTGTGCTTATTGTTGTCATGTCTAGGGATTGCAATCCCGCAGCTCATTCAATCTCGCGGGATTGATATGCGGGATTACTCAATCGGATGCGGGATCCCGCATCTTTAAAATTACGTTATAAAATCGAATTGACAATACAGATTTTTGTGTAAAAATCACCTTTTATTAAACATTTCTTAGGAACATTAAGCAACATAAATTATTTCTTTTCTATTAATTAAGCATAAGTAATTAGTTATCTGTTTTCTTAGATTCATCTTTAAATGTTTGGCATAGTTTAATAATTTTGTTTAATTTTACCCTTGCTTAAAACAATAGTTTTATATTATTAATTCAGTCTTATTCATATAATGACTAATAATCAAATCACAACTTTCTCTTAGATGCTATTACTATGATATCATCATGGTTTTAGTGCCAAATTGTTTCGTGCGCGGATCCGCGCTTTGAAGCTCCCGCACCTTCCTCCATCCAGCCGATTAATAAAAACAGCGAGATCCCGCGGGAATGCGTGATCCCGTTTTGCGGGATTGCAATGCCTAGTCATGTCCTCATAGGACAAGACTAGATACAATAAAAACATTCCAAACCAAGAATAAAACCACTGTATTAACCGCATATCATGCTTATGTAACGTCTACGGTGTTATTTTTTGTGGAAACTCACCAGAGCGTGAACCGGCATTCAAGCCTGAAAAAATATGTCTTAGAGCAATTTGTAACTTAACGCCGATAGAGTCGAGCAAGTCCAACTTTATACAGCTAGGAATATTGACGCTGCCATGTCTGTATATTTTCGAGACAGCTCTCTTTGTAAAAACGAAACCTAACCTATTTAAAACATTTAAAGAGTACACGACTTCACGGCAAGCTCAACGCAATACCTTCTAAAAGTACATTTTAAAAAGGTATTCTTGGGATGACTCCTAAATTATATAATAAAATCCCGAAAGTATATTGAGGACTTAAAAACAAATAGAATTAATGACATGCTGCATGCTATACATAATTAACTAAATATTGCATGCCAGACTCTGGCAAATTGTGACAAATGTTTTTTATTGTATTTTATGATCACCATCTGTACCTACTCACAATTAAGCAATAAATGATCTTTGAATTTGACTTTACTTTTGGGATAGGCCAATTTGTTTTGGGATTCTCCCTTGATTATCGATTTATTTACAATATTTGCGGTGTTGAGAGCCTACTTACCACCAGGTGGCCTGTGAGCTCAATCGCCATCTCAAGTACCATTTTACAAACACATTTCGAGATCGCGCGACTTTTTACCCTGGAAAGAGAAGCCGTGTAATTATCTAATGCCCTACTTAACTAATTGTTAAATGGTTATTTTATATATCGTATAACGTTACGTAATTAAATGTACGTGTGTAGAATTAACTACATCCTCGTAATGAACGAGACAACAATAAGAGCAGATGAAATTTTCTCACCGTGCCGCTTGTTGTGTAAGTAAATGATTTAAGTTGGGCTACAAAATTGGCGTTTTTAAAACGATATTACATCTTGAGTACATTATATACATGACTAGACGACGCCCGCGACTTCGTACGCGTAGAATTAGTTTCCCGCTACTCCCCCTATTTTAACCCCTTAGGGGATGAATTCTTAGTGCTTACTTACATAATGAAAGGAACCCGTGTACCAAATTTCAAATTTCTAGGTACAATGGCTGTGCGTTGATATCTAAGTCAGACAGTCAGGTTTGCCTTTTATATACATAGATAGATAAAGACATTATTCTTGTTGTTTTGTCTCAGCGACTAATTTATAATGTAATAAGTGTACCGGTTTGTGTTGTTATTTGTAACACCTTAAAAGGGGTTTGGGTTAAAGTGTTGTCATTTGTAAAAGTCATACATTTTCAAGGTGAGCGGCCATTCGTAAAAGTGGTAAATTATGATAGAATTATTCAAAATAAACATATTTTGTTATGTAATGTAATGCTCTTAAGTGCATTGGAGCTGAGTATTTAAATATTCTTACCTGGGCGTACTTTTAGTACCAAAAACTGAATAAGTACTTAAATCTTTAATATCTCCGCTCCGATATTATTTAACTCTATAAATAATATATATCTATGTGTATTTAGAGGTCGTCTTAATAACTATGTAAAAATCATCCGTGGCCGTTGAAAGAAAAGATGTCAATTTTCTTCATACAAACTTACCCAATGCCCTTTACAAATGTCCAACGATTCAGTGCCCTCGTATTATAAAGTGGCGTGTGTGCTCGCTAGCCTTCACCATACTATAAAAAATGTCCTAAACGACCGCAATTATAAATACAGGTATGAAAACACTTCGAATTAAGACTTCTAAAAAACAGGATTAATTCGATATAAGAACTTATTGTGTAGGTACTGAGTTGATTTATGTATAGTAACTTTTTTCCTATTTAACTTGAGGGGAGAAGCGAATGCAATGTATGCTGTCTAGCAAAACCAGTCCGTGGTCCACAGAAAACCAGCGTCGCACTGCCAATAGGTGGTACGACAAATAGCTATATAGCTCAGCTGATTGGATACCATTTTTGCAGCAATACTTATCACACACTGTAATGTTATAATTTTTAAGCAAAATAAATGATTTTCTATTCTATTCTATTCTATTCTATTTTACTTCTTTAAAAAAGGTTGAAAGCTCATCGACCTCTACCCGCGCTTTTAATGGCCCAATTTAAATCCGAGGTGTAAGGATTTCACATAAAACATATACGTACGAGGTGCAAATCTAATTAATGGATTTTAATGTCTGTAATTATATTATAGCTTTAAAACGGTTTATTTCGGCTTTTGAAAACGCTTCGTTGGTTTCCTTGGAATACATTTCCTTTCTTACTTCGATGTTTATTGAACAAGGCCTCTATTCTACGCGGTAAAACAATAATGCTTTTGACGTGTTAACGTATGTGATTAACTCATTACTATCAAGTAAATAAGAGCTATCAAAACGTTGACAATACGATAACACGTCAAAAGCAATAAGGTTTACCGTGTAAGAATTTCAACTCTGTTTTTTAAACAAAATAATGTTTTATTTGCATTAACTTAACTTCGACATTTTGATGGCTAAAGCGCGCTGCATACGTAACGTGATTTTACACGGACGTGAACAGACGACAATATCGTTTCATAGAAAATGTATCGGAATGTGCATACGTAACGATTGCACGTACGGGACGGGAAAACCAAAAATGTATGCAACCACGTCCCGTCCTCGTCCCGTCCACGTCCTGATCACGTTACGTAAGCAGCGCCCTTATGTTATCGAAAAAAAACATTTGCTAATTTTGCTACTTACAGCTTATCTTGCGAGCATTAAAGGAGTTTTTAAAGGATAAAATGGTGTTAGCAATCCCAACGGATCTTGTATCAGGTCTGTTGTAGCTGTTAGCCTGAGTAAAAAGAAAGTCAGTTACTCAGTTCTGCTGGTTTTGCCACCTTCCCGAACACATGGTTGAAGGCGAGGGCTGAGATACGCGTCATACTCATGAACGGGTCCTGTCGGTGGGGTCCGGTCTGTTAACGCTTGGAAGGACTAGTTTATTTATTAATTAAATAAATAAAAATAAATGTACTAAGTTTAACTCTTTTCTAGGCCTTGCTAAAAGTAAGGATACAAACAAGAAATGGAATAGAGCCACGAATTCGTAACTTCCCGAAGAATCCATGAAGTCATATTTCAGGAAAGTTCAATTTAATTTGTGTCATAAAATGTAGGTACTTAAGTTCAATTTTGAGCGACATTAATGTGGTCGATGAAATTTACTATGCCTGGAAAAGGGGTAAATCTAAATGCTATACTAATACTAATTACTGACATCAACCACAGCATGCAATAGGTTGTTTTAGTTTACCAGTTAGTTATTTTAGTTATTGTCCATGACGGAGAAACCTCGTCGTGTTGTTCTCCTGTCATTATTTTTAATTTCGTGTTATTGACTATACATTATTTTTGTGTTAGTTTTAAAAATAATAAATAAAAGACATATTACCGAGCGATGTGTAAATGAGCCCTCATGTGGCCAATTTACGGAATAAATATTTAGAATTTAGAATTATATTTTATTTATAGATATTTACGTGTAAGGTCGTGGCCAAGTGGCTCGCCAGACCTAATTCTGTAAGTAGACCAAACTTCGATGAAGTCCAAGATATCCGAATGGCTATGAAACTACTGTTCAATATTCCCCCGCTATAAGTGCTCTATTGAAACTATTTGAAACTAGTTTCCTCGGTGATTGGACAGGGCATCTAGTTTCAGAATATTGTTTAAGCACATTTAGTGCCAGCAATGCTACGAGTGCTACAATGTAGCTTGTATCAGCAATTTTCTGAATAAAATTTGCTACGAACAATGGACCCGATTATCGGGTCGTTGACACTGAATATGTTAAAACCTGATTTGATTAAACTAAGAATATGAAAATTAAGAATTAATGTCGCGTCTGAAACTTGTGTTGTGTGTTACAGAATTAGTTATTGAGGTTGAATACATTCCCTTGAGTAACTGATTGACTGAATGAGGACACTTTTACATTATACATTATTTTTAGGATTCTTACTGGGTTGTATGTCAAATACAACTCAGTAAGAATCCTATTAAAATAATAGGTGTTCAAAACGAATCTATTAGGCATACTTACAACGAGGGGCACGTTTTATAAAGCTGCAACTTAGCTACAAGTAACAATTTGACAGGTCTAAACTGGCAATAATGCTCAAAAGACTGGTCCTCATTGGTCGAGGTTGTGTCAAATGGAAACTTGTAACCTGTAAATTTTAATTTGTAGCTTTATAAAACAGGCCCCAGTTGTTGTAGAGACTAGGTACTATCGCTATCGTTAATTTGTAACCCATTTCAAGAAAAATAGGCTTGAAGTCGTCAATGTCATTAGCAGTGGTCGGAATAGGTAGAGCTAATTTGCCTAAACTTGACGCATATTCATTCATGCGTGAGAGAGATGGGAATACATTATTGAATGAACATGCATCAAGTTTAGGCAAATAGCTCACCTATTTCCGATCACTGGTCATTAGAGATGCCAAATCATTTGTAACTTATAGGAGACTCATTATTGTTGTAGAATGTCACAATGACTTTGGACCTAAGGTGGGTCCCAAAGGGCATTGGGTAAATTTGTTTGAAGAATATTGTCATATTTTTTTTCAGCGGCCACGGATGATTTTTACATAGTTATTTAGAGGATCGAAATGCACATAGATATATATAATTTATGGCGTTTAATAATATCGGAGCCGAGACATTAAAGATTTAAGTATTCAGTTTTGATACTAAAACTGTACTAAAGGTATGAATATTTAAATATCTCGGCTCCGATGCACTTAAGAGTATTACATTACATAACAAAATATGTTTATTTTGAATAATTCTATCATAATTTACCACTTTTACGAATGGCCGCCCACCTTGAAAATGTATGACTTTTACAAATGACAACACTTTTACCCAAACCCCTTTAAATTCGTGACTGTACATGATGACCATACACAACTCGACTAGTTAACCATTTCACAGCAATGATGGCATCATCTGGCAGAATATCAGCAATTATATTTAAGCATCAAATCGCCAGTAGGATCGAATGGAATTGCCTTTACACGGCCAATTACCGGACCCATGTGTCCACGAACCGGATATAACCGGGTTACAACATAATGTCCGATTCTAAGCGCCAATGGCCCGGTAATCCAGTATTGTGTATTTATCGCCCGGTTTTGTACGGGATAACCGGATACAGTTGTGAAGGCAGGGTTACTTTAGGTATTGCAACTGGGGTTAATTAAACAAAGGTAAGTTTACTTGTGTTTCGATGCATCTAACAAAGTGGAGTTAAAATCGCAATTCACAATAGGGAATACGCATGTTTTTTTTTTAAATCGCATTTCTCAACTGAATATGAAAATACCCTAAAAGATATCACCGAAAGTAAAATTAAAATTAAAATCGGTCAAGAAATACGGATGATACCTACTCGTATAAGCATTTTAAACTACTAATTAAACAGCGATTAGACAGAGAGATCCGATATGCACTGTGACGACATGTAACAGGTCGGCCATATAAATTCCATGTTAAATTCTGTTTCGCTGGAAACAAATTTTTGTTGTATCTTGGTTATTTTTATACCCATTCCAAAAATGTTTTCTCTACTTGTTGCCTTTTTATTGAAGCTGTGAAAAAGTAATAAATATTCCCTTTTTACCCGACTGCCGAAGGAGGAGGGTAATGTGTTTCACAGCCTATATATGTATGTTTGTTCCTTTGTGGCACTATAAAAACGAAACCCGTTGTCCGATTTTGATGATTCTTATGTCAATCGATTTGTCTTAATCTGGTGAATGTCACTGAAGATATGACAGTAATCAAAATTCAATATGGCGGCAACCAGACGCCAAAAGTCAACCAAGTATGACAAGAGGGGTATCATTGAATAAGGATTTAAAAATCATCTTTAGGTTTCTTTCATCATTTTTCATTTTGTTTTGAATGATCATTTAGGATTTATAACGCTTTAAAGTTGGTTGGCAACAGTCGGGATTTAAAAGCTTGCTTTTTGTTAAAGTTATTAATCTTTATTGCACACAAATACAAATTTGATTACAAAAGGTGAACTTAATGCCTAATGGTATTTTGTACCAGTTGACCTTTGGGCAAATCAGATTTTTTTTGTAGGGGGTGCAACATTGTACGATATGGTATTATATTTTATTGATCGAATATGATCTCCTGGTAAAGTTTCTTCTCCACAGTGATGTTCTTGCTTTGGAGCCCTAATGTGGCCAGTTTGCTTAATATTTATGATCAAAACTATATTAAAGCGAAAAAATGAAATGTCGTTTGTTAATAAACAACGATAGATGGTGTCAGCATACCCTCCGAGTATGAAAAAGCAAGCGATTACTAATTTCGTGGATCTTAACTAGGGTCTTGGTGGCATAAGTGGTAGGTAATGCGCCTGCATCGGCCCGGAGAGCCAGAGGAGATGGAGGTTCGAATCCTGCCTAAGACCGACGATTTTTTTTCGCTTTAATATAGTTTAGAATTTCGTAACAGACGTTTCTGTTAAATTTAAAAATATTTTTTATGATCAAGATCAAAAATCAATCATAATCATCATAGGCACTATGCGCATGATAGAATATTAACGGTTATTTACAAGTTTATCTTTATTGGGATACAGCGCCAGTAGAAAGTTTCTGAATCTGTTAGGTGCAGTTAGTTGGAGGGCTGTATGTTTTGCATGCGAGATGCATAATATCGCATAATGTTCTCATAAAGAGTGCAGGGGATGCGGCTACAGCCAGTGCAGCCTCCTCGGCGTGGCTCACACCGTTAGTTGGTGAGTAAGATGAGATCAACAAAGTGAAGTGATGATAATATTGAAGCAATCTCGCTTCTATATCATAAGGCTGAAACAAAGAAGAATAAAGGCCGAGATGGACAGACGGGTGCAGGATAGACGTTATAATCTGTACATGCATAATCTCACGCCTTCATTCCCAGAGTGGGGTAGGCAGAGCTACAGAATTACAAACATCTTCTAAAAACTTGTTGATAATTTTATAACCACAATTTGTACAATTAGGCTAAGATGTTTACCAGCGTATTAGTGACAGGTTGCAAGCCCATCGCCTAACAGTACTACAAGCCTTTATTCCCTTAGTCGCCTCTTACGACATCCACGGGAAGACATGGAGTGGCACTATTCTAACTCGGCAACCACACGAGGACGTTATAATCTGTGTCAATTGAAATTGGCAAAGATGTAAACAAAACGAACCAATTTAACATTATAACTCGATAATCAGTATACTTCCAAAGATCAAGTGAGGTTTGCAGTTATTTATACACTTAATCATTACTTTCGTTTTAATTTTAACTTTAAATAACTACTTATTAACCGATTCGTTGCGTCTTTCATTTTCGAAAACTTTCGGCTGCGGCGGCGAACAATTATTTCATGACACGCCAGGCGTGCCATACGCCATAGGCATCGTCCTAATAGAACGCGATTGCGCGAACATCGAAAGTTCGCGCGACTGCTTGTATGACTGTAAACTATCATAATATAAACAATCGCGCGAACTTGCGATGATTGCGGAATCGCGTTCTATTAGGACGATGCCATAGAATATGATAACACGCCTAGCATGTCATCCGCCACACGTTAAAAACATTTGGTGACACGCCTGGCGTGTCATCCGCACTGAATCGGTTAATAAATAAAAACACGCTTGATGAATATTTGAGGTTATGTGTAAACAAGTACTAATGTGTCAAAATGTTCAAATTTCGCAATTCGCAACGTCTTCGGCAATTGAAATGTTTATGTTTGTTTACCTATGATTAAGTGTTATCCGGAAGAAATTTCTTAAAGGGATGAATTCGTCTTTGTACTTGTTATTTTGTTTTGTATTTCTTTTTTATTATTGTACAATAAAAAGTACTCATATAGATATACTAAGTGTCAATCAGTACAGTCAACAGCATAAATAAGTGATCATTTGTGTACCATGTCACTTTAACGTCGTGTTTGAAATGTCATACAAAATTGTGAAACGATTGAAAGCGACAAGGTACATAAATGATCACTTATTTATGCTGTTGACTGTACATTGTGTTCACGGTTTGTTTACCCAAAAAAAAACTTACTTATAAATACTTAGACAGCATTTGGGACTAAAACGTTCATTATTATTCTTTATAGGTCGGCGTTACGCTAAATATTTCGGGAACATCAAATTAGCTTAGAGCAATTTCATTTAAGCTCTGTGACGTATTTGTCCCACGCCCACTAGGGGATAATTTTCTCTTGTTGTCCGACTCCAGACTTTACACAAGTAAATTAATAAGGCATTTACTTTCCATGTTTGCTACACATGCATGTAAACAAGAGTTTTTAGGGGTTTATACGGAGAAGGGAGACGTAGTTTTGAGTAAAATAGTAGATTGTTAACGAAGTGACGAAAAGCACCTATTTCACACGAGATATTTTTTACGAGAACATTTTGATTGTTAAATAAATGGTGACTTTCACCCGAGTTAAACACTCTACTTTTCATGACGATTATGAGGAAACTTGATAATTAAACTTATAAAAGTAAGACTTAGCATAGTTTTACCAAAGAATAGCTGTATTAGATATTAGCATGGTTCAATACAGGTTTAGGTTTTATTTTAATACTCTTACTATAGAGAGGCTTTATAAGTTTCTGCTACTGCAAAGGTCCATTGATATAGTTATTTGATCAAATTACTTTTCTTCCCTAGGGTTGACATGCATAACTTTCCATCCGCTTCTACTCGTAAGATAAACAATGGCCCACTTTTAGAGGATGAGACATGGTTTTAGGTTTATTTTCGCTTTAGGGTCTGTAACTAAATCTTTTAGTTCTTCGAGCCCGAACTTGTTCCTTTATAGAATAAGAGCCGTTTTAATAAAGTGATCTCGTCTGATCTAGATGCCTCAAAAACGACGGTTTCACGCGTTTGTTTTTTGTCAATATGTTTCCTTCAAATCTTTCGAGAAAATGAAACAGTTCTCATGATGACAATGTGCTGAAATATGGAATACGTACATGTCAAGTAAACCCGATGATCATTGTATAAAAAAAGGGGACTATGCACTGGGAGTCTCTTCTACACAATAAGACTTTAATGCTTTTGACATGTTATCATATTGTTTTTAAGTCGGCGCCATTACTGTCAAGTAAATAAGAGCTATCTTAATGTTGACGATACGATTAATAAAGCAATATTTTACCGAGTTAAATAGATCTCCCGTATTACCTACGTATTCATTTGGACTTTCTTTTATTTGCATTTTCATCTAGTTAGTTCTAGCATTAAACCGACAAGAAAGTTTCCTGTGCGAGAATCTCTTTAACTTCCAGGAAGATCTCTAACTTTTGTATTGAAAGAGAATATTCTCAACGCCTCAAAGTTTTCCAAAATCGTTCACAACTTCTCGAAAAGTTTTTTCATCTTCTAAATGTATTGCAATTTTCTAGTTAGCTTTATTCTCGTACTAATTCCTCACTCAAAAGATGTTTTCTTCCAACTCGGTGTGATCGTCTCCCAGTTGAGAATTTGCGAGAGCCGGCCTAAATATCCAGTGGGGGTAAAGTAGGGGGGCAAGCGACCCCCGTTCTTAAGTTATTATCGCTAGATCATCGTTATGTGTGAGGCGTATTTTTACCCAAAGCCACTAAGGTAACGTTTAAGAGGTAAGTTTACGAGGCTTAAGATCTTATGTGTAGTGTATTACGGATCAGAATTATTACTTTTGGAAATGTTTTTCTTATTAGTTCTGTCTGCCTTTCAAAAGGAAATATTCTTATTTTTTGCCGTTTGTCCGTCCGTCTGTCGAGATACATTGTTAGTAAATTGGAGGATCTTGGAGATCTTTTATTTTTATTTTAACAGACACCTTACTTTCAGATGACTTAGAATCATGTTATTTGGCAAAAACCAAGGTTCATAGCATCAATAAAGAACGATGTTAGTTAATTTGTAGTAGGTACCTACTTATCACATTATTTTAGAACTGACAACAGGTTTTTTTTAAAAGGTTTTCTACCAAGAAATAAATTAAAAAAATACTGCATATGACGAAATAGCCTAAATGCCACATGGTCTTTTCTACGTCACGGCACGTGCTAGACTTAAAAAAACAAAAAGCGGTTACTAACAAAATGACGTCATTCCGACCACTAGTCAGAGCGAGCGTAGCAAACACTGATACACATTGTTTTTCTCTGTTAATAATATTTAATTTAAAAAAAATAGAAAATAAAACCGTATGCTTTTGAAACAATCCTATAAACTTGATATTTATAAAAATACAAATATATTTATTTACGCAAAAATACCAACTTCTGTTGATCATTTTAGTGTAATTCACTCACTTTACGTCACTGTGAATGTACACTTATATTCTAGTTTACATTTATTAAATTAACTACCATATCTAAAATTATTTTTTCTAACTTGTTTCAGTTTGTTTTTAACCCTTAATTTGGCTAAAATAAAAAAAGTCGGGAATTCAAACCCTTTTTAATTTTGAATCAGCAAAAAAATAAAAACACAATCCAAACAAAAAAAGTGAACATCATGGCATGTTCCCTGTGACGAACATTGTCAAATTAAGGGTACAGCAGTCATGTTTTTAATTATTTTAATTATTATATATTATACGTATGAACAGCTCGGGGAGAAAATCCATGGTGCGTGCCAACAATTGCAAGCGTGGTTTTCGGCTAATGGTTTGATTTTAAACTTGTCGAAATCCAATACCATGGTTTTTTCAGGCCGAGGTATTTCCCTTCCTACGTGCGTGGCAAACAGTCCGATGCCGATATGCAATGAGTGTAGGTTCCTCGGCTTCACACTTGACTCCAATCTTAACTGGAAGTGCCATGTCGACAAACTGTGCGATAGACTGAGTGGTGCCGTTTTTGCGTTGCGTAAACTGAGGAGGCTTATTGCAAATGATGCATTAAAACAGGTGTACTTTGCACATTTTCACTCCCTAATGTCGTATGGCACGCTACTATGGGGAAACTCCACGGATGCCAACAGGGTGCTGCTTATGCAGAAGCGTGCCTTACGCACGTTAGCTGGGGTGAAACCTAGGCACTCTTGCAGGGGCCTTTTCGTAACGCACCGCATATTGACGCACTACTCAGTTTACATTTTCCAAATATTAATGTTCGTAAGAAATAATATTTCCTCGTTCACACGCGTCAATATTCCTGGCAAGGAGCTCCGCCACACCGGGCGTTTGAGAACAGTTCCCCGTCGCATGGCACTTGCGGGTAAGAACCCGCGTGTCATCGGTCCCACGTACTATGAGCGTCTACCCGCCAAACTTAAAAATGTACATTCCGACGAAGCATTTAAACACCAGCTTAGAAACCTTTTACTGGATAATCCATTATACTCTGTGGATGAATATATGGAGCTAAAATTGTAAATTTATTTATTATTGTGTTGACAGTTATTAATCCTTGTATATTGACATCGGACGAGTGACCATTTATTTGATGTTTAATTGTTGTTGTTTTAATTAATTATTTTTGTATTCTTTGATTATTAGTATTTATGTTTTGACGATCTCAATGTAATTTCGTATTTTTTGACATGCAATGCAACTTATATTGTAATATTACATTGATTAATAAATAAACTAAACTAAACTAAACTTATACTTTTACTATGTAGAAAAGATGTTGAATGCCTCCATGCACGTCACTCCACCGGCTGTGTCACCTCCACACCGGAACACTGCTGCTTAACAAAAAGGTTAACTTATATTTGTATATACGTATATTTTGGTATAACATTGCTTTTGACGTGTTCTCGTATCGTCAACGTTACTATAACTCTTATTTACTTGACAGCTATGGTAGCTAAGTTGAAAACAATACCATGACACGTCTAAGGCCATATGGTCTTACCCAGTGGAATAGAGACCCTAATGCCCTAGCCAAGATTCAAACGATACTAGCGTTATTCTTTTCTATCAGTCACACTCACTCAAAATGTATGGGGGGACTTGACAGAAGCGCGTGGATAGCTCCACCCCATGTGCTTCTGTTTAGTCCACCAGAGTAAATCTCTTTAACCGAACAATTGTCCTCGCGTGTGATATCCATGGACTTGTTTCTCTAATAAGTCCATGGTGATTGTCTAAAACTCGATGCTGGCGAAATACACCTTGTTAAACACAAGGAGTGAAAGCCATTAATTAAGAAATGTATGGGATACATTCTCGTGCGTTGCGATATACCACGTGGTTAACTGTCATCTCATACATTTTGAGTGATGGAAAAGAAAAACGCTTGTAGCGTTTGCGTGCTTAATAATCGCCAGCCTGATCCTGGCTATCTGCGTTACCGCCGCACTCGGTGGATGATGAAATGAATTTTTGATCCTGTCCCACAAGCTCGGCGGCGGGTTCGAAGCGTCGTTTTAAGGCTCTTGAGACGTTGAAATATAACAAAATTACTTGATTACATCGTTTTTAATCCAATTTACATAACTTTAAGAAATACAAAATGACTTGCGTCCGCGCGCTATGAATTAATATTAAGAGATCTACCTAAAAGCAATGACAGCTCTAGGTCTATACCATAACCTAGATACCCTAGTCTATGATTATTAGGACCGCGACAGACAACCACAAATTATTTAAACAATACACAATAATATAAAATAAATAAAATCAAGTTAATTTTCCGTTAACATTTTGCATCTTGGCTATATACGGCCCCAGGTCTATATCCCTTAAAACATGTAAAAAGAACAGAACTGCACGTTAATAGTTATTTGTTAAGGGGGGGAAAGTTGTATTTTACCTGCGAGTGTTCATTTGAAACACGAGCTAGCGAAAGGAGTATAATGATTAACCACGAGCGAAGCGAGTGGTTCAAAAATAGAATCCTGAGCGTAGCGAGTTATACACGGGTGAAATAACTTTTCACCCGTGTATAACACAAAACTTTTCACCTAACTACAGCGAGGAAAATAAGCTCAATTCCGCATTTTGCACGGTTTCCCGTAATTCCACAGGTGTTAATACGTCATTCGTCACTCGAATCACTCATTTTTAATAACAAAACAAACTAGAAAAACATGCGAATATTTAACGTTGACGCAAAGATGAAGGAAAACTGCTTTACTACCTCTATGCGTTGACGGCTTAATTAAAAAGTTTTGACTTAAGTTTTTTTTTTATTATTTCGGATGAGTTTTGTTCTCACATCGACTTACTTGGACTGTCAGAACATTTTATCCGTTTTTACAAAAAGAATGAAGGTTAATGTTGAATGCTGATATTTATGAATTAAAATAAAGTTGTAAGACTGTATTTAGTATTTTTTACTCGATGTAATTCATTAATAGTGATGTTAAAAATTCAGCGGTTTTAACGTTTTACGTTTTGTTAGCTGTCAAATATCACTAAAGCTGCCTTCAAATGTCAAAACTCTTTCTTCACATGTGGATAAAAAGCGATTTTCTCAATAGATATCAAACAAACAAAAAGGGCTTTCCGAGCTAGTGAGATGAATATATTATTCATCACCACTGTAAGATAAAGACGTAAAACTCAATACTCATCACATTCCCACATCAAAAAATGAAATTAGCATAACTTTTAATATTCCACGTCCCTCCTTGCGTCCTCGTAAATTATTTCATGTCAGTTTTGCTCGTACTAACTACACCAAACACACTTTCTTCAGACGAGTTCCTCGTTTAATTAATGAGCATTTATATGATATTGACCCATTTGTTAGTTCACTTAGTACCCTGAAAAAAATTGTCAAGCAACATTTTATAGATAATTAACTCTCAACCCTCTTTTATCTTCTTCCTGTGTAATTCGTGCAGTGACTTTACTATAGCAGTTTTTGTGCAATTGTTGTACCAAATAGTAGTATTGTTCATTTTTAATTTCCGTACCTAACATTCGTTTTATATAAACATTAGTACCTATTACTGTACTTTTTATGACCCTTAGGTCTTTATAGTGTTACTTGATTACCAGTATACATATTTTAATGTACGACTGTATGTGTTCTTAAATAAATAAATAAATAATAAATAAAAAACCAATTACGTTTGAGACTCTTTATCAAAAGATCATCTTATATACAGGGGTTGAATAACACCAGTCATATATCTACTAAGTACCAGTCAAGTTTGATCCTCAACTTGGAATAATTATTTCGAGTTCAGGGATCCAAAAATACTTGTCATACCAACACTCTGCGACAGTTGTATCCACAGACGACGGTTCAATTTGCACTGCAGGTGACACCTGGTGCAAGGGAGCGTGGTGACATGGAGGTGGCAATATATTTTTACCCAAAAATTTTACCTCACTGTTTTGATTAAAATATTATAGCCTACCAATATACCCAACTCTCACAACCAAGACAATACTAACGATACCTCACGTCATGTTGAAATCTATCTAGTAGTTTAGACTGCAGTGCGAGCTAAACAAATGGACATACGTATATGAAAGAGGAGCGCGTAGTAGAATGACTGGGTCAGTAAAATTACCGTCTCGCAAAATTACCACATCGCTTGTAGCCTACATCTCATCTTATCATCAAATATCTGAGTTGCAAAATGACCACTTCGTTAGCGTTACTAGGTAGGTTAGGTTCGTTAGGTCACTTCAAATGCCCCGGGCAAATCGGGGGTACAACATGATTCCGAATTGATCAAAATTCCGAATTTTCATAATTTCGAACGCACTGTTTTGACAGAAGACTTTATTTTTTGCTGTCGCAATTTAATTAAGCATTTAATCTAAAAAAGCCAGGCATAACATAGCTTTCAGAAAAATGAAAATTCTAAAAAAGAAACAGAATTTTAGGGTAAGTATTACTGCAAATTGGCTATAAATAGGAGCCCCACCGTTCTGTTGACTATGCTTACACGGACATAAAATGAAAATAGCAATATGGTCATTTTCCATTATAACTTTCGAGATCTAGGTGATGTGGGCATTTTGTAACCTAGTCATTCTACTGCCCGGTAGGAGTTGCATTAAATACCATATCCAAAACATCTCTTTGGCTGTAAGTGCAGCCCGCGCTACTCTCGTATCTGTTTTCATTTGTTTGTTTAGCTAGAGATCGACGTTTAAATTCGTGTTGACTGTACTCTATATTAGATCGGGTTTCCTGTCAGTCATGTGGCTTTGATTTCAGTGCAATTCAAATAGTAATATAATACCTTTGAACAAGTGGCAACGTGAACGTCATACAAGCTTAGGGTGTTACGGCATTTTTTATTTTATTGCGGTTAGTTTAAGCTCTGTTTTTGCTTTGTAGTGGATTGGCATTTATGATAGCAGAAATCAGGGTTGAGGATTGTAAATAGTTTGGCAGTTGTGCAATAAGAACTCATAAGGGGTTAAAATATAGTCAGAGCAATGAAAACAGGTCACTATGTATTGAATTACCATAGAAAGAGACTCGTTTTCATAGCTTCTTATAAGATTTATAATACGTAGAGATTTCCCTAGCACGAACGACGTGTTGTTAGTGCTTGACATAATAAAGACATCGACAATCCTGTTATCGATAAGTGTACCATTTCAATGTCATAGACTGATTTTCACTGAAGTATGTAAAATATTAATAAATTGATAGTTTTGTTATTATTCTTTTATTTTATAACGCACCATGTTGTTATATGAATCATATGACATAATTATGATTGTAATTTTTCCTTGATGATATGATTTCGCTATGTTCTTATAAGGTAGGTACTTCAATGAGTTTTAGGACATTGTGTTTTTTTTAAATAACTATATAATGATATGATGCACGAGTTTTTCCTCTATTACGTTGAAGTCGTGGTTATCGATAAAAGGTTTGTCGATATTATAATTATGTCAAGCACTAACCACATGGTGTTTCTGCTAGAAAAATATCTAGGTATAATTATAAGACTAAGAAGCCTATGATGCAGGTGGAGCCGTGTGCAGGGTCTATCCGGGTTGCATCCATCATTTTAACGCTAGTGCAATTACAGTTGCATTGGTGGGCTTAGAATTTAACTTCGGATTTTAGTTTTGGGCTGAGTATAACAGTTCTGTTGGGAATAGCTTTAAGCTTTGAAATAATAGTTACTTTAGACGACGCGTTAGCCTAATTGAAGTGACCCTGCCTACGAAACTAGCGGTCCCGGGTTCAAATCCCGGTAAGGGCAGATATTTGTGATGAGTGCGAATATTTGTTCCTGCGTCTTGGATATTTTCTATGTATTTAAGTACGTGTTTCTCTATGTTATTTAAGTAAGTTTATCGTTGTCTAATACCCATAGTACAGTCAGCTGCAGAGAAATATAACCCCCTTTGCTAGGAAACTTGTATGCAGGGGGGTATACTTATCTCTGAAGCTGACTGCACAAGCCTAGAGCAAGGTTTGGGACTAGGTTTCGTGATATTTATTTATTTATTTAGTGTCAGGCAGGGTACATCACTCAAGAAAATAAAGAATTAATAACCTATATGAAAAGAAAACTTTAAAAACCCAACTGTATTTTTTATACTGTCATCGATATACCTACATATATCAATAATTGTCATTTTGCCATTGTTGTTATTTAAATTTTAACAGTTTAGGTCTCCTATGTCACTCGGGATGACGTAAGGATTCTAACGATACCTCACACATCTAAATCGGTCAAGGGATTTAGAAGTTATTGCGGAATAAAGAAACTCACATACATACATGATGATGATGATGATGATGATGATGATGATGATGAGTGGGGACGCCGCCGAGGCAGGCGGGCGGTCGAGTGGCTCTCCATTCATTCCGCCCAGTTCCCCTTGATCCAGCCTCAGGTTACTGGCTCTGCGGCGCTCCCATCCAGCACTGATCCCATCTTCTTGTTTTCCTACAGAACAATAGTGCGTCCTGAAGGTTAATGCTTTTAAGTGTCTCTGCTGACAGTGCGTCCTCCCCGAATGTGCGATATCTCAGTGACGAGTACATTACACACTCGGCTAGAACGTGTTGACTAGTTTCCTCTTTGCCACAGTGTGGGCATCGAGGATCCTGTTTGACTCCTATTACCGTCAAATGTCTGTTGAGTGGACAGTGTCCAGTCAAGATCCCTGTCAGTATACTTAGATTGTACTTACCAAGGTTTAGTAGATACCTTGTTCTGTTCCTATTTACCCTTCCTATCATGAGTTTGGATCCACGCCTCATTTGTCTTTGTCTCTATTCTTCTGGCGATGACTCCTTTCGTTACCGTTGCAGATATCGGAAGTGCTGGTTCCGGGCCCAGATATTGTCGGTCCGCCCCTGCTCTGGCCAGCTCATCAGCCTTCTCGTTTCCTATTGCTCCACTGTGTCCTGGTACCCATGCCAGTGTTACTTTGGATGCTATGCCTAGATTATTCAGTTCATCTCTGCATTCCTGCACCAGGGATGATTTAATTACTGGATTATCTAACGCTATTAGTGCTGCTTGGCTGTCTGAGTAGATTATAACGTGGCTCCCCGTTATATTGCTTCTTTCCTTGAGGCTCTGTGCACACTTCATGATGGCATAAACTACTTTCTGGAACACACTGGTGAAGCCTCCTAGTGGTATCGTTGTGTGCTCATTCGCTTCTAGGTACATACATACATACATACAAACATGAACCCTGAAAACATTACACTCCTTTTTTGTGGCAGTCGTGTAAAAAGCTTAATTTCAGCTGAAAGACGTCCACTGCTGGACATTAGCTAATGTTTGCCACAAGGACCTGCAACCTTAGCCATGTCTCGGTCCACCTTGTTGGAGCTCTACCCACTTTGCGTCTTCCGGTACGCGGACGCCACTCGAGAAGTCTTTGACCCCATCAGCCATCTGTTCTGCGGGCGATGTGTCCCGCCCACTGCCACCTAAGTCTAGGAACTTTTAGGGCTATATCGGTGACTGTGGTTCTCGTGCGGATCTCCTCATTTCTCCATTACCCTTTGAGTGATCTTTTAGTCAAAGTAGGACCTACCTTACATGGACAATTGGACAGTATATTCCAGGTAAACAAAATTCCGAAGTTCAATCGGTAATTGAATAATACAATAATGCACATTAAAAAAAAAACAAAGACGATGAACATGGTGGCATTAGCAACTTGAACTCATCTCTTGCCAAATCGATTGTTAAAATTCGGTGTATTAAAATATGTCAAAAAGTTACGAACGAATCAAGGCAAGTCGAGGATATACTGACCAATTATTGTGCTTAAGTAAATCCAACATACTTTTTTACTTCGTACCTACGCGTAGACTTAGTTTCCCGCTTCTCCCCCTGTTTCTTCCCGTTGGGGGTCGTTTTTCGGAAAATCCTTTCTTAGTGCCCCCCTAAGGTACTCAAGGAAATACTCCCTCCAAATTCCAAGTCCCCAGGTCCAGTGGTTTATTCTGTGCGTTCTGTCACTCCGTCACGGTACTATTTTATATTTACATTAGCTGAGATGTAACATCCATATTTAACCCTTCTCGGGTGAAGTCTCGGGCTAACTACATTACTTAAATTAACCCGGCTATCGCGGGGTTTACCGATAATCGAGTCAACCCATGAGCTGCCGCCTCTGCCTCAATTTATTTAATTATACCCTTAAGCTGTGCTAAAGTTTGCGATATAGTATTTGATAAACATGACGCGTAAATATAACTTTAACCCTTGCAGGCCGAATTGTAGCACCGAGTCAATGATGATAATCTTTCTATTTCTTGAAGGGCTCAACCGAATTAGACCGGTTACAACGATTCAGGGGGCCCTGCAAAGATGCACAACGCTAACTAACGTTTCTATTCGATTCGTTTTTAAACCAATCGCGTCACTGGGAGATGACGTGATGCGAAAAGTCACGTGGTCTACCAGTGACGCGATTGGTTTAAAAACGAATCGAATAGAAACGTTAGTTAGCGTAGTGCATCTTTGCAGGGCCCTCTGGTTGCGATGCACTCGCGATGCACTCGCGATAATTATAGTCGCTGAACGTCTATACAATCTCGATCTAAACGCGAAAGAGTATATACAGGTGAAATACTTAATTTATCATTGTGTCCGCTACCCAAAGAATTCTCGATCACATCTTTCGAGTTACCCTATCGAACGAGTTCCGTTGAATAGTTACAGTTGCTAACTTACCTTAACTTGTTGAGTGTTTATTTTTTTTATTTTTAGATGGTTCTATTCCCGGGTGAGAGAAGCGAATTTTAGAATATCTTTGAGTGCAGGATAAAGGAAATTATCCTTTAAGTAAAACGATCTAACTTAAGGATTTAAGGCAGGTCCACTCCAGGGGCCATTTTTTTCTACCCTGTATATGAATGTCGTCACCAATTGTTAGGTTTGGCGACCGTTTAGGAAATATTTAACTCTAAAAGTGTAATTTTCGCTAGAGTTAAGTGGGTGTGTGTCTGTGTGAGTTGTGTGTTGTATTTTTTTAGTTTTGGCTGTCGGTTCTTTAGGCTATGTGCCCTGCTCATTACCTCTTCAGCCTACTAATGCGCTGACTTAGGTCACCTAAGTTCTATTACCGATCTCTTAATTTCCTTTAAATATACCAGAAATACTTTTAAAAAATCACCATCCCGTATAACTTTAGTTTTAGAAGACACTTTAACTTTATTACGGCTCAAATTGCAACTCTAGCAAATACTATGCCGCACAAAACAACCAACCTACATTAATCCCTATCCCCAAAGCACAAGGTTCAAAAATAAACCTTAGTTTTACCCAAAGTAACTAACTGGGGTATCCAATGAATAGAGATGATGGATGGTATTTCATTAAATATACTGTCGATGAAATGGTTTTTGATTGCGAGCGCCCGCGGTTGGAGATATTGATTTTAAACTTGATAGGGTAACCGTGATACTGATTTAGTGCATACTCAAATGACATTCTATTATACAGATAAATTTGTCTTGCTTTTTCAGTCACGCATACGCATTTAAAGAATAAAAAAAAAAATGAACAACAGTGTGTGTGTGTGTGTGTGTGTGTGTGTGTGTGTGTATCACATTCAACATACAGGTTTCTGTAGTAAATTTTAAATATCAAAATAACTTTTGTTTTTTAACTATTTTGTTAAGTTAGTTTTACACTCATATGTGGTACAGGAATAAATACAATTTGAGCGGTTTCATTGGGTACTAGATTGCGCTAAGAAGAAAGCTGGTTCTTAAAAGACGGCATGAAGAGTATTTTTATGTATGAAATCGTAGCTCCTGAACTTATTGATGATGATCGGCGACCCGTAGTAATTTTTTGACGAAAGTATAACAAGGATAAATATGATTCTATTTAAATTTCGTGCACAATTTATATGTTAAAAATGTATGTAGTTTTAGTATCGAGGTTTTAACATGTTTTAAACGATGAAATATCGGTTTGCAACTACGCACCTCCCACATCTGTTGATGTAGAAAGATCATCTTAATATAAATAGATCCGCAATGTTAAAAGGCATCGATTGACAATATCAAACAGAAAAAAATATCATTAATTACTATAGCAATATGCTAATAGGAGGAGCTGGAGCTAAGGAGCTGTGTGGTTGCCGGCTTAGAATAGTACCACTCCATGTCTTCCCGTGGATGTCGTAAGAGTCGACTAAGGGAATAAAGGCTTGTAGTACTGTTAGGCGATGGGCTTGCAACCTGTCACTAATACGCTGGTAAACATCTTAGCCTGATTATGCAAAATGTGGTTACAGAATTATCAACAAGCTTTTAGAGTTGTTGGCAATTCTGTAGCTCTGCCTACCCCAAACTGGGAATAAAGGCGTGAGTTTATGTATGTATGTACTATAGCAATATTAAATTCAGTGATGTTTTAACAATATTATGGTTTTATTTTTAACAACACAGACTTATCCATATTAGTCATTACGTTTGACGTTAAAGTGACATAAAATGCTACCGGACGCCGATCATTATTCATTACTTATCAAAATAAGAGCTATTTTAGTACAATGTTTCATACAGAACATTTAAGTGTAGGCTTTACAAAAAAAGGTGTTCTGGTATAGTGAGCATCCCGTACTGGTTGAGCCACTATAGAACTCTATCACAGCAAGCCAATTAATATTTTTTATGCAATATTTTTCTCGCATGACTTGACGCTGTCATTGCGACGTGGTTCTATGGGGACCCAAGAGTTAAATTGATTGTATAGTCAACAGGGTAGGAGTATTTTGGTAGTTTTAAATAATTTAATGTTGCTTTGCAGAAGGTAAACGAGCACACATGGGCTGTATTCTACTTGGTAAAACTATATTGCTTTTGACGTGTTATAATATTGTCAAAGTTACGATAGCTCTTAGTTACTTGACAGTAATAGCGGCTGAGTTAAAACCACATAGGCATAGGTACAAAACTTTTAATCCTCTTCCGTGTACTTGTAACACTTGCAAGCTTGTAACTCATAGACCGTTCGACATAATTATAATTGAAATTTAACGTAAATTCCATAATAGTTTTGTAAACAACTACATGCAAAAGGCCCTCCGTCAACTGGGATCCATTAATAGGATCCATTAAAGGGGTCGAGTGGACTTTTTGTACATCCATTAATGGAGTTGAGTTGTACACTTAAATCCATTTGGAGTAGTTTACACTTTTTAATCCACTGGGATCCATTAATGGATTCTGTGAACTCTTAATTACACTTCGATCCATCAATGGATCTTAGTACACTACTATTTATATGAGTATCCAACAATTGATTTTATTAAACTTTTAATACACTTGGATCCATCAATTGATGGATATTCGTGGACATTGTAGTATACTGAAATCCATTGAAGGATCCCGCGATATAAAAAGTTTTATAGAATCCATTCATGGATCTTTGTAGACTTCATAGTCTTTTTGGATCCATTCATGAATGCCAGCGTATTAAAAAGTGTAAACGACTCGAATTTATTTATTAATTAATGGATTTGAATGTACAAAAAGCCCTTTATCACTGTAGTACCATTGGATAGTACCATCAATGAAACTAGTGACACATTTATGCATCGTTAGAACCATTAAAAACTATACTAATTCAAATGTTCAGGGTTTGCTTGCTAAACAAATGGCAATGGTACTACTGATACATCAAAGAATCTAGGAGATCCTAGTACCATGAAAAGATCAACAACCGATCCGTAGTCACACCAAGTAGGAGGTAGGTTTAGGTTATGTTAGTTCTTTAGCAGGCCCGGAGGGCCAAACTACCCAGAAATAGGAGCTCTGTAGTACCATTAGATACTACCAAAAACAACATGTGTCACTAGTACCATCAATGCTACTAACGATGCATAAATGTGTCACTAGTTCTATTGATGGTACTATCCAATGGTACTACAGTAATAACCACTCACGTGCTTTCTGCAACTAGAGTTGCAAGTTCTTAAAACGAAAAATGCTTCATGCAACTATGGTTACCTTTTTTTCAATTTCCACTCAACGTGCCTTGCGCAACCCTAGTTGCAGAGTGTTTTGTACTCGAAAGGGTCTTCGCAACTAGAGTAGTTACTTGTATAAACCAAAATTGCCCTGTGCATCTCTAGTTGCGGGCACTCAAGTGGTTATAGGGACAAAAAGTCCATTTGACCCCTTAATGGACCCTAGCAATGGATCCTAGTGGACGGAGGGCAAAAGGGCTTTATTACCTATAACGAGTAGAAAAAGGCCCTGGTCAAACTCATACCGTCCTTATAAATGCTTCCTGAAAACAAGTTAATTTCTCCTGCAGCTTAAACAATTTACATAGAAGAAAGATGCCCTCGTCATGATCATTCGCAAGTAACTAAATTTAGTCGGTGCTAAAGAAAGAAAATTAAAATGTAAATTTCTTTCCTACTTACCGAAGCGATACAGCTTCGGAAAATTGTGGGGTTCACAAAAGAGGATTCTGGCGAAATTGATATCTCTGGACAACCATCTCACTAAAATTGATCTAGTCACAAACTAAGCTCTAGGCTTGTACTATGGGTTCTAGACAACGATAGACATTCTTATCATATCTTCATCATATCAGCCTGTTGCAGTCCACTGCTGGACATAGGCCTCCCCCAAGGAGAGCCACAGCCCGCGATCTCCCGCCCTTTGCATCCAGTCACTGCCAGCTGCCTTCTTCAGGTCATCGGTCCATCTAGCCGGGGGGCGTCCTACACTACGTTTGCTTAAGCGTGGGCTCCATTCGAGAACCTTCCTGCTCCACCTCTCGTCGATTCTGCGACGGACATGGCCAGCCCACTGCTACTTCAGCTTGCTACATTTTTGGTCAATATCAGTCACCTTAGTCTTATGTCGTATGACCTCGTTCCGGATCTTATCCCTTAATAAGATCCCCAACATAGACATTCTTATATTGAGAATTAATCCCTTAAATACGTTACGGAGATCCAAGACTGAGGAACAATCACACAAATATTTGCCAATACCGGGACCCGAACCCGGGACTGCGCGCTTAGGAGGCATGGTCACGACCAACTAGGCTAAACACGTCATCTTAAGGAAGAAAGTATTTCCAATACATAAAAAAAACTAATTACATCTAAAACCTTAATTAACTAGTTAACATTAGTTTTAAAAAGAATGACTTATTTATCATTTTATTAACTCGTAATGTAACTTACTTTTGAGTACTTCTAATTGTATGTACGTATGTTTGTATGTAAACACTTTATTGTAAAAAATAAAAATAATACAATGAGATATAAAAAAATATTACAAAGGCGAACTTATCCCTTTAAGGGATCTCTTCCAGCTATTGTATTTTATGATTTAAAAAATGACCGTCTGCTGGAGTTTCTAGCGGCGCTTTTTCTCCGTAATGATGGTCTTGTCCAAAGCGCTGGTAGATTCACTCTATATTACCGAAGTGTAAAAGAGCCCTCACTTGGCCTATTTACTGAATAAATATTTTGAATTCGGAATTTTGAGGTCAGTCAAACTGAAGTCGGCTTTCGGTTAAAAATATTGTGGGACGGTTTTTGTTCTTCAAATATATTTTTTTCAAAACTTGTTTCCCAATTCGTGGGCCAGGCAGCACCTTAATTTGAGTCAAGATTGCAAAGTCAACGTTTTATCTCAAACAAACCCACGGATAACGGATGGCTTTATTTCCTTGCCCTTCCAGTTTCCCCGAACTTTTTTGATGAAACTCCGCAAAAACCGGTCGAACGTAACGGGAAAAGTTTTTTGCTACTTTTTTCGGATTTGAGCGATTAAGTTGTTAATGTGAAAACAAAAATGTTATTTGAGGTGCGAGTGGAGTTGTTTTTGTTTGTATTGTTACCCTTTCACCTAACGAAAGTAATGTTTAAACTTTGTAAATAGTTTATTTATTAAATATCTCTTTTGGGAAAAAAACCAAGACCTTTTTGGAGAAGGCAAACAAGTTCATAGGCCACCTGATGATGAGTATAGGATCTATGACCCATAGACTAGCATTCTCAGGACTACTATCTTAAGACTTCAATCCTAGGACCGCAAATGCATTGCCAACCATAAGGACTAAGACGGAATGCCTCTATGCTAGTTATTTCACCGGTTGTCTTATCCCCACGGTTGACTCTTATTGTCATTGTGACAATAGTGAAAAAGGTAAGCGAATACATCGCCTTGACCGTACAACATGAAATAATAACAAACTATCCACACACTTCAGATTTTTCAATATTTGCGTGATTAACTAATGATAAAATTGGATCCGTATTGGATCGCATATTTTTTACGCATAACGTATCTTTACGCATAAAATCGTTTGACCTAAAACGGTTATTACAATAGAAATGGTTTTATTTTAATTATTATAAAAAAACGAACCTACCGTAACCTAACCTAATCTAAGGTCTGTTCATCCTTACTTGTCTTATATAGTAAACAACTTTCTAACCTCAAATGAACCTTTTTAGGCTAAAACTGCTATTTTAAACAAAATAAAGCAATCACAGACAATACATTGGCCAAATGATGTCCAAAATGTTTATTCAGTTTACTTTATTTACGACAAAAGAGCTGTTTAGAAAGTTGTTTACTATATAAGACAAGTAAGAATGAACAGACCTTACAAAAAAGACGTTTATTAAATTCTGCAATGTAAGCCTAAAAGGGTGTTAGTTATACGAAAAAAATCGAGTGCGAAAAGTAAATAAGCGTAAAGAAATTATGCCTTCCGAGGAGATCCCGATAAAAATACCAAGCTCTTAAATGTCACCCTCTCTATTAAACCAAGGTTTTCTCACCACCTTCTAAAATAACTATTCCATTACCTGCAAAAAAAATCTTGCGACATTATCCGCGCACTGCGTACACGTGTGTACGTACGACGTTCTTCAGCTGAGGCGGGGGATTATTTGGTTCCCTCTAGTAATGTAAATATTGTCGCTTGTACAGGATGTGGGGACTAACAGATGCGGAGCAGGAATTAATTCAGGTGGGGTAAGTGATAAGAGTATATTACTTAAGTAGGTGTCTCAGTATTAGTGGTGGTAGGACCTTGTGCAGGGTCCGTCCGGATAGCTACCACCATCTTATCCATTAACCCACCGCCAAGCAGTAGTGTCCGCATTGCTGTGTTCCGGTGTGGCGATAAGACGACCGGTGAAATTACTAGTATAGAGGCATTCCATCTTAGTCCTCACGGTTGGCAACACATTTGAAGGCTTAGGATGGCAGTTTTGAGATTGTAGTCTTGAGATTTCAAATGTCTATGGGTCTCAGATCCCACTTACCATCAGGTGGTCTGAGTGCTCGCGTGCCTATTCCATACCATATATATATACATAGGTATATATACATAGGTATATATTAAAGGTTTTAATTTGAAACCGAGTAAAGCCGCAAAGGGACTATTCACTCTAAGGTTGCAGAGATGCTCTTAAGCGTATCAATTTTTAACTCGATTTAGCTATTATTAACTGGCGAGTTTAAGTAGTGCTGTCAGAGCGTACAAAACACGTTTTAGCGCGTACATACTAAATTAGTCAGATTTATACATAGAGCTCGACTCTCTTCTCAGCAGTGGAAGACCTTTGTCTGATTTCATGATGAAATGGTCCCGTTAACATTTTGATATAACATGCCTAGCTAGGTACTTCAGCGAACATCCTAGCGAATCAGTCAAAATATGTTTTGAACTTTTTGTTATATCAATTTCTATTTTTTGTAGTTGCATTTGGGGTATATGTGAAAAACTCCAGTAAATGACCTGTTGCATAGTTGTAACACATCTGTATAGACCGTTCGACATTCTATATTTGAAATTTGACTTAAAGTTCATTATTAGTTTTGTACACAACTACATGCAAGAGGTTATTTACTTAAGTTTTTCACCTATACGCTTATTTAAAAATAACCCTTAGTTTCTTGTAAAAATTATAAATATATTATTTATATTCCAAACAATTGAGTTCCATCCACATTACATTGCAAAGTTTTTCCTTTCTATTAATACAATTTTAGACTCTTTGACTCAAGTAAGTAGTTAGTTTATTGTTTAATCCTGCTGGTTCCGGGACAGCTGGTACAGAGGCAGTAGCAAGCGAACGACGGATCAGATCATTAATTGTGCCGTGACGGTACAAACGGCCGGCACTTCTGAAGCATGAAAGGCCTGGCGTCCCAGCTCACTCACTTCCTTCCCGCACGCGCAAGTATGAGGTTCACAGAGTCTAGCCCCAAGCCGCAAGTTTATTGCTATGCGCAAGCTGCTTGGGTCCAAGACTGTGTCTATATTGCGGGAAGGAACCTATATATTGCGGAGCCAGTGACCTGATTCGCCTGCTGAGATGTATTTTCAACACCAAAAATTTAGTTAACATTGTTGAAACAAAACTTTTGTTACGAACTGTACGTTTTGGGACAGTCATCGTCTGTCGAACGAATCCAAACTCGGTGGATCTACGTGAATACGCCGGAGATCCTGTTGCCACCTTCCGACTCCATCATCAGGTCAGCTTAATATTGCCTTGCCCGCCCGGGTTTACTTTTTTATTCCAAATGGACTGACTATTACGAAAACGGGATTCAAATAGTAGTTTACGTGACGGTTGAGTAATGCTAATTAGGCAGAGTTTCGTACAATACTTTATCTACACACATATTATAAGGACTCTAAGATGGGTTCAGATACCGAAAGGCAAATGACCAGCATTACTTTACCTGTGGTAGTAGGTAACAGCGATGACAGCTGTAACGTAATTTTGAAATTACGTTATCGAATATTGTAAGGTAATGAGATTCAAATTTCTTCCAACATTAACACCGTGACCGTTAATATTAGTTTACGTGACGTTGCATAATGACAGGCATTACAACATGAGTATGTTTTATTAAACGAGCCGCAAGGCGAGTTTCATAATAGATCACACGTGTGTTGTAATGCTAATTACGCAGAGTCTCGTACAATACTTTATCTACACAAATATTATAAGTACTCTAAGATCATAAGATGGGTTCAGAAGCCGAAGGCAAATGACCAGCATTACCTTACCTGTGGTAGTAGGTAACAGCGATGACAGCTGTAACGTAATGAGATCCAAATTTGGATCATCTTCCAAAATTAACAGCTGTCATCGCTGTCACCTACTACCACAGGTAATGCTGGTCATTGCCTACGGGTTTTGAACGCATAAAAGAGGACTTATGATATGAGTGTAGATAAAATAAGGTTAAAAAATCCTTATCCTTGAGTTTGAATTTGAGCTGTAAAATATAGAGTTTCCCAGTTGTCATGTTTCACGAAAGTTTAAATTATACTGGTAGCACAAAAATATTACCAACATAAACGGCAAAACTTAGCGTATTTGAATATAACTGCCGCATCTACCTAGACGCTCCCGGTCGCGCAAGAATCTTCAATTTGAGCACCCCCCTTGTTTATAGTAGTGTAGTGTTTGATCACCTGAGTTTATTTCGCTGTAGCTGTTATTAGGTAGTTTATATCTTTAGCTATACGAAGACGAGAGAAGTTATTTACTGTTGAATCTTGCTAAAACTTCTAGATATATTTAATATCTACATACATACATATATACATATACAATCATGCCTTCATTCCCAGAGCTACAGCAAAACCAACAAGTCTAAAAAATTGTTGTTAATTCTGTTACCATATTTTGCACAATCAGGCTAAGACGTTTTTGCCGGTGTACAGTCAAGGAATTTAATTTGTGACCCACCTTAGGTCCAAAGTCAAACTGACATTCTACAGCAATAAGGTTGAGTTTCCTATCAATTACAAATGACTTAGCATCTCTATTGACAATGACATCTTCAAGCAGATTTTCTTTGAAATGGGTAGCAAATTAACTTCCGTGACCGTACATTAGTGACAGGTTGCAAGCCCATCGCTTAACAGTACTACAAGCCTTCATTCCCTTAGTCGCCTCTTACGACTTCCACGGGAAGACATGGAGTGGCACTATTCTAACCCGGCAACCACGTATGTAATGCTTCTATTATTTTTGTATTCTTACCACTTACATAAAATAAACTCACACCTTCATTCCCAGAGTGGGGTAGGCAGAGCTATCAGAAATACCAACAACTCTAAAAACAAAGTAGATATAAAGTATTAACCTGCAAATTAGAATTAGTAATTTAATTACCCCCTATAACTTACCAATGTACAGTCAACAGCATAAATAAGTGATTATTTATGTACCTTTTCACTTTAATGTCGTGTTTGAAATTTCATACAAAATTGTGAAACGATTGAAAGTGACAAGGTACATAAATGATCACTTAATAATACTGTTGACTGTACATACATGATACGCGCATAGGGAAGAGAGTTGCTCCCTTGGCACAGGTATTAAGTCCCTCTAGTTTCAGTAGTTCGGTTGATTAGTCCAGGGCCAAAATACTGCCACACTTTTTTCCCCATTAATT
Source organism: Acleris literana (assembly GCA_946894065.1). NCBI lineage: Eukaryota > Metazoa > Arthropoda > Insecta > Lepidoptera > Tortricidae > Acleris > Acleris literana. The sequence goes on from OX335686.1 coordinate 16,767,537, forward strand.
CGGTTATGACGTCAAACCGAACTACTCTAATTCTAACTTATCATGTTACTGAGACAAGGTTCTTACTTAAATGCAAAGCTACTTCTGTAGGCCTAGACAAGATGCCAACGCCGGTATCGTTTTTCTGTTCTATCGTCTTGAAATGTATGGGGGAAAAATTGACCACGTGGTTTATCTAAACGAATAGAGTAAGTGCAAGACAAAGCGTCATCTTAAATATATCGAAACGAACAGAAAAACGCTCAGAGAGCGCAAAGAGCTGTCACAATGACATAATTCATACAAATGGCTAGCCAAGAAGCACTTTTGACGTGCATTCTGTTCTGTATTCTACAGTACAATATAGAAAACTATTCTAACTCCGAAGACTTGAAGAAAAACGCCCAACGTGCGCCCAACTAAACAATCAAAATGGCGGTTTTTGAATCAGCTGTGCGTGAGTGATTATTATTCGTGATAACAAGCGGTGATAAATCAAGTTTTTGAATTGTCATTTTCCAAATTATGTACTATTTGTGACTTTTGTGAGCTGCAAACAATGAAAAGTGCTTAGTCAAAGTATCAGAATCGTCGAGGTCGTCCGAATCAAGACCAAATTAAGTAGTGCCGATGCTTTCTTGTGAGAAAGACTTCCTACACATGAATTACTCTGCTACAATAATGTAACATTTAAAACTACTTTGGACTCTATTCGAAGGAAAGGTAAGGATGATGTGAAATATGGTACCTGACTACCTAGTTACTCACAACAATAACAACCTATTTAAATGCACATCTACCTATTTAATAGATGGTTATTTTTGCAGGTTCCCTGTGTTTGATATGGGATATGACCAGGGATATAACCAACGGAAAATGGTTGTCATGCAGCACCTAGTAAACTAGTAATAAATAATGCAAGCCCTCAACCAGCCATTAAGTAATTACCTACTAAGATATGGATTTTGTTACCTCAAACAAGAAATGTGAACGATTGCTAATTTGCTGAGCATCAGTGAGAGGTAGGTACCTATATCTTCTTTCAACACTTAATACTTTCTCTATAAGCGCACTGTTTATCTTAATATGGTGATAAACTGATGAATGTATGATGATGAAATGAAATGAAAATTTTAAATATATAACATACTTACCTACCTAATAAAGGTTAGGGCCTCCTAGAAACAATTATAAATGCATATAAGTATTATGAGGTCCCACTCTCCCCCATTAATTAGTATCCTATATGAAGCGCTTTATTTATATCTTAGCAGTATCAACACAGAATGATTCAAAAGCTTATAACAGTTATAAATAACCCATAGAATATTAAAGTTATGATAAATCTCTAAGGTGTCTTGTTGTGCTATTCCATTTCCACAAGCTTGAATCTGCCGTTCTAGTGCCACATTTTAAACTAGCTTCAAGCTGCAACAGGAGGTCATTGATTAAAAAAATGTTACTTACTCTTTAATTTTTCTACTAAGTATATCTCTAAATTATGGACTCTCCAAATTGTTTGTTAGACAGATTGTTGTTTAGAAAATACATATTATAAATAAGTTTAGGTATTCAAATATGTGTCCAATATAGAGGAAATTAAGCCAAGAGCTAACATAGTTTGCGACTGATATTTATTTATTTAATTCTTTTAAACAACAAATCATGAGAATAACTAAGTACACCTAAATGAATACTGCAGCAGAGTATTTACACAAATTGTCAAGGTCTAGGAATAGGCTTTGATTAGGTAGGTACTTCTATAAATAAATACATACAAAGAGAACATGCAACACTCAGAAACAAAAATCATCCTTGTCACAGCTTTTGCGCACGACTTCACTCGTGTATAAGTCGTTTAGCGCTATTCCCTCAGGAACTGTCCAATTTTTCGGGATAAAAAGTTGGCTGTTCCAGACTGTAATCTATCTCTGTGCCAAATTTCATCCAGAATTGTTTAGTCGTTCTAGTGAGATTGAATAACAAACATCCAAACTGTCCCATTTATAATATTAGTGAGAAGTTAGATACCATCTACTACAAACCAAATTGATAAGTCTCATCCTGCTTTGGTAGGAAAAAGTTACCTACTAAGTTTGCTTGTAAATTGTAACATTTTTTTTATGTTTTAGGCAATCCAGATTACTCAGGGGCCATGGATAATGAAATGACGCTCATTTTGGGAGCCGCATCAAGCAGGGAGAATTGCATGCAGAGGTGATTCAACATTGTTGGAATCAATTGGGAGCTGCATCAAGCAGGGAGAATTGCAATGATTTGCATGCAGAGGTGATTCAACATTGTTGGAATCAATTGGGAGCTGCATCAAGCAGTCAGAATTGCAATGATTTGCATACAGAGGTGATTCAACATTGTTGGAATCAATTGGGAGCTGCATCAAGCAGGGAGAATTGCAATGATTTGCATGCAGAGGTGATTCAACATTGTTGGAATCAATTGGGAGCTGCATCAAGCAGGGAGAATTGCAATGATTTGCGTGCAGAGGCGATTCAACACTGAACTGCTCTTATAGTTATTATTATACAACAATATTTTGTAAGAATCTTAACCCTTTAATGCATAGCATGTCGAAAGTGAAACGCGTCTTTAAAGTTCATTTCCAAATTTGAATTTTGACAAAGCTACAAATCTTACTGCATAAATTATAAGTTTGAAATTTACTTAAAATGTACGTTTGAAAATGAGCTTTAAAATATACGATGTATATCTACATCATTATGCATTTAAGGGTTAAAGCACCTAAAGCATTTAATCATGAGAAGTCGTTATGAAAACCAATAACATTTAGTTAGTTGAGTTAGCTGTCTGAATTGTACTTAGAATACTATGTTAAAAAGGGTATATTATTTTTTAAATTTAAATCCGCAATAAGATTTACATAGGATCATGTGCTGCAATGAGTTTTATATTAGAATTAATTCATAGTCATTGATATAATTATGTCATATAGAATTAATTCATAGTCATTGATATATGTCATATCGTTTATAGCATAAACTGTTCACAATAGTCTTAAAAATATTTCATGTCCTACATAATCCCTCTTAGGGCACTGCATTTATTTCATACTAGCTTCTGCCCGCGAAGATTTCGAATATCGCTATTCCGTCGGGAACTTTTAAATTTTCCGGGATGAAATGTAGCCTATGTGTTAATCCAGGGTATAAGGTATGTCCATTTCAAATTTAATCCAAATCCGTCCAGTTGTTGCAGCGTGAAAGAGTAACAAACATCCATACATCCAAAATTTCGTGTTTATAATATTAGTAAGGATTATATTTAGATACCTATTCAACAACTAAATTACACAACTACTTAATTTAGTGGTATCCTACTAATAATATTATAAATGCGAAAGTTTGTGTGTTTGTGTGTCGAGTTAGTTTGTTACTTCTTCATGCTGTAATGGCTGGACGGATTTGGATGAAATTTAAAATGAAGGTAGCTTATACCCTGGATTAACACATAGGCTACTTTTGATACCGAAAAAAATTAAATTAAAAGCAAAGAATAACGATAGTTGAAATCTACGCGGACGAACTCGCGGGCAGAAGCTAGTATTATTATATATTTGTACTGACATGTGGAGGGTCCCTCAACTGATCATTTTCATGTTAGCAAGAGAACTTACAAGCTTGTTCTTTTTTATAATTTGTGAGCTGTAGGTAAATAACTTAGAATTATTTCTTACAAATTTACTAATCTCAAAAATGTATATTGATGTTAGTGTTAAAATCTTTAATGGAATAAAATGTGGTCTACTACTTTTACTTACATTTATATTAGGGATAAGTTCGCTTTTGTACATTCCAATTCTGTAATTTTTTGTGTTTTGTACAATAAAGTGTTTACATTGTACATACATTCATATGTATGTATGTACTGTACGTACATACATATTAATTAACCCTTACGGCCTGGCCACGACATTGCGCGAATTGCGGCGCGCTGAGCGTTTTCTTAATACATTGCACGGTCGAGACGCGCAACGTTCTGCGGTTAGTTGGCATCACACGCAATGTATAAGAAAATAGCTTGCCGCGCCGCAATTCGCGCAATGTCGTGGCCAGGCCATTAACCAGGCATGGGATCCATGTGTACCACATAAAATCTACTCAATAGTACCTTGTATGTTAGTACCTAAGGCTGAATCTCTACTGTGACGTGTGACCTGTCAGCCTGGTTAAGGGTTTAATTAATATTCTTATACCTACACTTTTTTTTGTAATGTGAATAGCAGAGCTACCCTACCCAGACTGTGTGGACCCTATTCATTTCATAGAAAGGTTTCAAATTGTCATACATTGTTAGAATTATAAATAGGTGTAAGTTTTAGACGTCTTTAGGATGATACCAATTATTAATGGTGTTTCTTACGAAATAAAAGACTTAAATGATTGAATATTTATTTATTTTCTTCCTTATAATCATCATCTATGTCGAATAACGAGAATGAACAATGTCTGCATAATTAACATACATATCGATTTACAAGAGCTGCCATAAATGGAGCCACATGTGATTGTATAAGTACTGTCTTCTTAAATGCAGTTTAAACATCAATCCCAATACACTAATTCAATTCATACGTGGCAGCTTTAGTGAATCAACTTATAAAATCATTAATATAGTATGAACAAATGGTGCAAATACAGTAAGTAGTTCCATTATTTGTTGTTTTATTCAATTTTGCAGTGATTTGTTATCAAACTTTTACAATGACTATTACAGATGTACATAACTAAAGGCCGTTTAAAATTCCAAACAAGCATGATAACAGTTGTTCCTAAATAGAGCAACTGTACTTGTATCACGAATAACTAACTTGCAAATCAATTCAACACAAATATTTGCCCTTAACGGGAATCGAACTTGGAGCCGCTAGCTTTGTAAGCAGACCAGGGACACTAGGGTAACGGTGTCATCAGCGTCGCTTTCTGGTGATTGTTACACCTACTTATATCACTTAAAGGATCTACCTCGTGCCCAAAATACCCTGACGCACCGTAAATGTAGTGACGTGACTTATGCGTCGCGTTTTTACGTCATTTCATCCACAGCGGTGCGTAAAATATCCAACATGCGTCAGACTTTGGTTCAGAACAATCTGGCCTGGATGTAGCTCTTTACGTATGCTGACTTGCACGACTTGCTGAGGCTTGGAGTCCAGCTCCAGGTGAGGCCAGTAAGGACGCGACGCTACCTGCGCTAGCGGAAACTTTGACAAGTTGGATTGGGACATCAGCTCTGTAAAAAAATGGCAAATTTAAATTGAATTATACAAATCTAAAGATTAAGTTTTATCACACCTATGTCCATCAACCAATTATTTTATAATTTCATAAGTAATGATGTGTGTACAAAAAGATGAGATCTAGATGCCTAAATAAATTCAAGTAACTACCATACATACTAACATTAAAAAACCTTTCTTTTCAATACTGATCTATCACGCGGCATCTCTTTTTAAAAATATAATCATCATCATCATATTAGCCAAAAGACGTCCACTAATACATATACATATTTCTAGAATAAGTAAAAACTTAAGTAGGCACTGAAATTATAAGTTTCAATTTAAAAAATATTTAGCTAATCATATTATATTTAATCAATTCGATTATTATTTTTGGTCGTAATAAAACTAATTGCAGAGTTTAAATTATATAAAATACATAAATATTAGGTGACAATCTTACAAAAAATTGTCTTTTTTTATGACAAGGAGAAAACACACAAGCTTACAAGCCACCTGATGATAACTGGGATCTGAGACCCGACTAGACATTTGAATTCTCAAAACTATGATCTCAAGACTGCAATACCAGGACTCCAAATGCGTTCCCAATCCTGAGGACTAAGATAGAATGCCTATAGAGTATAGAGGCATAGGCAAGGATTTTCACTTGTTGTTTTATCCCCACACCGGAACACAATAAAATTCTTAGTAGTAGTCAAGTCGAAGGATAAGATGGTGGCAGTGATCCAGACAGACCCTGCACAAGCTTGTACCAACTAAACCCGAAACTAGGCTTGTACTATGGGTACTAGACAATTATAAACAAACTTGTAAAGAGAAATACATACCTACTTAAATACATAGAAAATTTCCAAGACTCAGGAACATACTTGCGCTCATCACACAAATATTTGCCTATATAGTAACTACCAAGTATCCTAAACTCCGTTAAGCACAGTGGTGGTAATGTTGCCACGTTTCATTTTCATTATCTGCCTATTGATAACATAACTGTATTACTTACATAATGGCATCTATCCCAAAGGGCATTGGGTAAATTTGTTTGAAGAATACTGTAATTTTTTTTTTCAGCAGCCTCTGATGATTTTTACATAGTTATTTAGACGACCTCTAAATACATATAGATATATGTAATTTATGGCCATAAATAATATTGGAGCGGAGATTTTAAAGATTTATGTATTCAATTTTTAGTACAAAAGTACGCCCAAGTATGAATATTTAAATATCTCGGCTCCAAATCACTTAAGAGTATTACATTACATAACAAAATATGTTTATTTTTAATAATTCTATCATAATTTACCACTTTTATGAATGGCCGCTCACCTTGAATATATATGAATTTTACAAATGACAACACTTTTACCCAAACCCCTTTTAAGAATAAGCCCCCCCCTTTTAATAAGGTTAATCTGATAATTAATAGGAAATATTTTAAAATGAATAAACAAACAAATATGAACAAAAGTTAAATAAAATAATCATACCATTTCCAATATCTCGCCAAACTGTACTCAGTATTGTATACTAACAAATATTTTTGGTTGTTGCTAGTAGTTTTTGCATCTGAAAGATAAATTTAAGCTTATTTCATGTTCATAGCAATGGCTTATAATTAAATAGTTAGCTAGTTTTATACAAATCTTCATACAAAATGTAAGTAGGTATTCTAAAGGGGTTATTTTTGGCTGCAACATTAAATTGTCATTAATGCCATATTAATTTATTATAAAAATTCTAGTAAGTAACATTCTTACATAAATAAAATTACTTAGTCTTTATTATGGAAAGGTTCTATATAAAAAAACCTAGCAACTAGCCAGCTTTGTGTTTATCTTTACTAAGTTTATAATTATTTATGAAGATGTGATGGCCTAGCGTAGCCTAAGTGCAAAATAAAAATTACCAATAAACCTTTGTAAAGAAATTAAAAGTATAATAATATGCAAACTAACATGATTTATGTACAAATGTAGTACGTAATCATACGCCATCATGTCTTGCCGGAGTTCCTATTGATCTTGTACTTTTAGTCAACTTTTAGTACCCACCGCGAAGCTAAAATTAACAATTAAGACAAAACCTAACCTAAACCTAAACCTACCAAACATAGGTATATTATAATAATCCTTCTTCTGTAAATACAGTTTTACTTGGCTCGTAATATCACAACATGATCACAACAGTAATTCGATCAAGTGTTTTCCGCTCTTATTAATTAGTACCTATCAAAGGCTCGCCGCGAGTCACCTTGCTTCTTGTCTAAAAGTTTAAACGAAGAGTTTTTTAACATGTTAAACATCAAATCTAACCGCAAGGTGATACTTTAACTAAAAAAGAGAGATGAAAAAATACTTATTTACAAGCCGAAATTATAACCTGCAAATATACTTTTGACAGTTGATGTCATTATGTTGACAGTGACACTTGACGTTTCAATTTGCGCAAAGCATAGACAATTTAAGGCTAAATCATCATTATAGCGCATACTGAAAACATTGTAGAATCGACAGCACAATTTTCTATTCTAAAGCATTTTGTCTTGCATATTTTGGATAGAAACGCTTAGGCGTTGAATTTTATAGAAAGGAAAACGCCTGGAAGCGTTTGCATCTTGTCTGGGCCCCCTGAGCGCGTAGCGAATAGCGCTAGCCAAGTTGTTAGAGACATTGCCTATGAAGCTAGCGGTTCCGGATTCGTTTCCCGGTATGAGCAATTATTTGTGTAATGAGTGCGAGTATGTTCCGGAGTCTTGGGTGTTTTCTGTGAATTTAAGTATGTATTTATCTATACAGGGTGGAAAGTTGAGATGGGGCAGTAAGGGCAGCTACTAGATCCCTTGCTGCTACGCGAAAATGCTCTTAGGAGACCTTTACTAACTTTTTAAGTGATGACTATCGACTGTCACAGAGAAAATAGACCGATTTGTGGATTTTTTTTAAATGCCTATTGGTCCCATTTCTTTCGAGGATTAAAATACTCTTTGAGACCAACTAAGGTTACAGTACTAGAACACCCACAAATCAAGAAAACTTTTTGCATTTTATAAAAAATCTGTGAATGTCGTTTGTCATCATTTAAAAAGTTAGTAAAGGGGTGTTATTCTCTCAAAAAACGGCGGTAGGGCGGACGAACGAGCGAATCGAAGCGGCGAGTTTAAGTAGTCCCGTCCGAGCGAACAAAACACATTTTAGCGCGTGCATTGTCAATTAGGCAGCCTTATACGTTCGAGAACTCATGCTGCCAAATTGAATACACGCGCTAAAATGTGTTTTGTTCACTCTGACGGGACTACTTAGACTCACCGCTTGGAAAATCACTCGTCCGTCCGTCCATCCGTCGTTGTCGAGAGAATCACACCAAGTCTCCTAAGAGCATTTTCGCGTAGCAGCAAGGAATCTAGTAGCTGCCCTTATTGGTCTATCTCAACTTCCACCCTGTATAAGTTTATCGTTGTCTAGTACTAACTCATAGTAGGTACCACTCAGGTTCACTTTGTCCATATTCCCATTTCGTCCACATTCTCATCTCGTTCTCATTCCCAACTCGTCCTGATTCCCAACTCATCCGCATTCCCATCTCGTGCCCATTTCCATTTCATTCGCATTCATATCTCGTCCACATTCCCATCTCGTCCACAATCTTATCTCGTCCACATTCCCATTTCGTTCACATTCCCAACAACTACAACAACCGAGTGATCGAATTGATATCGACAGCCCTGAGTCCTAAGTTAGGTTGCAGACGAGTTAGGAATGAGGACGAGTTGGGAATGTGGACTAATTGGGAATGCGGACGAGTTGGAAATGAGGATGAATTGGGAATATGGACGAGATAGGAAGTGGATTTGTGATTGGTATTTGGATGAGTTGAGAATGTGACCGAGATGAGAATGTGGACGAAATGGGAATATGGAAAAAGGGAACCTGAGCGGTAGGTACAAGCCTAGAGCTTAGTTTGGGACGAAGCCAATTTGTGTGAGATTATCCCATGTGTGAGATTAGTAACAGAACCTACTGAAATCCACAATAGTCCATATAAACCACGAATAAATCCTATATACCCGGTGCTATACGACGCGTCGTAAACAATATCGACTTGTAATAAAACCGTTATGGACTAGTAAAATAAAGCGCAAGATGGAAATAATATATTCCAACATTAAACAAGTAACGACGCCGCGAAATAAACTGGAAGTCCAAATTAAAACGGTAGGTACAGTCAAAAGCATAAATAAGTGATCATTTATGTACCTTGTCGCTTTCAATCGTTCCACAATTTTGTATGACATTTCAAACACGACGTTAAAGTGACAAGGTACATAAATGATCACGTATTTATGCTGTTGACTGTACCAGTCAAAGACTTTAATTGTTATGCCACGATGGAACCCTGTCGCATGACGTTAATCATTAATATAAGCGTAATTTCTGTCATGTGGTTTGACGCTGCATAATGACAGGGTTCCATAGTGGCATAACAATTAAAGTCCTTGACTGTACTTACTGCAGTCCCCGAGTACGATTATTAACCCCCGACGCAAAAAGAGGGGTGTCTTTGGCATAGTAGCTTCTAAACAGATAGACCGATTTGGATACGGTTTTTTATTTGATCGCAGGTTATCTATCGGTGTACATACATCTAGCATTCCTGAGTTCGATTCCCGGTCTGGGCAGATATTTGTGTGATGAGCATGAGTATTTGTTTCTGAGTCTTGGAAGTTTTCTATGTATTTAAGTATTTATTTATCTGTATACCTATGTATTTATATCGTTGCCTAGTACCCATAGCACAAGCCTAGAGCTTAATTTGGGACTAGGTCAATTTGTGTGAGGTTATGTCCCTTGATATTTATTTATTTAGTTATCAAAAATATCCGAATATTATTTCATTATTCTGCAAATGTATTGCGGATATTTTTGCCCATTAGACATGTTTGATGTGTGTTATATAATATACACTATTAACCAGTAGTTTTGATGTTGCAACAATATTTAAAACTGATTTAGACGGACGCAAATTCCGTTGGCCTGCTAAATTAATGTGCAACGCAACTGGAAATTTAATTCTTGCAAATGAAAAATTCTCCACTGTAAAATTATTTCCGGTAAAAGTTGGTATTAACCTAAATGTTTATTTGAGGTCTATTTACTTCTTAGCGAAGGAAGTCGAGTGTTGTTTTTATTAAAGTTTTGTTTAATTTTTCGAGTAAAAGCCAAGAGGTATCGACTAGTATTTAATCGCCTTCAAAAAAGGAGGTTGTCAATTTGACACGTATCTATTTAATATTATTAGAACTGCAATATATTCAGACGAGTATAATAATCTATTAGAGCTTCCAAACCAATGTACAAATTTTTCAAAAGGTGGCAGATGCCTTACCTTAACTTTGTCACGCGATAAACTCAACCATGTTACCCTGGGCCCTATTTTCAGGATAAAAACTGCAAATGATCGTCTTGTCCGAAGCGTTAGTAGATTCATTCCATATTACCGACGTGTAAAAGAGCGCCTTTGCTGAATAAATATTTTAATTATGATTTAATTGACTGCCAACTTTGGCAAGATATCTTGAAATCCGAGAAGAATAAAGAAAACTACCCTTCACGAAATTTGATAGTTGCCAATGACATAAGTGACTTCTAACTGGGCGCGGACAAAGCTAGTTCAAAGCAAGTACAGTCAAGGACTTTAATTGTTATGCCACTATGGAACCCTGTCATAATGACAGCGTCAAACCACAGGACAGAAATTACGCTTAAATGAATGAATAACGTTATGCGACAGGGTTCCATAGTGGCATAACAATTAAAGTCCTTGACTGTACCGCTGTGATTTTTGTTGATGATCAATGTATCTTTATACCTAACGTTGTATTTTAATTCCTTAACATATCACCGTTAACGATCGATCGTGAATTACCATCGTAAACTGCTTTATATCAAAGCCGTAAAACGGGTATCGTCGCTATAATTAAAACCTGTCACTTGTTGGAAAATAAAGTCGTAACTGCTACCACACTCAGTTTCATCTTATTATAACATGTAGTTGTTACTATCGCTAATACCGCAAACTTATTTTTTCAGCAGTCTTCGGCTTTTTCTATGTGCATATATATTTATTTCTCTATATACAGGTCTATGTTGGGGATCTCATTAAGGGATAAGATCCGGAACGAGGTCATACGACATAAGACTAAGGTGACTGATATTGTCCAAAAATGTAGCAAGCTGAAGTAGCAGTGGGCTGGCCATGTCTGTCGCAGAACCGACGAGAGGTGGAGCAGGAAGGTTCTCGAATGGAGACCACGCTTATGCAAACGTAGTGTAGGACGCCCCCCGGCTAGATGGACCGATGACCTGAAGAAGGCAGCTGGCAGTGACTGGATGCAAAGGGAGATCGCGTGCTGTGGCGCTTCTTGGGGGAGGCCTATGTCCAGCAGTGGACTGCAACAGGCTGATATGATGATATACAGTAGCGGCAAAAAATCTATCATATTTGTACTTACATCCCATACGATTACCTACAAATGTGACTCACCAAAATTGACAACCAATCAAGAACTAGTTGACCGAATTTGTACTCATCATCATCATCATGTCAGCCGAAAGACGTCCACTGCTGGACATAGGCCTCCCCCAAGGCTCTCCACTCAGACCGATCTTGTGCTTTTCGCATCCACCGCGTTCCCGCGATCTTTGCAAGGTCATCACTCCATACCAACTACGCCAACTGCGCCAACTCCCGTGATAGTTAGTCGGAGGCTCTGCGCTCGAAGTTGTTGACGACTACATTTACCTGGGACAAACGGTCCAGTTAGGGAGGTCCAACTTTGAGAAAGAGGTCACTCGTCGAATCCGACTCGGATGGGCAGCGTTCGGGAAGCTTCGTAGCACCTTTTCGTCCAAATTACCGCAGTGTCTGAAGTCAAAAGTCTTTGACCAGTGTGTGTTGCCAGTGATGACTTACGGATCTGAGACGTGGGCGCTAACAATGGGCCTTATAAGGAAGCTCAAAGTCACTCAGAGGGCTATGGAGAGGGCTATGCTCGGGGTTTCTCTGCGTGATAAAATCAGAAATGATGATATCCGCAGTAGAACTAAGGTTACCGACATAGCCCGAAGAATAGCCAAACTTAAGTGGCAGTGGGCGGGGCACATTGCTCGCAGGACTGATGGCCGATGGGGTCAGAAGGTTCTTGAGTGGCGTCCGCGGACCGGGAGACGAGCTGTAGGTAGGCCTCCAACAAGATGGAATTTGTACTGCTATTATTCAATTCGTTAGCTGATTAAATAAAATCAAAATGGTACTTACCCATAGTACAAGCCCAGGGCTTAGTTTGGGACTAGGTCAATTTATTTTATTTCATCATTATTGTACAAAAATACAAATTTGAGTACAAAAGGTGCATTTGTTGCCTAATGGCATTCTCTACCAGTTGACTTGTGTGTGTTGAGTTGTTGATAGGTGTGAGATTGTCCTCCGATATTTATTTATTTATTAATATTATTATGTACATTTTTTGTATTTTGGTATATTTCTTTAATTCTTTGATAGCGACATAAACGTAAAATATTTTCGAAAACTTTCAAAATGTGTCTGCCTTGTTTAAAAAAAAGCGTCCAAGTAGGTCCATCCGTATAGCTACGATGCCACAAACAGACATACACACAAACACACGTTAAACTATAACACTCCTCTTTTTGTCGGGGATTAACAAGGCCTTCATATATGCAGTCGAGTTCATAAATATGTATACACTTTAGTACCTTGTCTATTTAATGTCATGTTTAAACTACCATATACAAATTGTCACAACTATTAAAGTGACAAGGTATTAAAGAATATACCTATTTATGAACTCGACTGTGGCTCTCTCTTATTCGCTCTCATATTCCCTTATGCGATTCTGACTGAGGTTACCCGATTGAACCCGAAAGGTTTCTCACTCTTACTCTGTAAAATAAATCAGGTTTAAAATATACAAGCTACACACCCTCGCTTCGCTTCAGTTTATGTGAGTTTTCAGTAACACCCGTACATAAACTAGAATTGATTATACATAAAAACCTTCCTTGAAAAAATACCTAACTGATGGCGAAAGCCGCATCAAAATTCCATGCGTCGTTTAGGAGGTATTAGCGGATATACAGACAGACAGACGCGGGAAGCGACTTTGTTTTATACTATGTAAAGAAATTATAAGGATTTATACCGGTAACCTATCGCAAACTCGTTTTTTTTTTGACCGAATATCATTTGACCGAAAACGTTTCGTTTGTTAACGTTTCTCCGATGGCACGATTCGTAATTTTTTTATTTCACCATTTGACATTAAGTAGACATATCTTTAGTCCGAGCAACTTTTCGCCTTGTAGTCACTTGCCCTATGTATTGTTACGTATTTTATTTCAAAGCCTATTTTTCATTACACCAGTGTTACAACTAGCCTAGGGATCGTTTCGTATTTTGTTTCTTAACCCATTTTTCACTTCATCAATGATACATATAGTTTTCGCTACGTTACGTCAAATACTCATTTCAGCCCAGAAAATTTTGCTTGTAATTTGTTACTATACACAAAATGCAACGAGCAAGACGAATTAGGGCAGAACCGATTCGGATAGGTTAGGTTAGAAGGACAAGGCGGGAGCCTTGCTCCCGCCTTGGCCTTCGAGGTTGTTTTTTTTCTGCCTAAAAGATTTTGCTTGTAATTTATCCAAAAAATCAGGGTAGAACCGACTCGGATAGGTTAGCCTAGTCCATTTAAAAATAGGTAAACTATTAATAAACCGAGCCGTTACATTGGGCAAATGATACTAAGGTAAAATCAGAATTGGGAAATAGATAAATTGACAAACCATTACATTGGACAACTGTTTGTGCGCCGAAACCAGTATTACGGAATAGATAATTTGTCAAATCGGTAAAAAACCTAAACAAGTAATGACTAAATGAAAATATTCCAAGTGATCTTTCGGGCAAATGTAAAAAAACCCAAACCATAATTGTCTAATAATATTTGTCGAACCAAAATTCGGTCAAACATTTTTCGGAGTTCAGATAGGTAACCATTTATACCAGAAACAAATAAAGAGAACAAAGGTACAAAATAATGCGAAAAACGGAACAAAAATGTATTAAATTAGAAAGTTAGTTTAGTAGGTTATTTCATAATTGGCACACGTAATTACATTTCCTAGAACAATACAAGTACCTATTCATATTATAATGAACACAAAAAATCTTACAATTACGATAAATAATGTCAAAAAATCAAGATCACGTCGGAGTTTTATCAATTAACCGTTCTTTATTAATATTGGTGGAAGTCACCAGGATTTAGGTCAAAATGTGATATAAAACACTGAATTTTTTTTCCCTTGATCGTCTATTTTGTTATTCGCCAATATTTTTAATCGCATTATTTTACCTCGATCGTGTATTTTACTCTATATTTTTGCCTCCGTCATTTATTATGTTATTTGTGAATATTTTTAGTCTCAATTTTACACAGAGTAAATAACGCGTCGAAGAAATATGTATCGCGATGAAAACCGAGTAGGATTAAGGACTACATGAAAATTAATGCGTTGAGTTTTGAAGGGCGACGAGAATAATTGCTTCAACTAAAAAGCCCTTTTTAGAATCTTTTCGATCGCGGTAAAATGCGAATCAGTACTTTGCTACAAGAATTTTTTGCTTTCTATGTACCTAGTCGGTTCATAAGTTTTGTAACTGAGATTTATTACAAATAAAAAAATAAAAGAAGACTTTAGTACATCAATCAAAACCTTATTTTATATAGAATAAAAAGAAGCGTAGTTTGTAGTCTTTACTTTTGCAATCATTTGATGAACGAGCTTTAAGCATTCCATTCGGGGCAGGAAATCATGGCTCAAAACACGCACGACCACGATTCTGCTAACGACTACAACTTTTATAAGACTTTTATTGAGTCGAAATTTGCGTGGCATATTGACCAGACTTTTATCTTTAAATTCTGACACAAATATATTTCCAAGCAACTAAAGATCCGCTTATACACCGGTCAATCTTCATGTCTCATTAAATCGACCCTACAATTTCACATCAATTTGCAGCAATAAGAAAACAGACCAAACTTCGAGCTTCATAAGCTGGTTTTTGAGTGTCGTTAAGAAAATAATGCTGGTCTCTAAACATACCCACAGATGAGAGGTTTCACAATATTAAACAAAAAAGTTTCTTAGCTAACAAAAACTAACCTATAAAGCGTTTTCAAAAAGTGAAATTTTCAGTAAACTCGTGCCTATTTTAATCGGTGCCGGCTGTGAATGTTAGAAGCTCGTATCGGAAATTGCGGCGACTATATGGAATGATTATTAGTTCTTAAAAATGTACATTAATTAAGCTTTTATTTTTATACATTTTGGAATTAAAAAGTAAACAGAAGTTAGTTTTATTTGACTAAACCTTTGTGACAGAACTTAAGGACCGACTAGGTAAACGTCTCACGAAAGGATACTCGCGACTTCGTACCCTACGTGTAGAATTAGTTTCCCACTCTACCCCCCCTATTTCCCGTTAGAGGTCGAGTCGACCCTTCGAAAAATCGTTCCCTAGTGCACCCCTAGGGTACCCAAGGAACATTCCCTCCAAATTTAATAATTAATACCTGATATAACTTTATTCGATATAATTTATTAATTAGACTCTGCATAGCAAAATCAGCATACTAAACTACTTAGATCACGCCAACAGACAGACAGAGCTGAGAGTGGGTCCAGGCCCGGGTTCTACTCGTCCAGATTCTTTTACTTATTGCGTAAAAAACACCACGACGATGCAATCAAATGTCGTCCAATCGTGACTCGTGTATATGGGGTAAGTCATCGAAATATATACTTATTATATTTCGATGGGGTATTTAAGTACGCAAATTTCACGGACCAGACCATTATTTTTATATGCAGAAAATTTTGGTTACTTCTTAGTTTGGTAATCAATCTTCTATGACCTAGAAATAGGAAAAAGGGGTTGTTTTTCGTCCGGCTTGTAATTTCCCATTTAGACCGCTTTTTCTTTTGAGCGCCAGTTTGTTTTAGCCTAGATTTGCGTGATTAATTATAATGTACATGAAAGAGGAAGCTAATGGTTAGATGAGATAAATAACCAACAAAAAATTCTTTGATCCGTGATTACTTATTCATTTTTATTTACGTATGCCAACGACTAGTTACATACGCGACAGATGTTTCCCGCTACTCCCCCTATTTATTCCCGGCGGGAGTTGATTTTCGGAATATTCTTTCTTAGTGTACCCCTAGGGTACCCAAGGAATACTCCCTTCAAATTTCAAGTACCTAGGTCCAGCGGTTTAGGCTGTCTATCCGTCAGTCACTCACAAGGAAAGGTACCCAACTGTCCGTCACCGATTTGATTTATTTTGATATATGAGTCAATTAGAAGCAAAGTCAGCAACATCCAATATGGTTGAAAATCGTATAGAAGATATTTTTTATTTAGCGATTATTTTAACTACCAGACTACATTCAAAGTTGCTAAATTAAAAAAATATGATGTTGCTGATTTTGCTTCTGTATGACTCATGTTAGAGAGTAGTCCAAAATAACAGACACGTACTTTTTTAGCTGCCCAATCTCAATCTGTTGGGAGAAATTATCCTCCAATGTACTGAAAAGTGACTAAACCCTGTAACTTCTATAGAGAATTAAAAAAAAATGCTAGTTACCTACTGGTTTGATTATATGTTAAGGAACATGAAAAAATTATGAGCACGTGTTTTGTTACATTGGCTAAAATTATATTTAAAAAAATACCCTTCAAAGTTATATATTTCTCATCGAAGATACACTTTCTTTGGTAGGGTACAGTCAACAGCATAAATAAGTGATCATTTGTACCTTGTCGCTTTCAATCGTTTCACAATTTTGTATGACATTTCAAACACGACGTTAAAGCGACAAGGTGCATTTATTTATGATGTTGACTGTACCTTTCCTTGTCAGTCACGGAACTTTTTATGTGTAGATATATTATATCACACTTTTTACTTTATTTCAGTTATTATTGTTGGGATTGTAAAATAGGGGATGGGGCTCCATTCTTCTCTAGTTACTCTTATTTTTAACTGTAACTACATTTAAAATCTTTAAGGCCCTGTTTCACAATCGACGAGTATTTTTTTTCCATTTAATGTTG
Organism: Acleris literana; assembly: GCA_946894065.1. Taxonomy (NCBI): domain Eukaryota; kingdom Metazoa; phylum Arthropoda; class Insecta; order Lepidoptera; family Tortricidae; genus Acleris; species Acleris literana. The sequence continues at coordinate 16,785,004 of OX335686.1, forward strand.
GCTCTCTCCTTGTCTATTTTCATTTATCGGACGGATAATTATAGAATTAGGTTTATTTGATGTAGAAAAATATTGAAAACAATGCTGTGTCTAAAAAAATATTTAGAAATAATCGTAGCTACACGTTACTCGCAGGATGTCTTATTTATAAAGTATGGCTCTCTTTTTCGTAAAAGTTCCCTAAATGTGTAAGTAATAAATACTGAATTTAAATTTCATACAAAACAAAGCCCGCGGATTCGAAGGATGTTTATATGACCTCATATCAACATCCTTCGAATCCGCGGGCTTTTTTTTAATAAGTGATTTAAGGATAGATCAGGCATTGCCCTTTATTTTCCGTTTAAAGTTGGCTCTCTCCTTGTCTATTTTGTGTAAGAAAGGGAAAGGGATAAATTTATCTGTCAAATGTGCTGTCATTGTCGATTGTGAAACAGGCGGTAAGTGTATTATTGGCTAAATTAATTAATTAAAATGTATGGAAACAATAAGATAACAATACGTGTAGAGGCAAAGTAGAATAACGCCCCTGGTCGCTACATAAAAAGGTTTAGGATATTACCATAATTTGGTTTCTTGCCAACTAACGACAGAAGATTAAACCCTCAAAAAATTCAACAAACTCCCTCACAGCTCCTATCGCGTGTAATAAAAATTGTAAAGGCATGTACACAAGGACTATCGGCACGACCACATCCGCACTCGACCCTCGTGTAAGAGCGCCCTAAGGGTGCTTTAACGACCTCCCTGGTTATTTATTGAGGAAATCGTTTGTTCTTCGGTGCAAGTTTTTAAGAAGAGGTTTGCCTTTTTACCTTGGAGATAAAAAAACTTGGAAGCCCGTGTTATTTTGAACATTCCATTTGATATTGGAAGTGTGAGTTGAAAATGAAATGTCTTCATTTCGGTGTCTTTGTAATTTGTGTGTATTGTGTATTGAGTTAATTTTTTCTTCTTTAACTTCAAAATGCACCTAATGCGAAACAATTTGGTAGAGATTCGTATACTTACCAATAAAATTATAATTAATGGATGTTTGTTACACAGAGATCGCGATTCGAATCCAAATATAAAACTGATTTACTTAGTAAATGGAGTTGAATTGCTAAAAGTCTTCATCAAAATTAACAAGTCTACTTACTTCAATTTGAGTAAATCCTTTTTAACAATAAATTAAATTTATAGTACGAAGCTAATTGGAGAACTTAACACTTTTTGAGCGTGCTCTTAATATTATAATGACAAAATATACACTATACAATGGATATATAAATTAATAATTAGAATAAACAGCAATAATAACACTTTTTATATTTATTTCAATGAATTATTTCTTTTTGAATATTTATTGTTATGATCGTTTCTCTTTATTGGCTGTACGTAAATCGAGTATGTTTAAATCTCTTCATTCAAAATAAATGCTCTTAATCGTACCTATTTGTTATTTACTGTCTAAAAACATATTGGCTTCGACATGTTTGTAACAAATGCCAAATGCCCAAGCCTTTGTTAAACTTTTCTATTACTTAACCTTATTTTCCAATTCTCATGTTTTCCTTTTTATTTTATTTTTTTCAAATTTATCGAATGTTTAGTAGTTTTTCAGTTCAGTGTTTTTATCCTTATAAATTCATTCTTACTTACTCAACGAGACACGTCTGCTAGCCCCTTGCCTTTGTGTTCACCATGTATTACTTCAGTTACAGTTTTATAGTACAGTAAATAAATACATACACACACCCACCCACACAGATACACACACACGCATACACACACAAACACACACAAACAAACACACACACACACACACACACCCACACACACACAGATACACGCACATACACTCTCACGCATACACTTTAAATTTATACATAATTATATTATATTATATTGTAATTTTATGTTTAGTAAAGTCGGATTGGTTTATCTGTTATTATAGTGATCTGATCACGCCATTGTTAGAAGGGCGGGGTCTCCTTACACAGGTATAAAACAATACTTACTAGGAGGTCCCAACCTTTGCTTTTGTTAATTGTACATAATAACGAAATAAAATAAATCTCATCATCAGGAAGGCACAAATTGTAAGTTTTGAGAGCGGCTTAGGGGTCGACCCGTGATGGTAAGGTAACGAGTTCGAATCCCCGCGGTCACCACGTACCAATGAGTTTTTCTACGGTCGAAGTGTATCCGAAAGGGCCCATCTGTAAGATAAGATAAGATAAATTTTTAAAGTGCGGATACATAAACCATTTTACAGTTTAAAATTATATAATTTTATTCAGTTATTTTGTTTATGCAACAATGCGTACAAGGTGCCTTTAATGATATATTTATGTTATTGGGGTTCCATTAGACTATTTTTTATGTTACCACATACTCTTCTTTGATATTGTAATTTTCCTACGATAACCGTTATTATTAACTTGTTAAAAAATACGGTCGTTACGTCTCGTACCATAGAGAAACCACACCTGCTATTGAACGTTAAATAGAGGCCCAATTTGGTCAACGGATCGTAAAGGATACTCCAACTCAAAGGAATGTATTTTATCAATATCTAATCTCCAAAGCACTCTCCACACGGCCAGCGAGCACCGACACGCGCGGTTCACAGGCAGAGCCGCCGCGGTCTGTCGCCGTTCTGTACTAATCCTAAAAGCAGCCCTCTCTGAGCACGAGTGGTATAAAGAGGAGCGAAGACCTAAAGTCACATGAAGAGTTCGGTACAGATGTAGTGAATAATGTAGGTATGTTTGAGTTTGTTATATGCAACTTTAATATTATCAACAACTCGAAAATTACACTTCGAGTTCAATATTTTCTTAACGGTCCGCCAAATCAAAAAATTAAGTCTAACGTATATATCATGTTTTTTAATAGCTATCCATTAACACCTCATTTGATGTACCTAATAATGTAAAAAACACTTTTGTTTTACACATACCCGAAAAAACAAAGATTTTATATTTAATTGTCGACAAAATTTAAATGTATAACTATGCCAAATTACAGCTTTATAGTACCAAGAGTCTCTGAGGTAGACTGTGGACAGACGGACATACAGATAAGGCGAAACTATAAGGGTAGGTTGACTTCGGAACCCTAAAAAACATGATTCGCAAAATAAAGTTATTTAGGTATCTGGTTTAGGCCAAGCATTTTTGTCTGTTAGATAGTCCTCGACCCTGTAGTAAGTTATCCCTAAGAAAAGTGCCTTATCCACCATTTCCAAACACTCGTCATTTAGAATAGAATACAATAGAATAAATTTATTTTTGCTTAAAATGTGGTAGGTATATAAGATAGTATACATTTACAGAGCATCACACATTTCACCAGCATCTGGCATGCAAAATTTAGAAATATACTAAATTATACCGGTATCCAATCACCTACTAAACAATATTTCACAAACTGATTCATTTCACAAACGTCATTTCGCAAAATGCTTTTTTCCGAATCTGTAAATATTTCAGGATTTATTTCAGGACCATCTTGTAGAACTTTATAATAATCCTGAAATATTTAGTTACTGAAAAAAAGCGTTTTGCAAAATGATATGTTGATGACGTTTGTGAAATGAATCAGCTGGCTTATTTCCTAACGCACTCGTAATCGCAATCGACTTCAAAGTGAAACAATTGAAAGCAGGCTCGCCTTCGGACTGTCAAAATGAAAGCGATTGCGATTGCTAGTGCTTTAGGCCATATTCCTGCAGTTTATGAAACGTTTTCTAGCAAAAGATGGTAAATCCTAACATTAGACAAATAATACAAGTCACATCTAGTCTCACTACACTCGCGTGACATCACAAAGCAGGCTGCACACGAGCGTGGCGCGCTCGCTAACCAAACAGTGGGTACACGGCTCAATTTCATAGCGCAAACACCCTGCCCGCGGGTCTACCCCGCTTGACACTTAAATTGCAAGGAAGTGCACGCAAGATAGGTTTATGCTGGAGAATATCTATGTTATTCCTACATATTGAGTTACAAGGACTATGTTTTTACTTGTTGAATTTATGTATGTATGTATGCATACTGTTTATTGTACAAGAATAATATAAATAACTAAATAAAAAGCTTTAAAAACCCGACTTCATCTTTTGATACTGTCGTCGATATATGTTAAAAACACTAAAATAGATAAAATCCGATTGAAAAATGTTTTCGTGCCATCAAGACAAACCTCATGCCTCGTTTATCAAAATCGGTTGACCGGTTGAGTAGGTTACGAGGGGACATAGGAACGGACATACATACATACAGGTCAAACACATAACCCTCCTTTTGGGTTTTGCCGCAGTCGGTTAGAAAAGAGATACGCGTCATGCGTCGTATTTAAAGGTACCAAGTACCAACTTGCAAAACTTTAAGACAGTTTACCAACATTACAACATTTGACAAAGAGTATTGATAACATTATTCAAATTTAATCCAAACGTTGCATCTTCATGTGGTGTTGCCACTTGAAATATAGTAGTTCCACCTGTCACCTTATACTTTAACTTTAGTTCAGTTCACTATTCCAGCTGTATTACACAAGTATTGCATGAATAAGTTATGCGGTTCCCTCTAGATTCTTACCCAGTAATTTTCTTGGAATAAATAATATCCTTTGATCAATTCTTCATGCGCTGGGAACCAGTCTTGTGCCAAATTGGGCGTTACATTTTATAAAACCAACAGACTGTATAATTTAAAATAGAAAATATTGCAAGCGCAAGATCTTAAATCACGCTTAGAAAACGTCTGCGAATTTTGTGGGTATAAAGGGTGTCGGGCTACGTACGTGGGTAATAAGTAGCAGCGTATCAAAATGTAGGTAGATACTCCTACTGCAGCCCTGAATTAAGTTAGCGGTACATTGCATCGCTGCAGTAGCTCCCGGCTCAACAACGTTAACACAACTCGTTAATGGATTGCTACAAGCCCATTGCCCAATGAAACTGCACCTTGAAAGACGCTACGCACGAACTGACGTCTGTAATATGAACACGAGTGGCTCTTATGTTTTGCCCACGCACACGATAGCGCGTAGATGCCCACCGCGGCGCATGGATGAGCTACGGAGCGTAGGTTGATCAGTGATGTCATTCTCGTGACGTGAAGCTACGCATCTTTGCGTAGTGTTCGTGTGCCACTGTGGGAGTTTCTAAATTTATTTTTATCCGAAGCGAATTAATATCTTCTTGCGCAACAGTAGAGCCCATTGCCGTGTAAGTGAGAAGCAAGAGAGACGCCGGGAAAGCATATCGCACCTTTAGAACAATAATGACCTAATTCAAAATTTGTGCCGTCAAACTTCGAATCATAAATTTATTATCATAGAGACCTAACTCGAAATTTAAAATTTCTCAATTAGGTCACTGTTGTTCTGAAGGTGCGATATGCAGACCTACGCAGCTAGTGACATACAAGCAATAAAGTTATTCAACATTTCGACAGCCATTGTCGCACGCGCGCTCTAAATATGATAGCTGTAGGGAATCGTTTTTCTGGCTACGTGGGTAAATTTTTGCATTGCAACTCTCGCGCACCTTGTGCACGTTATTGGGCTACCACACGCGCAAGTTCCACCACAGTTTCGCTTAGTAACAGACCTGTTGTCGCCAATACTCACACTATCATAAAAACGACACGCCACCATGGAAAATGTTTTTGGTGCGGCTATCGTTTTTACATTTCAAAGTAGCACAATAAGGCATGCTTCTGGATTTATTTCCTATTTTATAAATATTTATTCGCACACTTTCACGCACAAGCGATCGCGGCAAACTATGGAAGGTTGCGCGGAACTCCGCATAACCATGCCACACGCGACACGCCCACATCACACTTCTACTGTTTTTTCTGTTCAGAGGGCCCTGCCAGTTTTTAAACCAATCGCGTCACTGATAGATCACGTGACTTTTCGTCATTTACCAGTGTCGCGATTGTTTTAAAAACGAATCGAATAGAAACGCTAGTTAGCGCAATGCATCTTGACAGGGCCCTCTGAGCGTATACCCATGATGAGCCCACGCCGCGTAGCTTGTCCGTGCGCCGTAGTGGGTACCCAAACCTAGTCAACAAAAGCTATCAAAAAAAAACCTATCCTCACTTGTCCTAGAATATTCCTCACTATTCCCAATAACGGCCATAACCTTTCAGAACTTCATTATCCCTTCACGTGAGCAACAATAGTAAATCAATCGTGACAGCTTCCGTTTCCTTCACCAACAATAGGCGTTAAAAATAATAATTCTGCGACGCGGGCGCCTTTCAATTTGCCGGTCACAATCCGTTTCCAATTGGTCTGTCATGCGGTTGATTGATGGTGTTTGTAAAACGTCTTAGAAAACGTATTGGGAACCGTCAGCGTTCTTTTTTATTGAGCGTTTTTTAAAAGCGGTTATCTTTTAAAGTAGCACTAATGTTTTACGAAAAATTGTAAAGTAAAAAATTACATGCAGAAGTTATTGCAGAATAGATAAAATCTATACTTTACATTGCAAATTAGAAATAATTTAAAAAGTATTAGTGGCGGCGGCGTCTCAATATTTTTTCTTTTTTTAATCAAGCTATAGATAACTAAGTTGGTAATCTTATTTAACTGTGGTTGAATTCAAAGAAATAGTACTTAACGCTATATTTTCTGCTTTTTTTTGGAAGTGCAATATTATGTAAATACTCTGGGATTCGTAAGATTCCATCAATTCCTGTATCGTAAAAGAAGCAACAAAAACATAAAAACGAGTACCAGTTTACCTCTAACCATAGTTTGGTTTTAATAAAATAGACAATTTTTTTCTATCCAAATAAAAATGGAAATTCACTTTTTTTTAAATAAATAAAACTTTAAAAATAAACGCCTTCTAAAACTGCCGTTTTTACCGCGCCCAGTGCGAATCTGACTAAATATAGATTTGTCTTACTATTATCACTCCCCGCCGGCAACCTAGAAGAAAGAAAGCCTCGCAGATTGCTTTCAAGCAACAAGTCCGCCGGAAACGTATCGTTTGTCAACTTTGTACTGACCTATTTATAGATTATTTTCAGGTTTTATTATCATCAGGAAGACGTTAGGCGCCTACGATTGTTTGGTTTTGATGATGAAAAACTAAAAAAAAATATGCAACATGTTTCTTTAAGGTCAAACAATGGGTTAAAAGGATGAAAGCTATTTTAATTTATTTTAAAAAACTAGCGGCCCGTCCTTACTCCGCCCCGGTTGAATAATATACATAGGTAATAAAAATATAATGTGCGTACGTTCATCCTACCGACATTTCACTCACGCTCGCCATACCTCATTCATAACCAGAGGTCGGAATAGGTAGTGCTTATTAACCTAAACTTGTTGCATCTTCATTCAATAACGTATCCCCATCTCACTCACGCATGAATGAACGTGAGTCAAGTTTAGGTTAATAAGCACTACCTATTCCGACCTCTGTTCATAAATCTTCTTTCATCCATCCTTTCTAAATAACCAAACCGTCTTAGCGTACCCTTCTTTGTCACTACATCTCCATCTTTATATTGTAATACAAATCAAGTCTAAAAGACGTTAATAACTCACGTGGCAATTTGTAGGTTAATAAATAAACATCAGGGTGACAATGTCACACCAATTGATGTATACAGTGTGTTACCGGCATGCGGGCATTTATTAAAACTGCCGATAATATGTTGCTTTAGCATTGTTTGCAAGTATTATCATTATTAGCATATTAGCGTATTAGCATTTTTTATGTAGTGCATGTGCTGTGTGTTCATCGTTATCAGTATCGCTCTTGCTTAGTACAAGGCATGTCGTGGTACGGGGGCAAATCATAATAATCAATCAAAGTATCCGTCGACTGTCATTTACACTTGTCAAGTTGCAGTGCTTTACATTGCTGTCAATTAAAATTTTGTTAGAATATTAACAAAGCCTGAAAAATTGTTTACTAATTAAAATGAAAGTCATGGTTACGTTACAAATATACGTTATTTTAACCTCCTTTAAAAAAAGCCAGGGTGCTGGTAACACACTGTATAGTCCCAAAATAAGCTCCAGGCTTGTACTATGGGTTCTAACTAAACAAAGATATAAATATTTAAATATAAACTATACTTAATGTCTACTAATAGAAAATATTCATGACTCAGGAGCAAATATTCACGCTCATCTCATAACAGGTCAAAGGTAATATGGTTTTACCCTGTACAGTCGACGTCAAAGATATGTTTACACTTTAGTACCTTTCACTTTATCCGTTATGACAATTTCAAATGGCAGTTAAAAAATAGACAAGGTACTAAAATGTACACATATTTATGACGTCGACTCTACAGTAGAGGTCCGGCCTGGTAGTTACTGTTGAAATGACAGCACTAACAAACATTTCTTCTATTTTTTTCTTGCTGTAAAATAGTAACAGTAAAAAACTCAAGTAACGCCCCTCTTGCATGTGGTTGCATACAAAATTAATATGGAATTTACGTCAAATTTCGGGTTTTATAGGTACTAAAGTTTTTTACCTATTAGGCCTTACAGTCACAAAACTTTCTTAACCTTTCCTAACAGAACAAAATGATCTCTCCATTAGTAAAAAGGTACATTGATCTCAAGTTAAGTACCACTCCAAAAGTTGTAATTACAAAGGAGTCATTGCTCCATCGCATCAATCTCTGTAAAACCCAACAACTCAAGATCCCGGAAAGTTCCGAGTTCTTTGATGAATTAAATCAGTTAAGAGATTAAATAGACCTCGAACTGCAATCAAGGCCTCTCTTTGATAACTTACTTCTCTTTTATTGAGACTTAAATACTTTAATAAATATATACATTGTCTATGTTCGCGCAAAAAATCACATATCCCTTCCAAACGCCTGGAACGATTTTGAAGGGTTTTTACCTTAGGTACAAAACAATTTAACATTAAGCAGGAATGGAGGGTGGATTGGGTGTTAAATCTACCCAGGCAGTCCCTTTCGAACTACGATCCGACCAAGAAACCGGTTGGATTCTCGAGCCCGACAAGGGAGTGGCCGGTTGATCTGGCGACGTCCCGAGCACGTACGCTGCGCTGAACACATGTTCAGGTGTGGGTGGCGTAGTTCGCCTACGTGCGACTGTGGAGCGCCTGAGCATTCTATCCACCACATAATACAAGACTGCCCAAAACGGAAGTATAATGGTAACCCTGAAGACCTGCTCTTGCCTAGGAAGACCGCAGCCCTCTGGGCGAAGACATTGGATTTAGTTTTATAGTTTTATAATTGGGTAGTTCTACTAGCGTTACAACCGCTATCCCTTTCCTGGTCGCATTATTCACCATTTCCCTGTAGGTTCGGATTACCATTTTGAGTTATTTTGAAGAATGCCTGGACTCCTAGAAAATAACCGAAAATGTTAACCGAACCTACAGGGAAATTGTTAATAATGCGACCAGGAAAGTGATAGTGGTTGTAACGCTAGTAGACTACGCAATTATTAGATTATCTTTTTGTATACATTATAAGCGACTCATCAACTGCCATACGATTAAATAAATAAACTGACAGAAACAATAAAAATAACAAGCTTTCATGGGCATCATGTACCTCTCAACCAGGTTATAAGATGGTACGTGTGTCAAATAAAATCTCTAAGCAATGCGGCAATTCGTTTAAACAGTGTGATAATGTGGCTGTTACTTAAAGCTGTAAGTTACAAATTAGGAAAGATTTGTTAAGTGATAAACGGTTGGGGTAAACTTTATCTTTTTAAAGTTAAATTAGAAAAATACTCTTTGATTTGTTTCTACATCTGCAAGGACTTGTTGTTCAGTTAATTATTCCAGTGGCTTTATGCCTTGTGGCTTTTGACGTAGAGACCTCGTCTTGTTGTTCTCCTAGTCATTGTGTTTAGTATAATGTTATTGACCTTACATTTATAATGTTTTTATTTGTGCTAATTCTAACAATTAATATTTGTTACTTAATGACCTTGTAATGTAACTTTCTTTTAAGTATTATTGTATTTTATGTTTGAAAAAGTGACCTTCTGCTTGAGTTTCTGGCGGCGCTTCTTCTCCGCAATGATGGTCTTGTCCGAAGCGCTAGTAGATTCACTCCATTACCGACGTGTAAAAGCGCCCGTATGTGGCCAATTTACTGAATAAATTATGATTTGATTTAATTTGATCTCTTTTACAGATTTAATTTAACTTCGGATTCTAATTCAGGTTTTTTGATTGCCAGCTAATTTCATAAAAAAATTATCCAAGCCTGATTGAAATCAAGTATAAAAGCTGAAATAGCAAATTGCGATTCAAAATCACAAGTAGGTATAATTAAGTTATCTTGACATTCCCTAGATATTACATAATTTATACAGCAGTTTAACGACAAAGTTGAAATAAGATGATTCCCCTCAATTCATTTTAATTATACAAGTTTGAAATTGAAAATCGTCACTCCGTCATCAAATATCTTAATTTTGCTAAGCCGAAATTGTGCCCCGTAATCTTCTACAGTTTCAAGTTACAGAATTTCTAGACCGTAAAACATTATTTATTTGTGGAATGTTTAATAGTCATAATAGATACCAAGTGAAATAAGACAAAAATAGAAAGAAGTGGTCTTTGCCTACCGCTCTGGGAAACAGGCAAAATTTAATGTATGTATGTATGTAGATACCAAGTTTGAAATGTTGTCAACAAGTTTGATGTTCTTATAAAAAGAGTCTGTTTGTCAGTTGACTGTTGAGTCGAGTGATTTTACATAGTTTGAGAACAGAATATTTTTTATCACGGAAATTTTCATAGTTGCCGAGAAATTGGGATAAATAACTTTCATGTCAATGAACCTGGGCCTCTATTGAAGATCGTACAAACCATATCGCTGTTGACCTGTTATCGTATTGTCAACGTTTTGATAGCTTTTATTTACTTGATAGTAAAGGCGGCCGAGTTAACAATAATACCATAACAGGTCAACTGAGTAAATTATAGGTAACCGGTAGGCCTTTCGCGTAACAACAATCGCAATCACAATCGTACTCATTTTGAAAATCGAAGGCTTGTCTGTATACAAAATGAAACCAATTGTTTTGTTTTAAAGCCGATCGCGATTGCGAGTGACTTACGCGAAAGGCCTACAATAAATCAATAAATAAATCAATAAATAAATAAAAAATAAATAAATAAAATAAATAAATAAATAATTAAATAAATTTTGCCAATTAGTTGTCACAATGTGAATGACGGAGGAGCAACTCACAGTTTTAAATGTGGGGACCATGCTATACCTAGGCTAAGCCTGAGCTTGTACTGTACTAAAAAACGAAAAACATACTACATACCGAAATAAATACTTATACGCATCAAAATATCCAAAACTCAAGAACAATTTGACGATGCGCTGGCCTAGTTGGTAGTGACCCTGCCTACGAAGCTAGCGGTCCTGGGTTCAAATCCCGGTAAGGGCAGATATTTCTGTGATGAGCACGAATATTTGTTCCTGAGTCTTGGATGTTTTCTATGTATTTAAGTACTTATTTCTTTGGATGAGTATTTATATCGTTCTCTAGTACCCATACTACAAGTCTATGGTCTAAGAACCGAATAGGAGAAGATTTGGACCGGGCTGTTTATTCGATGAAAAGTATTTTATATCAAATTTAATACGCTAAATAATATGTGGCGAATAGGTAGGCTGAAAAACTTCAGTCCAGTACTTATATCATTAAAAAAAAAAGTACTTTTTTTTAAATTGCAAATGTTTGTTTAATAGACAAATTACATACTAATCGAAAGTATGAAGTCTATAGAATATGCAAACGTTAGGTTTGGTGCAAATTACTAGTACCGACTTACCTGTTTATACCTGCCTACCCAATAGCTTGACGAGAAAAAAATTGTCGAACTAACGTTTGCATATTCTATAGACTTCATACTTTCGATTGGTATGTAATTTGTCCATTAAACAAGCTAGTGTAATTTTTAAAACGAAGTTAATTTTTAACTTTTTTATTAATTATATACTGGACTGAAGTTTTTCAGCCTACCTATTCGCCATATATTACTTAGCATATTAAATTTGGTACAAAATACTTTTTATCGAATAAACAGCCCGGTTCAAATCGTCTCCTATTCGGATCTCCTACTACTAGAGCTTAGTTTGGGACTAGGTCAATGTGTGTGAGATCGTCCCTTGATATTTATTTATTTTATTATTTAAATACTCGCGCTCATCACATAAATATCAGGCAAAATTGAGACCACTAACTACGTAGAGTCACTATCAACCACGCTAACCACGTCAACATACATATGCTGTATGAGTTAGTCGGTAATTCAAGCGGTCCCCCACACATCCTCTACAAACCAAAACATTATACATGTAGCCGTAGTTTACTTTACCGGCTTACATCACCAAGGGGCACCTCCCCCATGCCGTTACGGAACCAACACTACCCCCATAACGGTTCCTGGGGGTATTATTTCATTTCCCGCCCAAACTCGCCCTATAAAGACAATATGTGCATGGATTAACATAATGTTAGTGTAGTTGTCTTAACTTTTGAAGTTTCTCTCAAGTAATTTGCTTTGAAACATGCTTTAGGGCCACGTGAAAAAATAAATTTAGTTTTAGCCTTATTATAGTTTTAAGAGTGTCAGTTACATTCATTTTGAGATGACTAAACTGTATTAATTATATAGTTTAGTCGTCTCAAGAAAGATTTTTTTTTGCTCCATGTTGCTCTATGTTAAGGTAGGTATTTAAGGTGGAAAACATGCAAAATTATTATATTTATCGTCAGAACTTTCTTAATTTAATATGTCTTAGTTTTCTATCTCTGTAGCGCATTTTGAGTCTGATCCTGCAAAGAACCCGAATTATTTTATTCGTAGGTCCTTTGAATTTGAATTTGAATTTAAATTTAAAAACGTTTAGTTCTAATTTTTAATTGTGTTAATGTTGAATTCTGTAAATATTTGGCTAGTTGATTATAGGCACCGGGCAATAAGTAACTAAAATCATAAATATTGTATTAATTTTTAATCCTTTAATACTTACAGCAATTAATAAATTCATATTTTTAATTTATATTTTTTCGGCATGCATTACGAGTTTATCAATGAGTGACCTTTCAATTAAGTTGCATTTCAAGTTACCAACCAACACACTTTCGCATTTAATATGTATCATATAAAAAAAATATACAGGACTAACGTAAGCGTATGACAGATCGCGTCGCCCGCCTATGTCAACTCCATACACTTCTAATCGATAGAAAGCAGAAACGTGAAGTCAAAGCATCTCAAGATCTCGCAAACTTTCTCTATTAAGTAAGTAGGAAAGTAGCAAGATCAAGAATAGATTTTATAAAGAGCGATAAAAACTCCTAGAAATAATAAGGCCAAGTTGCAGAAAACTGAGGACCTGCAAAAAGCGGCGCTTGCGATTGGCACGGCTGTCCAGGGACTGAGAATGCTTAAATAGCCCCTCGGAAAACTTCGGATTATGCCCCGTTTAAACTGAGCCAGTATTAATGCAAGTGGGGTTTTTCTACAATATTTGGTGTGTGGATCGATTTTGTGGTAAAATTTACCATTTGCCATAAGCAAAACGTGCAATTTTTTTATGTGAAATAATTAAAACTATCTGCGATTTACATTATAAGCAACGAGTACAAGCTAACTCAAAACAATAAGAGCTAACCAAGAAAGATTTTCCATTAGGTGGTTGATTGTGATCGATTGATTTAACTAACATCTAACGTGATAATGTATGGAAATCAAAACGCTTGATCAAAACAAAAACAGTCTTGTTACAAGAAACCATACTTATGCTATATAGCTTTAAGAATAAATAATATTCATACAGCTATTATAAACCTTAGCTATTATAAAACATTCATTTCAGATAAAAATAACAAAATTAACATGTAACTAGATAACTAAAATAGATGTACAGAGAGATGTAGAATGTACATACCAGCTATATAAGCGTAGATTAAAAACGTAATAAAATAAATTAAACTTAACAACAAAGGCAATAATATTATTTTTATTTATTTAAATAAATTATTTTAATTTGTTCTTAAAACTACAAATATTAGTGATGCCACGAATCGGCGGAGGAAATTTGTTGTTCTTTAAGGTTATTAAACGACCGCGCTTTCGAATCCGTCCCACGCACAGGCGTAAACAATGAAAAAAAAAAGCTCACGCAGTTATCATCAGCTATTCCAGTAACTTAACATCAACTTGTTGTAAACGAAGCATAACTAACGACTGGCTCTCTATTTACATTGTAATGGAAAAAGTTACACATTAAAGCCTGAACTTCACACCCTGACACATACAACTTAGATTAATTAATAAAATAGCCTGCCGAGTTGTTGGGCGCTGCCTGAAGTGCTATGCTAGGGTAGAGATATAGTAATTACTGAATACAGTTCAGAGAGTGTTTTTACTAGCTATTTAGTTGTGTAGTTCGGGAAAAATCGTTTTAACTGGGCGATTATTGGTCTTCCAGGGCCCGTATTACGGTTGTCTTTATCGTGGCGGACAAAGCATCCGTCACTCTTGCATATTTGCTTACATATTGGTCAGAAAGTGACGAATGTTTTAGGACGACGCGCTGGCCTAGTTGGTAGTGACCCTGCCTACAAAGCTAGCGGGTTCAAATCCCGGTAAGGGCAGATTTGTGTGATGGGCGCGAATATATGTTCCTGAGTCATGGATATTTTCTATGTATTTAAGTGTATTTCTCTATATAAGTATTTATATCGTTGTCTAGTACACATAGTACAAGCCTAGAGCTTAGTTTGGGACTAGGTCAATTGGTGAGATTATGTTATTTATCCACGTTTATTCACATTGATAAACCGACCATAGGCACGCAATTATCTATTTATTCGTTATACATTCAGCGGCTCTATTCAAGACGGTAAAAACAATATCGTATTTGATCTGTTATGGAATTGTCAACGTTTTGATAGCTCTTATTTTCTTGACAGTAATGGCGGCTGACGTCATAACAATACAATAACAGGAAAACTACGATATCGTTTTTACCGCCTAGAATAGAGGCGCAGTTTTCTTACGATGCCTCGGATATCGCAGAAAACAGTAGTGAACAGTGCAACCATTTTATTAATAGCGATCGGCAATCTTCGTTTTTCTATGACACACGAGTGACAAATATACTGTCAGTTGCGAGTGCAAGCGTGATAGCGATAGCCAGCCGGAAGCTATTAAGAAGCTGGGAATACTGTGCCTATTTACAAGTAAGAGAAAACTACACACATGAAAATTGCTTAGTGATATTTTTTATCCCTAGACAGTTTTGAACATTTCGATGTAGGCATATTACTAACGCTGAGTCAAAACGTCAAATTTGTCCAGGGACACTGAGTATCCTAAAACTTTTTAAGAGGCCACCTATGCTAAAGTCTGGAGTGTTCCGAGATCTAGATCTCAATAACCATAACACCTTTGTGTCTGTTTTTTGGATATATTAAACTTGACCATATTTGCTTGAGACTGTCAAACGTGAAAATACGATTAGAAATAAAATCCTCGATACTTTTATTTTTCAAACATGACACCTTTTTTGCATGTTTTTGGTTGAATCTTCGAAACCCTATCATCTGTAACGATGATTTTCGATTCAATAGTTGAGGATATGTAACTTCTTAATCCTGGTAAACCATTTTTTCAATAAATGTTGTGGTTTTAATGTAAACCGCAATCAATTGAATTTGACGCTGTCGTCAAGGCGCGCGCGAACTATCTCCATCTCACATGCTTCGCGCGGAAGCACATAAAGCCATCCCTTTTTATTCTTGTGGGGGCGTGGCACCATACGTGGCCTCTTAAATATGTGTTAGAAGCCATACTGAACTTGGTATCTTGCGATCACGAGTCGAAACCAACCTAGCCATCTACGTTTTAGTCCAGAAATACCTGTGGAAATACGACAAAATGTAACGTCGGATACAATTTCCATTATAATTCAAATAACATGAATATTTTTGTTCGAAATAAACATTTCATCGGCGACACATCAAAATATCTTCACGCAAATGTGCGAGGGGTGGCTGAAAATGCGAACGTAATTTATGCTGCCATAGTCCATAGGAGAAAAATACAGAAGATTATCATCTTGCCCTTATCCCAAACATTTGGGGTCGGCGCAGCACGTTTATTTCAGCTGTCATCTAAGTATTCAATCCCCCTTCCCTCCCCCCTTCCGTTACCCCCTTCTCCCCTTCCCTCTCCCCCTTACCATCCCCCCTCCCTTCCCAGTCCCTTGTTTTTCATATTGCTATTCACACATTCCATCCATCTCTTCTCAGTTCTCCCCCTTCCACTATAGCCCTCCATGTTCATATAGTTTATGGATTCAAAATGAACATTTTTATAATGGTTCTGATACGTTATAAATCTGCACTATAGCAAACCGGCCTACTGCTGCTTTCTCCTTTTTTAGCCAAAGGAAGCAGAGAAACGGAACTGACTTGAGAGAATTCCTGAAATTCTTCTACATTCTCAAATCTTTCAAACAAAAATGCTTTAAGTAGCTATTCATAAGAAAATGTAATAAAACATTAAAATCCAATTTTGTCATATTATAAAATCTGCCCTTACCAGAATTCGAACCCAGAACCGCTAGCTTCTTAGGCAGGGTCACTACCACTACTATTATTATAGTTAATTTTATCTCTAACTATTTATGTATATTTTTGAAATTCACCCTTTGTTTTTTTTTTTACATTTCATTTGCAGACTTGTATATAGAAAATTGTATTCAGTGAACATTTATCGACTTCCGATATACATATACATTGATACAATACAATACAGAACGCAATCACATTATTTAGGACTGTTAAAAATATATACAATAAAATATACCTAAAATTAACTTAAAACTACAATAATCTAATAAACCGCTGCCAGTGGGCATCGTTCCCAAAATGCTGGCAGCATTGCCACGTTGAATGGCAATGCTTAATCTTTGTGCCAAGTAAAGGCCAGCATTATGGTCATGAGATGTGTCGACCAGGCGCTCGGAAAGATCTTTAAAAAAATTATGAGCTCCTGGTCCCCACGGTCCTAAAGTTTCGACCCCAAAAGGCTCAAATACGTAGCTTCTATCGAGCTGACTGTACTTGCGCCTTTTCAGGGTCTCCGCTGATTCTGCCGCGGATCCAGCCTTAATTCGCGATCCGGGAAGGTGTGACGGCGCAAGGGTGTCCACGCAAGTAGCATCCCACACCAATAGCCGTCCCAACTTCTACGGAATAAGGGTCATCCCATCAGGTCTTTTACCATCGTCACGCATGAGACCATTTGGTTCCAAAATGGCCGCACAGTTGGCGCTTGTAAAAGCCCGGCGGATAATGTCATTAAGGCTGGAGTGACGGGAGAATCTGCAATGCTTCTCGCGCAGGACAAGCCGTGGTGACCAAGCCGGTCGATGCTATCCCACACTGGCAACGGTGAGGAGCACAACATTGCGCACCCAAGCGGAGTGAAGTTGCAAATATTGATTGATTCATAAATTCAAGTTTTTTTAATAATGCTTTTTGATAGGTAATTTAGAGTCTTATTTTTCTATTGCCAAACAGCATCTGCCAATACCATATTTCAACACAATTCAACATAACAATCACAACCTAATATCCCACTATTATGCCTAAAGCTTATGCATATCACAATCGGCTATTATGGGCACGTGTGGTAATGCGCCGTGTTCCTTGTGACAAAGCGGCGTCATATATCACCCGCGATGACGCAGCGGCGGCCATCTTGTTATGCGTGTATTCAAAATGGCGGATTCAAACGCGACTATTCATTGTACGGAGTTATTGGGTCGATGAATTATCGGAGGATATCGGTGATTTTAGTTTATTGTTTGGTAATTTACATTTCATGAGAACTATGACATTATTATGATATAAACTATGTCATTATTTTATTTCATTGTAAAGTATTTTAAAATTATTATGACGATCTCTATTGGTGAAATGATTTGAATTATTAATTTTATTTTTTTATATTTTTATTAGTTTTTGACAATCATGATGAGGATACTTTTAATTTTGTCATGTAATGCAAACTTATATTGTAATTTTTTTCATGAAATAAATTAACTAAACTTAACTAAACTAATAGTGAGGAAATAGTATTTTTTTGGTCGTAAACCTTTTTTAGTGTTCCATTCCCAAAGGGTAAAAACGGAACCCTATCTGTCTGTCTGTCTGTCTGTCACCAGGCTGTATCTCATGAACCGTGATAGCTAGACAGTTGAAATTTTCACAGATGATGTATTTCTGTTGATGCTATAACAACAAATATTAAAATCGGAATAAAATAAATATTTATATGGGGCTACCACACAACAAACGCGTTTTCTTGCCTTTTTTTCTCGATATTAATAACGGCAACTGGTATAGTGTCTAATTTTGTATAGATAATGGGCTGGAACCCTTCGTGCGCGATTCCGACTCGCACTTGGACGGTTTTTACCTACGCTTCAAAGATGTCGCCGTATTTTGCATTTATTATGATTTTTATGTAATTATGTCTGAAATAACCCTAGCAATTTGTGATGTAAATTTATTGCGTCTATAAATGAAAATAATAAAAAGATTATTGTAACTATTGATTGTGTTAGCTTTCAAACATTAATTATTTGGCGTTGAAAACAATTCATAATTATTACATACATACATTCATACATAAACTCACGCCTTCATTCCCAGAGTGGGGTAGGCAGAGCTACAGAATTACCAACAACTCTAAAAACTTGTTGATCGTTCTGTAACCAAATTTTGCACAATATTTTCATAATTATTATAGGTAAATGTTCGCATACCTAGGTATTTAGTAGGCACGAATGTGTAATTTTTAGCGTTAAATATAGGTTAAAACCTGGCTTAAATATTGTTATCACAAAAAACAATAAGAGTATCAAGAACCTCCTAAAGGAATGGTTTACTTAATACATCGCATTTGTAGCATTAGTGCAAAGCCCACAAAGTTAATATTATCAACTTGCAAAACAAATTCTGGCGCGCATATTCTAACCAAGCCTAACTATCGTTTCAAATAGGACTAGTTTCCAGGCCGTTATAGTTTTGACGTTCATTTCGGATTTCCCAGCCAGCTAAGTGAGTAAAGTTGCCAGCTTAAGGCCGTTTTCATATTTCCCGGTAATGTTGCAAGTTTAACGAATATACTCCCATTTCCCCACAGATGCTACAGAAAAGTCGTAACCGACTGAATGGGAGCGTTATGTGACAGTGTGTTAGGATGAGGATCCCTTTCTTTAGTTCAAAGTGTTCGTGACTTTTAGTGAAAAGACAAGATAAATAAATAAATATCAGGGGTGTTATTCTCTTAAAAACTTCGGTCGAACGAACGAGCGAAAGCGCAGCGGCGAGTTTAAGTAGTCCCGTCCGAGCGAACAAAATACATTTTAGCGCGTGCATTCTCAATTAGGCAGCCTTATACGTTCGAGAAGCCATACTGCCAAATTGAATACAATGTGTTTTGTTCGCTCTGACGGGACTACTTAAACTCGCCGCCCGTTCGTCGTTGTTGGGAGAATCACACCCCAGGGGTCAACGACGACGCGCTGGCCTAGTTGGTAGTGACCCTGCCTACGAAGCTAGCGTTCCTGGGTTCAAATCCCGGTAAGGGCAGATATTTGTGTGATGAATGTAAATATTTTTTCCTGAGTCATGGATGTTTTCTATGTTTTAAGTATATATTTCTCTATATAAGTATTTATATCGTTGTCTAGTACCCATAGTACAAGCCAAGAGCTTAGTTTGGGACTAAGTCAATTGGTGTGACATTGTCCCCTGATATTTATTATTTATTTATTCAATCTCACACAAATTGACCTAGTTTCGCGGTTCACTGAATGCATCTTGTCATGACATGACCTCTATACTAGGCGGTACATACATACATACATTATATCACGCCTGTTTCCCGGAGGGGTAGGCAGAGACCACTTCTTTCCACCTGCTATGATCCTGACAAATCTCTTTCGCTTCTTCTACATTCATACATCGAGTTCCAATATTTCTCCGATTTGATTCGAAAAAGTACGCCTAGGCTAGGGGTACTAGGCGGTAAAAACCATAATAAATCATCTTTGACTTGTTAAGTATCGTATCGTATGGTCAACTTTTTGATAGGTGTTATTTACGTGACAGTAATGGCGGCCGACTTAAGAACAATTTACCACCAGGCCTAGTAGCATGGCTACGTCTATATCGCGTGTCAAATGTGGATAAAGCATCTGTCACTGTCGTTATTATTTACGTGTCAGAAGGTGACGGATGCCTTATCCACACTTTGTCACGCGATAAACGCAGCCATATTAGGCCCCCTGGTCAAAGACGATATGGTTTTTATCGCCTAGAATAGAGGCCCAATTTTGACATGTAAGTGTCTGACATTTTAGCAGGTAAAGTAGAACCCTCAATCATTGCTCTTTTCGGCATGAAATTAATCGACGTAGTTATCATCTGATGTTTTGAAAGCTTTCTTTATTTAACAGGGAAAATTTTCCCCATTTTAGTAAAGCTGATTTTAAAATTCACATCATAATACCGATATTAAACGTTGGAACATGCATCATACAGAACCTTTCACGGCTCCCCATGAATTATCAGCAGAAATTGCTTCTAGAGTAATAAATTTCGAGCGAAAACAGATTATTTCCGTTTAAGTATTCTACCAGAATTTCATAGACTTTTAAAACGTCGATAAGATAGCTTGTATTGTAAACAGTGGACAGACGCGGCCAGGAGAACAGCGTTTTTTTAATGAATTGGCGAGAAAATAATTAGTCTACCCATTTTTTTATTAAGGGGGGTTGAGATGGGCCTTGTGTCTTATTCCTTCTTCTTCTTCTATTATCTTCTCATATATAAAAATCTATTGCCATTCGTTAGTCTCGCAAAAACTTGAGAATGGCTCGGCTGACTTGAACATTTTTTTGTAGTTGTCTTGTTAAATGTCAGGACAATGTTTGTATAAAAAAACACTCGAGCGACTACGGGTACGAAAAGTTATAATAAATATAAGCTTATTCATAATTCTACAAGAAACCTAAGTATTTTAGTTAAAGTATGCTTTGTCTCTCTGTCAAATTCAAATTTCATGATGACAGATAAGGACAAACCATAATTGAAGCATACTTTAGGTCAAAAGAAGTTTAGTTATTGCAGGTTTATGAAAAATAAGGTATGTGCATGGTGGCACGTAACCTCAAAAGGTATTGAAGCAATAAACATGACATATTAAAAAATCTATAAGCTATTCAATCCTTAATAGTAGTTTCAATCCTTAGTAACCCAATAGACTACATAATTTATCTCTACATAGTATAAAACAAAGTCGCTTCCCGTCGTCCGTCCCTCTGTATGTACCTACGCTTCAACCTTTAAAACTACGCAACGGATTTTAATGCGGTATTCATCAATCTAATAGATATAATAATTCAAGGGGAAGGTTTTTATGTATGATAAATTGTTGTTTATGCACGCATCTAACATAAAACTCACATAAACCGAAGCGAAGCGAGGACGGGTCGCTGGTTATCATAAACTCAAATCCTTTTCGCCGAAATGAATAACTATCTCTTAAATATTCCCTTAAGCCTGCCTTTTCAAGACTAAGACCAACAAAAGCCTGTCCCACAACAATACATCCTCGTTTCATGGCCACAAACTGAAAAATGAGCGCAAATATTTGGTTATATCTTTTCCATTTTCACGAGGGAAAGTGACAGGCGCTCTAAGGGGATATTAAAAAGGCGGGATTTTTTTGGAAGTCGCGGTTTTTAAAAAGCTTTGTAAGCTATAAAAGCACAATAAGCTCGCAAACAAAGCTGCTCGTAAATCATTGGATATTTGACATCACGTCAACATTTTGAACAGGACATTAATCTGGGATAATATATATTTGCGTTAATTTTGGCGTAGGATTAGTAGATGGTGTTTTTAACGTGGTTGGTTTGGTTTGGGGAGTGAATATGGAACTTTTACTTTGACATTGGCTTTAGCCGTCCGTAGGTACTAGTCAAGAAGCTTATAACCTATGGAGAGTGCAGAGCTAACAAACAATTGAAGCTAGGAAACTTTCGAATTAAGTCAGGGATCTTTTGCATCTCTTTCTCCAGGGAGGAAGAAAATATTAAAATAACATCAATCGAATCCAATTTTGTTTTAATGGCAATCTGTGATTGCGGACTTGTTTTGATAACAGCACAGAGTATAAAATGATTGACAAAAGTTAAAAGAGGGTCCGAAAACTAGAAGACGAAGATAACAATAACATCTTCATTGTTCATTCCTAGGAAAATAGATGCAAAACATACATGACTCATCAAGGTTACATTTTCTAGCTTAAATCTATAGTTAGCCCTGCATTCTCCATAGTGTATAAGCTTCTTGGTACTAATAGGTATTTGTAGGCTCCAATAGAATTTAAAACTGTAAATTTATAATCATCAGCATTAAGTATGGCACTCATGCTGGACGGATCAAAGGTCGATGTCCAGGTGTTTCAGTTCCTCCATGCCGCCGGGAAAACAGCGAAATTTATTATGATTTTGTATTTACAGAATTCAACAAACACATTAAAAATTAAAACTAAACGGATTTAAATATATAATAAGGTTATATAGTATAATGTCCATATTTTATATAACATTGTTTAGGAATAAATATATATTCGAAATCCCAACTAAAGACCAAAATCTGACAGTTCCCATCTTGATTATTTCGTTATTTTAACATTATTTCATAAAAATATAAATGAGAACTCGTGTAACCAGTAATATTTGTGTAAGTTTTATTGATAAAAATACCTACACTTAAACCAAAATGCAGTAATCACAGCGAATGTGCGCCGGTTGAGGTTAGGATTTTGGTCTTAAATTAGATTTTCGAGTATAGTATTTAACATGATTTTGTATCTGTGTCAACGAACGAGTATAAAGGTGGCCGGTATCCTATCGCAAACACTAAAAACGTTTGCCAGCTGTTTCATTTGCCATAATTTTCATTTCCCATAATTTTCATTTTATTCTGAACCCAATAACTTTTCAAAATGTTTAATGAGATATACTTACAGAACCTGTAGGTCAGGTTAGGTTTATTTTATAACAATTTAGGAAAGTTAAACGGTTTCAGAGAAAAATGACTTTCGGCCAAATGAAAATTATGGCAAATGAAACAGCTGGCAAACGTTTTTTAGTGTTTCAGATAGGTAACCAAGGTGGCCACATAATATAAAAGCAAGATTGACAAGTGTGCATGAACAGTCATGATCTTATTATGAAGCATGCTCAATCGACTCTACGATGAATGAATGTAAGATTAATTTGGCTCCACCGAATAGTATCACTACCACCATCTTATCCTTTAAGCTACCGTCAAGCAGCCGTGTTCTTATTGTTGTGTTCCGATGTGGAGATAAGGCAACTAGTGAAATTACTAGTATAGAGGCATTCCATCTTAGTTATCAGGGTTGGCAACGCATTTGCAGTCTTTAGATTGTAGTCTTGGGAAATGTCTATGGGTCTCAGATCCCACTTACATTAGGTGATCCTTGTGCTGGTTTGCCTTATCTATGCCATAAAAAATAGATTTAAAGGCTAAATTTCAAATAAGAAAATTTAAAGCCACAATATTAATTTTGATACTCTATCCATGAATTTGTACAGTCAAGGGCTTTAATTGTTATGCCACTATGGAACCCTGTCGCATAACGTTAATCATTCATTTAAGCGTAATTTCTGTCATGTGGTTTGACGCTGTCATTATGACAGGGTTCCATAGTGGCATAACAATTAAAGTCCTTGACTGTACGTACAAGCAACTTCATACAAATTGTCCCGCTTGCAAACACATGTGCCATCTTTGATCTTACGAATATTATTAATATTATTTCTGCAAAATAATGGCTCATATAAAATTTCCTTCAACTTGTTATCTGGATCAGATAATTAAGCTGCCTTCAGGACCAGTTTAATTAAAACCCAAGTAATTAATGCAACCAGGTGCAGCGAGGTGCATCGGCGCACTTATAACGCTGTTGTTACTCTATAACCTAGAGAACTTTGCAATAAGGAATATTCATGACGAAACAAACAGGCTGAGAAAAAAAAATAGTTATAAAAATAACCAAGATGTAAAGTAACAAAGATTTGTTCCTATCTCTTTCTAGCAAAACAGAATTTAACGTGGAGTTTATATGGCCGATGTAACACCATGACGTCACATGGCGTATCGGACCTCTCTGTCTAATTAGCAGTTTAAAATACTTGTATCATACGTATTTCTTGGCCGATTTTAATTTTAATTTCACTGTTGTTTCACTCACTGTGTGATCTCTTTTACGGTATTTTCATATTTTGTTTAGAAATGCGATTTAAAAATTCATGCATATTACTAATTTCATATTTATGAATTTCATTTTTTGTTATTTTATTTTACGATGACGTCACTAATCGCTACTGGGGCCGCTAAGTATAGTGCGATAGCTCGTAGAAGGTTCTTTGGGTTTTTACTTGTCTCTCACTCACTCTCATACGCCCTTAATTATTAAGAAGGAGTGAGAAAGAAGTACCAACCCGAGGCACCTTCTTAGTGCTCACAGACTGTACTTAATTTTACGTGCATTAATCATTGTATGTATGTATGTAAAAACTATATAGCACAAAAAGTTTCTTTTTGCTGGTTTTTCTGTCCCACTGCAGGGCAAACGCCTCCCCTCTTTTTCACCATTCTTCCCTATTGATTGTACACTCTCGCCAGTCGCTTTGAAACACGTCCAAATCATCCCACCACCACTCTTTGGTCTGCCTCTGCTCACCGGATCATCCAGCCATCTGTGGGGTGCACTTGGTGACAATTCTGGCCCACCGTTCCGGATGCATAGGTATCTACGACAAAAAAACACAAAATTAAAAATAAACTCAAAAGGTAGTATGTACAAAGGCGAACGAATTCCGTTAAGGGATGTCTTTCATTGTGCAACATATAATTGTGACTTGAGACAGAACGTTTGCAAAGTCAATGCCGTAAATAACATTTTTTTTTAAATATTTTTATACTTTATTTACATCCAACTAAGTACAGAATTCAACATTAAATACAATTAAAATTTAAAATTAAACTAAGCTACTCAAATATTAAAAATATAAATAATAATCACCACTATAAAAAGAACACCCCCTCTAGCAGGTCCGCTCGCGGCATGGTCCCCATGACACTGGCTGCATTACCTCTCTGGATAGGTAGCCCAGTCCTTTGGGAGAGGTAAGCACCAGCTCTAAGATCTCCGGAGGATTCTATGAGCCGAGAGGACAGGGCCTTAATTTTGCTTGTTGTTTTTTTAATATAGTTTTTGACTAGTCTTTACGTGACCTTTAGATTTTACATTATAGAAAAAAGATCACAATAACAGAAATATGTCAAAAAAACGGTTAAAATTCAAACTTTACGCGACCCATAAAACCCTGCAATTATTTATTAAAACCGGTATTACCCACCCCTACGACATTTCTGTATAATGAAGTTTTAAATTAAGCCACCCCTAACATAGTACTTATTTATATTTCACGACGCGGACCCAAGGGCTGTCCTTTAGGAGGTTATTCTCTCGGTATTTCGATCGACAATCATAATTTGACCTCTCAATTTGTAGACCTACGATCTTGGTCAAGCTTCATCGAAGTACGATCAAACGCACTGCAGCTGAAGGCCACGCCGGTAACTAATCATCTTAACATGTTCATTGTGAAACGCGTCGTGCAAAAAGCAAGCCTCAAAAACCTGATTGAATATTTTGATACTGTCGTCTAATGTCTATTGTGTCTAAACCATGTTTTCATACTTTTAAACCCGCCATTTTAAATTTTCCAATCACACTTGCGACACTTAGACGAATCTAGCGACACCTTACTTATCAAATTCTGGCCATAGAAAACATCCATGACTCAGGAACAAATATTCGCGCTCATAACACAGATATCTGCCCTTACCGGGATTTGAACCCAGGACCGCTAGCTTCGTAGGCAGCGTCACTACCAACTAGGCTAACGCGTCGTCAATAGGTTCGAAGTTCTTATGCACTGTCGGGTCAACTAACTCGCTCTAATAAGTTCGATAGAGCGAGAGAGAATACCACCAGTATACATATTTAATTAAGGTCACTTTATTTGGCTATTTAACTTCGGCGAGATTGCGGTTTTAAAAATTAATTAACATCGCGTTGATTAGAGGTGTCTTGGTTATGTGCGAGGTCTTAGAAATAGATTTTCTAAGAATGTGTTTGTTTTCCAAGAAAATTTACAAAAAAAATTACTTTAACACTTTTTTTTGTTCCTTTGATATTTGTTACCTCCATGCCTTATTTGTTAAAAAAATATTAGTTAATAGTGATATAAATGTTCATGCTATTTTTATACTTGTGTTATTTTATCTACACTCATATCATAAGTCCTCTTTTATGCGTTCAAAACCCGTAGGCAATGACCAGCATTACCTGTGGTAGTAGGTGACAGCGATGACAGCTGTTAATTTTGGAAGATGTTCCGAATTTGGATCTTATTACCTTACAATATTCGATAACGTAATTTCAAAATTATGTTACAGCTGTCATTGCTGTCACCTTACTACCACAGGTAAGGTAATGCTGGTTTTTCGGCTTCTGAACCCATCTTAGAGTACTTATAATATGTGTGTAGATAAAGTATTATACGAGACTCTGCGTAATTAGCTATTACAACACTCGTGTGATCTATTATGAAACTCGCCTTCCGGCTCGTTTCATAAACCACACTCATATTGTAATGCCTGTCATAACGCAACCTTCACGTAAACTACTATTAAGTTACATCGGGTCTTATGTAGCTACCATAGCTAAAATGTGATAGTGAAATATTGTCACTAACGACCTTTTCACAATGAATATGTTTTATGGTGATAATACCCGTTTATACTTATGAAAAGAGATCTTTCGATTCTTATTCTTAAATCACAATAATACATCGTGTATAGTTGATACAAAACAAAAATAAATTTACCATTAACAAAGCCTACAATACCATTCGACGTAAATTATTTATATGAAAATCATTTGTCTACCTTAACACAAAATGGATTTGATCGGGGAAATCTTAAAGGGAATCCAGCTGAAATATTTTGGTCACGTTCGAAGCTTGTTTGAATATTGGAATTAAATAAGCTCTTACTTTCGCTACCATGTATTAGTCTTTATGAATACGATGGGGAATTATATTATTTTATTTGAAGCGTTTGCAACAAGTCTTTTGAATTTGTGACGTTTGAAAGAAGACATAGGGGCGTATTAATAAACTCATCTTGGCTGAGATGCCCGTCACAAGATACGTCAAAATAAATGTCAAACCATAGAACACTGTCATTTTTGACGCATCTCGAGACGAGCATAAGAGTTGAGATCAGTTTATTAATATGGCCCTTAGTGGTGAATCATAGATATCAGTAAAAAAAACCGAACACAATTCAACGTATGTCAACCCTATACATATAAGGTTACCGAAAGAAAGAATAATAATTCTGAAGAAAGACCCAATAAATCCAAATTAATCCAGATATTTTATACGAATATGAAACTTTTTAACATAACAAACTTTAACGTTCAGTATTTAAAAAAACTATTTCCATTTACTCGTGCTTCCATCTTTTTTTTGATTTGGTAAAATTCCGGATGGTTTTATATTAACTTCCGGAGAAAAAACCATTTCTCGGATCATCAAACTTTATTAACCCATTCTTTGATTTCTGCGTTCATCAAATACGCTTCGGAAGACCAAGTTAATGAGCTGTTTATTTAATTTAAATAATAACTAATTATTTCAACAACATAACAATGAGTGACGAAAAGTGACAATTCGGTAAACATTTCAAAGCAAACTACTTCGTACGTCATCACAGGGTCTTTTATAAGCTACGAAAACTACACCGAATAAATTCCGTAATATAAAAGAAGGTGGCTAACTGCATAGTAATTGTATCTACATCTTAAACTTAATACAGTTACTAATAGAGTCTCAAATGTTTAACCTACTACATTGTAATAAACCGCCTTCTTACGTCAGATGATCACCTGTGTACAACTGCCCAGTTTGTGAAATAGTTAAATTTTCTGGTTTCCATTACAATCCTTAAAATAATTTTTAAATAACAATAAAGAGGGGTCTAAAGTGGAATATTCGAGCCGTATTTTTTAGATTCCCTCCACGCATGAAGCTAACTAAGTTAAAGCTCTAAATTTTATTTTTGACGTGGACCTGTTGAATTTTATGCAGATTATGCGGATTTTATAAAGAGCCCATTATAAATTTTAACTGTCCTGGAAAAATCTGTTTTTACGCCAAGCCGCCATAAATTCACAGTGACACGCGCACTCTTATATAGCTGCTGGATGTGAAAATAATAAGACATTTAATTTACCTACTTAATTAATAATTGGATATATTTTAGCATTAATTAATATTTTAATTTGCCATAGTTTTAGTTTTAATTTTTAATTGTTACTTTGTATAATATTTAACGTGTATTAAGTTTGTAATTTGTGATTTTGCCTTATAAATAAACATACATTTACCTACTTATTATTTTACTAGCTGTTTTCCGTGACTTTGTCCTCATTCGTTGTCTAGGAAACTAGTTTTTCGGTATAAATCTAGCCTATTGTATTATTTGACTGTTAATATATTAGCAAATATGGAAATTAATTGCTCGGGGGGCTTTTTTATCGGGACTAGACGCGTTTTCCCCTTAGTAGCCCCGCTTGAACTTAGGAATGCAAAAGAAAGCAAAATTATTAAAATAAATAAGAAATAAAAATACTCGAAACGTCAGCACTAAAATTGAAACTACTTAATAATTACCTACACGCGGTAAAACGTTTCGTTTCTACAAGGAAATAAAAGATAATTAAATTTACAACCCGTTATTTATTTCTAATAATTTTTATAATGCTAGTTTGCTCGTAAATGTGGACCTTCTTACCTGATGAAGATAAGGGACATCAATGGATGCGAGTAGCACAAACCTAACAGCGGATCCTTGGGAAAGGCCAATGTGCAGCCAGCAGTAGACGTATTCTGGCTAGTATGATATGTGTCTACTTATGTGCCAAAGGAAAATTTCCAAAATTGCGGAACATTTCACGTAGGAAAATTTCGGAAACTTCTCACAAAATTGTATGGGGATTGAAACTTTCCGTTTCAAAAATTTAAATTTCCTATATTACTAGTGAAAGTTTCCGGAATTTTCGTAGAACTTTTCCAAATTTTTGGAAACTTTCCGCAACTTGCACATCAGTATATGTGTCTGTTAGGTCAGGTTCTAAACTTACATAAAACGCACGCCATTTCAGAAAAGTAGCGTTTGTTTCCCGCTACTCTCCCTAATTCTTCCCCTTAGGGCCGATATTCGAAATATGTTTTATTTGAAATCCCTGGTTAGTCAAGGAGTCGGCTAGTTCATTCCACTCCTGTTCTACCTTTGTATCATGGTTGCCCATTAGATCCAAGATTGCGGACGGTCAACGCTGAACAAACCGTAAGAACCAATTTTTTTTAAGAAAACCTGACGTGGTGTCAAAAAAATCTTTAAGCTACCATACTAGCAACTACTTGCACCAATTTTCACATCAATCGGTTGATGTGGTGAACCGTGAGAATAGAGCAAACAAATACACTTCTCGCATTTAAAACTAAATTGTAATGTTTGTTTATATTCAATTACATTAATACACAAAATCACGCCTTCATTCCCAGAGTGTGGGAGGCAGAGCTACAGAATTACCAAAAACTCTTAAAACTTGTTGATAATTCCGTAACCACATTTTGCACAAAGCAGGCTAAA
This sequence comes from Acleris literana, assembly GCA_946894065.1. NCBI lineage: Eukaryota > Metazoa > Arthropoda > Insecta > Lepidoptera > Tortricidae > Acleris > Acleris literana. Next base: position 16,814,923 of record OX335686.1, read on the forward strand.
ATGTTTCCTAGTGTATTTACTACAAGCCTATATTCCCTTAGTCGCCTCTCACGACATCAACGGAAGACAAGGAGTGGCACTATTCTAACCTCGCGGATAATAAGTATATTCTTATGAAAAATAATATCCACAGATGGAGTATAGTGTTCCCTTTTTAAAAGCTTAAAGGGAAATGTGGTACCTAGGTAAAATATTTACAACCCTACCAACATCATTAACTTCATAACCCTATCTAGTGCCCCATAACCGTAATGTCCGGTGGACTAATGAACTTTTTAAATTAAAAAAGGTCACACACGCCGCCCACGCATATTTCGTCCCCGAGGGCACTAATTTAATTACAACTTCCGGCCAAGGTGTCATTTGAAATTTCCCGGAATTTATATTTTCATGGCCCTTTGGACAACCCTAATAAAGTACCGCGGGTAAGATAAAAGTGCGCGGGAATGGTTTGAATTTTATTAGGATAGCGGTTAGGGTTGACACTGACCGGATTGAGAATGTGGCGACCGTGTGGTGTAGACGTAGATTAATCTTCCGGCTGCCATCTGACATTAGGAAATCGCAATCGGTCACAAGGAAGATTGAGGACATACTGGCTTGACTCGCTAATGTGTATATGCATAGTTGTGTCGGTATTATTATTACGGTATATGTCACTGTAAGTATTTATACATTATTTTAGGTCTAAAATTTAGGTGACGTAGTTTCTATACACTTAGTTTTTGTATTTATGTCTACTCGTTGCCACTTTTTGATTTCTTGTTTTCCTCAATCACGCAAAGGTTAGCTGGAAGAGATTCCATTAAAGTATTATGTTCGTCTTTGTATATTCCTTTTTTGTAAATATTGTATTTTCTGTGTTTTGCACAGTACTATAGTGTTGATTTAGGTATACATCATCATCTTCTTATTTATGAAAAGCTGCCACGCATGAACTGAATGGATGAATGAACGGGTGGGTACATGTTTAAAATAAAAAAGTTTTGGGGTTGAAGACGCGTTCAGCCCAGTTGGTAGTGACCCCGGCTACGACGCTAGCGGTCTTGGGTTCGACTCCTGGTATTTGTTACTGAGTCACGGTTGTTCTCTATGTGTTATACTTGTATATAAGAGTATTTATATCGTTGTCTTGTTGTAGTACCTACAAGCCTAGAGCTAAGTTTGCATTTTTGGAACTAGGTTAGTTTATGTGAGATTGTCCCCTGATATGATATATATACAGTGCGTCCCACGGCTATGCCACTTGGAAGGAAAGTACCTTAAATATTGTAGATGGAACATTTTACTGAAAGAAGACATTATTACAATTTAAAAAACAATTTAAACTGCATTCATAGATATTTAAATAATTACATGGTTGAACCGGGAATCAAACCCGTTACACGAGAAAAATAACTACCCTGTAGCTTTACCATACCGATCGAAAGGCTTCATCATAAGGATTATTTTTTGCTAAATGACATAGTGTCAGAAATAAAAGGAAGACCATGAATTTTAACATTTGATGTGAAATTTTGAACAGAAAAATGAAAAGCTTACATTGCCGTAAGGACATACAACTGACATTATCATAAGTACCTATTAGTAATTACCAGTATGAAAGTGTCCACGAGCTACAAACAGAACTTAGACGTATTATTTATTCTAAATATCCACCACAACAAGATCAAAAAATCGACAGGGAGCGAAATAATCAAAAGAGTGCGACTTTGTATTCAACAGGAAGGGACTCATTTTGAGCATTTGATGAATTGATTAATTTTATATTAAAAATGTTAAAATTCATGGTCTTCCTTTTATTTCTGACACTATGTTATTTAGCAAAAAATAATCCTTATGATGAAACCTTTCGATCGGTATGGTAAAGCTACAGGGTAATTATTTTTCTCGTGTAACGGGTTCGATTCCCGATTCGTAATTATTTAAATATCTATGAATGCAGCTTAAATTGTTTTTTAAATTTAAATAATGTCTTCTTTTAGTAAAATGTTCCATCTTCAATATTTAAGGTACTTGCCTTCCATGTGGCATAGCCGTGGGACGCCCTGTATATATATATATATATATATATATATATTTTAATTTTTAAAACAGTTTCATAATTTTGAAGGAAACGGTTTACTAACATTCTAAGTTTTGTTGAAAATGAATGAAAAACTTTAAACATCATACAAAAACAAAATATTACATAAATAATACCTAATAAATATTACATACATAAACTCACGCCTTCGTCCCAAGAGCAGAGGCAGACAGCTACAGAATTACCAACAACTCTACAAACTTGTTGATAATTCTGTAACCACATTTTGTACAATTAGGCTAAGATGTTTACCAGCGTATTAGTGACAGGTTGCAATCCGATCTCCTAACAGTACTACAAACCTTTATTCCCTTAGTCGTACCCGGCAACCACACGGACCAAATTAATTATTAATTAAAAATTATTATCATGTGTTAAAAAAAAGAGCCCCCGTGGCATATGCCATAGTATGAATACTTGCATTCATATTACAAGAAATATATACCCATCTCTTATACCCATCATTTCGAAGATCTTAGAAAAAATAATGCATAACATAATTTATAGCTCTATATCAAAATCCCGAATACTAAAAATGGAGCAATTTGGGTTTCGGAAAAATAGCTCAACCACTAAAGCACGTTTCCAGCTAATAAAACGTGTCACCAAAAACCTTGACAACAATGTACCAATAGTAGCAGTACTGTTAGATATGACCCAGGCGTTTGATTTTGTTAACCACAAAGTATTAATGTATAAACTTTTTAAATACGGCATAAGAGGTCTTGCTTATGATTGGCTAAGTAGTTATCTCAGTGATAGACAACAGTGTGTGGAAATTGCGAGAATCGTTGGTCATGACAAACTTACTTACAGGTCTAGCTACAAACCTAATTATACAGGAGTACCGCAGGGTAGTATACTAAGTCCGTTACTATTCCTTCTCTATATTAATGGCCTACCAGATGCTACAAGACACGAATGTATTCTATTCGCTGATAATACAACCTTACTTATAAACTGTAATGACATCATGAATTTCGAGAACGACATAAATCACGCACTGACTGATATTATAAATTGGTTGGAAGTAAACTACTTAAATATTGATGCATAAAAGACTAAATTTATTCAATTCTTGACATGTAAAAACTAAAGTAATCATTTAAATGTAAATCTTGATAATCAATTGATCGAAGAAGTTAAATATGCTAATTTTTTAGGGATAACATTAGATAGCTTCTGTAATTGGAAGAACCATATTAGTAATGTACGTGTACGCCTTGACCGTTTTGTGTATGTTTTACATCGTGTGCGAAGCGTAGTTTCAGAAGAAGCGGCTCTTTCTGCGTACCATGGTTACGTGGCATCTATTTTACGATACGGACTCATACTTTGGGGAAACTCTTCAGATGCTGAAATTATTTTTAGAATCCAAAAAAAATGTATCAGAACTTTGTGTGGAGCTAATTTTTTGGAGCACTGTAAACCACTTTTACAATCTAAACGTATATTACCACTCCCATGTCTATATGTATTTTAAATGTGCATCTTTGTTAAAAAACATAGAACTATTTAATGTAACAATCACCAAGTCCAAAAGAGGGACACACAGAAATAAATTAGTTATACCAAAAACTAATTTAGCGCTATCTCGGGAAAACTCGTACTGCATGGCTATCAAAATATTTAATATTCTCTCTGATACATTTAAAGAGTTGCCTTTCAATTTATTTAAGAAAATGTTATTTAATTATTTAATTGAACATTGTTTTTACTCTTTCAATGAATACTTAAACAAATGTAAATTGTAATGTTAAAATTCGAATTTGAAAATTTATAGGTATTTAAGTCTAAAGTGAAATATTTGTACGCCAGCCTTGGCAAAACAAGATACGATCTGAAATAATATTGTAACACCTTTTATATACGCTTGTTTTATGCAAATAAACTATTAATTAATTCATTAATTCATTCAAATAATATACATTTTATTTCGATAAGATCGACTAAATATACAAGAATAAATACAGACGAATCGCTAAAGCTAGCCCTCATATTTCTTAGTTATAAATCATTGTCGAATAGTTTAGCATCGTGAAGAGTAATCAGAATGAATCGCTCAAGATGATTTTAGACTGGCGGGCTATTCTTAACTCAACCAATGGATGACATCAGTTCAATAAATAAATACTAGTAAAAAATCTTATAGAGATTGATTTAGTTCCAAGTTGAGGTCGAGGCTTGTTCTTTGGTTACTTGACAAGACAACGATAAAGATATACAAGAAAACCATCCAAAACAGAAACAAATACTTGCGCTAATTGTTAAAATTGTCGTCAATTTTTTATGAGCAGCAATTGAACAAAATAATCCGTTACCTAATTTTCCTAATGAAGGCATAATTAGAGTTATAAGTTATAGTAGGAGATCCGAATAGCAGACGATTTGGACCGGGCTGTGTATTCGATAAAATGCATTATTATTACACCAAATTTAATATGCTATGTAATATATGGCGAATAGGTAGGCTGAAAAATTTCAGTCCAGTAATTAAAAATTAAAAAACTAACTTTGTTTTAAAAAAATACAATAGCTTGTTTAATGTATAAATTAAATACCACTCGAAAGTATGAAGCCTATAGAATATGCAAACGTTAGTTTGACAAATTTTTTCCCGTCAAACTATTGGTTAGGCAGGTATAAACAGGTAAGTCGGTACTAGTAATTTGCACCAAACCTAACGTTTGCATATTCTATAGACTTCATACTTTCGATTAGTATGTAATTTGTCTATTACACAAACATTGGCAATTTAAAAAAAAAGTTCATTTTTAATTATTTTTTTGACATAAGTACTGGACTGAAATTTTTCAGCCCACCTATTCGCCACATATTATTTAGCGTATTAAATTTGATACAAAATACTTTTCATCGAATAAACAGCCCGGTCCAAATCTTCTCCTATTCGGATCTTAGACCATTAGAGTTTTGTCTTATTTTACGCAAAAAGAAGTAAATAAAAATACTGTTATGATTCCTGTAAAAATGTTTGCAAGTCAAAATGCAAACTAGTTAAAGTAAAAACCTTAATCATTTAAAGCTAAGGAGTTAAAGTAAAAAATTAAATAATTTTAATTATGGCTCATTTTGCGTTTCACAGATACCTACTTGCGGTCACACAGGTACTCGCGGTCGTGAGTCCGATTCGCAATTAACGGATTTTAAGAATTTATTCAAGTTGGTAAGAATTTAATTAAAATATAATTATGCTTTACTTAACACACAACAAATAGTAGCATAAATAAATAAATATCAGGGGACAATCTCACACACATTGACCTAGTCCCAAACTAAGCTATAGACTTGTACTATGGGTACTAGACAACGACACGAAAACATTCATGACTCAGAAACAAATATTCGTGCTCATCACACAAGTATCTGCTCTTACCGGGAATTGAACCCAGGACCGATAGCTTCGTAGGCAGGGTCACTACCAACTAGGCTAGTGCGTAAAGTACCTAAATACTAAAAATGTTACAAAGTAAGTCAACAGGCGGTCCTATCGCTAAATAGTGATCCCGACCACCTTAGGCACAATCACAAGCAATAATATATTATCCAAAATTGGGCGCAAAAATATCTGACACGTCTATATTACTAGAGGTATAAGAGCGTGACAGGTATAATTGCGCCCAATGTTGGATAATATATTATAATTGGTGACTGCACAGTACAAGGAAGAGAAGTTAGAACATAAACAAAAAAAATGGCAGGCGGTGCAAAAAAAAGTTAAAGCTAGTTAATCGAAAGTAAACATTATGACTTATCTTTGTAGATAGAATCACTGCCAACTAGGCTAACCATTCCATTAAATTAAACAATTACAAAATATAAAATAAAGTCGCTTCGTCCTCTGTACCGTAAAATACTTAAATTTGTGACCTACCTTAGGTCCAAAGTCAATCTGACATTCTACAGTAATAAGGTTGAGTTAGTTATCTCTAATGACATTGACGACTTTAAGCATATTTTTTTTGAAGTTTGACCGTATGTGACCGTATGTAGGCTACGCTTAGATCTTTCAACCTACTCAACAGAATGATGCAGATTTTATCAATAGATAGAGTGTATTAAAGAGGAAGGTTTTTATGTTATGGACGACGCGTTGGCTTAGTTGGTGGAGCGTGAATATTCGTTCCCGAGTCATGGATGTTTTCTATGTATTTAAGTATATATTTCTCTATACAGGGTGACTGCGGGGTCGTGTAGCAACAAAGTAAACTAAAACTCACTACACCATCAGGAACATAACGTAATAGATTTAAAAGCGTTAAGACAATTACTTTGTTTTTTATTCAAATAAACATTGAACGAATTCATTTTATTGGGGTCATGGCCACCCTACATACTCAATTTCTTACTCGTCTGATCATTCGATTTTCAAATAGGTTTTAAGTTTTTAACATGAAAACGGTAGGTGACCATAATTTTAGTACTAATTAGGGAAACATCATATTATTTTAATATGATGCTAAACTTCAACTGTTTCAAAAACCACTATACTAAGAGAATCTTAACCATTTACTGTTGGGAAAATTAAGGTAGGATCACGACCCCGCAGTCACCCTCTATAAGTATTTATATCGTTGTCTAGTACCCATAGTACAAATTTATTTATTTTATTTATTTATTTATTTATAATAAATTCAGGATTATGTATGGGTGTAACAGAAAACTCACATAAACCGGGGGCGGGTCGCTAGTGAAATATAAGAAGAGTCAAGTTGAGAGTAACCTTAACCCGCGTAACACTCGCGGCTAATGGCGTGCCGCATTAATCAGCGGCGACGTTGCGTCTCCGTACGCATTGCGGACGTGTGTACCGCCTGATAGTGATAACTGGCCTGACTGTACTTGCTTTATCTTTCACACTCTATACATATATTTAGGTACTTAAATGCCACTTTTGTAAGCGAAAGTTCCTGTGTGTGTTAGTTTGTTACTTCCCGCTGCAACGGCTAGACGGATTTGGATGAAACTTAGAATGGAGGTAACTTATACTCATAAGCTACTTTTCATACAAGAAAAACAAAACCCGAGGGAATAGCGATAGTTGAAATCCATGCGGACAAAGTTGCGGGAAAAAGCTAGTTAATATAATAAAAATATATATCAGGGGACAATTTCAGCTAGTCCCGAACTAAGCTCAAGGCTTGTACAGTCGCGTACAAAGATATGTATTTGTGGACCTTATTTCAATGGAATAACTTATTCACTTCAGGTATACACTTTTTTACCTTATTCCGAATAAGGTAAAAAAGTGTATACATCTCTTCGTACTCGACTGTACTATGAGTACTAGATGACTAAGATTGAAACAATAAATCCACAGCTCAAATTACCATTAAGGCTTATTTCATACATAATTACAAATAATGAGCCAATTACGGATTTTCATAATTACATGTGAAGCTTTATAGGCAGTAACATTACCCTGTTTTATTTGACGTTATAGGTATACGGTATTGGAGTGGATATCGGGACTACAATAATTAGTGAATATTCACGAAATCCCGGTAAAACTACGAAGGTGTCTTTAATGTTACCCAAAATTACATTTTGTCTCGACTTATGTCTCAAGTGAATCATGAATCTAATGAAAGAAAATGTACAACATAATATTCGGCTGGCCAATATATTGTAACAATATTTTAACTTATTTAAAAGTGACACTTACCATTGCCTTCCTTTTTCCTGACGTAGATTTTAAAACCTGTAATTACAAACATCTCGCCCTCGCAGCGGCTGCGAAAAGTAACGCCTTAAAAAATAACAGCAAAAATATTTTGTCGGCCCTCACCAGATGATAGAACGACTCGATAAATTTCAGTTAGTCGACATCTGCTTTCTCATTAGAGTTGATTTAGAAAAGGAAAGGAAGAAATTAAATTAGCTGGAACGGTATAAATAAAGGACAATTTGCTTTTTTAATGAAAACGCCGAGGCGATAATTTAAAGAAATGTGTTTTGTGTTTTGAATGATGCGTAAGAGTCCGCTATCGTTTTAAAACATCAAAGTTACTTCCTAGCATATTTATTATGTTTTTTTTTGCTGTGTTAAAAACTAACGATCCGTGCAACTGACAGTCTGATTTATGGCGGTATAATTCAAGAAATATGAGAAAATAGTTGATGTAGTGTGAAAACAACATGAGCTTGCAAAATCGGCATAATTGCATGATTCTGTGTTTGAATTTACAAAATCAAATATAGCTGATGACATTATGCGATTGATCATAGCGGTGATCCTTAAAGGCCTACCAGGGACATCAATTTCCAGAATTGGACGTCTTAACCGTGGACGGATGAAACAACATTCGTTAATCTACTTTCCATTCTTTCTCTTCCAATTTGGACTCTGGTTTAAGATGTCTCCGCTGCGATACAGGTGTTTAAACTGGGTGTTTCAAAATATCTTTTTTCAAACTTAGGCGATATCTAAATACGTCACCTAATTTAACATTCTACACGGTTCTACGGAGGCACACGAATCCATTTTCTTGACTATACAAAGACGTTCAGACCTGTCGAGCTGCTGACGTCTCGTTCGTAAATAAAAAGGAATCGCTACCCAATAGTATTGCAGTGCCAATTTCCCGACAGTTATCTTAGAATTGCGAGATGCAACTTCGAGCCCGGTGCATCGACAATGCCAAAGTAGGGAACAATCTAACACCTGGAGATAGTAAAGACAAATACAGCAGGCTAGGCCTTTGTTGCTGAGTTCCGTTGGGCCAGTGTTAGTACATTTGACCAATAGTACATACATACACATACCTTTACACCTGTCTCCCATTGGGGTAGGTAGGGACTATGGAACGCCAGGTGCACCGGTCTAACTATACAACTCTCGTTTCCTCGACATTCATCAACCTCTTCATGCACGTACGTCGGTTTCGGGCGCTTTTGATTTGGCCCTTATTCAGTACATCGACCAATAGTACATTTAGTAAATTTGGCAAACGTATAACCTTCAGAAACGTTCGTTTTAGTGACCATACACCAAAAACAATGCGTACTGCAATAATTCCTTTGAAGGCGGTACAGTCAAAAGCACTGAATATCTATACAGCCAGCGCGTCAAATATATTTGTACATAGACCTTATTGTCATTGACAGAGGTGCGTGTAGATATTTTTGAAGTTTTTGGAACGCGTATATATTTATGACTTCAACTGTACATTGAATCTGGGCCTAAGCATATAACTCTTTAGTAGTATTTGTAAATTAGAATTAGTAAGGATTAAAGTCACACCAGCTACCAATACGAAAGTAATTTTACTACAGAAACTGCTTTTCACTCAATTTAATAAGAAAACTCTTCAACCCCGCCAGTTTCAGTACCGACCATCGACGGTGGTGGAGAATGGTGCCACCATACAAGCCGTAGAACGGATATTGGCTACTTTGATCCCTCTTTAAACAATCTAAATAATCTTAGCGAAAAAGAAATTTAAAAAATGCCTGCTGTATTTCCACAGCAAACTTTTCGACATTCCAGCCGATGCTCAAGAGAACTGCACTGGAACCAACACGATACGTCATTCTACTTCATATCGAGGTATAAATACTGTGGCGGCTCGACGTTTAGACGATTGGGTCGGATCGGGGGAGTGTGCTGCTTTTAGATGTTCCAATTTGGTCAATGCAAAATGAAAATAGATACATTATCGATTTAATGAATAGCGTGGACTATAAAAGATCTTGGAAACATAGTAGTAAAAAAAATTGTCGTACATCGGTTTAAAGGCGTTTAAAAGTGAAAGCTAAACACAAATGGACACAATGTCGTATTTATCATATTAATACGTATCAGTGTTTAGGAAAACGTACAAATCATCAAAAAAAATTTTTTAAATCACTTTATGGCTATTTTTATAAAAATCACATATTTGTTACAACGCCTGTCATTACTCTGAAATCACATAAAATAGTATTAAAACGGTATAAACGCTATATTCCACGCTTCTCGCTAACAAAAAGCATTGTAAAGGTCTTAAAACCAGCCAGGCGCCGCTATTTTCTATTCGACCCAAGGTTTGCTTTTTAACAATGCACTGTTCTAAATTCAAGTTGAAATTAATTTCCTACCAGGAAATTTACTTTAGTTTATTTTCGCTGTGTTTATTTTTCGTTTCAGGGTAATGGTTATTTATTTATACAATGTACACTGACGGACTCACTGCATCAATTTGGTTGAAAGTTGTTGGTTAGATGATGCAGTTTGTTTTGTCCGTGAGTATATTTATATTTTAGCCTATTATCATACGTTTTAGGGAGTCTTTGTACACTGTGATCAATTCAAATGGGTCCTAGGGACCATACCGTCAATTTAACAATTAAGAAAAACAGGTTTCATAAAGTGTATTGCTATTTTCTAAGTACTTACCTATACGGTAAATTGAAATAAACGATTATTTGGGCATAATAAAATGGCCACACTACCTGGCTACTTACATATTAGGTAGGTATATGACACTATTCTTAAATTGCAATAGTATCCTAATGTGTCCTGTAATATTTCTATAGAGAGTTCCGTTTTTGCTATCGAAATAGATTTTTTTTGTCCCTTTTCGATTGCTCACTAGTAGGTATAAATAGGTAGAAACAAAATTTTTCAGTAATTTCGGTAAAACGGTATCATTTGGTTGAATGAAAATATCAGATTACGTTCTTGATATTGTTATTATTATGTTCTTATAATCAACTATTTATAGTTTTAAACTATACTTACCTATGCATAAGTATTTGCTTCTGCTTGAAGGTGTTGGTACATTTTGATAAGCTTATCTTTTTACCTGCGCAGCCGCGTCTTAAAAATATAATGTACGTTAGGTATTTGACATGCTCGACGCAGTTTTTTCAAGGTCTAAAAAAATTTGATATTTTGTTTTGGTTAGATTAAGAAGAAAATTAGAACCGTAATTGTTTGATACCATCATAATGTAGGTATACTAAAAAAACAAAATGATTATGTCATTATCTTCTTTTGTTGTCTATTTCCGTCTACCTTTGTCCGTTTTGTTACAAATTTTACCTTATTTATAGAAATTATTGCCTAGTAACACAACGGACATAAACAAACTTAAAAAAAAAACAGAAAAAAATATGGTCCTATATTTTCGAAACTTCCGAAATACCTAAAGCTGCGTAAAATATACACTTAGATCTAGTTAAAATAATTATCGTTGAAATGGGTGTGTATCATAAGAATAATCCAGCAACCCATAGCAATGTCTATATGAAGTCGAATCGAATCGACCCCCATGCGTCGGCTCGATGTATTCGACCCCTATTTGTCAACAAACACGTTCAAAATTGTGCCCAGGGGTAACACCTAGCTGACACAGATATAAACATTAAGACCACTTTAATAAAATACAATCACCAAAACCATACCTGGCGATTTTGTTTACTAATTATTATATAATAAGAAATGTCCTTTTAAAAAAAGCTTTTTCTATGTAGGTGAGAAAATATTTCGATTGGTAGCAGATAATGCTAGTGTGAAAGGAGTGTGATTAGTGTGCGTGTGTGTTATAGTAAAATAATGAAAACTTTCGTATGCTTAACGTTTCGATGGATAACTCTTATTTACTTGGCAGCAATGGCGGCCGAGGTAAAAATAATACCACGACACGTCAAAGACAATAATTATGATTTTATCAAGTTGAATAGATGCCCTACGACGATAAACATTCTGCTATTGACGTGTTATGGTATTGTGGTTAACTCAGCCGCATGTCATGTGTGCTATTAAAAACAATATCATAGCAGGCCAAAAGCGATATTAAGTTCTCTTTTCACTAAAGGCTTTTATTAAATGGTTTCGGTTACCCATTGACGTCAGCAATGACAGCGATACTGCCAACTTTCAGTCTCATTTTGGCCACGATAAAAAAAGGACCGGGAGGCCGCCATTATTGTCAAGTAAATAAGAGCTATCGTAACGTTGACAATACGATAACAATATCAAAGGCAATGGGGTCCTAGTGAAAAAGGGTATAAGTCGTCTGAAGATCAAGTGAAAAAGGGTTTAAGTCTAGTATACTTCATGCATAAATATACCCTTTTTTATTACGAGTTAAGTCGACTTATACCCTTTTCCACTAGGACCCCAGTATTGTTGTACCCAGAAGAATAGAAGCCCTAAAAAGCATACAGCAATATCTGTCAATAACTTGTCTGTGGTCATCGTAGGCCCAATGTTTTCATCTACCGAGCGTCTGTAACACAAAGTGGATTATCTGACGTATGTGTAATCTACGCTCCAATCCCGGAAAGGTAAGATGCTTACGGCTGTGGGTGAGAGAGAGACAAGAATTGCAGGATCATCAATCTCTTCAGGCCATATTCAGTGTTCGATTCTAGGGTTAGCCTCAACAAATTGACATTGACCTTGAAGCCTATCCAGATAACGGTAAAGGACGCGTGTCAATTACAGTTGGGATCCATGAAAGTGACACATTTATTAGTGAGACTACAACTATCTTCTGCCCGCGACTTCGTCCACGTAGATCTTGATTATCGTTATATCCATTTTTTTATTTATTTTCTAGGATGGAAAGTAACCTGTGTGTTAATCCAGGGTATAAGCTAGGTAACTCTGTTTAAAATTTCATCTAAGTCAGTCCAGCCGTTGCAGCATGAAGGAGTAACACACAAACACACAAATTTTCGAATTTATAATACTAGCTAGAAAGAAAGAAAGAAAGAAAAAGCATTTATTCAGTGAAACACATACAGCACCTAAGTGCAAACAGCAAGTAGGTACAAAGGATTAAAAAACAGAAAAAAAAAAAATGGTGAACTTACTACTAACAGAATAGGATAAATGTACTTATTATTAAGATCGCACTGAAATGGATCGCCACTCAGCATAAAGATGCGGCACCGACGGTAGGTAAAGAAGTTTCAGGGTCGTCCTGGCTGGTGTGAAGCTTCTGCTGCTCTGGAACGGTAGCCGGAACTCGAAGGCTCGAATCGCGTTCAGTTTTAGATGTGGCAGTTTTAGAACTTTCGCACTCGAAGAATGGATATTACGGGCTTCAGAAATTATACTGTTTTATTTTAAATAATTATTTTATTTCAATTACAACTTGAAAATAATATTTAGGTTTACAGTTAGCTCAAGCAGAGGTCAGGATAGAATGAGTAATCCTAAAGACTTATCTCTATATATACGCTAGCCCGCTGACGCTCCAGTGAGTAGTGGGAGCATGGAAAATTCTAGAAGGAAATACGTTCGATAAGCAAAGTCGTAAAATCCTCTGATCTGGAAATCAATGGGCACCTTGTCTAAATAGGCTGGCTACGCTTGTGGCACATATTTAATAATTAATTGTTTCCTTTCTTGGAATAACATTATTAACAAAGAAGTATTTGATAAAAATGAAGTAATAAAATATATATATTTACGACCTGTCATTTCGCATTGATTGTCTCGCTTCTTGGGATTTACTTTAACAAGGAAACATTTGTTATAGATACAAAGTAGGGCTGGTATTTTGCACACGGCCCGAATCAGCGAACTACGTTTTAAAATCTTAGTTAAACTAACTAAGTGATCTATTCCGCAATACTTAACTAGGTACTGCAACGCTGGTTTTCTGTGGTGACGGGGGTGTGTTGTTGTGAGCGGGACAGCGAGCGATGTGTGATCAAAAGTATGTTTGGTATTTATTAGTGTTTTGTATCGGTAATAGTGTGGCGTTATTTTTATAGTAAAACGATAATACATAAAGAAATATATAAAAATGTAATTAGTTAATATTATACAATTAATTTATAAAAAGAGACGACGACGATTTTTAAGAGACGACTAAGGGAATAAAGGCTTGTAGTACTGTTAGGCGATGGGCTTGCAACCTGTCACTAATACGCTGGTAAACATCTTAGCCTAATTGTGCAAATTGTGGTTATATAATTATCAACAAGTTTTTAGAGATGTTTGTAATTCTGTAGCTCGGCCTACCCCACTCTGGGAACGAAGGCGTGAGATTATGTGTATGTGTGTATGTAATTTATAAAATTTCTAGTTTTGTTCACAATTGTTGATAAGTGATCAGGAAGGATGGCTTAAGAACAACTCAGCTACTGCCCACGACTTCGTCCGCGTAGACTTAGATTATAGTTATTCCCTTGGGAACTTTTATATTTTCCGGGATGAAAAGTAGTGTGTTGATCCAGGGTACGAACTATCTCCATTCCAAATTTCATCCAAATCCGTCCAGTCGTTGCAGCGTGAAGGAGCTAACTTACACACACACACACAATCTTTCAGATTTATAATATTACTAGGATTTGTAGGCTATGGAAACTAGCGACTCACCCTCGCTTCACTTCGGTTTATGTGAGTTTTCGGTAACACCCGTACAGAAACCAGAATTTATTGTACCTACATAAAAACCTTTTGTGAAAAATAATCGAACTGATAGTGAAAACCGCATCAAAATCCGTGGCGGGGTTTAGTCGGAGTAAGCGGATATACAGACAGACAAACAGAAAAGTGACTTCGTTTAATACTATGTAATGATGACAATCTTGTAACAAGCATCCGATGTTTAAAGTGGTCATCTTTGTACAGTGCTATAATAGCTCTCATAACATACTTCCGCTTTGTACTTATTTCTCTCTCATTGGCTCTTATATATTCTTATGCTAGTCTGACAGACTTTACTCGAACCCAAAATACTTTTCAAGACCTCTTGCACTATCCTGTCTTGTGAAGATTGGGTTTTATTTCGGTTTTTCAAAGTAAGTATAAGTCAATTCACACAAAATGTTTAAAAGCCAATGTAACACGCCTCTATAATCACATTGTAGGGAGAGGGCTAATGTTTGTCATATACAAATACCCACTGCTAATATCCATCGTCCCTTTAATGACATAAAAGTACGCTTTCGTAAGCGACGACAAACTGTAAAGGTTACTTCCGTTAAAAAAAATGCAGATTTAAAAAAGAAGACTATACCCGACGTAATTGGTTTTTCACTTCGATGCACTATGCATAGATAAATTAAATGAAAAAGGGTGATAAATATTGTCAATGTCACAATAGCTCTTATTTACTCGACAGTAATAACAGCTGAGTTAAAAACAATATGAATAAAAACGAAGTAGAGTAGGATATTAAAAAGCTAATAAATGATTTGAATTTAAATTTATTACGACTAGCGTTAGGACTTATGGTGGCATACCGTGGTCCAGGTATCCTTGGAGTTGCTATTTCCTAATTATAATACACATACCAAATTGATTTTGACCTTTACTTACGCTAAGCTGTGATGCCAAGTAACTAACGCAGGCAGGGCAGCCAGTACAAAAACCAACAAGTTGTTTGTCATTTGATAATCCAAATGAGATGCTATGAGCGACAAGCAAAAAAAAACAATATGTGCTGGACATATACATATGTATAATATGCACTTGTCGCTGCGGTCTGCCGCCCGCAACCGCGCTCCAAATCACGCCCTAACTCAAAAACACCCCAACAAAGCGTCGGTCCAGCTATTCGGGTCCAGGAATGACGTCATTACCCTGCAATCAGCGGCGGAATGTCCCAAATGCCCGTCATTACCCTGCGCATTAAGTTGACAGCCGAATCAGGTGAGGAATTACATGTGTGTGTAAAATGTTTACTTTGTTTAGAAATATGTAATCTGTGGAAGTTTCTTGCGCTAATTCGAAGATTCCTGCGGGGCTAGACAAGTTGCCATCGAATAACAACGCTAGCGTTAGGTGATCACCTTTCGCTTTGAAAAATGTATGGAATCGACGTAAGATAGTCTCGTGATATACCACTCGTTAGAACTGACACGCTGTAAAGTGGTCACTATCACTCGCGCTAATCAAATACTGATAGTTTTGACAACTACAGTCGTTACGCGGTACTATCTCGACGGGTCGAATTCAACACGAGCACTATCACAATATAAACGTCGGTATCCAAGAGCGGTAAATTATGCGAAGAAACTGTCAACTGCGTCAGTGTCATAACAGGTGATCACCTACCGCTAGCGTTCGTATTCGATGGCAACTTGTCTAGCCCCACAGTATACCTTCCTTTCTAACGTCGTAAGCTAGGTAGCGATAAGACCGTGTGATGTTTACAATTTTTTTTTCACCTCAGCATCTCAATACCACAGGTTTTGTGTTTTAAAACAGTCGGCAAAATTCGATTTTGCTGCGGGTTAAAGACATTGAGCAAAATTCGATTTTGCTGCCAGCGTGACATAAATACACTGCTACTTTCACATTAATACATATTATAATATAATATAGTCTGTTAGGCGATGGGCTTGCAACCTGTCACTAATACGCTGGTAAATCTTAGCCTAATTGTGCAAATTGTGGTTATAGAATTATCAACAAGTTTTTAGGGATGTTTGTAATTCTATAGCTCTGCCTACCCCACTCTGGGAACGAAGGCGTGAGATTATGTATGTATGTATGTAGTATGAGATAATTCTAATAACCGGAAAACTTAGGACAATTTTGATACTTGCTCGTAAATAATAATAAAAAAGACAAGTCAACTAATTACTTATGTAAAGTTAGGTACATACTTTGACAAAATTAAACACTAACTTTAAAATAAAAGGTTGTATGGATGTAAATTGCCGTCCAGCGAGCAATTTGGATGGAATCGTCTCCGAGAAACTCAGTTATACCAGACTCATGCAATATGCAAAACGTATGCTAAGTCGGCCTCTTCCTAGCTCGTCGAATGAAGCCCGACGGAATATTGTTGCACTAATATAGCTTTACGAAAATAGCTTTCAACTGGAAATACCGCATTTTAGCCCTTTTTAAAGGTTAGAAAACAGAAAATAACTTTAACAAAAAGCAAGCTTTCAAAACCCTACTGTTGCTATCATTCAAAATGAAAAATGATGCAAGAAACCTGAAGATGATTTTTAAATCCCTATTCGATGATACCCAACTTGTCATATTTGGTTGACTTTTTTTTTATTTGCACAATATGGCATCTGGTTGCCGCCATATTGAATTTTGATTACCGTCATAATATCTTCAGTGACACTCACCAGATTAAGACAAATCGATTGACATAAGAATCATCAAAATCGGACAACGGGTTTAGTTTTTATAGTGCCACAAAGGAAGAAACATATATATATAGGCTGTCAAACACATTACCCTCCTTCGACAGTCGGGTAAAAATGTAACACTTTTATTCAAACTGTAGGTTTTATCAGCCCAATGGAACTTACCCACCATAGAACTGTGTCAGTCTAACGTTATGATTCAAGTCGTAAGAAGTGGCAAACAAATGTTTTTATAATGTCATTATGACACCATTCTATGATGGGTTAGGGTTGAAATTGTTGATGTTGTAGAAATTGATGATATTTGCCTTTAATAATAAATTTGGCTCTATTCAGGAGAATTACCACAATAATCTGTCGAATTACAAAGCAGTTAAGTTTTCCGTCAAGGCTAAAATAATTACCAACACAAAGAACAAACAAATACTTGGAAGTCTGACTAAGGCTTTATATTCCGCGTAAAGTTTGTTCCATAAAAACAACAGAACATTTTGTCATCGTTACTGTCTGAGATAGGGAAGTATTTTTAACTCGTCGAAGGTTCCGTAGAACTACAACATTGATTTAGAAATGTTATTTTAAATCTAAAGCATTGAACACGTAATTCCTGATTTTTTCCATTTAACCTCCTGAGTCCCCAGGTTTTTGTTTGAGGACATAATGCCAAATATAAAAGGCACCAATTATAATTAATTCGACAAGTTTGTAATACACGTACATGTTTCCTCTAGTCTATATTTTGTACTTTAGTATTTGTCTATTGTAAGCTGCATTTATCTTACGAGGATATACTTACTTTGTCAGTATAGCTCATATTATACTCCATTGATTTCGGCGTTGCCCTTTCGGTAGGGTAAATTGGGCACTATAATGAACCTACTGGTACTTTTAGACCATGTCCTTTAACCTTCTGAACGCCACAGTTGGCTCAGGAGGCCCTGCCAAGATGCATTACCCTAACTAGCGTTTCTATTCGTTTCGTTTTTAAACCAATCGCGTCACTGCGTCACGCGATTGGTTTAAAAACGAAACGAATAGAAACGCTAGTTAGGGTAGTGCATCTTGGCAGGACCTGGCCGACAGCTGAAAGTCGCACCACTGACACCACCGTCGTCCACAGCCGACATAAGTTGAAGATTAAAAGAAACTTTGTTTCTTATGAATTAAGGCGTAATTTGCATAACAAAACGTGTTTGGCGTATGAGTGTCACATTTTGTATAACATAAGGGGTTGAAAAGGTGAAGCTTCTTAATTGTTCTAATAAGGTTCAAGTATTTAGTCTAGATGGAAGCTGAACCCTAAAGCGAGACAGCATTCCTGCAGTTTAAATTAGTGCTTCGCGGTATTGTATAGAAACAGATGGTAAATTACAGTTATTACATAAAAGCTTTGTAACACGACTACTGTAAAACGAGCTTAAGGGGTTTACAACTTTGGTTTACGAGAGTCTTATAAACAATAACTGTAGCTCGCTTGTATTATTAAAGGGCTGGTAAGATATTGGGAGAAAGTACTTATGCTAGTCACATTGAAAATCAGACCATGCTCTGGTCAGCTTTTGTCACTCTGAGCACAAAAATCTGACCTGACCTGAGAAAGAGCTGACCTGTATATTTTGTAATTAAGTGTTTAGTAAAAATACCCGAATTAATGATTTGTTTCAAGGAGACACAGTTGCAACGGGACACAATCTCAAAGAGACACTAGTCCAAAAGGACACAGCTGTAAACTGGCACAGTAGGTACAATTAGTTCGAAAAGCCGCTCGCCGCGTAGGGAAAAATTGTCAACTAAAAGATGAATTAAAAAATACATGAGAAAAAATACGATAGGTGACCAATTAAAATGGGGAAAAATGCCAATAGAAAGTTTGCTACGCGGAATTATTTGCACTATGTACTAAGCCGCACTAACATAATCTAAACCTACCTCATCTTTTCAACGATCTCCATCCAACCACTTCACTTCCGTAACCAATAGTACAATATTTGATGTGTCTATTTGGACTTGTATCTCTTTGAGATTGTGTCTCTTTGAGATTGCAACTGTCTCCTTGGAATGAAATAGAATAATGATTATTTTCTTTGATTTATCTTTTCAATACCGAAAGCAATAGATTTGGAATCACGAGTCTTGGTGGCTGGTACTCGTAAGTGATTTTGCTACTATGGATGGCACGTCCTGTTATTGTCGTTATTGCTGTCATTAAACTATTAAATTATCATAAGCCTCTTGGTCTAAAAAAATTCAGTCTTTTTAGCAAAAGCGTCTAGCGCTCAAAATATCTGAGTCAGGTTACGCCTCAGATCCGCAATTCACGTAAAAATAAATTCAATTCTCCATTAAACTTTACTCCGATACTTTTGCACGGTAATTAAATACGGCGTCGGCACTTTAACGGAGCTTTCACAATTCGTTATGAAAAATTAAAAAAAGCATCTCCAAATTGTCTGGTTTAATTTCACTTAAGATGAACGTTTTAGCAGCACTTAGTCCAGATAAAAGGCAGACTTTACGAGCTATTCTGCTTCGTGTGACATTAAAAAAGAACTGGAAGACAACCGTTGGAAAACCTTTTTGTGTTCACCCGTGTGAAATAAGGAATGAAAACCGGTAAGGAAGTTTAATGGTCATACGGCCTTATTTAAGATAAAAACCGATTAATTACTTCACTAAAACCGGTAAATTGCTAAAATTTGAATATAAAATCGATGTATTTTTATAATTATTACAAGTGCATTTAATCTTACGAACTCTCCTCAAATTATGATAAGCTTGATCCGTTTTAAATTAAAAAAGAAACTGATAAATATTGTTATAATTAAGAATTATATGTACGTTCTGTAAACGTCAAAATTATTTCTGTAACTACGAGTAAGTGTATCGTTTGAAAATTATATTATGTATATTATAACTTTGCAGCTTTCTAATTTTAAAGATATTTAACACGGAAATTAAATTGTATTTATTTTATTTTTAAGGTAGGTAAGTGTTCAAGAGTGATTATTAAGGCCAAGTTATAATAATTTTTGGCATATATTTTTTTGTGTTTAAAAACCCAAGACAGATACAACGATAGACAGTTTCAACGATTTTTAAATTTGGCATCTTACCTACTGCATTTTTAATTGACTACATCGTCACGATCGGTAACTCAAATTCACTTTGCATGGTTACATACATAAAACTTAATAGAAGTGCGTGACTTCTATTTCATTGAAAGCACTTAGACCTTTGGTTATAAATTAGATGCAAACTGAAGTATTTAGATCTAAACTGGCTCAATTGTGTCATCTTTGTCCTTCGTGAAACCTTTCTTTGTGTCTGTAACCAAGATCTGCAAGATCGAGCTTGTCGTCCCCAGGAATCCAGTGGAGCTTGAGTCGGAAATCACTATTTCAATATAATACAGAATAACTTTTAAGGTACAAGAGAAAACGGTTTATACACGGAAAATATACCTTATGTGGATTAGAATTAAGATTCAAGTTAAAACACATAATACCCATTTTCCTCAGCCCTTTTATATTATTACCGGGTATACACCGTGCCCGGGACGTACCGACATATATATACCCGAAGGATTTTAACCATCGATTCTAGACCCTATTTGGAGTATATAATGTGGTTTAACATGAAGTCCAATAACGCATAATTTCCAAGATTTTCATTATTAAAAAAATAATTCCATAGTTAATTTAATTTGAACTCTGTCACCTTAACCTAAAGCATTATTTACCAAAAAAGATTCATGTTGTAAGTAGCAATATCATCAACGTACAACATAAATTAATTTAATCAATATCTTAGTAAATAATGCTTGATTAGAGTTCAAATTAAATTAACTATGGAATTGTTTTTTTTATAATAAAAATCTCGGAAATTATGCGTTATTGGACTACATGTTATTCCACATTATATACTCCAAATAGGGTCTAGAATCGATGGTTAAAATCCTTCGGGTACGTCCCGGACACGGTGTATATTTTAAATACATAAATCTATTACTACTTATTTACATCTGTACATAGTATTAACACAAAGTCGCTTCCCGCCGTCTGTCCGTCTGTATGTACGCTTCGATCGCTCAAACTCCGCAACGGATTTAATGGGGTATCAATAGCCTCGTTAGGCCCAGTGTGCAATCGAATGTACATAATCAAGGCAATTTAATTTGAACTGTGTTGCAATGTGAATAAGGTTTATTTTCCTATGTTCATAAACTGAAAATGGCATTATCGAACAAACGTAATTGAACTTTATTGCGTTGATGGTAGATTCAAAGTCCCATTCACAAAAAACTCCCTGTTTGTAGTATGGTGGGCCTTACGAGGATAGAGGAAGGTTTTCATGTATAATAATTTCTGGATTATGTACGGCTGTTACATAAAACTTACATAAACCGAAGCGAAGCGATGGCGTGTCGCTAGTATTCTTATATAACGTTAATTTCAAAATCCAACATTCGCGCAGTGTTGTCGTTGAGACTCTCTCTTTACTCTATCGGGTAAAACCATATTGTCTTTGTCATGTTATCGTATTGTTGTTAACTCGGCCGCCATTACTGTCAAGTAAATAAGAGCTATCAAAACGTTGACAATACGATAACAGCTCAAAAGCAATAATGGTTTTACCGAGCTGAATATATAGGGATAATAAATAGTCGACGACAGCAAAGGTCCGTAGACCTTTACAATAAAATTAAGAAAATAATTTAAATTCACCCGCTAACCACGCATGAATGCAAAATGAAACTGAAAAGTTGGCTTAGTTTGGATTATGATAAAACTGAAATAAAAATACTTTAAATATCCAATGCTAACCCCCTCTTTACTTAAATATGCCGTAAATACACACACACACACTCACACACACACACTCTCTCTCACACACACACACACACACACACACACACACACACACGCACACGCACACACTCGCAATTTTTTATAATGTCTAAAGTCTAAAGTTGTTATTAACATTTAATAGAATATTATGTAACTCGAATATGGGAGAGGAGACTGATTTCTGTAACACAGGTTTATCCAACCTAGCTCAGAAATCAGGGACTTCAATTCAATTTTTACCTATTTTATGTCAATAAAACATTATTATTATTATTATAGATGTTTATTTAATTTTCTGTACATTAGGTTTTTTATAACAAATATTCAAATATAAAAGTAAAATAACAATACTAATACAAAAAAATAGACATTATAATAAACGTAACCTACGAGTGCCGCCGGCAGCGGGGCAGGGCTCAAGCTACCGGTGGTTAGGGCTGCAGAGAGAGGAACCTCCTCACAATACGTGCCGTGTCGAGGAGTACTGCCTTCTGTATCTGGCCCTTGATCCAGCCATCTAGCGAGAGTCTCTTGAGGTGTTGGTCGAGACTCTTCGCTATAAGACCGTTGGCCGAAACAACTATCGGGACGATGATCGTCGAGTCAACATCCCACATGGCGGTCACCGGATTATTATTATTATTATTATTAGTTTCGTACGATATTAAATAAATAAAATCTTTGACGACCCGCTTAGCCGTTTGATAGTGATCCTGGCTACTAAGCTAGCGAACTAAAGTATTTTTTCCTGAGCTCAATTTCCCTACATATGTATGTAGGTATATCGCTGTTCAATAAAACAAGCTAAATTTGGGCTTTGATTTAGAATCATTTGTGAAAGAGTTCCCTGATAACAATATCAACTCTCCCATTTCTTTATATTTTATTGTTAACTTATGTACTACACCAAATGACAAAGGAATTCGTCTTTCTAGCATTATTACCTAATAAAAAAATATTCTCAAAATAAATCGCTTAAGCCTCTCACTTGGATCCCACCGGACCTGTTCTGGAGCTTCACTTCGAAAATAGAATTTCAAGCTGCATCTCTCTCTATCAATTCAATCACAACTGCCGAGAAACAGGGATGGGGCATCTCAAGTTTTGAACCGAATGCTTTATATGTACCAACATTGGAAATCGTTTCCGAACCGATTCGGAAACGGTCGCTTTGACTCAAACACGTCGCCGGCGGAAACACATTTCGTCATTGATACGGCAATTTCACGTAAGTAACTAATTAAATAAGATGCAAAATAAACCTTAGCACGTAAGTCAGTAAGGTACATTTTGCAACTGATTGAAGTTGTAAGATATGCGGTATTGTAGTATCACCGACGATTTGTGCAAGGCGAGTTAGCATACTTGTGCATGCTTTGAATGTCACACTTGTTCACTGTCAACTTGTTTCCAGTTTGCAAATGCTAAAGATACAAGCATTGAGCCTTTGAATCTTCAAGCAACGAAACAACGGATAAATTCAGGATGTAACATGCAATCGTATTTTCTCAATGTTGTCTGTATTTTCATGTTAATAACAAACAAAAAACTCTTAACGAGAAGCCTCGAAACGAGGTCCATTTAATTCTCCACAGGTTAACAAAATTTGTGTTTTTTTATGTCTTAACACAAGAAGTAATAGTTTAACTTAGGTATATGCATTTTTTTGGAATATAAAACAGATCAAAGCCGGTTGTAAAAAACTTATCTAACAGTATCTTATACTCGTAGTAGATCCGAATAGGAGACGATTTGCACCTGGCTGTTTATTCGATAAAAAGTATTTTATACCAAGTTTAATATGCTAAGTAATATATGGCGAATAGGTAGGCTGAAAAAATTCAGTCCAGTACATAATTAATTAAAAATTTAAAAATAACTTTGTTTTAAAAATTTGCAATAGCTTGTTTAATAGACAAATTACATACCAATCGAAAGTATGAAGCCTAGAATATGCAAACGTTAGGTTGACTAATTATTTTTTTCCCGTCAAACTATTGGGTAGGCAGGTATAAACAGGTAAGTCGGTACTAATAATTTGCACCAAACCTAACGTTTGCATATTCTATAGACTTCATACTTTCGATTAGTATGTAATTTGTCTAGTAAACAAGCATTTGCAATTTAAAAAAAACGTTCAATTTTAATAAAAAAATTAATGATATAAGTAATGGACTGAAATTTTTCAGCCTACCTATTCGCCACGTATTATTTAGCATATTAAATTTGATATAAAATACTTTTCATCGAATAAACAGCCCGGTGCAAATCGTCTCATATTCGGATCTTGGACCATAAGCCTACATTTACATTTTATGAAATTGGATCTTAATACAAAAAAACACATTGACCATGTGAATGACTGACACAAAATGCAACATGAAGTTTGCTAATTTTTTGATGTGCATTAAATGTTAAATAAATAACTAAGTTATTATGAAAATTATAATAGGGATATATTAGCCTTTGTATATTCTTTTTCAATCTTTATTGTATTGTTTTTGTTTATGTTTTGTACAATAAAGTGTTTACATACATACAAACATACATACAATAAAAGGACCGAACTCTCTAAAAATACCCTAAGCGATGAACTTTCTTTCACTTTTATACATGAATGAAAATCCCTCAATTGAATAAAAGCACTTTCGTAGCAAGAATTATTTGAATCGTCGCCTGCAAAATCCATTCCATTATGTATGAAAATATCGAGCGACGAAACGAAAAGTTTTCAAGATTCTCCGCCTATTCAAAGTTTTCAACAAAACAGGTAACTCACATTATTTTAAATGAAATTTCTTGTAAACGTTCGATATGTCACTTCCGGAACACAAAGAAAACAAATTCCTGGAGATTAAATTATTCAGAGCTTTGAAATTTTCACGTTAATAATGTTGTCCCCATTTTAAAACACAGAGCAAACAAATATAGACACTCTTAATATCAGAAGAGGAATGGCAAATTAAGTCTATGATAAAAAAAAAGTTAACGTGTCTCTCAAAGGTCCCTAAGTTAACTATGAAGAGAAAAATTACGTGGATAGGAACCAGTAATGGACAAAGATGAAAGATGGACATTTGATTCTTATTTTACAGAAGATAAGGGTTATTCATTTGTTTTCCAACAATCAATTTACGACCGCATGAAATTGGAATGAAGAGTTAAGTGTCCATTACGGGTGCCTGTCAGCTAAACGTGTCCAACACGAGTGCCATCACCCTAACGTAGCTTCAGTTATGACTTGTTGTAATTCCCTTTACATGAACTTGAGAGCCGTACATAAAAGAAAAGTTACGTGGTTATGTTTTTTTGCTCTAATCCGTTCTTAAGCAAACAAAGAGTTAGTCAAGGTGTAATATAAAACTTTAACCAGTGCTAACAGGGGATCGAAAAGAGTATGCTAAGATGGTTTGGTAATTTAGAAAGAATAGATGAAAGAAGAAAATTTACATAACTTTAACAAAAAGCAAGCTTTCAAAACCCGACTGTTGCTAACCAACTTTAAATCGTTATACATCCTAAATGATCATTCAAAATGAAAAATAATGAAAAAAACCTAAAGATGATTTTTAAATCCCTATTCAATGATACCCCACTTGTCATACTAGGTTGACATTTTTTTTAATTTTCACAATTTTGCATCTGGTTGCCGCCATATTGAATTTTGATTACTGTCATATTTTCAGTGACACTCACCAGATTAAGGCAAATCGATTGACATAAGAATCATCAAAATCGGACAACGGGTTTAGTTTTTATAGTGCCACAAAGGAACAAACATACATATATAGGCTGTGAAACACATTACCCTCCTTCGGCAGTCGGGTAAAAAGAGGTATGGCGACCGAGAATCAGTGGAGATGTCCGAACGGGACGCCCCAGAACCACACACAGTGATCAGATCCAAGATGTACTGACTACTGAAGTACCGACATAAGTGCATGAAGAGATTGATGAATGTAGAGGGAGCGAAAGTTGTATGTTTAGACCAGTCCACCTGGCGTTCTCAGTCTCTGCCTACCCCATTGGGAGACAGGCGTGAAGGTATGTATGTAACTAGTGCTAATGTTCGGACTTCGGATCTAAAGGACTTAAGCTCTTGCACAAATTACAGCTGGGTTTCCTTAAGTAAAATTTAAAAATGTTAACTTTGCAGTTTTGTTAATAGCCAGATCCTGTTTATCTCTTATCTCTCTTCAGAGTTCAAGGCGTTTAAAACCGCCGCTGAAGAAAGCCTGCCTCTAAACGATCCTTGCCGTTAAGAGCCCTGTAAAGAGGTCGTTTCACAAGCTCGTTCTAACTAATTTCACGTCCAGCCGCGAGCGAGTTACACTGTCACAGTACACAGAGCAGGAAACAAAGGGCTACCATGAAATGGCTAAGCAATTCTGCGGGCCTAGTCTATATCGTGCGTCATATGTGGATAAAGCATCCGTCACTCTCGTACTCATACGTGTCAAAAAGTGACGGATGTCTTATCCACAAATTTTCGCGCGATAAACGCAGCCATATTAGGCCCCCAGCGGGCCTAGTTGCGTCTATATCGCGTGTCAAATGTAGATAAAGCATCCGTTACTCTCGTACTTATTTACGTGTCAGAAGGTGACGGATGGAAAGCGAACGCGCAAGTGCACGTGCACGTCACGCAAGGCTGGGCCTTAAGCTGGGCATTCACGGACGCGCCGTTTGTCTCGGCGACAGATAGAGTGTATACAACTGGATGGGCGTAATATTTTGACCACATTCACGAGCGCGCCACGCCACGCCTTAACGGTGCGACAACATGCAGCAGACTGATTAGAAAATGGCAGCCAGAGAACGCATTCACGCCGACGCCATTTGGCTTGTCGCGGAGGCGTGGCGTGTTCCAACGTTAAATTTCTACATTCACGATAGTTCCAGTCGGAATGCGCATTAGCGCGTCGCGCTGGCTTTCCGTCCATTTGGAAATCCAACGGACCGCGCCAAGTACTTGTAAACGTTACAGTTTTGACATTCACGGATCGATTTTGGCGCGGCGCTGTTCTATTTGGCTTGTTGGAGCGGTCGTGAATCCCCAGCTTATAAAAACCTTCCATGAAAAATTATCTAACCGAAGTTGAAAACCGCAGCAAAAACTGTTGCGTGGTTTAGAAGTTATTACTTCCCATCAGGTAACCCACATGCCCGTTTGCCTCCCACTCTTATAAAAAAAATCAAAAGAAGAAGATATAAAAGAAAATGAACGTAATATAAATGGCTGGGTTACTACTCAACAAGATAAACTGTGTCCCTGTCATGTTAAGCTTAAGGCGACATTTTCTCAAAGCGAAATGCAACCGCGAACCCATTTAGCTATTTTCATTTCTCTATTTTATCATGTCACTGCTCTAGTTACTGCGTTTTGTGCACTCGGCTCTTTAAAGAGATATGGTGTGTTTGCTCTTTAAATGAGTTTTCATTTTTATCTAAATGCGTTATGTTTTCGAATAGTATACAGGGTGTCCCAGAAACTGACGTTAACTTGCCTAGGGCTGATAGAGCAGCTAAAAAGCTATCTATTGAACCCCTATGTATGTTCAGCGATTTTTACTAGTTTCGGAGATATTGGTCATTTTAATCTTAATTTTTGTATTTTCCCTTATATGTCACGAAAAATCATTAATTTCATACATATTTTTGGAATACCGTAACGTTTTTGCTCATCGTGCCATCAATAATAGGCCTAAAAATTGCTGAAAACTCAATCAAATAGATTGGATGGAAATATTTTATTTCAGTAGTTAACTGTTGCAATTTTTCCGTTATGGCCGAAAGGAATTGATGCTTTATCAACGCAATCAACGTTGTCGAATTTAGTTTCTGAAAAAAACCTGGGATAGAGCTATACATATAAAACTCCCGTGCCTGACTGGCTGACTAACAATGCACAGACTCAACCGCTGAACTGGTCTTGAAGTTTGGAGGAAATATTATTTGGTTACCTTCTAGAAGTGCAATAAGAAAGATTTTCCAAAAATCGTTCCTCAACGGGAAGAAATAGTGGGAGTAGCAGGAAATTATTTAAACCCGTACGAAGTCGCGAGCGCACTTTAGTTACTCATAATTAAGGAGTTATTCAATTGGAGGCACTTTTTCAAAGCTATAAAAATACAAAATCTCTTTTCATTTATTGTTTAAACGTCATCATGAATCGATGATTCCACAGGCCCATAAACCATACCAGACCGTTATTTTGATTGTATGTAATTATTATTTTGAAAATATGGCAATTTTGTTTGTTGATATATCCGGTAAGCTAGAAATATTCCTCATCACTAAACAAACTTTTGGTCAAAAAATGTGGATTTTCTGTAAGCTTTTCTGAGTCCGTGACGATACAGTCGGCTGCAATGCTTAAATTATTTGTAATAATACCTGAGTCTCCCTATATTTAATAGGGATTGAGTCTGTTTCTGTATCGAAAAAATATATTATCTTTTTCAATAAAAAGGACACAACTTGAACAAGAAAATATTCTTTCAGCCTCACCAAAAACCATCACCTTAAATGGACATTGCACTCATTCAAAGTACGGAGAGTAAATGGCGCGTGAAACATCTGAAACCGCCCTTAGAGCCAAAATAAATGTTCTCCTCCTAACCTCACCCTGTGAAGTCCATTCGTCTTTACCCCATGAATAGCGTTTATGCCACAACTTTATTTTCACGCTGACATTCAGTGGGATTGATGGTCGGGTCGGTTTTATTGAGATTTGTCTTTAATTGAATTTAAAAAAGGTGATAGCTATGGATATACAGCGGTCGGAATTCTCGTGGCATTGTAATCATCATTGGAATCAAGAAATTATTTGTAACGAATTCCTATCGTCATGTAGCTTTCAACTTTGACACCGGTAGAATTGTCCCACTCGACGGTAGCCATCTTTCATAAATCTTTCCGTAAAACAAACGATGTTTGGAACAAGCTCTTGTTACTGACTGTACTTTTATGCAGACATCATAATAATGTTTGTTACGACAAAACTAACAATGGGACAAGGTGGGTCTTCGTTGAGTATAGCGGACATCCTGTCGCCATCTTCCGACTCCATCATCAGATCAGCTCTTGGATACCATGATATTGCATTGTTAATTGGTTTTGCATAATCATTACATGTTTCATGATTTCAGCCCATTCCAATTACAAGTGAAGAAAGAAGAAGAGAAGAAGAAAGTGATTCAAAATTGACTTGCAAGATTTGACCTAAACTAACATACAAAAATTGCATGTTAAATTAAAATCTTGTAAAAATAAGTAACTCATTGGAAACATAATGAGTTATTTATTTTCACAAGATTTTAATTTAATTTGTGGTGTAGGTACTCTAAAGTGTTTTGTATTGAGTTTTTTTATGGTGCTTCTTTGAAAACGTTGAAAGTCGAGAAAGTGCTACGCGGTTTGAATTCAATATTCATCAAAAAATAACTACTATTCTGGCTAAGCAATTCTGCGGGCCTAGTCTATATCGTGCGTCATATGTGGATAAAGCATCCGTCACTCTCGTACTCATACGTGTCAAAAAGTGACGGATGTCTTATCCACAAATTTTCGCGCGATAAACGCAGCCATATTAGGCCCCCAGCGGGCCTAGTTGCGTCTATATCGCGTGTCAAATGTAGATAAAGCATCCGTTACTCTCGTACTTATTTACGTGTCAGAAGGTGACGGATGGAAAGCGAACGCGCAAGTGCACGTGCACGTCACGCAAGGCTGGGCCTTAAGCTGGGCATTCACGGACGCGCCGTTTGTCTCGGCGACAGATAGAGTGTATACAACTGGATGGGCGTAATATTTTGACCACATTCACGAGCGCGCCACGCCA
Source organism: Acleris literana (assembly GCA_946894065.1). Lineage (NCBI taxonomy): Eukaryota > Metazoa > Arthropoda > Insecta > Lepidoptera > Tortricidae > Acleris > Acleris literana. The sequence continues at coordinate 16,844,774 of OX335686.1, forward strand.
CGCCTTAACGGTGCGACAACATGCAGCAGACTGATTAGAAAATGGCAGCCAGAGAACGCATTCACGCCGACGCCATTTGGCTTGTCGCGGAGGCGTGGCGTGTTCCAACGTTAAATTTCTACATTCACGATAGTTCCAGTCGGAATGCGCATTAGCGCGTCGCGCTGGCTTTCCGTCCATTTGGAAATCCAACGGACCGCGCCAAGTACTTGTAAACGTTACAGTTTTGACATTCACGGATCGATTTTGGCGCGGCGCTGTTCTATTTGGCTTGTTGGAGCGGTCGTGAATCCCCAGCTTATAAAAACCTTCCATGAAAAATTATCTAACCGAAGTTGAAAACCGCAGCAAAAACTGTTGCGTGGTTTAGAAGTTATTACTTCCCATCAGGTAACCCACATGCCCGTTTGCCTCCCACTCTTATAAAAAAAATCAAAAGAAGAAGATATAAAAGAAAATGAACGTAATATAAATGGCTGGGTTACTACTCAACAAGATAAACTGTGTCCCTGTCATGTTAAGCTTAAGGCGACATTTTCTCAAAGCGAAATGCAACCGCGAACCCATTTAGCTATTTTCATTTCTCTATTTTATCATGTCACTGCTCTAGTTACTGCGTTTTGTGCACTCGGCTCTTTAAAGAGATATGGTGTGTTTGCTCTTTAAATGAGTTTTCATTTTTATCTAAATGCGTTATGTTTTCGAATAGTATACAGGGTGTCCCAGAAACTGACGTTAACTTGCCTAGGGCTGATAGAGCAGCTAAAAAGCTATCTATTGAACCCCTATGTATGTTCAGCGATTTTTACTAGTTTCGGAGATATTGGTCATTTTAATCTTAATTTTTGTATTTTCCCTTATATGTCACGAAAAATCATTAATTTCATACATATTTTTGGAATACCGTAACGTTTTTGCTCATCGTGCCATCAATAATAGGCCTAAAAATTGCTGAAAACTCAATCAAATAGATTGGATGGAAATATTTTATTTCAGTAGTTAACTGTTGCAATTTTTCCGTTATGGCCGAAAGGAATTGATGCTTTATCAACGCAATCAACGTTGTCGAATTTAGTTTCTGAAAAAAACCTGGGATAGAGCTATACATATAAAACTCCCGTGCCTGACTGGCTGACTAACAATGCACAGACTCAACCGCTGAACTGGTCTTGAAGTTTGGAGGAAATATTATTTGGTTACCTTCTAGAAGTGCAATAAGAAAGATTTTCCAAAAATCGTTCCTCAACGGGAAGAAATAGTGGGAGTAGCAGGAAATTATTTAAACCCGTACGAAGTCGCGAGCGCACTTTAGTTACTCATAATTAAGGAGTTATTCAATTGGAGGCACTTTTTCAAAGCTATAAAAATACAAAATCTCTTTTCATTTATTGTTTAAACGTCATCATGAATCGATGATTCCACAGGCCCATAAACCATACCAGACCGTTATTTTGATTGTATGTAATTATTATTTTGAAAATATGGCAATTTTGTTTGTTGATATATCCGTTAAGCTAGAAATATTCCTCATCACTAAACAAACTTTTGGTCAAAAAATGTGGATTTTCTGTAAGCTTTTCTGAGTCCGTGACGATACAGTCGGCTGCAATGCTTAAATTATTTGTAATAATACCTGAGTCTCCCTATATTTAATAGGGATTGAGTCTGTTTCTGTATCGAAAAAATATATTATCTTTTTCAATAAAAAGGACACAACTTGAACAAGAAAATATTCTTTCAGCCTCACCAAAAACCATCACCTTAAATGGACATTGCACTCATTCAAAGTACGGAGAGTAAATGGCGCGTGAAACATCTGAAACCGCCCTTAGAGCCAAAATAAATGTTCTCCTCCTAACCTCACCCTGTGAAGTCCATTCGTCTTTACCCCATGAATAGCGTTTATGCCACAACTTTATTTTCACGCTGACATTCAGTGGGATTGATGGTCGGGTCGGTTTTATTGAGATTTGTCTTTAATTGAATTTAAAAAAGGTGATAGCTATGGATATACAGCGGTCGGAATTCTCGTGGCATTGTAATCATCATTGGAATCAAGAAATTATTTGTAACGAATTCCTATCGTCATGTAGCTTTCAACTTTGACACCGGTAGAATTGTCCCACTCGACGGTAGCCATCTTTCATAAATCTTTCCGTAAAACAAACGATGTTTGGAACAAGCTCTTGTTACTGACTGTACTTTTATGCAGACATCATAATAATGTTTGTTACGACAAAACTAACAATGGGACAAGGTGGGTCTTCGTTGAGTATAGCGGACATCCTGTCGCCATCTTCCGACTCCATCATCAGATCAGCTCTTGGATACCATGATATTGCATTGTTAATTGGTTTTGCATAATCATTACATGTTTCATGATTTCAGCCCATTCCAATTACAAGTGAAGAAAGAAGAAGAGAAGAAGAAAGTGATTCAAAATTGACTTGCAAGATTTGACCTAAACTAACATACAAAAATTGCATGTTAAATTAAAATCTTGTAAAAATAAGTAACTCATTGGAAACATAATGAGTTATTTATTTTCACAAGATTTTAATTTAATTTGTGGTGTAGGTACTCTAAAGTGTTTTGTATTGAGTTTTTTTATGGTGCTTCTTTGAAAACGTTGAAAGTCGAGAAAGTGCTACGCGGTTTGAATTCAATATTCATCAAAAAATAACTACTATTCCGACGCAAAAACATTAAACCATCGCATCGATAACGGCTAGCTGATGATGACTGCATAGGCAGTGGGCCTGGAAATGCAAAAATACGCAATTGGTCCGGAGCTGTGCCAAACGCCGATTGGCGACGGAAACCGGATTATTCCGCATTATTCCGGCTTTTTCTGCGTTATTCCGGATTTCTAAAGAAGCGCCGATACAGCTAATGGACTCGAATGAAAAATGGTGGGTTAGAAACAATTGAGGGTTGTTTGAATCCCTGTTGCGGTCATTTTTTTAACCTTCAGTTGAGGGGTTGAGGGAGTAATGTTTTTTGGGTGTATACGTACATAAATAAAGTGGTCATGTAAACGATGTGACAGATTTCAAAAGTAAGGTATCATTAGACTGTTTATGATCCTAACGGTATCGGCTATCGTTTATTCATTTTTAATTTTCAGATACTGCGGATTAACTAGCATAGAGTTTTTTTTTATGGCAATGTGAAGGCACGCGAGCATCAGGCCACCTGATGGTAAGTGGGATCTGAGACCCATAGACATTTGAAACCTCAAGACTACAATCTCAAAACTGCAATCCTAAGACTTCAAATGCGTTGCCAACCCTTAGGGCTAAGGTGGAATCCCTCTATGCTAGTAATTTCACCGGTAGTCTTATCCCCACACCGGAACACAGCAATGCGAACGCTATTGCTTGGCATTCCATATTAGTCCTCAGGGTTGGCAACGAATTTGCGATTTTAGGATTGCAGTCTTAAGTCTGTAGGCTTGAGAACGCAAATGTGTATGGGTCATAAGTCCCACTTACCATTAGGCAGCCTGCGTATTGGTTCGCCTTCTCCATTAAAAAAAAAGAGCCCATTTAAAACAGTTTGGTATAAAATTCATGTTAAAGAAAAATACAAAATCTTTTTCATGAAGAAATAAGTTCATGTATATTTTGCAAAAACAGTAGCGTTTTCAATACACAATTTTCGTCGTAACTATTGAGAGTTTGTAATAAAAAATATTTATGATGGTATTGTACTGACCCCATCTCGAGTCAAACCTTCAAGCAAGAATTAAATTGTCTTTGGTATTTGACTGGTTAGAAAACGGCGAGAGAGAGTGTGGGGGTTGCTAGGAAACAAGGGTGGTTGACGGGGAGTGATCGACGGGCTTGAAAAAAATGTTTTTCTTAAGATTTTTATTTGCTTTTTCTTTAAAGTAATAGTGTTGTATCTACAAAATTTCCCTTTTAAAATTAATAATGTGCCGAGTGTTTAATGGAAAATAACTTATGGAAAGCTGATCTATGGGATTATTGCAAGGAGACGTTAGAAGGTTCTCGTAAGTTCATGTAGACAAAGTCTACTTAAAAAGGTAAATATTGTAGTCCTACCGTTGTTGGAAACACTTATCTATAAGAAATCATGTCCACGAATAATTTGGTTTATGGTTTGAGAACAAGAAAATCGAACTAGTGATTTCTCATAGGTATTTTAATCTTTCGTATATGTCTTATTACTTAGAATAGGGAAGCTTGGGAATGAGTGTTCTAGTTGAGGATCTGAAAGACGAATGGAAGGGTGATGGTCGTTGTTTAGAAGGGGTTCCGTATGGTGTTTAATTTATTGTGAATGTTTGTTGTGTTTCAGGGTATAGTAACAGAGTAGGGAAAACTTTCGTAGTACAGAGAAACCTTAGTTGCATATTTAACTTTTCATTTTAATACATTTCACGCGGGAGCATGATCCTGAGAGCTCCGTCGCTTACTACGAGGGCTTCTAAGCGGTTTGGAGTCGCTGTCGTGAGAGTTCGGTTTGCGGCTGCGCGGCCTTGACATCTCGTCGGGACCCGAAGCTAAGTGTTGTCTTTTAGTGGTTACTCGATGGGTGCATCGTTGCACTTAGGGTAGTAATGCAGTTGGTTACGAATGACATTTGATGTCATCATTTTCAAAATATTTTGAATTATGGAAGATGTCATTGCAATTTTGACAACAAGGTTATTTGATCATTCGTAGCAAAGCTGTCCTTGTTAGAACATGTTTATTTGAATATTTTTCTTTGATTTTGATTTTTTTTATTTACGAATATTTTCAAAATGTTTTGAGTTTCGAAATTTTATTTTTTTGGAAGGAACAATTTATTTAAAAAACAGAACAATTTTTAAAAAATAAATTCTTAGAAGCAAATCATATTGAATTTAAAAGTGATATACGCTGGTCGTCGGAAAACCAAACTAGTGATAAATTTCTTTGAATTATTTCACGGGATTTTAATTTTATTGCGAAACTAATAATTATTTAAAGGTAAATAATTTTATTGTTCATTTGATATTCTTTTATAAATGTTTTTTAATCAAGGGAATTCAAAGGTTTATTAATAATTCATGACTGATCTAATTCTTTTGGATTTTGTGTACCTTTTAGGACTCCATGTCTAATCTTCAGTTTATTGGAAGAACTTTTCTAAATTTTTCCCATGCTGTTTGGCTAAGATTATTTATTTTTCTTTCGGCTCTTATAATGGGGTTTACAGTTTGCTTGTGTCCTGGCAATTTAAATTACAATTTATCTTTACCTTTTCGGTTAATGCATCGGATATTTTACATGTTTCTATTCGAGTCGAAGAGGGTTTAGTGTCTTGGTGAAAGTTATCAGCGGGACACAGACGTCGATGACATCTTACCGCCACTAAACATCTTGGATTAAAATAGCAAGCAGAGACACTACACACTGTACGCTCAGTATCCATACAGACTCCACAGACTGCTTCAGTGTGTTGAAGGTTCAAGGTTAATAGCTTCAAAATTTATCTTGGGGAACCGGGGGTCGGATTTGAGTTGCGTCAAGAGTCGATCTCACCTCTGGTCGAAAGACGTTAGTTAGTTGAGGTGACTTGCTGGCTTGGTTTTTATGATCTCATGTCAGCAAGGATGCCTGCGAGTTTAGCTCGGCAACTGCTTTCTACTCCCGGCTCTCATGTCGGTTCGTGGGGACTCGACTAAGCGAAGCGAAAGCTGAGCGTGTGGTATCGGGTGCCTTGACGGATTCGAAGGGAAGGAGACCTCCAATATTCTGGGTTTGCTTTGATACCTGTCACACTGGATTGCAGAAAACACACACATTCCGTCGTCCTAAATATCCGAGGACACAAGAGGGGTAGTTTAGGTCAATAGTCTCTCCATCTAAATTATTAGGAAAAGAAATAAATCCTGTCTCTTGGAGTGACTATAATTTGTCGGGCCCTCTGCTCTCTTGGTTACGAGGACTTACTTAGACTGACTTGGCGACGTAATGGAAGCTCTCCCCAGACAAGTTCGAGACAGGCTGGCGGAGTGTGACCAGTCTGGAGTCGAGCACATGAGCAAGAGCGGGGAGGGGCTCTGCTTTTACCAGATCTCAGAAGCTTGTCGAATTTCCATAAACTGAAGTTCCCTAGTCGTTTCTTTTCCTCAACTAATACAATTATTTGAATTCCCTTATTTTTGAATATCTCTTTAATCAGAAGAATCTGTTATCCCTCATTCTCGCCCTAGGAACCATGGGTTACTAAAACATTTAAAAAATCACACAACGTAACTACCACTATTTCGATTGGCAAATCTCTTTTGTCTTCCGGCCCGCCAAACGGATTAAATAAATAAAAATAAATTAATTTTTTTTATGTTTTATAAGGCCTACCCCATGGGGATAGTACAATTGGTGCCGCGTGACCAGGATCCTAGGGTATTAAGCAGATTGAGGGGAAGAGATATTGTGAATTAAGGGAGAGGCATTACTTTCGTTTCTCGAGATTTATGAATAGTGCAATTTGCAGGTTGAGGCACTTCACTATGCTAAAAGGAGGAAATAAAGCTTTCACTATTGCGATTGAGGGAAATATAGGATCAGGGAAGTCTACCTTATTAGAGAAATTGAAAGTGAATAAATTAGTAACAGTATTACCGGAGCCAGTACACAAGTGGCAAAACCTAGATGGGATTAATTTATTTCAATTGATGGTAGGAGAGCCTAAAAGGTGGGCGAGTGTATTCCAATCGTATGTCATGAGAACTTTGATAGATCACCATGTTGCGCAGGTGAATACTCCTATCAAAATAATGGAACGGTCCGTTTACAGTTCGAAGTATTGTTTCATGGGTGTACTTCTTGACAATGATATAATCCATCCGGTAGAGGTTCGAGTCCATGAAGAATGGATGCATTTACTAAAGGACCATATGTCTATGAGTGTCGACTTGGGAATCTATATACGGACAAATCCGGAAGTTTCATTTCAGCGAACATTAAGTAGAGGAAGGTTGGAAGAAAGTTCGATTACACTAGGTTATCTCACACAGTTACATAGTAAGCATGAAGATTGGTTTTTGGGAGATAAATGGCAGGATTCCTTTCAGAGTATCCGAATTATAGATGGTAATTGTGAACCAGAAGCGATCGTTAATCAATATCGAGTTATTGAAAGGGAAATAATAGCCACTTGGGAAATTAAGAATTAGATTTTTTTTATCATAGCCAAACTTTATTCCAGAGTTACAATTATGAGCAAGAAGAGCCGAATTAACCGAAAGACATCGCCACTGGCCGAGGAAATGAATGCTACGCATGAATCAGAAGGCCGTAAAAGGACTGTCGTCGGGCAAGCAGGTGCCTTGTCTTTGATGATTAGAACATTGCGGTCGACCATTGGGAGACTGAATTTGAGAGTGACAGAATTGCAGAACCAAGTCCAAGGTGGCCAGGTGAGTCTAGAATCTAGCTTAGAAAAGCCTCAGGTTGCTACTTGCTCTTTTATTGATGGAAGATTTGATCGTCCCAAATTTCCCGGAAGGGGAGATATTCACCCTGTCTCTTTTATAGAAGACTTATTTTCATATTTACGAAGAATCCCCACAAGAGAACATGTCATAGATAATATAATAGGATGTTTGGAGGGGGATGTTAGAAGATGGGCCAGAATTTATAGGGAACGTTGGAATACGGAAGAGGACTTCAAGTCAGATTTTATGGACACTTATTGGGGAGAGCCAGAACAGAATTTACTGCGAAGAAATATTGTATGTGGAGTGTGGGAAAAAGATAAGAACAAATCCATGATGGGATATTTTATATCATTAGCAGGGCAGGCCAAAATGTTAAGTACGCCTATTCTGGAAGGTCAATTAGTTGATGATTTAATGCATCATTTCCCAAGGGAGGTCCAATATGCTTGGAGGATGAGGAAGGGAACGACTATTATTGAAGGAACAGAATTTTTAAGAGATTTGGATGATGTTGATAAGCAAAATCGTTACGTAGAGAATCGAGGTAACGGGCAGACGTCGTTTGGAACGAAACGTGCCACGACCGAATTGGTAAAACCGAAATTCACAAATAAAAGACCTAAGGTTGTTGCAAGGCTTGACGTGGAAGAAGAAGATTTTGGTGGAACTGAAGACAATAATAATGATTTAAACTAGTTGAAGCTGATTCTAAGGACCCAAAATTAGCTTACAGGAAGAAGGGCATATATTGTAACATCCCTTTGCGGATAATGTTGAAAAATGGGTGGAAACCAGGAATAGGATTAGGGAAAGACGGACATGGAAATTTATATCCCATATCGGCTAATAAAACTTGGTCAAATTTTGGTAGATGTGGTTTTGGGGATGAGAATAGAGTTCAGAATAAGGAAGTTAAGTTGAATTTAGATGCTTTTCCAAATCTTTCCCCAAGTTTATTAGATCGGCCACGTGTTTCTGAATTTTTACAAACTTTTGTTGCGGCATCCTTGTTTGATGAAGAGGTATGTTTTGATGAGGGTTCGCGCAAGGTTAGAGCGGAGATTGTTATTGAGATATTAGGGAATACAATAAATGGGTTGATAGATACTGGGAGTGAAGTGAGTTGTATTTCAGAAGAGCTTTATGAATCTTTACAAATTGCTAAAGATACAAGGTTTCCATCATTACCAGTGAAACCTATACAGATTAGAGGAGCAGTAGGGCAGAAAAGTTTGAAAATACAGCAGCTAACATCTGTTGAGTTAAAAATTCAGGGGATAAGTTTCGATACTGGATTGTTGGTAGTTCCAAAATTGACAGTACCGGTGATATTAGGCTTTGACTGGTTACTTTCCCATGATGCTGTTATTAATTTGCGAGATCCTAAGTCTTTAATTCTGTCGGGTAATGGGGAAGAAGTTAGTGTACCGTTTATTGATGAAGGTCAAGAGAGTGTAAACGTTAGAACTCTACGAGTCGGTCAGGATGATAAAAGGGATTCCACTGTGAAGAGTGAGGATTTTCTGGATAGACTTAATGTGGGAGTAAAATTGACTGATAGTATGAGGATGGATTTAAAGCAAGTTTTAGAGAGTCATAAGATAGTATTCACGAAGCAAATTGGTAGGGCAAATTGTTATGTTCATCATATAGAAATGTCTGAACACACTCCGCGAATAAATAGATCCTATCCGATTCCGTATGCTTATCGTAATAAGATTGATGAAAAATTAAATGAGATGGTAGAGTTGGGGATTATTTCTAGAGGGGCAACTCCTTATAGTAGTCCTTTAACATATACAAGCAAACCTGATGGGTCTATTCGTATTTTACTTGATGCTAGAGAAATTAACAAATACATGGTGGCAGAGTCAGAGGCCCCACCAATGCAGATAGATGTTTTAAATGCATTTCATGGTGTAAAATTTATAACTATCGTAGATTTAAACAATGCGTATTTTCAAATTCCTATATCAAAAGAGAGTAGGCAGTATACCGGGTTTATTGTGAATGGGAGGTCCTATATGTATAATGTTTTGCCACAAGGTCTGAAGACGTCTGTGGGAAGTTTTAGTCGGGCGATGGATGTAGTGTTGGGGCCAGGAGTTAGAAGTTTTTGTGTAAATTATTTAGATGATTTGGCAATATTAACGAAAGGGAGTTGGGAAGAACATTTGGAGCAATTAGACAAGGTCCTAGAACGATTAGAGAATGCGGGTTTGACTTGTAATTTAGAGAAGTGTAAGTTTGCTTGTCGGGAAGTGAAAATGTTAGGACATATAGTTTCTACTGAAGGGATTCGGACTGATCCAAATAAAGTCAAGTCGATTCAAGAGTTTCCAACTCTGAAAAAGGTGAAGCATGTGCGAGCATTTTTAGGGTTATGTAATTACTACCGGAGATTTATTCCAAATTATAGCACTTTGATTATTCCTTTGACAAGATTGTTAAAAAAGGAACAAGTTTGGTATTGGGATGAGGAGTTAGATGCGGCATTTAAGAAATTGAAACAGGAGTTTTCTACAACTATTATGTTGTCACATCCAGATGTGAATAAAGTTTATTATTTGCAGACGGATAGTTCAGGGGTAGGAATTGCGGGAGAGTTATATCAATATGACGATGAGGGTAATAAACGGATTTTGAGTTTTTGTGGAAGGTCGTTGAGAGGATCAGAATTGAGGTGGACAGTTACAGAACAAGAATTTTGGGCAGTAATTTATGGGGTTAAGAAGTTTGAGACTTATTTAAGGGGGGCGGAATTAATTATTAGGACTGATCATAAAGCTTTAGTGTTTGTAAAGAACATTAAATTATTTAACAGTCGGATTACAAGATGGATATTGTATTTAGAACAGTTTAATTACATAATAGAACATGTTAGGGGGGTCGAAAATGGGGGAGTGGACGTTTTGTCTAGATTTCCAAGAGATGGGGACATTCAAGAAGGGAAAACTTGGAGTCCATCGATAATGTATATGGGGGTGCAGAATAATACTGAATTAGAATCTAAATTAGAACAGATGGTTCAGTTTCAGGATATGGATAATGTAGCTAAAGGCATTAAAGAACGCGTGCTAGGGCAAGTGGAAGGAGGAAGTCGATTGTCCAGAATAGCGATGCATTGTTCAGTTGTCGATGGTGTGCTTTATTTTAGAAAACATGTCAATGATGTTGAAGTTTTATATTTACCAGAAGCTTTGCAAGCTGAGGTGTGTAGACAAGTTCATTTGGAGTTAGGGCATTTGGGGATTTATAAAATGATGAAATATCTAAAACAAAGATTTTATTGGCTTGGAATGAAGAGAATGGTAGAGAAGTTTGTTAGGTGTTGTCATATTTGCCAATTATCCAAAGTGGATAATGTTAAGTATGTGGGGGCGTGTAATTCTATTGTAACGGAGAATCCAGGGGATTTAGTTATGGCAGACCTTTATGGACCCTTACCAGCGTCTAGGGGGGGAATAACATACATATTCGTAATACAAGATTCTTTTACTAAATACATTAAATTATATGGGTTGAGGGTGGCAACAGCGAAAGCGGTTGTGGTTAGGATGCAAAATTTTGCATTAACAATAAAGCCGAAAACTGTAATGACTGATAATGGAAAACAATTTATAGGGAATACATGGAAATTAGGACTACGGAATATGGGAGTTAGGGCTATATATACAACTATTAGGAACCCTAGGCCAAATACGACGGAACGTGTTAATAAAGAGTTGGGAAAATTCTTTAGGATTTATTGTCATGAAAGACATAGAAATTGGGGTTTATGGTTAGAGAAGATTGAGGAGTTGTATAACAATACATTTCATTTAAGTACGGGGTTTACACCTAATGAAGTTCTTTTTGGTAGTGTGACTCATTTATCAATAGATACCCATTTGCCTTATCTTGTACGTAATAGGGATATAGGAGAGATTCGGGAGCAAGCTAGGGTTAATTTACAATTGGCTAGTCAACAGAGAAAGACTAGGTTTGATTTAACTCATAAATTAATTCAGTATCAGGTTGGAGATTTGGTTAAGTTGCGAAGATTGAATAAGTCTGACTCTATGAGTGGAGTTACTCGGAAGTTTGAGTTAACTTATGAAGGTCCATACAGGGTAGCAGCAAGACAGTTTGATAATGTTTATGTTTTGGTACACCCCGAAACTTTGCAAGAGAAGGGGATGTTCAATGCAATACATTTAGCACGATATTATGTTTAATCAGGAAAATGAAGTTAGAAGTTGGGGAATTAGAAATTTTATAGGGACGTTGATGTCGGTTATGAATTTCCATGCAGAAGCATTAGTGAGTGTTATGTGGGGTAGGATTAATTCGGAGTAATTTTGCTTTGGAATATATTTGAGTATTAGATTAGGTATATGATATTTGGTGTTTAGTTCAATATTATAAGGTTTTAGAAATATTAATAAAGTATTTGCTTACTGGCTAGTGGTTTTGAATTCATATTTGGTAATGGAGGTTTAATTTAGGAGAGGGGGGGGGAAAGATGTAGCATAGGGGAAAAAGGATTGGGGGGGGGAAGAAAGATAAAATAAGTTAGGGGACTCCTTAAATAGTTTTTGGGGATCAGTTGGTGAATTGGTTTTGAAATTTAACTCTTGTTTGGGATTGATTGGAGACAAGGAGTTGGAATAAGAAGGTTAAATCTTGGCTCCGTTGAATATCGTCAAGATTTAGGGGGGGATTGTACTGACCCCATCTCGAGTCAAACCTTCAAGCAAGAATTAAATTGTCTTTGGTATTTGACTGGTTAGAAAACGGCGAGAGAGAGTGTGGGGGTTGCTAGGAAACAAGGGTGGTTGACGGGGAGTGATCGACGGGCTTGAAAAAAATGTTTTTCTTAAGATTTTTATTTGCTTTTTCTTTAAAGTAATAGTGTTGTATCTACAAAATTTCCCTTTTAAAATTAATAATGTGCCGAGTGTTTAATGGAAAATAACTTATGGAAAGCTGATCTATGGGATTATTGCAAGGAGACGTTAGAAGGTTCTCGTAAGTTCATGTAGACAAAGTCTACTTAAAAAGGTAAATATTGTAGTCCTACCGTTGTTGGAAACACTTATCTATAAGAAATCATGTCCACGAATAATTTGGTTTATGGTTTGAGAACAAGAAAATCGAACTAGTGATTTCTCATAGGTATTTTAATCTTTCGTATATGTCTTATTACTTAGAATAGGGAAGCTTGGGAATGAGTGTTCTAGTTGAGGATCTGAAAGACGAATGGAAGGGTGATGGTCGTTGTTTAGAAGGGGTTCCGTATGGTGTTTAATTTATTGTGAATGTTTGTTGTGTTTCAGGGTATAGTAACAGAGTAGGGAAAACTTTCGTAGTACAGAGAAACCTTAGTTGCATATTTAACTTTTCATTTTAATACATTTCACGCGGGAGCATGATCCTGAGAGCTCCGTCGCTTACTACGAGGGCTTCTAAGCGGTTTGGAGTCGCTGTCGTGAGAGTTCGGTTTGCGGCTGCGCGGCCTTGACATCTCGTCGGGACCCGAAGCTAAGTGTTGTCTTTTAGTGGTTACTCGATGGGTGCATCGTTGCACTTAGGGTAGTAATGCAGTTGGTTACGAATGACATTTGATGTCATCATTTTCAAAATATTTTGAATTATGGAAGATGTCATTGCAATTTTGACAACAAGGTTATTTGATCATTCGTAGCAAAGCTGTCCTTGTTAGAACATGTTTATTTGAATATTTTTCTTTGATTTTGATTTTTTTTATTTACGAATATTTTCAAAATGTTTTGAGTTTCGAAATTTTATTTTTTTGGAAGGAACAATTTATTTAAAAAACAGAACAATTTTTAAAAAATAAATTCTTAGAAGCAAATCATATTGAATTTAAAAGTGATATACGCTGGTCGTCGGAAAACCAAACTAGTGATAAATTTCTTTGAATTATTTCACGGGATTTTAATTTTATTGCGAAACTAATAATTATTTAAAGGTAAATAATTTTATTGTTCATTTGATATTCTTTTATAAATGTTTTTTAATCAAGGGAATTCAAAGGTTTATTAATAATTCATGACTGATCTAATTCTTTTGGATTTTGTGTACCTTTTAGGACTCCATGTCTAATCTTCAGTTTATTGGAAGAACTTTTCTAAATTTTTCCCATGCTGTTTGGCTAAGATTATTTAATTTTCTTTCGGCTCTTATAATGGGGTTTACAGTTTGCTTGTGTCCTGGCAATTTAAATTACAATTTATCTTTACCTTTTCGGTTAATGCATCGGATATTTTACATGTTTCTATTCGAGTCGAAGAGGGTTTAGTGTCTTGGTGAAAGTTATCAGCGGGACACAGACGTCGATGACATCTTACCGCCACTAAACATCTTGGATTAAAATAGCAAGCAGAGACACTACACACTGTACGCTCAGTATCCATACAGACTCCACAGACTGCTTCAGTGTGTTGAAGGTTCAAGGTTAATAGCTTCAAAATTTATCTTGGGGAACCGGGGGTCGGATTTGAGTTGCGTCAAGAGTCGATCTCACCTCTGGTCGAAAGACGTTAGTTAGTTGAGGTGACTTGCTGGCTTGGTTTTTATGATCTCATGTCAGCAAGGATGCCTGCGAGTTTAGCTCGGCAACTGCTTTCTACTCCCGGCTCTCATGTCGGTTCGTGGGGACTCGACTAAGCGAAGCGAAAGCTGAGCGTGTGGTATCGGGTGCCTTGACGGATTCGAAGGGAAGGAGACCTCCAATATTCTGGGTTTGCTTTGATACCTGTCACACTGGATTGCAGAAAACACACACATTCCGTCGTCCTAAATATCCGAGGACACAAGAGGGGTAGTTTAGGTCAATAGTCTCTCCATCTAAATTATTAGGAAAAGAAATAAATCCTGTCTCTTGGAGTGACTATAATTTGTCGGGCCCTCTGCTCTCTTGGTTACGAGGACTTACTTAGACTGACTTGGCGACGTAATGGAAGCTCTCCCCAGACAAGTTCGAGACAGGCTGGCGGAGTGTGACCAGTCTGGAGTCGAGCACATGAGCAAGAGCGGGGAGGGGCTCTGCTTTTACCAGATCTCAGAAGCTTGTCGAATTTCCATAAACTGAAGTTCCCTAGTCGTTTCTTTTCCTCAACTAATACAATTATTTGAATTCCCTTATTTTTGAATATCTCTTTAATCAGAAGAATCTGTTATCCCTCATTCTCGCCCTAGGAACCATGGGTTACTAAAACATTTAAAAAATCACACAACGTAACTACCACTATTTCGATTGGCAAATCTCTTTTGTCTTCCGGCCCGCCAAACGGATTAAATAAATAAAAATAAATTAATTTTTTTTATGTTTTATAAGGCCTACCCCATGGGGATAGTACAATACCTATAAAAAACATTAACTACGACCTCTTTTATTTGTAAACTTTTTTTTAAACCATTTTCACCAGAACCAACAAAACAGAAAACGTTATGAATATCGTAAAGCATTACAGAAAAATGTAAATTTATAAGTTTTATAACACAAAAACAGTGCAGACGTATTGGTTTTCAATCTACAAAAAAAAACAAATAAAAACTTACCACTAGCATAGATTTCAACGTATATTTTACACATTGACTGTTTACTTGTATCACATCATATCTTCGTCAATCACGCCATTGTAGAAACAATTTTGAGCAAAATGAAATAAGGTGCAATGTTCTTGTAAACTCGAGCGTAACTTAGGACGTTTCGGAAGTTTGTGGCCTATATTTGTATGCTCGCTGTCGTGACGATCGGATAGGTATAAAATTTCAATTTTCATTCGGTCCACACGCTCGTTCTGTTTCAAATCAATCTATGTCATCGTTTGCTCAACACAATGGATATTTCTGGGATCCCTTATTGGATCCAGGTGGGCATCCATCCGTGTTAATAGTATATTTAAATTGAAAGGGTTCGTACCTACGATATAAATTAGTACCTTATACCTTCATTGTCTTATATCAAAAGACCCTTTTATTTTATATATTGTTAGTGTAATCTGTCGTTATTTGGGTGTTGGGATGTTTGACGATGAGGTAGCCTAGTTGGTAGGACCCTGCCTACGAAACTTGCGGTCTCAGGTTTGATTCCCGGTATGGTCAAATATTTGTGTGATGAGTATGAGTGTTTGCTTCTGAGTCTTGGATGTTTTCTATGTATTTAAGTATTTATTTCTCTATATAAGTATTTATATCGTTGTCTAGTACCCATAGTACAAGCCTAGAGCTTAGTTTTTGACTAAGTCAATTGTGACATTGTCCCATTATATTTATTTACTAAAAAAAAGTCACAAAGAATACGAGAACTATTATCGTCTTTGACCTGTTATCGTATTGTCAACATTTAGATAGCTCTTATTTACTTGACAGTAATGGCGGCCGAGTTAAAATAGAATTTTACGTGACGGTTTCTTAATTACAGGCATTATAACATGGTTGTGGTGAGGTGTTGTAATGCCAATCACGCAGAGTCACGTACAATACTTTATCTACACACATATTATAAGTACTCTAAGATGGTTTCAGAAGCCGAAAGGCAAACGACAAGAATTACCTAACCTGTGGTAGTAGGTGACAGTGATGACAGCTGTAACGTAATTTTGAAATTACGTTATAGAATATTGTAAGGTAATGAGATACAAATTTGGAACATCTTCCAAAATTAACAGCTGTCTTCGCTGTCACCTACTACCAAAGGTAATGCTGGTCATTGCCTAAGGGTTTTGAACGCATAATAGAGGACTTATGATATGTGTGTAGACAAACAATACAATAACACGTCAAACGCAATATAGGTCTGTATAATAAAGGCCCAGATGTTACTATGTTCTGGCTGCCATTTTAATGATTAAATAACAGTACCTAGAAGCCCGATAGAGTAGAAAACGATTCCTGAAGACGACAAGTCTACAGAGGACCTAGTCAAGATGCATTACGCTAACTAGCGTTTCTATTCGTTTCGTTTTTAAACCAATCGCGTCACTGGTAGACGAAGAGTCACGTGATCTACCTGTGATGCGATTGGTTTAAAACAAAACTAATAGAAACGCTAGTTAGCGTATTGCATCCTGGCTACGGCCTCAGGGGCTCTATTGGCTAATTGATTTCTAAACATTTTGGCCTAGTTTGGGATCCGCCGGAAACTGATGTTTTAGTATACAGTGTGATTTTATGTAATAAATAAATTGATTGAGTGATTGATTGATTGATTTTAATGTGTATAATAAACAGGATTTGCTCACTTAATTAACAAGTTTCAGATCTACACTTACATCTTTTATCTAAACGTTATTTTTCAAACGGGCCGTCAGATCCAAAGTGTTATATCACAATTAAAAAACTTCACTTTACTCTTCCAGCTAACGAACTAGGCTTTACTTAACGTCATTTTAAAAATATTTCCCCCGGCTTCAAAAATAGCCAACATTTTACGGTGGAAATACTAAATGCCCGACATTTTCCGACTGGCGCGCTGCCCAAGATGTGATCGCATTCACGCTGCCGTCAAATTGGGAGAGACAGGCGAGATTGATAAGCCTACCGAGGCTGGGAGACACCGTAATGTCCGTAATGATAGTTGAAATACGGCTTTATGTAGTAACAATTAAGTAAAGAACAAAACAAAAAGTAAGTTTTCAAAACCCGACTGAATTCGAAAGGTACACGGAAAGAACATTTCTAGTCACTTTTATTTGAAAATGAGGCTTTTATCTCACCATTTTAAGTTTCTAATGAACGTATAAACTATAATTATAACTTTTATAATCCTGAACACGAAAAGCACGTCCAAAATCACACGGTTCGGTTCCTAACCATCAAATCACTATAGGGGAGCGGGGGGCTTGTTTTAACGGGGGTAGGTATTAACAAGTCTTTAGCTATTAAACTATACACAATATAGTGCCAACTTAAAGGTTATAACTTCGGACGATGCTAACGAATAAGTCACAGCACGCCAGCTGCCCGCCGACCCCCGTGTGGTGTAGATGTGGCACATGGGTGCAAAAATACAGGATAGCGAATATTCTTACGTCGTGATATTTTTGATTTGAGCTTTAATGCACTAGTTTCGTGATTAAGGGTTCATGTATATCGAATGTTCATTACGTTGAGCATTACATCTGCATGTTGTTTTGTTAAATTTATGGAACGTTATTTTTTTATTCATTTTTATATTTGAAAAGTACCTCTGGGGCTAGTATTAACCAAATGCGTGGGGTAAATATTAACCTGTGAAAGAGGCACTTTGATCACTCTAGCGGCTGCGGTAAATGCATTTGGCAATACTATTCCACCCATGTTCGTCTTTCCGAGGACAAGGTACAAACGTACAACTCACTGTTTCTTGTTAACGGTCCACCAGAATCCATAGGTGCAGGTAACTAAGTACCTACTATGACATGTAAAGAAGAGAAGATCTCATTTTGTTTGTTTTTTTCTGAACTGCAAACATATACATTAATAATGAAGAAATTTATTATTATAAAGATAAATACTGTTTACTTTTTTATTTAAATCATTATTTTTAACAGCAAATCAAATGTTAATTCTTACCCCTTTATTGTTTATATTTGCCCCCAACACGGGGTAAGTATTAACCGCTGACTTTTTTTTAAAAAGTGCTTCGTTCCGCTAAACCGAGCAATTCAAATGGCATTTTGGATTTAAATATGGAAGATGAATAACTTGCCGTCATGTAGGTACTTATATATTAACATTAAGTTTAGAAATTTAGAAGATATACACAGAAGTTTGAATTTTGTTAATACAAGCCCCCCGCTCCCCTACCTCAAGTTTTACTGAGGTGACTTTGTTTTTATAGCCTTAAAGGCTAAACGAGCAGACAGACCACCTGATGGTCAGCAGTCACCGTCGCTCATAAACATCGGTAATACGACGGACACAGCGACATTGTTGTTATAGGTTATAGGTTAGAGCGGGCTGGTTTCCGCAACTCGACCACTTAATGTATGCGCCTTTTTTGCGTGCTGGGTTTTTGACACTACTCTTGCCAACCCAGTTCTACCAGGAAGCCTAGCAAACCCTTGATGTTGCCGACGGCTTCCGGTAGCGACCTCGGTGTTCCGAGGTGACGTGCCTGGTATGTTGCCACCTCAGGGCATTCCATGATGACGTGCGCCGCGGTTTCCTCCGCCGTCATACAGGCTCTGCACAGGTGGCTGTCTGTAACACCTAATGTGAACAAGTGTTTGTGAAATGAGGCATGGCCAGTTATGGCTCCAGTTGGTAATTGGCTCTTTTGAGTCAGTAGTACATTGTTGTTGCCTTTCAGTGAATATAAAATTCACCAAGAACGCATTTAAATTTAAATTTTTGTTCACTGTTACGGGTGCTTAGTATCTTGAAGTGCTGAGTACCGATGTATTTGACGCTGTCACTATGACAGGGTTCCATAGAAGCATAACATTTAAAGTCCTTGACTGTATTGTAAACGTTACGATACCTAACTCTTATTAACTTGACAATAATGTCGGTCGAGTTTGAAACAAGACCAAAACACATCAAGGGGAAAGGTATCAGGTGCTTGGAGCTCGTTAGCTTTCCGTTATGCCATCAAAAGAAACAAATCTAAACATATTGCAACTCTTTTTATTATCTCTTTATTTTCAAACAGTGAATTCATAAACAGAACGCAAATAACTCCACGTGATTTCCCAAAAGCAAAACATCAATTTCGCATAAAAATATATTAATAAGAATATGGAAGCGAACAAAATAAATCGCTATTATTGCATACCCGTAAATAGGGGTCTGCTCCCGACACCCGCATTCAGGGGACCATTAAAAGAACATTAACTCCCATTGGGACATTATTTAGGGATCGGGCCGATCAATGTGCGAACATTTCCGGCAGGTTTGTGCACGGCGGGCTTCAGACAAAGAAGTTTCAGCTATAACGTGTAAATACTAATTTACAATACAATACAATACAAATATATTTATTAAACACTATAATATTGCACTGCACTGGTAGTACCTAGTGGTAGGCATTAAGTTCATCTTTTTTACTCAAATTTGTATACAGGGTGTAACAGGAGGAGTGGATCAAACGAAGCAGGTCGATAAAGGACGTCAAGACCTATTGGTTTTACCCCCATGTATGTTCAGCGATTTTCTACTGTTTCAAAGTTATTTATGTTTTTGTTAAATTTTACTGACACCCTACCATCTAATGTTGCTAATATAATGTAAACAGTTGAATCTACAGCTGTCATTTTTGTTTTATGGGTAGTCGAATAGTTGTTCTTGAGTCTCCAATTAAGGTCACGGTCAAAAGTACTACCAATTTTTAATAAAATAATTAGTTCTTGAACTATCGCCGTTAACCCAACTTTAACTCCAACTTTCTGGCCCATTAGCCAATAAAATAGGAAATATTTATTACGTTAATACTTAAATAAATAAATAACAGCATGGAAAGTAACAAAAGAAAAGTTTTAAAGTGAGCCAATAGGCGGACTTATCGCTAAATACTTCCAGACAACCTATACTTACTTTGTTTTTTGCAAAGTTACCCATAGAAACTATATCATGTTGAAGATTCTTCTTTCGTAGAATATTATTTGAAAATAAATGTCATTACACTAATATTATAAATGCGAAAGTTCATGTGTGTTAGTTTGTTACTCTTTTACGCTGCAACGACTGGACGAATTTGTATGAAATTTGGCAACTTTTCATCCCGGATAATTTAAAAGTTCACGAGTAGGGTTCGAATACCGGTAAAATTTTCAAACCGTTATTATGTACTTACCTGACGCAAAACTATTTCATTTCGGTTCCGTTCGCATAAACCGGTTTTTAACCGGTTATTGGAGGAACCTTTATATAAAGTTCTTTCTGAATTAACCGGTTTCTCGACTCACCGCTCGTGGATTAAACCGGTTAATTAAGGTTAAAATAAAGTTCTTAAAACGTTCGCATTCCCTAGATAAGTTCGGAGCAAAACCAAAATAAGCCGGTACTAACCGGTATTTAGCAAAACCGGTTCCGAGCCCTAGTCTGAGGGAATAAAGATAAATGACATCCCACGCCACATGGGATGGCACGGCTAAACCGTAAACTTTTCAGGATTATTATCAAACTCAACCTAGCTAAGGTTCTGAACAATCCCCTTTTAAAAAATACTGAAAAGTTACGGTTTCAGAAAAGGAGCATTATATTATTATGCCCATCCCCTGTCTATGTATTTATTTGTATTTTATGTTTGTTTATTGTTATCTTATACCCACAGTACAAACCCTAGGGCATACCTATAGTTAGGGACTAGTCACTCTTAGTGAAGTCCTCCCATGAAATTTTATTTTTGTCGTTAAAATCGTTTTGCAACATACATTTTACACGGAAACGTCGTTCGCTCGTTCGTGACGTTGGCAAGAAATAAATGTAAAAAGACGTGAACACGATATAGTAGCAGGTTGGGAATTTTTAATATCATATTCTGGCGGAATGCTTTAAAATATAGCCGCGGAGATATTACTGGTTTCCAATTTCACCACTGGTGCTACAAGTTTTATTCCAGTTTGAGTTTCAATCTTGGTTGGTTATACAGTGTTTAGTGCTGAATTTTAACGTTTACGATGAACTTAATATTATAGCTTTTTAGGTTTAGGGTGAAGGCACCAATGATGGACACTTTTAGCTGACAGGCACCAGTAATGGACACTTCACTCTTAATTCAAATTTCATACGGTCCTAAATTGATTGTTGCAAAACAAATAAATCACCCTTATCTTCTGTAAAATAAGAATCAAGTGTTTTAACTCTAACAAAAATTAGCACTTAATCTTAATATTTCTCAAACGGATCCTTTAACCAAAAAAAATATTTACAAACCCGCAATATATGATAGTAATTTTCTTTGCCATCGCCACTGTCATCCTTGGTTTAAAAAGTGTCAATAAACGAAATCCCTACTCCAATCACTACTAATGGCAATGTTGGAAAATTATGTTCCAATGTAAAAGTATTCTGTGCCTAAATGCCATCATTATTTCCCTTTTTAGATCACACAATAAGATGCCAAAAATTAAGAACCAATTACCTATCTTATCGTGCCCACGTTTCGACCTCATTTTACGGTATTAGCAACCAAATGACAATGAAATGGTAGCTACAAAATCCACAAGGAGGATAACAAAGCAGCAAACATTGATCATTTCCTTTGATCATCAAAAGCATTACAAATATCTAAAAAGTATTTATCACGACGGAATTTCCCTACCAAATAAACCAACATAAAAGGCGACCGTTAAAACTTTTTACACCAGAAATCACAAATTCCTCGTGTACTTTTAATACCAAATTCTCATTCGTGTAGACATCATTTCACTTGCCTAACAAGACATCAAACGCACGACAAAATCCCTAAAAAACGTTGGAAATAGGACGTTAGGGGTTCACAGGTAAGGTTGAAAAGTAATTTGGGAGGTAAAGGTGAAATTTGCATAACAATTATCCCATTTTGTAGGCGTGAAGTGGGACCCATGTCCTCCACACCTGTGCTATCAAAAATTTTATATTCACATGAAAATCGGTTTTGGGGAAGTTTGTTGAAAGGTGTCCGAATAAAGGGCAGCGGGAATGGCTTCATAGCTGTTTTTATTGAAATTCTGTTATGAATAGGTTGGTGAAGTTTTTTTTTACCTGTACAAGGGTTTATTGTATTAAGTAGGGTATGCTGACTATTGGCAAGCTTTTTACGACAGTTTTATAATAAGCGAATATGCTGTCGATCTTGGTGAAGTCCAAGAGATTTTTAGTGTTTTTTATATTTTTGAATAAATTTTTGAATGTCTTATTACAAGTGTAATTTTGTAATCAAACACTAAAGTTGCGCTATTGAGTTCGTGATTATTACCTTCTCGTTAAAATAAACAAATAAATGAAATATTACGAGTTTTAATAACTGATAACTTTTAACGATATTAAATTAAATCAAAACAGAAAAGAATTCCAGGACCTACTTAAAATAAAGATATGAATAATTTGTTCAACGCATTCATACGTTTGAAAAAACAGATGACATCAGAATAAAACATTAAACATTAAATTTGTTAGAAAATTATTATTATTATTTCATAGCTATTTTTCCCTTGATAGGTAATGTGGCTGTATCTTAAAAATAAAGGTTTCTAACTCAAGATAGGTTAAATCAGTTTAACCAAGTCAATCATAGGCAAAAAAATGATTTCGGATCGCTACCACAATCTTATATTTTAAATTACCGCCAAACAGCAGTGTTCGTATTGTTTTGTTCCGGTGTGGATATAACAACCGGTGAAACTACTAGCATGAACGCATTCTGTCTTAGTCCTCTCAGGGTTGGCTACGCGTTTGGAGTCTCTAGATTTAAATCTTTAGTCTTCAAAATTCAAACATTTATATCCAGGAACAATCTCACACAAATTGACCTAGTCCCATAAGCTCAAGGCTTGTACTATGGGTACTAGACTACGATATAAATACTTATATAGAGAAATATATACTTAAATACATAGAAAACATCCATGACTCAGGAACAAATATTCGCGCTCATCACACAAATATCTAAACTTACCGGGATTTGAACCCAAGACCGCTAGCTTCGTAGGCAGGGTCACTACCAACGAGGCCAGCGCGTCGTCAAACCGATTTATAAGTCTCAAATCTCACTTAAAACATAAGGTACCCCTGTGTACTCATGTCCCTTGCCATAAAAACAGATGTTCAGTATATAAACCTAAATATATATTTTAACTTCAAGACCTCACTTAATCTCGCTATCGCCTATTTTAAGCACGGGTCACCCATCAAAAAAAGTTATTGAACATCTTAACCCTAAACTTATAATATGTAAAACATTATATCCGAACTTTGGACATAAAGGGGTTGACTGACAAGGGTTGACCTGATCCTGACCGCCTATTGAGAGCTGGCTTAAATTTCTTTTCAATAAATATCGAGTGTCGATAAATGGCATCTTTATGTATTCCGGGGTTTGGGTAAATGATTTTATGTGGCGTTAAATATTTTACCAGGTGTATTGGACGCCTTTATCGCGGTGGATAAAGCATCCATCACTCTCGCACTTACGTACTGGTCAGAAAGTGACAGTCGATGTTTATCTAGATCGATAAACACGACCGCAGGCAGACTTTACCGATAAAATATCGGCTCGCATTGTCTATCCTAATCTACCTAATGCGCGTGATGTTTAAAATCCTACTGTAATATTATAAATGCGAAAGTTCGTGTGTGTGTGTGTGTGACACCATAGAACAGTGTAATTTTTAGCCTGGTACACTTATCCTTAACGAGCTATCTCTACCGGTAGGGATAGGTGCACTTCCACTATTCGCTATTCTATTACTAATTAACCGAAATAAGTATCATAAATATGAGGTAGGCTTAGGTTATGATAGTGCTTCAGCATGCCCGAAGGGCCAAAACATTCGGAAATAGGAGCACCGCGCAAGCAGATCTCCGTCGATTCTGTTAAATTTGATATTTAAAATAATACAAATTGTTGGTAGAGTAGCGAATCGTGGAAATGGACACTGCGCCTATCCGTACCGGTAGAAATTAATCTACAGTAAGTATAGCTCGGTAGGGGTAAGTATACTAGCTTTCATTTTTGAGGCATCTTGAGACGAGCATCACAGTTGAGATCAGTTTATTAATAAGGCCCTAAGTCTTGAGTAATTCCTGCTAAGCGTGTATAAATACCTACTTCCCTTAATTGTAACGCAAAAAGTTACATCTCAATTCACGAGGAAATCAATCAAAAGTTTCTGAGCCGATACATTTTTGATCGATAGCGGTTTGTATTGAATTTGGCGAAGCAATTTGCATTATAATGTAAGGAAAGCCAATATTATCTGATGAGAGGTACTTACGGTAGGTAAACCAATATTATAACGCGCTTGAAAAAGTTAGATGAAAAATATCAGCGGGTAGTCTTACTTACACGGATTGACCTAGCCTAAGAAGTAACCACTTCTGCTAATGGGTAAAATACACAGTTAGAAATCACCTAAGACTACGCGTCGCACTACTTTATCCCGTGATTATTTGATATTTGTAATCGCTGTTGATTTTCCAATAACCATAAATTAATAAATAACACTCATGCTCCTGCGCTTACCATTACCTTTATGTTCGTGTTTATGGGTGTGGATAAAAGTTTCTGACCAGGGGTGTGATCCTCTCAACAACGATGAACGGACAGACGAACGACTGAATGTCCAAGCGGCGAGTTTCAGTAGTCCCGTCCGAGCGAACAAAACACATTTAAGCGCGTGTATTCAATTTGGCAGCTTGGCTTCTCGAACGTATAACGCTGCCTAATTGAGAATGCACGCGCTAAAATGTGTTTTGTTCGCTCGGACGGGACTACTTTCTAACGGTATAGGCGATAACTTAAAGATTAAACTGAAACGATATTTACTTAATAAAAAAAGAAAAATATAATGTCATAATGTTAATAAACTATTCTCAACAAAACGTAGAACTCATGTATACTCTTAACTGATAAAATCTTTGATTAATTTAAGATTACAAGTTAAGATAAATTAATAATGTATTTGTTTTTTGTGTAAGAAATAAACAGATGAAATTTTAATTTTTTTTTTTAACGGTATGGGCTTTCAAACTCGCCGCTGCGCTTTCGTTCGTTCGTTCGACCTATCGCCGTTTTTAAGAGAATAACAGTATAAATATTTAAGTGCGAGAGTGACGGATGAGTTATTTTTAATAATTGATTGATTTCAACTTTACTTCACAATACAAAAAGTAGGTACCTACCATTAAAGTAGTAAAAAGTAGGTACCATTCTCTACCAGTCAACTAATAGGCCAGAGAGAAACAATTTAGGGCTGGTGCTGAGAAGGATAAAAAATGAAATTTTAGTCTCATTAAAACTAATAATAAATACGGAAAAAGAACTCTTAATGACACAAGGGTTTAATGCCCTAAAAAGTGAAAAATAATTTCAATTTGCAAACCCCTGTTCTTCTCGACGCTATCAAAAATTACTCTCAAAAGAATCATAATTACACAGAAGTACAATCTTCATTAAAATTATAAGTTCACCGCACTTTCAAAGAAATCGGAATAGGAGAAAGGGCTGCGATAATGAAGCCAATTTAAATTGGACTTGAAACTTGGTAAAAGTGCCTACCAGCGGTATAATTACCTCTTTGTTTTAAGCTCACTTTCATCTTTGGCGGTGTAATAAATCATCTAAAATTATAAAGTCTTTTTGTTGGATTTCGTTTGTCACATTACGAGTTGTGGAGTGAAATAACGCCGTGCGGATTCCGTGATTATTATTTTGTTTAATTAGGGTTTCACGACATCTTGTGATGGATAACGTCATAACGGACGTCCTTTCGAGACGTTTTGATACTGTGGATCTGAATATTGTTACATGGGTGGATTAAGGCGTCCAATTTTAAGAACTTTGAAAGCGTTTTCAGCCTGTTGAAATATCGGTTCAGTTCGTTTCAGAAGTAGCTCTATCACAAACCAAATTATTAATTTTTTTACCAACTTGCCGTTGTTTTCAGGCGCCTGAAACTCGTTTTCAGTCCGTTTCAGGCTACCCTCTATTAGACTACGCCATAACCTGAAAACACATTTTCAGGTGTTTTTAGGGTCCTAATGCTTATGGGCCTTTGAGGTACATTCAGTATATGGCGAATTTTACACTAAGAGATATATACTGAGAAACCTTCAGGAAGCGTGTGAAATAGATGACATGAATAGAAAGGAAACAGCAATATGAGGACCATCCCATACCCGTGAGCCGAGAATACGGCGACCCAGTAACGAATAGTCTCGGTCGTCCTCGGCGGGTCAAAGTACATCGAATGGTCGGACACTGGGACTATAAAACCCGGAATGATTGCCGCTACGATTCATTATTTACTTGGACAGCGGACAGTGCGAAAGTGAACCGAGTGGTCAAATAAATATTTGAAGCTTATTGTGCTATAATTGGTTGTTACGGTTAAGTGAGTGCGTTAGTAAAGTCAAGCTCTTCATTATCGGTTTATTTGTGCATTTCTAACAGTTACCTACCCCCACGTACGTAACAATATATTTCATTACCAAGTTCAACATATTAACAAGGTGGAACATAATTAATTAAGTTTGTTACTCTCTGATTGGCCGGTACGGCATCGATACGCGTGCGTTTGATCGTTAATTTTGTCGGGTTTAATCTATAAGCGATTTTGTATATCTTGTGTCGATCTGATTTAATAAACAAGTCGATTTTGATAAGTTTCTTACACAATCTTTAATTAAACCAAATAAGAAACACATTAATCTATTAGTTAAGAAGGCTTTTTATGCCCTTCGTCTGTGTATTTAATTTTTATATCAAACTAGCGACCCGCCTGTTTCACTTCGATTCATGTAACATTTCTGTAACACACACACACACATAAACTAGAATTAATTATACATAGAAACCTTACGTAAAAAAATATCTAACTGATGGTGAAAACTTCATCGAAATCCGGTGCGTGGTTTAAGATTTAGCTGAGGGCCCTGCCAATATGCATTGCGCTAACTAGCGTTTCTATTCGATTCGTTTTTAAATCAATCGCTTCACTGGTAGATGGCGTAATACGAAAAATCACGTGATCTACCAGCGACGCGATGGGTTTAAAAACGAAACGAATAGAAACGTTAGTTAGCGCAATGCATCTTGGCAGGGCCCTCTGATATACAGACAGCGTCATGTATGGAACGTAATAATTTAATAAGTTTTTACTATTTCTCTGGTCGTTTCTTCATGACTGAAGATCATGATTACTGGAGGTCCAAAGTTCTTTTTATGTTTGATAAAGATTGAAAAACAATTAACTTTCTAAAATTGGTTGGCACTCAGCTTAGTGCGACGAAATATCTCAATGGTTATTCTGCTTCTGCCTATATCTTCTATAATCTTAATAACACATATCGACGCTTCCCTCTGCTCAGTACAAGTTAGAGAAAGACGCACTGAAGCATATTCTATTCTTTAGCTCGCTAGGCTCACACGAGTGAAATACTAACAGAGCCCTGGTTGTAATTCTAAAGGCCGTTCCAGACCTTAATTAAGGGGAGTCCTGCGGCGCGTTAGGACCTGTTTATATGCAGTGCCGTCGCAAGTGTCGCAACGGTTAAGCAGAAGCTTACACTTTACTTTTGTTTAAAAGATAAAAATTGACTGAGACGAATGTAAATAGGACATGGTTACAACCAAGTAGGTGTCGTCAAGACCAGCGCCTCTATTCTAGGCGGTAAAAACGTCGTTATGACGTCAGCCGCCATTACTGTCAAGAAAATAAGAGCTATCAAAAAGTTGACAATACGATAACAGATCAAATACGATATTGTTTTTACCGTGTTGAATAGAGGCGCAGGGCTTCTGTTCCACTTTATATTTCAATCACTTTCGAAAACATATGTTTTTTTCAAGATAAAGCCGCCTTAACCTACCGACCTATTCAACACATTTTAATCAAAAATTGTTAAAGGCAATCAAGAGAAGCTACAGTTTTAATTCTACGCCAAGGGATTTCCCAAATTTAATAATTATAATTATTCACGTTGTAATGCCTCTTCTTCTTGAAAATGTTTCCTTAATTTTTTCTTGCCGGGAATCTTAGCAACTCAATGAATTTTCGTCATTTTCATTTATATTGGCACGGTTAACCGGCACCCGAATCCAACGTACGTGCATGAAGAGATTGATGAATGTAGAGGGAGCGAAAGTTGTATGTTTAGACCGATGCACCTGGCGTTCCATGGTCTCTGCCTACTTCATTGGGAGACAGGCGTGAAGGTATGTATGTATGTGTAAGTACGCATCAGTTTAGCAATCGATGTGGAATTCATTATAGATTACTTACGCTTCAAAAGGCAAAAGAGCCGGAGCGTCAGTTATAACCCGGTGTCGTACGTCACGTTTTCGAATAGCCTTCGCTATTCGAAAACGTGTTCAGTACCCCGAGCACGATTAACTATCGTTAACGTATCGCTATCGAGAAAGCGTGGTGTGAACCTATTCGTAGCATGAACCATTAAATTAAACGCATACCTACATCATTTTTGTCGTCCGCGTACCGGAAGACGCAGCGTGGGTAGATCTTCAACAAGGTGGACCGACAACGTGGCTAAGGTTGTGGGAAACTGATCGCTGCAAGCGGCGCAGGAGCAGTCCTTGAGGTAAACCTTGAGGGAGGCCTATGTCCAGCATTGGACGTCTTTCGGCTGACATGATGATGTTGATCAACATTTTACGTATAACGTACTCGATGACGATAAGAAAGATGACGTCAATGTCAACTTGCTATCCAATTTAAGTACTAAATACATACTAGAGGGCGCTGATATCAATCGGCATGCAACATTTTTCTATGAGGATTCGATTTTGTTACTTACTCGACAGAAGTTAACGGTAACACACATAGGGTTCTTTTAATTTTGGAAAATCAAACTGCTTCCACGCGGACGGATTTGCTGACAATACCTAAGTAGTTTTTAGGGTTCCGTACCTCAAAAGGAAAAAAGGAACCCTTAATATAGGATCACTCGTGCGTCTGTCTGTCTGTCCCTCTGACACAGAGGGGCCAGTAGTTTCAGAGATAAGGGAGGGGGGAAAGTCGATTTTTGCGTATTTTCTTAAATAACTTCGAAACTGTTTATGTTAAAGTTATAAAACAAATATATTTGAGATGCTCACAACAAGCCCTTTCGTTTGAATAGTCACACAATAAGGATTAGGTTTTTTTTTTCTAATTTATCCCCCAAAAACGCATCCGTCGTTGAGTCACCGACTTACATATTTGTACCAAATTTCAATTCGATCGGTCCAGTAGTTTTGGAGCAAATCTGCTGTGACAGATGGACAGATAGACAGACAGACTAACAGACAGGCATATGGTGTGGAGACGGAACCCTCTCCACGCGAGTCGAACTCGCACTTGGCCGGTTTTTTAATTAAATCTAGATATAAAACGCTTTGCCTTAACTCTAAGAGCACGCTAGCAATTAACCGTTCTAAATACGACCGGCGACGCGAATTAATTCCCTCTTATAATGTACTCGCTGCAGCCGCGTTCATACAATACAATACTTTTTAGGAAAAACGAAACTGCAGCGTGTGAGTTAACACAATGGATTTAACAATCTAAAGCTACGCTGACAGAAAGCCACGAGAAGACAACCGGTGAAATAACTAGCATAGAAGCATTCCATCTTAGCCGTCAGGGCAACGCCCTTCGCGGTCTTAGGATTCCAATCTTAAGATTGTAGTCTTGAGATTGGAAATGTCTATGGGTCACAGATCCCACTTAGCTGGCTTGTACGCTCGTTTGCCTTCTCCATGGTATAAAAAAATGAGTTGCGACTAAAACGCATTTTTTTTAAATAAATTTTCTGATTTTATCTTGTAACGATGGAATATCTATAAGGATCTATCACAGAAACTTAAAAGGCGCTGATGCGACGTTTACGCAGCTGCTACCGGTGTGGTCAGATCCAAAAAAACGCCATCACGTCAATGTGTCAGCTGTCGTAGATTTTTAAAAGGCTCTGAAGCAGCGTAAATTACGGCAACCGGTCATGGATGTTCCCAAACTCCCTGCTGGTGGATCCACTGGTGGAGCAGACGGTGGATCCTTAAAGATTTGCAAGTGACACAGGAGCCACCCAGACCACCGATCCACTGGTGGAGCACACGGTGGATCCTTAAAGAGTTGCAAGTGACACAGGAGCCACCCAGACCACCGATCCACTGGTGGAGCACACGGTGGATCCTTAAAGAGTTGCAAGTGACACAGGAGCCACCCAGACCACCGGTCCACTGGTGGAGCACACGGTGGATCCTTAAAGATTTGCAAGTGACACATGATCCACCCAGATCACCTATCCACTGGTGGAGCACACGGTGGATCCTTAAAGATTTGCAAGTGACACAGGAGCCACCCAGGCCACCGGTGGATCACAATGATCCCTCCACTAGGGGATTGAGTCGGTGGAGCCTAGTGCATTGAGGGAATTATAGGTATACATACACTCAATTGTAAATTAATGCTGTGACGAGACAACTGGAACACAAAGCTTTTCGGTTAGTTATTCATCGTGTTTGAGAATCACCTAACTGTATTTACCACAGGCATGAAATAAAACGAAACGCGAGTAAAATAGTTGTAAATGTAAATATCTCCTCTAGTATCTCTCTTATTAATGTTATCAAGTCGATTACACTTAAGCAGTAAAAATAAACATTTTGCAGAATAAACCGTCAACAATATAGAAAAAGAGCTGACCACGGAAAAAGGTTTTTAATTTATAAATCATTGAAACCTCGTTTCTTTGTTCATTGTTAAGAGAGCCTGGTCCGACCACATTATATTTTTTGTTTTATAAATGGCTGAATACATTGTTGTAAAATGTACCCCAAAATACAGCTACCAGGCTACTTAAATAATAAGTTTCTTTCAAAAGAAACATTTTTGGGGCAAAATTTTGATGCCGACTGTACTTTTTTGCAAAGCCATTATTTGCTTATCAAGACCAAACTAATAAGTCCCAATACGGTGGATATACGATAAGTATAGCGGAGATCCTGTTGCCATTTTCCGACTCCATCATCAGATGAGTTCTTCGATACCATTGTATGGTATTGTCATCAGGTCCTCAGTCCATTCCATTAACGGGAACTAGTTCAATATTGACTTAAGCGGACAACTTACATACATACAAACACGGCCTCTATTCAACGCGGTAAAAACCAAATCGTTTTTGACCTATTATCGTATTGTCAACGTTTTGCTAGCTCTTATTTACTTGACAGTAATGGCGGCCGAATTAAAAACAATACCATAACAGGTCAAATACGATTTGGATTTTACCACCTTGAATAGAGGCGCTGTGCAAGTTAAACTAAATCTTGTAATGAAATAACAATGAATACTGAAACATGTGCCAGTTTATTTATTATTATCGCCATATGTATGGGGTTTTAGTGGAAAATCATAATCGTATCGTATGGAATTTGTTTGAAAATGAAAAACTTTTTGCCTTGCTTGGCTCTTGAAAGGTTTTTTTTAATTAAAACATTCCCATGAGGTTGCTACTAAAATAGGTATTTTGTCTTTTATGGGTCCTAATGAACATATAGACATGCATCCACTTACTGCTGGTGGGTTGGTGGGTCCAAACAAAATTGCCCATCCCCCTTAGTATTTGATATAACGTGGCTACATTGCTCAATAAATTGCAACCCTTTTCTCGTGACCAGCTCTCAGACTATGAGTTCGTTTAAAACATGTCTCAGTACTTTATGAATTTTATGATATTTCCAGAGCAACAGATAAACGCGTCTGGCGTCTAGACGAATAAAATATATTCCAATTCAATTCCGGAATGATCCGGAGTGTTTTCTTACGCGTCGAGAGCTGGTTTTGCACTTTCTATCTTAAAGTAGCTTACTGGTAGTGATGGGCCAATTACCACACGTGGTTGAGAGCGTTGGTGGCCTAATGGCGTAGGGAGTCGACTCGTGATCGTAAGTCACCGAGTTCGAACCCCCGCGGGCACCATGAGCCAATGAGTTTTTCTAACTTTAAACTGGCCGATGCTCTCACGGTGAAGGAAAAACATCGTGAGGAAAAACCTGCACATTCGAACAGCTGAGTGTATAAGAGGGTAATTACTAATTGCACAAAATATCCTAAAGGGGTCAAAGTGTATCCGGAAGGGGCCCATCTGTAATAGTAGTTTACGTGACGGTTGCGTAGTGCTAATTACGCAGAGTCTCGTACAATACTTTATCTACACACATATTATAAGTACTCTAAGATGGGTTCAGAAGCCGAAAGGCAAATGACCAGCATTACCTTACCTGTGGTAGTAGGTGACAGAGATGACAGCTGTAACGTAATTTTGAAATTACGTTATCGAATATTGTAAGATAATAAGATCCAAATTTGGAACATCTTCCAAAATTAACAGGTGTCTTCGCTGTCACCTACTACCACAGGTAATGCTGGTCATTGTCTACGGGTTTTGAACGCATAATAGAGGAATTATGATGTGTGTGTAGATAAAGTAAAATAAGACCACATGATGTTCAAAAGTATTTGGCCGCAAGATTAATTCACATACAGATAGCAGTATACTGTACGTTTTTCGCGGTACTTCTTGTCGCACAATAGTTTAAAAGAACCAGCTTACTGCGGTGGTATTTCCGGACTGGTACGACTTAGAGACCTTTAATGGATGAGCATACTCTTTTCTTAAAGGCTGGCAAAGTATCCACGATTCCTCTGCTGGTGTTGCGGGTGTGAAGGGCGGCGGTGACTTTTTGTCAGTTGCCCGTTCTCTCGTCTGCCCTCTCTAGCATCAAACACACACATTGAAAAAATATATTAAAGATAAAAAACCCACGATATAATTTAACCGGTAAAATTACTAGAGGCTTCCATCTAGTCTTCGGCCTCTATTCTGCGATGATAAACAATTTTGATTTTGACCTGCTATGGTTTTGTTTTTAACTCCGTCGCTATTCCTGTCAAGAAAATAAGAGCTATTAAAACGTTGACAATACGATAACAGAGGGCCTAATATGGTTGCGTTTATCGCGTGACAAAACGTGGATAAAACATCCGTCACTTTTTGACACGTATATAAGTACGAGAGCGACGGGTGCTTTATCCATATACTCAACCGTACTAGGCCCGCTGGTCAAAGACAACATGGTTTTTACCGCCTAGAACGGTAAAAACCAATCAGGGTTGCAGTCTTTAGATTGTAGTCTTGAGATAAACGTGGGTCTTTACTCAAAAATGGGTCAACCAGTGTACCTACATCCTCGTAATATAGACAGGACCCTCACATCATGTTTTTTTTAATTTGTTCCATTCTCCACACCACAGTTTAAGAACATATAGCATAGAAACCGGAGTATAAGACGTACTTTGCGTCAGCTATCTTACTCTACTTTTTAGATTACTTATTACATGAGAAAAAATTAAACAAAAAGTAGTCTGTTTTTTCTTCTTTAACTGTCATTGTCACAAGGTTTTACACAGGGACTTCTTTGTCCTTCCTATAGGAAGGATTTGTCTTTCCTTGTCTATAGGTCCAAATACTATAGGTACTTATAGGTCCAAATCACGCCTTACTTGTGACGATGTACCAAATAACGAAAGAACAGCTATAGATTCATCTCTTTCAAACTCACTATGAAAACGATAAGTAAAAAGAAGTGAACCATAATGTATTTTCTGCTTATTTAGTACGGTTTCTATGCCTTTAGTCTTTCTTCTGTGCTCCACACCAACGAATATTTCTAAAAAAGGTTTTTGCATGACGTATTTGCTGCTAGGTCTGTATAACTTTGATTTTTGTTGCCAACAACAGAGCATGTTTTACAAAGCAATAAACCGGCCTGGTGGCAAATATCCAACAGTTTCACGATATTTTGTATTGTTAGTAGTTTTGGTTGTTTGGTAAAATGAAATAAAAAAGCTATGTTGTTCCTTTTGGTAGTGTTGGGTGGTATTTGTTGAAAACAGTGGTTTTCTAAACAAATGCTTTGCTAGTTGTAGTTTTTTCAATAATTATGATTTTATAATTGCCGTAATGCTTCTAATTAAAACACAAACAAGTTCCTATAAGGTTGGTAGCTTCCTTATTCTGCAAATACCCTTTATCTACACTCATATCATAAAGTCCTCTAATTATGCGTTTAAAACCCGTAGGCAATGACCAGCATTACCTGTGGTAGTAGGTGACAGCGATGACAGCTGTTAATTTTGGAAGATGTTCCAAATTTGAATCTCATTATCTTACAATATTCGATAAAGTAATTTGAAAATTACGTTACAGCTGTCATCGCTGACACCTGCTAGGTAATGCTGTTCATTTGCCTTTCGGCTTCTGAACCCATCTTAGAGTACTTATAATATGTGTGTAGATAAAGTATTTTACGCGACTCTGCGTAATTAGCATTACAACACTCGTGTGTTGCGACTGGTTTCATAAACCACACTCATGTTGTAATGCCTATCATTATGCAACCGTCACGTAAACTACTATTTATAAAGGTCTTAAATAACATGGATTATTACGTACCTACGTATGTATGTTTGTAAACTCTTGGCAATAGTAAAAGTTTTACTAACTAAGCCTTACAAAATAAAATGTAAAAAGGCCAGCTTATTTTAGATATAAGGTTTTTTCTGGTTATTACTTAAATAAAAGATGTTTCCTGTAAGTATGTACTTGTACCTACATTAAACATCTTTCGTTTATTTATTTATATTTTAATTACTTTTAACTCATTTAAAGTGATCTTTTTATAGAAAATTTATATGTTTTTTCAGTTGTGACGGTTTTTTTTTCAGTTTTTTTGTAATTGCAGGGATTATTGATTGTCGCTGATGTTTGTGTCGTTATCCCTTTTTATTTTAGATTATTAAAGTTAGGTTTAAAGTCAGGGTCCTTCTGAAAACTAGCACCGCGGCATGCTGCGGCACAGCGCTGAGTTTAAACGTCATGTATAATGTGTTGTTTTGCTTGTCATTTGTTTTAAATTTGTTGCTGTAATAATATAATAATAATATAATAAATAGATAAATATCACGGGACATCTCACACAAATTGACCTCTTCCCAAACTAAGCTCTAGGCTTGACTATGGGGACAGTGATAAACTAACTTAATATGGAGAAATATATACTAAAATACATACAAAAAACCCAAGACTCAGGAACAAATATTCGCGCTCATGACGGATCAGATTTATAACGTATCAGAACCATTATAAAAATGTTCATTTTGAATCCATAAACTATATGAACATGGAGGGCTATAGTGGAAGGGGGAGAACTGAGAAGAGATGGATGGAATAAATAAAATAAATAAATAAATAATCAGGGGACAGTGTCACACCAATTGACCTAGTCCCAAATTAAGCTCTAGGCTTGTACTATGGGTACTAGACAACGATATAAATACTTATATAAAGAAATATATACTTAAATACATAGAAAACATCCAAGACTCAGAAACAAATATTCGTGCTCATCACACAAATATCTGCCCTTACCGGGATTCGAACCCGGACCACTAGCTTCGAAGGCAGGGTCACTACAAACTAGGCTACTGTCTCGTCTAAATTAATTAAATATATTTGTATTCTTTTCTATTTTATTCTAAAACAAAAAGTATTTAATACAGGTTTAAACTATAATAATATACTTATTTGACCTTTTTCATGCACCGAGTTCATTGCAAGTTCTCTGCACGTGCAAGATGCACGCTTGTTCACACACAGCTCACGAGTGTTGGCTCGGCGCGGACGTGCGTCTCAAGCCGTAAAACAAACTTTTACCCTCTTAGCTGGCTACAAGTATACAAACAAAGTGAAAAATAAAAGGTGGATTTTCACGTAACGTCGTTATTCAAATATAATTTCCATGAAGAAGAATAAGTATAATATCACTTTGTTCCTTTCGGCGTCAAGACCTTTGGTCCGTGGGGACCCGGTGCTATTAGCCTTTTTAAGGACATTTCAAAAAGGCTAATAGAAACAACAGGAGACCACAGAGCTGGCAGCTTCCTCGGCCAACGCATAAGTATTGCTGTACAACGAGGAAATGCTGCTACCATCTGTGGTACTTTGCCACGGGGGCCCCTTCTTTTCTAGCTTTTATTTAGTTTTCATTTTATAGTTTTTAGCTTAGTTATATTTAGGTTTATTTTAGTTTTAATTAATAAATTAATTTATTTTTAATTTGCCATAGTTTTAGTTTTAATTTTTAATTGTTACTTTGTATTATATTTTTAAGTATTTGTAAATCTTGATCAATATCCTTTTAAATATATATATATATATTAGGCAAAATATATATTTAAAAGGATATTGATCAAGATTTACAAATACTTAAAAATATAATATCCTTATAAATATATATATATATATATATATATATATATATATATATATATATATATATATATATAGGCAAAATATATATTTAAAAGGATATTGATCAAGATTTACAAATACTTAAAAATATAATACAAAGTATATATATATATATATATATATATATATATATATATATGTGTGTATATCAAGGGAGAATCTTCATATATAAATTGACCCAGTCCCAAACTAAGCTCAAGGATTGTACTATGCCTTTTTATACGCATAGAGAAATAAATACTTAAATACATAGAAATCATCCAAAACTCAGGAACAAACACTCGCGCTCATCACACAAATATTTGCCCATACCGGGAATCGAACCCGGGACCGCTAGCTTCGTAGATAACTACCAGCAAGGCTAAACACGTCCTTATTACTTAACGTAGACTAATATTATAAATACAAAAGGTTTGTTTTTTCCGCTATCACAGTTAAACTACTGAACCGATTTCAATACCATAACATTTAAAAAGCAACCACATTGCTTTTGAAATTATCGCATTGTTTTTTAACGTGCGTTTTAAAGTTACCGAAATAAAAACGCTGAGGTGGATGTGTGGCGTCACCAGGCTCGATAAAATCCGCAAAGAGTACGTGCGAGGAAGCTTGGGTGTACGCGATATCGCCGATAGGATGCAGGAGTAGCATGCGATGGTATAGCTACGTGAAGAGGAGGCCGCCTGACTACGTAGGGAACTTGGCATTACATCTTTCCATTTCTGGTCGTAGATCCGGTCTATTCCGACTAGTTCCATTATAAGTTCCATTACGAGAACTACCTGGTCTTTTTTCCAATAAGTTACATTAATAATATAAATTAAACCTTGCATTATTAATGTAACTACTTGTCCAGGTAGTTCCATTACGAAAACCCTCTTTGTTTAATGTAACTACTGGGAAAAAAGTCCAACTAGTTTCATCAATGGAACTAGGCGGAAGAGACCGTAGATCCAGGGGTAGACCCAACACAAGGACGAATGATGTCGGTGCTGAAGGACATGTAGGAGTTTCAGGACAGAGCGAAGCAGTGGCGGATCCACGGGGGTGACCTCTCCACCAAGTGGGATTACTAATAGCTAGGAAGAGAGAGAGAGAGATTGTTTTTTTAACGAGACCGCCATTACCATCCCGTGAATAACAGCTATCGACAACGTTGAAAGATCAATAACCTGTCAAAAACTATGTCGTTTTACTCAGTAGTATAGAGCCCCAGCGCTGCGGGTAAAAGAAAATCGTGAAATCGTCATACAAATAAACAAACATACCAATAATAACTTTATCTAATATAATCTCTTCACTGTGGACTTGACAACCATAATCGTTACGTAGCCGACTGTCCAGCAAATTAATATCCGACTGAGTGTACCCGTCACACGGAGCTTTGAGATTCGCTAGCTTCAGTAAAATTAACGTAACTCAACATTAAATGATACTTAAATTAGACTTAATCAAACTGTGTTTTGGTTGAGTTTTGAATGAGTTTATTTGTGACTTATGTGAGTTTGTCAAGTTAATGGATTATGCATTGTGCAGCTGAGGTCCGAATGTTAAATAGTTATAGAGTTGCTTTGTTTACTTAAAATATGTTTTACCCGGTTAATAAGACTTAAGAAGGGTTTCAACGTGACAACAATAGAACCCACTTAAATAGGGCTTATAGGTAAAAACTTAAGTAAACCCCTCTTCCATGTTGTTGTAACACATCTCTGTATAAACCGTTTGACATTCTATATTTGAAATTTGAAGAAAATTCCATATTAGTTTTGTACACAACTACATATAAGAGGGCTTTGCTTAAGTTTTTTAGCCATAATATCTTTGAAGCTCAGAAAGATAATGTTCTGTCTTTCTGTCAGTAACTCTAACTTTTTTTTAGGGTTCCGTACCTCAAAAGGAAATAGGAACCCTTATAAGATCACTTTGTTGTCCGCCTGTCTGTCCATCTTTCTGTCAAGACCTTTTATCTCGGGAATGCGTGGAGGTATCGAGTTGAAATTAAAACTACTCAAGTCTACAGTCCCTTGAAAAAATGTGAAATCTATACATTTTTAACTAAATCACAATAAAAATAGGGTCTTTATGCAAGGAACGGCGGTCCAAATTTTGAACTGAGTTAACCGTGTCATGTGCGGAACCCTCGGTGGGTGAGTCCGACTCGCAATTGTCAGTTTTTTTTAAATTAGGTTTGAAATAAGTTTCCCTTTTCTATGTCAGAAGCTGGCAAATGTTAAAGCGACACTCTTATCTTTCTCCATAAATAAAACATAGGGAAAAGTTAGAACACAATACCTAACTGTACACGGTAATTGTTTTAGCAATAAACTGTAACATACTAAGCTTTAGAGCTGACTTATTTACCACCCTCTTACAACCAAATAACCCACACCTCCTAAACGATCTTAATTCAATACATTATCCCACACAGGTGCGCAAGTCGCGTAAGAGTCATATAAGACGCTAAATTATCGCCTAGGCTACATCCGCACGCATCAGGCCCCAGCTGCCACAAACGTTCATTTAATTGCTACACGCGCGTTACATTGCACGGCAGTGTAAATTCGCCGATTACACTGTAGAGCATATTAGCACGTAATAGTCGTATAAAGGTGTTGTGGTAATAACAGCCGGCGCACTACAATTTTGAATGGAGTTTATTCGCGTGCTAATTTTAGTTGGAATTGCGGGCTATTTATTATTTTCTCTTTAGAGAATTTTTGTCAGTTTTTTGTTGTTGTTTTGGTGCATGTATGTAACTGGGTTTTTACTTGTAATAGACGCAGTTGATCTGGTAAAATTTAAGAAAGGGTAAATAACAAATGACACGTGAAATCTTTGTTTGTATGTCGATTGTAGATGTTTTCAAAGTCGTTAAAGTAAGTAACTAAGTAAACTCAAAATTGCATAAAAATAAATCGTTTCACAAAATCACATTTGTATGAGTGATTTTTCATATTTAATATTTTTTTTAATAATTATAAATAAAAATAATAATAGATTGACGAATAACATTTTAAATTATAAGCGCAGCACTTAGCTCTCTTCTTTGACTTCACATAAGTAATGAAGAAGGTAATTACTGGTACAGAAAGCAACAACGGTCACCCTCTGACCCATTAACTTTACCTATTAACATTAACATTGAACAAACAAATATAAGTCTTTTCTTAATATTTAAGCTGGCCATGAAAAAATTAATTCCACCAAAACATCAAAAAATAAACCCTCCACTCTCCAGATCTGATACACAGTCACGTACTTAGGCAATTTATATCTTTCGTAAAATAAAATGTCGTTTTTATCATCGTTCGGTATGCAAGGCGGAATAAGAGTCCACTTGAAAGCTATTATATAGCTAGTTTATCGCGACCAACGTGTTTTATATCCAGTGACTTCACTTAGTTTGGAAATATACGGTAGGAAATTATGTCGAACATATATTTATGTTACTGTAAAACTCAAAAACACTGCCAGCTAAGATTTTATTTCACTGTTGACGCCATTGACGGATCCGCACCACTGGGTCAACAGCAACAACGGATATTTAAGTCATGCTTGTCACATTGTCAAAGTATTCATAACTCTTATTTACATGACAGTAAAGGCGGCCACGGCCAAGTTAAGGAGCGACCACAGCAGAGCTTAACGGTGCGTAAATTTCGGTCCGTCAAAATTGACGCCATGTAAATATATAAATAATATCACGGGACAATTTTACAGCATGGCTTCTGTCGATAAGATCGAACGTATAAGGCTGCCTAATTGAGAATGCACGCGCTAAAATGTATTTTGTTCGCTCTGACGGGACTACTTAAACTCGCCGCTTTGACATTCACTCGTTCGTTCGTCCGAACGCTCTTTTGAGAGAATTACACTGCAGTACTGTGCTGTCTACTGTCCTGCCTCCGTGTGAAACCAGCATAATGCTGGTTAACCCCCGACGAAAAAAGGGGGTGTGATAAGTTGAACGTTTGTATGTGTGTCCGTCTGTGGCATCATAGCTCCCA
The DNA here is from genome assembly GCA_946894065.1 of Acleris literana. Classification (NCBI taxonomy): domain Eukaryota; kingdom Metazoa; phylum Arthropoda; class Insecta; order Lepidoptera; family Tortricidae; genus Acleris; species Acleris literana. The sequence continues at coordinate 16,885,220 of OX335686.1, forward strand.
AATGGATGCACCAATTCGGAAGAAAGCTTGATTAATTGGGATGGTTCTCAGTTTCAATAAAATCGGTTGGGCCGAGAGATATTATTTTTGAAAGTGGGGCTTGTATCTGTGTACAGTGAAACAATTTAGTATTGAATAATGTGATCTGAATCATTCGTAGCTACTGATGTGCCAAAGGAAACTTTCCGAAATTGCGGAACATTTCATGTAGGAAAATTTCGGAAACTTCTCACAATTATGTATGAAGATTGAAAAATTCCGTTTCTTAAATTTAAATTTCCTATATTTCTAGTGAAAGTTTCCGGAAATTTCTTAGAACATTACCAACTTTTTGGAAACTTTCCGCAACTTGCAAATCATTATTCTATGTCACATAATCATAATGAATTCACAATAAGATCGTCAAAATGTAAAAAAATAAAGTAAAAATAATAATGAAATAAAATAAACAAACGCAGTCAAAATGTAAAAATAAGAATTAAATTAAACAAAATAAAAATATAGCAAATAAGCTACAGTCACAAATGTCAAAAAATGTATTGAATAAAAAGAACAATTCAAATTAAAACGATCATGTCAACAGGGTATAATAATAAATAAAACATAGCATCATCCCATTCATCCCTATAAACGACTCACGTTTCCATCCATTATTTTACGTATACCTTCACTACTCGATGATACAAAAGTCAATGTCAGTGTCAACGTGCTATCTAATTTTAGTACGAAATTTAAATACCTACTAAATACAGACACGGGACAGGAAAAAAATTCCGCTTGAGCTACGTTAGTTAACTACAGGGTGGTACTCGATAAACTGTACATATTGAAAGTGATGAAATTTTAGGTTAATTTATAGGTATAACATTTTTTACAGATTGTCAAACTTTTTAATAAAGTTTGGGTAGTACACTTACTTGTGACGGTGTAACTTTTGATCTAATAGCCCAAAAAAGATAAAAAAAAATGTAGTATTGACATTAGTTAGGTTTATAATAATTGATAACAATATTAGACCAATTAAAAAAAATAACTGAGTAACTGCTTTTTTTGTGGAAAATTACTGCAAAAATATCATTTTGTTTTCATAAAAACACGATTTTCCCAAAATTTTGCAGATATTTTACAAATTTTTTTTAAAATGTTTTTAGATCTAAAATTAAACGAGGAATAAAAAATAGTGAAATATCTACAAAATTTTTGAGAAAATCGTCTTTTTATGAAAACAAAATGACATTTTTGCTGTAATTCATAAAAAAAAATAAGAAAAAAAAAGTGGATAATTAAAAAATTATAATTGTATTACCTATAAATTAACCTAAAATTTCATCCCTTTCAATATAATAAATAATAATAATAATAAAATCTGTTTATTTCAATGTTCTGTTATGTTTACAATGTTTAGTTAGCTGAAATCTTTATTAATTTAAGATTATTTGGCTAAGTTAGTGAGGACACTATTTATAAGAATTATTAGACATAAGAAATCTCTTAACAATGTTTTTGGTAGACCCCGGTTTAGCCTCTATGCGTTCTATTACATGTTTAGGGAAACTATTTAAAATATGAGGTAGGAAGTTTGACCAAATTCTAAAGCCATAAAGGTTATTACTTCTTGGGGTGATAAATAATTTTCCTTCTTTTAGATTTCGCAATTTATCAGATCTTCTATATTTAACTAATTCCCCCATAACATCTCTGTATTCCAGTATCATAGCTAGCTTCACCTCATCAAACACAGCACACAGTATGTACAGTTTATCGAGTACCACCCTGTATTAGACGCCAGCTGAGTCCTCTATTCTACTGGGTAAAACTATATTGCTTTTGACATGTAACTGTTAAAAACATAACTCGGCCGCCATTACTGCCAAATAAATAAAAGCTATTTTATATCGTCACGTTGGCAATACGATAAAATGTCATAGATAATATTGATTTATTTATTTATTTAATCTTTATTGCACAGAAATAAGTACAAATGGCGGACCTAATGCCTAGAATAACCCTGGTTAAAATTAAAATTCGATCCCTTGTTATAGGGTTTCAAATGGTTCATCTGTTTACCCTTCCGTCTGTTTCCGTAGCTTATAAACACTGCGCGTTATGCTTTCATAAAGTGCACGCACTTAGCTTTTACGGCGCAATGGATCGCGCACTAGAATAGATGTCACGATACTTTGTTTCACATTTATTTAGAGAACAGTTTAGTATGCTACATACGTTTAAGTAAGACATGATTGTAATATGGAGTAGCGGTATCTTGAGGCCCCATCTTCAGGTGTGTTATTCTCTCAAAAAACGGCGGCCGGTCGGACGGACGAGCGAATAAAAGCGGCGAGTTTAAGTAGTCCCGTCCGACCGAACAAAACAAATTTTAGCGCGTGCATTGTCAATTAGGGAGCCTTATACGTTCGAGAAGTCATGCTGCCAAATTGAATACACGCGCTAAAATGTGTTTTGTTCGCTCTGTGGGGACTACTTAAACTCGCCGCTTAGACCTTCACTCGAGCGAACGATCACCTTTGCTTGTTGAGAGAATCACAACCCAGATTATTCCTATAAATGCTTTAAATAATCATCAAGGTAACTTGTGAGCCTTAAGGCCGAATGAATCTAAATATAATAAAAGATGAAACTGACTGACATAACAACAGAGTTATTATTTACTGAGAAACTAAATTAACAAACGGCTTAAAAGCTTATATGTCATGTGGTCTTTTTGACGTCACAGCTGGTGATAGACTTTAAAAAAAAAAGCGGTTATAAACAAAACTTAAGTATTTCTAACCACTAGTCCAAAGCGGGCGTACCAACCCCTGATAATATACAAAAAAACTCAGTAAAAGTCAACAAAAATAATGAAAAAAAAAAAACTTTTGAGTCGAACCTCTACTTATAACTAAGCGTGATTTTAAACCCGACAACTTGAAAAAAAAACCAGTTGTCAATTCTCAGTAAACCGCCCCTTGGCTTTATGATTTTACCTATTAAATAACGAACATGTACAATATGTACATATTATAAAATACGTAACGTGATACCTTTAGCTCTTGACGACGTACAGTTAATACCCAATTCAAGGGTAACACCATTAAGTCGAAACAGAAGTACAGTTTGTCATAATTTCATATTAACCATTATTTCTACGTGGGACGATATTCACGCTTGCATTGGCACAGCTTAAATAAATCAAAGAAATCATAATTTACATATTTTTTTTAGTTTTAGAATTGAAAACTACTTAATTGTTAGTAAATGTGTCTGTGTTCATAATATTGAAACAGCAAACCTTGAAAGTCAGTTAGAAATCTCTGCATACAAGGCAGTCATAAAAATCTATTAAAGAAAGGTAGTAAAAAGAGACTATTTAAGCCAGGCAGTTAGAAGAATGTCTATAGTTTGTCAATTACCAATATCGCACCTTCAGAACAATAGTGACCTAATTCAGAATTTTTAAATTTCGAGTTAGGTCTCTATAGTAATAAATTTATGACTTGAAGTTTGAAAGCTGAAATTTTGAATTAGGTCACTATTGTTCTAAAGGTGCGATATGTTATAAAACTGGTCCATAGTTGACAAAATAAGCGCCCCTTTGAAGTACTTACTGAACTTAGAATGAAATTGGAATGTTTCCTGTATAAACGTAAGAAAAATGCTACAGAATATAAGTATGTACAGTCTGTGAGCACTTAGAAGGTGCTTCAGGTATTTAATTAATAATAAGAGCGTATGAGAGTAAGTGAGAGACAACAAATCCGAATCACTTTCTAAGAGGTATCGCACTGAACGCATATTAACTTACTCAGTTTTAGGCATCGTCTGCTTCATTCATAAGATAAAGTGTATGTAGATGGCGCTAGTGTAATTCTCCATTGGCGCACTTAGGCGCACTCGTTCCGTTGAATTCCTGAACTCCTGAGGCTTTAGCCAAGATGGAAACGCTGCTAGCGTTTTTCTTTTCTATCAAACATAAAGTATGGGAATTCTAGTGCGTTGCGATAAACCACGTTGGCAATTGCTATCATCCCATACATTTTGAGTGATAGAAAAGAAAAACGTGCCGTTTGCATTTTGGCTACGGCGCTTTACTAATGAAAATATGACACGGCCATCCTGCGTAGACACACGTCCTCGTGTGTTACCCTGAAATAACACGTTCCCTAAGCAGTTAAGTACCACTAGGCTGGAGTAATAACAAAGAAGGCAGCTAACGACAGTGTAGTGTCAAAGCATTCTAAACTCTATTGGTAACCACATTCAATTTAAAATGCTAGTAGTATTACTATGCAGTAAGCTACCTTCTTAGGCTTTACGGCAGTAGGTCTTTACTATTATAGAAGACTTAAAAGGAAGTAAAATCAGAAATTGTTTTGATAATAGTCAATTCCGATAATCCAATTTAATTTTACTTGTCTTATAGCAGCAGCAAAATACTTTTTTGATTGTTCTTGGCATAATAATTAATAACGGTGAATTATGAAACATGTGCCTATTTCAAGTATGTGTGTTTCAGAAATTAGATAATTTTACACTTTTTTTTTTTAAAGTGACTTGTCTATTCGAAGCTACGTAACCAGGGCAAAGGCAAGATGTTAAATATGAACCAAAGGCTTTTACGATCTAATTTATTGCCCGCCATCTTGTTTTATAGCCGTGGTTTAATTAAAAATTGATGAAAGATTGTGACCTGAACAGGTAATATAACGGTAAGTAAGAAAATAGCTTAATGGTACTTGACTTTTTTAGTTTAAACGCAAAATTAGCTAATAAATAAAAAGTTTCAAAGTGTTGCATTTATATTAGGCCTTAATAATATTTTCTGATCTTGTCTGGAGAGCCCGTCTTAAGGTCACGTTTTGACCATTTGTGGTTTCAATGAATTGACATTACATTGAGGTTAAGATTGACCGTCACAACAAACGTCAAGTAAAAATTAAGCCATAGAAAACTGCCATTTATGACGCGTCAAGAGATGGGTATTGTAGTCAAGTTTGGTTTATTAATAAGGCCTTTACACTGCCTATTGATATAATTAAATGACTCAGGTTTAGACGTAATTTAGCGTAGAAAAATAAAAAAATAATTTATTGTTAATAACTTTATTTTTCCTAAACATATTCTAAGAATTTAAGTCAAAGGAAAAGCTGTATTTAATGAAACGTGTTTAATTAATATTTGTGAAATGGAATCAAACAAGAAAAAGTTCTCGGAACCGTTTTCATATTACTTACTAACTGGAAAAATATATTACCATTGCCGAGTAAAAGGAAGCGCTAATGAGTTAGTTATACTGCAGAAAAATGTAATAGATCCCGCAGAACAAAAAATAAAGGAAAGATTATTAAAATAATGAATACTTTTAATCAGGAGTAACTTGTTACCAATCATTAAGGACCGCGGGGACCAGGAGCTCACTGTATTTTAAAGATCTTTCGGAGCACCTGGTCGACGCAAGTCGTTGCCAAAATTTCAGCCTTTACTTGGCACAAAGATTGCCAATGAGCGTGGTGTCGGTTTGTTAGATTAGTGTAGTTTTAAGTAGATATGTTTGTAAGTTCGCTTGTTTTTATTGTTTCTTTTCCACTTATTAATAATATTTTTTTTCCAAACATTTTCCTACAAGTTCATTCGCGTATAGCTCATTTACATATTTGTTTTCAAGAGTAGCCAAATATTCAAAAGAAATATAACTTTTAGAACTTGGGCTATTTGTGTGCCGAATTTCATGCGTGATTAATCGATCAACACGCAAATATCATCCTCACAAACTTACGAAATTTTACATAAAGTAGAATTCGTAGGAAGTTGCATTACTTTTCAATATTTTGGTGTGAATTAATTTAGACGAATTATATTGTCTTGTATTTGAAAAAAAACGTTAAGTAGCGGCCACACCGACGCGTAAATCGCGACGTTGAGTAAACAAAAGAATGGGTCATGTAATATGGCGCCAATTTTGACGGACCATAGTTTACGCACCGTTAAGCTCCGGTGTGGTATCTCAGCTTAACTCTACATTTTTATCGTAATTTTAACGTTCTTTAAGTGTTCATACATAAATCGTTATATGTGGCATTCTCTATGAAAACGGACCTTATTGTCGATGGCGCTTCCGCCGCACAGCGTCTCACGACGTTGTATTTATATCGGAGCATTATTAAAAATTACGGAAAGGCTATCGACAATAAGGTCCCTTTTCGTAGTTCGTAGATAACGGCACAATATTCTACTTTTTATGGCAAGCAGAAGGTGAACGAGCACACAGGCCACCTGATGGTGAGTGGGAACTAAAATCTATACATATATATACACTAGGTTCTGCTCGCGACGTCATCCGCGTAGATTTCGATTATCGTTGTTCGTTCAAATACAGCGTTACTTGCGGCGGAGCTCGCGGATGGCATCGCCGCGTTGCACGCAGTGTCGCAGGCGTCAATAACGGCGGTTTCCACCACTGCGCCCGCAGCGGGGCCCGCGGCGGAACCTTCTGACAGTCTTGTGCTCCGCCGCACGCTCCGCTACACGCTCGAGAGTCCGCCGCGGATGTAGCGGACACCGCTACTCTCTACGCCCCGCATCACGCACCGCGTCACGCCCCGCATCTTTATAAACAACACCGTACATTGCCATATGTTTGTGTTTGCGCGTATGATGACGCGGTCCGCTGCACGCGCCGCCTCTCTGTAAACGGAAAAAACAAGTCCTCTAGGCGCTATTGTCATTTTGCTACTCTTTTGTTCGGTATCATTAAAAGACGCAAACTACTTATTTGAAAAATTAATCTAGTCTTCTCGAGCTCGGCTTGGCCGCCTCGTTGTTTCAAGTACGCAGCGACCAAGACTGGAACAATCTTCTTCCGCCTATTCGTAACATGACAAACATAAGTCGTTTCCAGAACAAATTGAAAGAGCTAGCTTTGTCGCTACAAATAGACAGTTGCACATATCACTTTTTATAATAATATGGTTGTCTTTGTGGTTGATGTTTAACTATTATTATTATTCTTTATTTTTGTGTTTGCTAAATATTTAGTTATGAATGTTAGCAAATAAGAATGCATTTAGAGCGCTAGAACTCACTTTGTTGTGATTAATTTTATTTATAATTAATAATTTTATAATTATTGATCTAGATTGTATTATTATTATTATTGTATGTCCAGAATATTTTTTATGTGATTGTTATATTTCTTTTGTTTTTTTTTTGCTATCTTACCATCTCTTACAGGTCCAGCTGACAATCAGCGCTGCGGCTCCATACCACAGCACAAGCTGAGCTGGCGCTCCGTTTCGGCTATTTTATTTTTATTTTTATTAGTTATAAATAAATTACTTTTGTTTTTGTAATTTGCTTTTATTTAATAGCCTAATTAATTACTCTATCTATCTATCTATCACGTAAACTTTCGCATTTATAACATTTTAGTAGGATGATATTTGCATTCTCAAGACTGCAATCACAAGACTGAAATACTAAGCATGCAAATGCGATGCCAACCCTGAGTACTAAGGTAGAATGCGACCATGCTAGTAATTTCACCGGTTGTCTTATTCATATTCCTTCATATTTATTCATTGCTTTACACGAGTACATTACAAATAAAGTTATAACATACATCTTATCAGCTACTGAATTAAGAATTCCAGTAAAATTAGTCATAGATAGGGCACATCAATATTTTAAATCATTCCGTCTTTACCCATGAAAAAGGGGAATGCCCACCGGCCATACACGGAAATGCCTCTTATGTACAAGACCCAATCGTACATTAAAATACGCTAAAAAAATTGAGGTTTCGGAAACTACTTCAAAAATGATTTAAATACTTGGGATTTTGCTTTTATTAAGCTTTTCCTTTACAATGAAAGAGGACAATGAAAGAGGTTATATTGACATAAAAAAAGAGACCTGTTTTCCAGTTTTGGGCCTAATCTATAACCTAACCTAGCCTACATGTTAGATAGATAAAAATGACCTTGCTGGAAAATGACCTTTTGCTGGAGTTTCTTGCGGCGCTTCTTCTCCGCAATGATGGTCTTGTCCGAAGCGCTAGTAGATTCACTCCATGTTACCGACGTGTAAAAGAGCCCTCATGTGGCCAATTTACTGAATAAATATTTTGAATTTTGAATTTTTTGAATTTCGGCCTATATAAGAAATTCTGAAAAATGTACGTTTTCATCGATATAAAATTTATGAATTAGGACTATCAATAATTATGTCAACAATAACAATTATGACTATAAAAATGTACAGGATCAACGGGCTCCCATTTTATACATTGCTTCCCCGGAAGCGAAGAAGAAGCGGCAAGGAAGAGGAAGCGTATCGTCGCCGAGAAAGAAATGACCTTTATAATATTCTGTACTTTTATTAGTGCCGCTCTACTGCACATCACGGTCCTGCTTTTTTTTATGAGGTACGCCAGTAAATCAATAACATTCGACTAAGCTGGGTACTGACCAACGTTACGAGGTGTAATGTAACATGTTACACAGCGAGCATTCATGCAGTCAGTACGTAATTGCTCGCTGGTTTCGCTGTAATACTACGTACCGACTGCATGAATACTCGCTGTGTAACATGTTACATTACACCTCGTAACGTTGGTCAGTACCCAGCTTAAGGATTAAAAATCCTTCGCAACCTCTATTTGAGAAACTGTTCGCTTTAAAAGTGCTAAAAACATGGTAAATAAGCTGTATAAGCCGAAACAATGTTGCATCCCGCTTGCACTCGGGGCGCGAAGAGGGTTAGATGCAATGGCCTCATGCTGACTCGAGATCTTCTTAGCACAGTACACAGTTTTAACACAGTATTTAAGATAGTATTATGTAACTGATTTTATGCCAGCAGGCCTTTCGCGTAACAACAGTCGCAATCACAATCGTTTTCATTTTGAAAATCGAAGGCTTGTCTGCATACAAAATGAAACCAATTGTTTTGTTTTGAAGCCGATCGCGATTGCGAGTGAGTTACGCGAAAGGCCTGCTGGTCTTATGTCCCACTGGTCGGCAAAGGTCTTTCGTCTGTATTTTCATTCGTTTCTATAGAAACGTATCCAGGTCACCCCGCCGTCTTCTTTTGGGTCTACCTCAGCTATGATGTCCTTCTCGCAGATACCAATCTCATAATTTTCACTTCAACTTCGAAGTCTTTATCCTACCATCTGGAGTACCAGTCCTGGTACGCACTTCTGTACCCATCACCATACACTCTGGGCACCTACTTAGTATGCTGTGCTGAATTATTCTATGCCAAACCTTGAGGCTGAATTTCTGAATCTGAAAATATAGAAAAATAAGTAAGTCTATGTTCGTCAAGATATTAATGGCATTAACTTGCTACTAGAGTCAAAAAATGCAAAATAAACAAAGATTAACACAAAATATACGAAGAAAAAGGATTCCATGCAACTGAAACTTGAAAGAAAATCCTCCCTTAGGGAGTAGGGGAAAAAGGAAGGAGAAGAATCCAAGTTGCGGTTACGTATTTTCCTAGTTTATTCTGTGTCTATCAATGAATACATGAATATATAAGTAAACCACAAAAGAAAAACAGTTACAGTTTATTACATCGCGTCATACTTCTTTGTTGTTTACCAACGATACAAAACGACATTTCAACAAATCTTCGAAGGATACTTTTAAAGTTGGTTTCAAAACAAGTTTAAATGTATTATTTTCTGCCTAATCTAACTCTGAATAGAGAACATCATACAGAGATTTAAATCTAGATTAAATGCAAAATTAGCTTTATTTTTATGGAGTCTTAAGAGCTGACCTGATGATAAACGGGATTGTAGTCACTGTTCAAAGGATATTCATTGTAATAAACGTAGACTCGAGATTAAAGTCTTCAGATAGTAAAATGTCTATGGTTCTCAGATCCTTTCTTACCATCAAATCGCAATGCCATCATAAAATACCTACATAGTTTTAACTTGATTGATTTTGTTGACCAGTGTGGAACTTGACAGTCAGTCTGACAGTCTTATTTTTTTATGGCATGGATGGATAAGGCAAACGAGCACACAGGCCACCTGATGGTAAGTGGGATTTTGACACATAGACATTTGCATTCTCAGGACTACAATCTTAAAACCCCGAACCCGCCGCAAACTCTGTGGACTAATCTTAAATCCTTCTATGCTAGTAATTGTCACGGGTTCTCTTATCCTGGCGGTAGATCAATGGATAAGATGGTGGTAGCGACCTGGACGTAACCTGCAAAAGGTCCTACTACCACTTGAGGTTTATAATTTAACTTGTTGCTTACCTTGATGACTTACTGTTTTTCCCCGGGTACTGCAAGCAGAGTGCCTCTCGGGTCCGCTTTGAAAGATTAGTGCTCACGTAGGCGGTTAACGATATAAATGTGTCTATGTTTCACAATGCAGCGAGGGGGTTAGAATTAACCGGCCCATTGCTCAGCCAAGGCGCTTGGTACAGTTGTATGAAACTGTTAGAAGTGAGACTTTGTATGTAGTTGTTTATTTCTCATAGCTGCGTTCAATCGCTATTAAGCGGTAAGACCGCTAGTTAAATGCTATTTTCTATTTTGTAAGTACATATTTAAACACTTTATTGTACAAAAGCAACACAAAAACAGTACCATGAGGATAAAAAAATAATGTTTGTTGTTTTGAGCGATTGTGAAATAAATAATAATAAGTACAACACTACGAGTATATATAAAGATGTAATCAATATAAGAATTAAATAAATAAACGTACATAATAAGCAGGAACAAGATTTAAGAACAAGTGTCAAGCCAGAACTTCTTCAGTATAGATTGAGACTGCCTAATGTCAGTCGGTAACAGATTGTACAATCGCACAGCATGCCTAATGATGTTTAATAGTAGATTGTGTCACAAGGGAGCAAAATGACATATTTACGGCGAGGACGTACATTGAATCCTGAACGAAGCAAAGGATTCCATAATTGAATCTAGAGCTTAGCGAGGGATTCTTAAATAGAATCCTGAGCGTAGTGAGGGATTCAAGTGTTAACGCCCAAGGTGAAAATATTTTTTCTACCGTGTGACACATGCTGCTTTTCACATCACCTATGAGGAAAATAAAAGATCTTAGTGATGAAACAAATTTAATTATTTACACTCTCTAAAAGTAAAAGTAAAAAAACAAAAGTTGGCAACAATATGTCCCTGAACAGAAACGTGCCACTTTGATCCCTCCTAGCAGGGAAGAAAAGTCCCCTTTCCGAATAGGTGATGTAAAAAAATATTACTTTAACAGCTTAACTCTTCCTTAGTTTACTCCGGATTACGGAATGCAAATAACCGGTTATAACCGGTTCTTTTCATAAAAAAACGTTTAATAACCTGTTAAATTGCATTCCCTACTGCGGATACTAAACAAATAACACATCAAAGCTACTAACAAATACATCTCTTACACCAACCCACATTCCAAGGCATCACGACCTCGTAGCTAAATAAATCCTTAGGCACAAGTCCCACCGCATCGCTATACACGTGTACTTGTGTCCGCAGGCCCTCAGCTCGAGAGAGCTGACGCGAAGCCCCATTTTATCAGCGGAGCCCCCGGAGCACCCTCCAACCCTACTTACAGCCCTATTAAGGATCCCGGTCGATGGCCCTTAACATTCTGATTTTCAGCAATTGACACATAATTTTTTGAATATTCTGGAACGCTTTAAGTTTTTGATAACAATGTCGGTTGAGGACGTTTGTAAAAGGTGATTTTTTTATGGAATTGGAGGCTAAGTGGAATGCTAAAAGTAGGTATAGACAAGAATTAGTTTATAACATCTACCGTTTGAAATATTTATATTTTATTCGATCTATGATATTTGACAGTATGTTGCGATATTTATGTATCGAGGTGTAACTATACACGTTACAGATAGTATTTTATTTATTTACGGGGAAGGCAAATACGAGCTCACAGGCCACCAGATGGTAAATGGGATCTGTAACACATTCGCATTCTCAAGACAACAATCTAGAGACTGCAAAACTACGATCGCAAATGCGTTGCCAACCCTGCGGACTAAGACGGAATGCCTCTATACTATTAATTTCACCGTTAGTATTTTCCCTACTCCCCCAAGTACCTACTCGTAGCAATTGCTACGCAAACCTCTCCGCATACTGTCTACGTCGTAGCAGGCGTAGCACTCACACACTCAAGTGTTGTTTTTTTCTGTTCCTATAATACCTGAATAATTTTGGATTATAATATTTATCTATTTTTTTTTAGACTTGTTCCAATATTTTACCACTAATTGTTTCACAAAATATGTCTAAAGGCAATAAATAATTGAATACCGAATAATTTTGCATACAACAACAAATGCTATACCCAAATGCAAAACTTTTACTTATCAAAAATAAAGCGTTATTAACACCTAAATTGGAAGCCGTGAAAATAGTGTACAAAAGAGAGTGGAATTAAAGTAAGCAAGGGCGCAATTTCCGGGAGTACAGCCGACTAAAAAGAGACGTGTCCACTTCTTCACCTTATTGCATTATAATAAGGTTTAAAACTGGATACATCTCTTTTTAGTCGGCTGTACCACAAGTGCTGGAACATTACTGAGCTTCAATAGTGTGGACGCGGCTTTATGCTTTTTCTAAAAACCTTTCTTTTTTGACACATTTATCACTGATAGCTAACTTAGTACTAATTTCACCAAACGATGTTAAATGTTAATCAATGTTAATCGACTGATAGTTCATTATTTTGACAGCTGTTAACACTAATCATCTGTTAAGTGGGTGGTGAAGATCGACATTAAGTACCAATTTCACCATACGATGTTACATTTAATCAATGTTAATCGCCTGTTAGTTCATACATTTTGACAGCTGTTAACGCTCTAATCCTCTGTTAATTGGTTAACATCGTATGGTGAAATTGGTACTAAGTAGCCTCGGTTTTATTTTTTGTTTGTTAAGTTTTTTTTGTACTTTTATTAAAGGTAATAATGAAAAATTAAATGAAAAAGTTTATCTTCATTTCTTTCATAGATAGACGACTCCACCGAAATAAAAAAATAAGTTTGACATCCTACTAACACTCACGCTAAACACATTTACACGAACAATTTCAACCTAATTTGTACCACCCTGTATTAATTCTGGCGCTAATATTAGGGCTATTCGCATCTGTTACCACGCCGTACAACGTTTTGTTGCCATTTTGAACTTTATTCATAAGGCAGCAAAAGTTAGCAGTGGTAGTTAATGAAAATAGTTCTAATATCGATTCCGTTGTGACCAATACTCAAATGTATTTTTTAGACAATTCTATTTCAAGCACGCAAGGGCTCGATTTCACTAGGTAAAACCATATTGCTTTTGACGTGTTATCGTATTGTTTAAGTCGGCCGCTATAACTGTCAAATAAATAAGAGCTATCAAAACGTGAACGATATGATAGCACGTCAAAAGCAATATGGTTTATTTGTGTAGAATCTCAACCCAGGCCGCCTGATGGTTAAGTAAATAAGTCTTAATCTTATACCGAGACACAACCGTGTGAGAACTGCTGCTTAGCAGTCTGTTAAAGGATAAGATGTTGAAAGGGCCTAATTACCAGTTTATTTCTACGGAATACGTATGTTTTTTCACTGAGCAAGTTTTTCTTTTCATCTACATAGGTCTTACTTTTAGTGCTTTTGTGGGCCGTTTTCTTGTGGTCCTACTATATGGGTAAAGCCAAAATTTTTTTGGTTTCTGATTGTAAACAGTGATGTATTTACTAGCTATGTAAACGTCAATTTCAAACGTATGTTCATTTATTTTGATAATAAAAATTAAAAAACAAAATAACACAGAGAAAGTTCATAAAAAAAGAAATGTCCATTTTTGCTACCCAAAATATATAAAGTATCCTAGCGACATTTCTAAGGCATTATACTAAAGTTTCTGATTCTTATTATGGTGTGAGGTTACTGAAATGTCGATTTTATTATAAAAACTATAAGATTCAAATTAAATGAGTATTTTCTTAGGTTTTATTCTGTTATTGTCTTTAATTCTCGCACTTCGCCGTTACTTTTCTGTTACTTTTATGTTACTCTTATGTTACACTTATGTTACTCTTATGTTACCCCTTTAAAAGCTTATGTTTCGTTACTTTATCGTTACTTTTATGTTACTAATAATACAATTTTGGCTTTACCCATATTTGTCCTATTGCACAAAAAGTGCACCTAGATTTGATCACCAAATACTAATTGTGGTTGTAAAAGTAGGTATCTTCAGGTTTAGATTTAGGCTCGTTAGGTATCTTCAGATGCCCGAAGGGCAAACCACCCAGAAACAGGAGCCCCGCCGAAAGTCAGCAGGACAAATATAGTAGGACTACGAGAAAACGGCCCACAAGACCACCACTATAAGTAAGACCAATTTAGATTAAAAAATTAAACTTGCTCAGTGAAAAAACATACGTATTCCGTGGAAAGAAACTGGTAATTAGGCCCTTGCAACATTAAGAATTACCCGCTCCATTGCATATTCGCCTCAAAGTAGCCATTACGCCGTTCTCACAGGGAAATTGCTTTTTCTCCCGCACTCCATTTTTCTCGTAAATTTCATTTTTTACCTATTCATGCGGCTTCGGTTGCCCAGGTTTTATACAAACCGTGGGAAATATATATGTTATGATACTTTATATCGGTAAAGGGAGATGAAAGATACGGGGAAAATATATGTGGGACACGTGCCGAACGAATAACGACTAGACATTTATAATATTATAGAAAAGCTCTTTTCATGAATATAATTTGTCACCATGTCGGTCAAACCCAAATAAATAAATAAATTTTGAGGAAAAATGTCATACATATTCATATTCATATTCATTTATTCATTGTCATCACGTGGCACAGAAGATGTACCGATTGGTGTTAGTATCTTTAAAAACTTAAGTATAGGTTAGTCCATGCGATACCCTGCAAGGGTACCACAATGTACTTAAATACAGATTGACCTATTACCAGACTTAGTTCTAGGCATTTACTATGGGTACTAGAAAGCCATAAACTTACATATAGATAAATACGGGTGTCCCTCACAATCCCTAACAACGTTTGTCCTAACATATCGTTTGTCCGAATTTTCATTTGCCCTAAACTGGTTTTTAGATGAATTAGGCAACTTTTTAGGTTTTCCAATTATATCTGCGGTTCGGTTAGGTTAGGGTTGTATTATAACAATACTAAAAAGTTTTAAAATTTAAGCGGAAATGGCGTTAAGATAAATGAAAATTCGGACAAACGATGTATTAGGACAAATGACGATTAGGGATTGCATAGGAGAACCGATAAATACATTATAATATATCCAACAAACACCCGCACTCATTACAAAAACATCTGCCCTTACCGGTATTTGAAACCGGGACCGCTAGCTTCGTAGGCACGCTAACTACCAACAGCTAGGGTTAACATATCTTCAATAATAAATAAATAAAGGAATCTTAACTAAAAAGTAATTTATATTATACCCTTCGGTACGCTACCCTTTCCCTAAAAAAGGAGATGGGTAGGCTTATGTCCAGCAGAGGACATCCTCCTGATGAATATTAATTAAAAAAAAATATTTTTGTAAATACAGACAAAGGTAGCTTTAAAATTCTTCTCAATCTCGACCTCTATTCTAGGCAATGAAACAACATTGCTTTTGAAATGTTCTTGTATCGTTTTTAACTCGGCTGCCATTACTGTCAAGTAATTAAGAGCTATAGTAATTTTGGCCATACGATAACATTTCAAGAGAATAGTACATTGTTGCAGAGGATAGAAAGTACGCGATTTTTGGACGAGTCATATAGAGGGCCGAAACGTAGTTGAGGCCCTCTAGTGTACGAGTCCATAAATTGCACTTTCTACCGAGGCAGACATAGTGCTTTTTAACCGACTTCAAAAAAGGAGGAGGTTATACGTTCCACTGTATGTATTTTTTTTTTTTTTATGTATGTTCACCGATTACTCCGTCAATTGTCGACCGATTTCAAAATTTTTTTTTTGGTTTCATGGAGTATACTTCCGAGGTGGTCCCATTGTCACCAAATCTGTATCTGATGAGGGGATCAGTGAGGAATTGAGGGAACTCCTCAAATATTGTAGGCAAACATATAGCGATTTTAGTATTTTTAGTAACAAGTCCAGCATTTGCATTCAGAAAGTATCATTTGGTGTAGTGGAACTGATGATGAAGACCACAGATGGCCACCGGAACTCCTCAATGGTACCGATTTCAAGGCTGGCGATAAGATATCTCGATTAAGATAGTTGAGCGACTACCTACAACGAATAATATTTATTTGTTCAAATATGACTATGACTCCCGCGGCGTTGCTTGCGGCGCGCTTGATATAAGTTAAAGTTTCATTTCAACAAAGAAGTGGGACTACGTAACAGCGTATTATGATCACTAAAAAGTATAAAATAAAATAAATGTTTTAAAAAACAAAAAACCGCCTTCAAAAACGCAAAAAATAACTTCTTTAAAATTGTAGGCACCTAATAGGTTAGTCCAACTGAAGTCGGCGACCACAACATTTTCAACAAAAAGCCGACATCAGTTGGACGAACCTATTAGGTGCCTACAATTTTAAAGAAGTTATTTTTTGCGTTTTTGAAGGCGGTTTTTTGTTTTTTAAAACATTTATCACAACTACTGAGAGGAAATAAAATAAAAATTCATATTCAAAACTCAAATTTTAATTCATGTTAATGTGACTTTACCGCCAATTTTACCATAGATAACTTTTTTTTTATCTGGACCCCTATTCTCGTGGCTCTCGAGATTAATAAACTAACATGCGAGATGAAGATGTCAACTTCATATAAAATTGTATTTGTTTCGCCATATCTCCCATGTAATTTCATCTTTAGTGGTGCGAGATTAGGGGCCAAGTTTGAATTACATTTTAAAAAAAGCAGTGACATCGTTTTTAGTCTGTGTATCTTTTAGCAAAAATACACTTAATATTTTACGACACAAAATGGTGTGTTCTGATTGGTCGATTTAAATTTTTCATTTTTTTTGTGTCATACACAAAAATTTAATGATTGATTTTCATTGGTTCTTAAAGTTGGACAACAATGTTCTCGACCAATCAGCAAACACACCGACAAAAACATTCTTGGTCTGTCCTTATAAGTGACGTTTTGTGATCCCAAACAAGACCATCTATAGCCATATTTCCGAGCAGTGTTGTGAAAATATTGTTTTGCCTCGTAGAATAGAGGCCCTGGTTGATTATTATAGATATTTCAATATTTACATATCGTCGCTGGAAAGGCAAAACTACTAAAGCGCCATTTTGGTCAAAATGAGTTATATATACAGTACGACTGTTTTTTTTTTTCTGCGTCGTTTGGTCTGGGTCTCGTAGCGATCGGAGCATGTTTTTGGCGCTTTAGTAGTGAAAATTGGGTCAAAATTTCAATAATTTCTTAGGATTTTTTACTAACATCCGACTCATTTAGACATATTTTTGAATAGTTGGCGGTTAAGTATTGTGCTTGCTGTATCTAGCCGTTTCAAGCTTTATTAGTAATTTTAGATAACATAACTGAGGATACTCGGTGGTGATTATGTAAATTTCGCTTGTAGTACATACTAAATGAAATGTATTTTAGTCAATAACGTTTACGCAATAACCGTCAGTTGTAGTAATTTAGTATTTTTTCTCTTTTGAAATCATGTGAAGTCATGTTTGTTAGTAAATAATCTTATAGCAGGAATCGACGATTGTGGCGCTTTAGTATTTTTACCTTACTCAATAAACAAAGTAAAAAGGATATTAGTATATTTCAATGCGGGACTTCTATCTGTTACATCTGTTAAGAAACTTTGAACTACATACTTAAAGAATATTACGAGATATTAGTAATTATTAAGTTATAAAATAAATTAGAAAAGTATAGGTAAGGCGTTATGCGATTCATAAATTTGTAACAAATTCGACCTTTAGTCTATTTCTCAAATTGTTTTCGGGTGACATCAAGCGTATTAGACGCGCAAGCAATGTCAAAACAATATCTTTTGACATTATGCGCGCCAGTTTATAATTATTATTTATGCTAGTTACCTCAGAACTCCGTCATTTATTAACCGATCTGGAAAATTCGTTTTTGGTTTGATAGGGCATACTTCTGGAGTAGGCTTACTGTCATCAGGTTAGAATCTGATGATGGGGTCCTGGAGAAATTGAGGGAAATCTTCAAATATTTTAGGTACACCTATAGCGATTTGGGTATTTTGTATGTATAAATCGACGCCCCCGGACAATAAGTCGGCAATCGCAAAAAGTAAATTTTACAGGAAAAAATATTTACTGATTTTGTTCAATATCTTTACAACCAGAGGGAGTACTAAAGACATTGATATATCAAACGAAAGCTATTTTTTTAAAGAATATAATTTATCCAATTATACTTTATAATACGCATGCAGTATTAAGCAATGAGAGAAAATGCATTTTACAGATAATGAGTTAAAATTTATTCCCAGTAATAGTGACTTACTGGATTATTGTGGTAAATATTATAAAAGTGTTGATTTGTAACTGCATAACATGGACATTTATAACAATATTTTTTGTTTGAAGGGCTATACGTAATATGTCATTACTAAGGTTTTTATAGTAATTTAAACGCAGGCAAAATAACGGCATTGTATGATAGCTTTGTTGTTCTCGGGAATGTAAAACCAACATATTCAAGTAAACGTGCAATACTGAATGACATCGAAATAATAAAATAACATAGTGTAAAAGAAAACTATCATAAGTACTAAGTATAATAAGATTTAATAATTAAAATAATCGAAAATAATAATAATTATTATTATTAGCCTTTATTTGCTGTAATTATAATTATTTACATGTCATTATCACTATTAAAGTTATGATTAGTCAATTTTATGTTATGCTTGTCATTAATAAAGGATATAAATTGTTAGTTATTCTCTCTTTTTTCATTCTTTCTGGAACTTGTCATATATGAATATTTATGTGTTTCCTTCCCTTTTTTCTTTAGTTAGCGCGCCCCTTGGATGAAGGCCTCCTCCAGTCTTCTCCATTCTTTCCTGTCTCTTGTCCTACTCCATGCTCGTCCTATTAATGCGTCTAAATTATTGCTCCATCGCAATTTGGCCTTCCTTTGGATCTCTTGCCATCTCTGGGGACCAGTCTGTTACTTTTTTTGACCAGAGAGTGGATATGACCAGCCCATTTCCATTTAAGTTTGCGTATTTTAACTGTTACATCTCGCACCCTAATTTTATTTCTAATATGGATATTTCTTATTTTATATATTCGTTTCTTATGTAATATGCTCCTATCCATATTATGTTGACATATCTACCTCAAGTTTAAGTTCATTTTTCTTTGTTAGGGCCCAGGTTGTGCTTTTCATAATTTCTTTTAAGACCCAATATTTATTACAGGATTTTTTTATTATTCTTTATATTATTTTGGACATATCTTCCTGCAAACATATTAATTCCCCTAGGTATATTTAGTCTCCTATGTAATCTTTTGTGAAATTTCTGACATTTATAGGCGGTTTGTTGCTGTTCGTTAGTATTTTAGTTTTTGATACATTCATGGTTAACCCCAGTTTCCTACTCTCTGTTGCCAGATTGTTAAGCATTACTTCAAGGGTATTTGGATCTTCTGCAAATAAAAACACTATCATCGGCAAATTTTAAGTTGATCATCGATTCACTTTCAATTTTTATACCTTTTCCATTCCAGTTTATGTTGCAGAACATGCTTTCCAATGCAGCATTAAACAATTATGGGGAAAGAAAGCCCTGTTTTACTTCTCTTGTAAGTTTAAATTCTCTCCCTTCTTTTTCCAGCTTGATTTTGGCTGCGTTGGTGTTAATATATCGCCTTGATGATACGGTTTTTTTTTTCCCGTGTTCCCCGTACTAGCAAAGCTTGATGTATGCCATTGTGTTCTAAGCTTTCAAGCGCCTTGGTATAGTCAATAAAGGCTATGTATATTTTCTTCCCGTATTCATTATATTTCTCTATAATTTGGTTGAGTGTGTGTATAATATGATCTATGGTTGAGAAGCCGTGTCGAAAGCCAGCTTATTCTATGGATTGACTAGAATCCAGGGATTTTTCTATCCTTTTTAAAAATTATCTTCGAGAATACTTTGAAAATGTTTGATGTTAAGCTAATAGGTCTGTAGTTGTTTATGCTACCTATGTCTCCCTTTTTATGCAGAAGTGTAATAACTGCAATATGGAAGTGGAACCCTCTGTAAAGGAGACAGATATTTATTTATACCTGGATAGCTGAGACACTGGGTAAGTCCCTGCAGTTATCCAGGTTTCACTCTATCGGTCTGTCTCATTTACAGAGGGTTCCAGGTGAGAATAGATGTTATTTCAGTTAGACAAGCGCGATTATTAAATTAAATAACATATTTTTAAATATTTTATAGTTATAATTTTTAACAATAATCAAAAAAGGTAGGTACTTAATAAACAAAAATAATCAAGTAGGTACGTTTCTTATAAACAGTTCAAAAATGCATACAGAATGCGTCAATCAAAAAAATCTGTCATAATAGTTTTGGTCATACTGCTTCGCGTCTAGTTTTTTTTACTAAATTTACTTCCAAAGTTATTTCGTCATCATCTTCATTTTCCAATGAAAACGAGAAGACATGAACAACTTCTTCGCGTGTCTTTCCACTTTCATATAAGGATATTAACTTTAGTTTTTATCATTACAAGCCTTCGTTTCTGCATTTTTCAAATAAATATCCGTACGATAGCAAAACTAAACTGAAACTGGAGGTCATTTAGGCACAATTAACTAAGTGCGGAATTTGGGGGTCAACTAAGGATTAATAAACAAAACTGAAATTTATCTGCAAAAATGTCCAAGTTAGACAGGTACCTAATAAATTGACATTATCTCAGTTACAGAGGTCTACCTATAAATTAAAAGAAAACATTGTAGCAAAGTATTCTTTAAAATATAGTCTCAGTAAAAGAGGTAAAATTCTCTCACCGTCTCAATTCAGTGCTAGAGTGTCAGGACCTCAACATGAGTTCCAGCTATGGAGGTTTCTCATTTATCCTGTTCCCACTTAACCAAGTTGTACTGTATCTGGATATCTGAGACACTGGGTAAGTAGAATACCTCTTTAAGTGAGACAAATTTGCAGGTCCTAGTTATCCAGATTTCACCATTTGTAGCCATAGTTTCAGCATATTTTAAAACTTTGCATTTTGTCGGTTCCATAGCACCTAATAATTAATTTATTTACACGTTTTGGTAGGTAACACACTGAATAGATTCACAGGTAAGAAACTATGTTTTATTTTGTCACTGACACGTAAACACAAACACAATTTTTTTTAACCAGACGCACCAATCAATAATTACACGTCACTTTCGGTCAACAGAAATTTGCAACTGTTTATAAATGTAAACAAACATTACGCGTTGCCGGTGCGAGAACAGACACGTGAAGGGGCGCGGCATGTATCTATTACTTTCTAATGTTTAATCAAAGACAGAGATAAACGTATCTTATGATGGCTGAGCGGCAAAAAGACAGACGATATATTGGGTTCGTGACATGATCTGATTTGGTATTAAATAGTACACGCAAGTAACTGTTACGAATATTTACGAACGAATTATTTCCCTCTAAAACTTTGTTAGTAGCTATTGCCGTGTTAAGTTTATTAAATTAAATACGGTATTATCGTTTACCAAAAACTTCATAAAAATATTAACGCCAATAAACCGGTTATCGCATCGTACCAAATATCAAAATAATAAATATATTTGTATTGATCTGTAGCGACACTTTTCTCGTAACATTTTGAAATTGCAGTTTCCCTACAATAAACACGTCATTCTTAATATCTTCTTTAATTGCATTAAAAAAAATCTGAAAAAAATATATATGATGTATTCTGACCCGCTGATTCCGAATTTTCCATAACAATAAAATGTCCATAATATCACATTGCCGACTTATTGTTCGGGGGCGTCGAAATAGCATATGGTAACTCGTACATTTGCTCTTGAAAAGCACCATTTGGTGAAGTAGAACTGATGATAATTAATGAAGATCACAGATTCACCAGAACTACCTACTTACTCAATAATTTAATAATTTCATGGGTTGGGATTTAATGAATATTATTTAATGCCAATTTATTTAATATTAATACTATTTATTTATTTATGGAAACGCATACCTATTTATTTGATAAAAAAGAATGATGTCCCGTCAAAAACATAAATGTGAAAATGGGAGCCAAGTTAAATATTTTAAGAATATGCGATGCATGGTTATCGCCTTCACCGACATAAGAATTGAGATTTAAATGGGTGCCAAGTTCCGTAGATAATCCTGATATTTATTTATTAAGAACGTACAACATTCTAAAATTAATTAAATAGGTACACAATTTCTTATTTTTTCTCATACGATAATGTATGCTTGATCTGGCCGTTGGTCCAGACATCTAGCGAGAGTCTCCTGAGGTGTTGGTCGAGCCTCTTCGCTATATGACCGTTTGCCGAAACAACTATCGGGACAATGATCATCGACTCAATATCCCACATGGCGGTCACCTCGTGAGACAAGTCAAGGTACTTGCTTGTCCTTATCGGCCTTCACGAGGTTCTCGTCATGCGGGATGGTGACGTCGACGAGCACTGCCCGTCGTTGAGATCGATCTGTCAATACGATATCAGGCTTATTGGCGACAATAGTCCTGTCCGTGATGACAGATCGATCCCAATAGAGCGTAGCACGACCATTTTCGAGAACTGGCGCCGGTGTGTACTTATAGTACGGCACTTCAGACTCAACAAGACCATATTGAAGAGCAAGTTGCTGATGGATGATCCTGGCCACGAGGTGATACTCGTATCTGTGCAAGTACTCGCCGTTGGCCAAATGCGAACAACCGGAAATTATATGACTGAGGGACTCGCCGGGCAACGGCATGCTCGACAAATGTCGACCGTGCCATCCCTCAGAATATATTTCCGGTAATTATTCGTCATTATGACCATGCCAGCAATTGCACAGACAAAACCTTCGGTTTCCCCAAAGAGGTCACCAAATCGCAGCCAGTTCACGGACGCTAAAAAGTCTACCTCGGGTCTTGTTAGGGCCCCGTAGAAGCGTCCGTGTAGCTCGTTGCTCTTCCACACCTTCTTGCGGTCTTCAGTGCTCAACACCGTTGGTCTGTGCCAGTTCTCGTTTGCCAAGGAGAGAGGCGTGAGGCTCTTGTCTAATGCAACCACATCTCGATGCATCCCACACTCATTGCTAAGGAAATAATCCCTGAGATTGCACACCTCGCGGTTGTGGAGATTCTTAGCATTTAAAATGCCTCGACCACCACATTTCCTCGGGATGTACAATCTCATAACAGATGAGCGTGGGTGCAACATGCGATTTGATTTAAGCAGTAGACGGACCCTCCTACCCAGGGCGTTCAGCTCAGTCTGAGTCCACCTTAGTATGCCAAAGAAATATGTGAGCAGAGGTATCACCCAGCCATTGAAGGCGCGCACCTTATTGCCACCCGACAAAAGACTGCTAAGAACTTTTGTCAAGCGGCAGAAGAAGCGCTCTTTCACTGACTGCTTGACATTGCCGTCCACAATACCCAAAGACTGTGACATACCAAGATATTTGTAGGTTTCAATTTCGGAGAGAGATCTGAGAGTCATCGTCTCAGAAAGCTGCAAATTCGACCGCACACTTATCTACACCGAATTCCATCTTGATCGCATTACTGAACTCTTGTGTGATTTTCAATAATGCGATAAGATCTTGGCGCTTCGATACAAACAGTGAAATATGACTTCAGCTTCTCTACGAAGTCAATAGCCAAGCCCAGAATCCGTCAGCAAAGATCTGAGAGGATTCAAGGCTAGGCAAAACCACAAAGGACTACTGTCACAGAAAGCTGCAAATTCGACCGCACACTTATCTACACCGAATTCCATCTTGATCGCATTACTGAACTCTTGTGTGATTTTCAATAATGCGATAAGATCTTGGCGCTTCGATGCAAACAGTGAGAAATGACTTCAGCTTCTCTACGAAGTCAATCCAAGCCCAGAATCCGTCAGGAAAGATCTGAGAGGATTCAAGGCTAGGCAAAACCACAAAGGACTACTGTCACCCTGGAAGATGCCTCTTTCAATCCTTAGGCGAATCAAAGGGGACTTCTCGACCACCTGGTTGACGAAGGACTGTGACCCACTGCCTCATACACACACCTAAAAAGGACCTCAAAGTTGCATCAACTTTATACAACTCTAAGATCCTTTCGAGCCATGAGTGAGGCACCGAGTCGTAAGCCTTCTTGTAGTCAATCCAAGCAGCCAAAAGGGCCGCCTTGCTATGCCTGACTAGCTGACAAATCGTTATGTCTATGAGGAGGAGCTCCTTAGTACCTACCCCGGGACCCAACCTTACATCCGTTTTGAGCAGAGGCCAAAACATTATTTGCAATAAAATGTACATTTAATTTTGTGCTCAAAATGGATGTAAGGAGCTTGTAGATGGTAGGCAAGCATGTAATGGGTCGGTAGGTAGTTCTTTGGATCCGCGGTACTACGGGACTTGTGGAGCAGAAAGGTGACACCAGTTGTTAATAGGTAAAGGTGGCAAGGAACCTATCTCAAGGGAATTTCAAAGTAATTCATGTTTTATTTATTTCTTGGTCTATTAATTTCAACTGACATTCATGCGTAAGTAATATTGTTAAGGCTGAAACAAGAAAAAAGTCCTACAAAAGGTAAATCATCAGGATGGTTAATTGATCATTCTGCCCTTTAAGTAACATACATTTGAAATTTAACTTATCTTAAATGCTAAATTCCTATTTGCTTTATGGCTTTGCAAAGTATTTTTGACAATAAGTCATTTCCGCTTATGATGAACATATTTTTTATACATGTAAGTATTTTTTTCTCGAGAGTAAGTAAAAGGAGACAAGTCCTTAGTATTTATTGACTCCTTACCTAAAACTTTAATGTGGAGGTTAGTAATTTTATCTTACCAGCATTTTTTTAGGATTGAGAGCATTAATGCTAAAGCGACACGTAACTCCGTAAATACTGAACACACGTACAATACGATAAATGAATCGTGCAGATAAAAAATAAACATGATATGTCACCCTTTACAGCCTCCATTTTCATTCAAAAGAAAAAAAGTTATGACATTGTAAAGACAAAAAAAACATTAAAAATGCTTTTTCTCGAAATGACCCTTTTGGATGTTAGTAGTTTTGCCTTTCCAGCGACGATATATTTACAGTGGACGTCTTTCGGCTGACATGATGATGATGGTGATGATGACATATATCCCACTAACATTATAAATGCGAAAGTTTGTATGTATGTTAGTTTGTTACTCTTTCCCGCTGCTATGTCTGAACGGATTTGGATGAAATTTTAAATAGAGATAGCTTATACCCTGAATTAAAACATAGACTACTTTTTATCCCGGATTTTTTTAAAGTTCCCGAGGGAATAACGATTTTCAAAATCCCCCACAACATTGGATGGCCGACTAATTCTACGCTGACGAAGTCGTGGGCAAAAGCTAGTTATAAAATAAATATTTTGCCTTTTAAGTGTATTACTGCGGCGTTTTTATTTACTGATGTGCAGACATTGGAGTTTTTGTGGCACGAATAAAATTATCCTAGGGACTTCCGAACAATATTCATTTGTCGACGAATTGTAATTTATTTATTATTATTTCTTATGACAGTTATGACTATGAGATATGAACATGCAACTTGTATAGGTACCTATTTTATTTATTTATTTATTTATAGCCTCCTATTTAGAAAAAAATATATACAAAAAAAAACCTACGGTAACCGTATCTTATTTATATTTCTGTGTGCCTTCTGGCAAAGGCCTCCCCCAGTCTTCTCCACTCCTCCCTGTCTGTGACCATTCTGGTCCACGTCCTTCCCACCATGTCCACTATTTCGTCCTCCCATCTTTTAAACTGTCTACCTCTCTTTCGCTTACATCCTCATGGGTACCACGTTGTTAGAATTTTACTCCATTTCTCGGGTCCTCTTATTGTATGTCCTGCCCACTTCCATTTAAGATGAATTGAAAGTAAGTCAAAGAGCCATGGAAAGAAGCATACTTAAGAAGAGAAGGATAGACAAAATTAGAAATTCAGAACTGAGAGATAAGACAAAACTCGAGGATGTAGTCTACAAAGTCAAACTTGTATACCTATACTCGGGAGCAAAGAAATCCAGCCACTTATAACTGAATTTCCATACACCGTAACTCAAAACTTAAAAGTGGCATAACCATTACGATAAAAATAAATGATTATCCACTTATCCATATTTTTTTTACTCATTTCCATATATTTTCTTTTATTTAGAGTATACTATTATGCTACACAATATCATACAATTTACCTAAATAGGCCCTTGTTTTAAGTCACTCTTAGTTTCAGTTCACTTTGTATGAAAATCGGTTAATAATAAAATTTTGTTTATTAAAATTGATTTATTTACATACATACATAATATCACGCCTTCGTTCCCAGAGTGGGGTAGGCAGAGCTACAGAATTACAAACATCTCTAAAAACTTGTTGATAATTCTATAACCACAATTTGCACAATTAGGCTAAGATGTTTACCAGCGTATTAGTGACAGGTTGCAAGCCCATCGCCTAACAGTACTACAAGCCTTTATTCCCTTAGTCGTCTCTTACGACATCCACGGGAAGACATGGAGTGGCAATATTCTAACTCGGCAACCACACGAGGCGAGGCGAGGCGATGCGATTGATTTATTTGATTTTTAAAATCCCTAAAAAGTATGCCTATGAATTTCTTGAATTAAATATTACCTATCATTATACAACATCCATAGGTAGTGATCAGCATTTTAGTAAATTTTTATTTTATCCGGTGAACTTACCTATCAACTATCAACTATGAAATGTCACTTTGAAATAAGTACTTATTTGAAACAATTATCGATAAATTTCATATCGGAAGGAAGTCCCTACTTAACTGACGTTTTTGCAACAAAAACTCCTATGTCTGCTGATGTGCAATACATTTGCATATTATGTTGACTTGTACTTATTTTCTCAGTAAACAAGCTGTTCTGAGAGAAACTCCAACCCAATAACTCTCTGTAATTTTGCTTAGAAATAGCCGTTTAGACGTTAAGTAACAGTAGTTAGTATAAATAGATTTTAATTAAATTTCAGTAGGTCCCAGGAGAATTCCAGTTAAACTAAACACTTAATACATATATTTACATTGTGGTGATTAGTTAGTAAGCTCTCACTTGTGGACCACTACTAATATGTGTATAAGGGTCATTATTCGAGCGTTTCAACCGCCTCACTTTCGTGGACATATTTTTGATGAATTGGACGTATATTTTGATGCTATTTTCGGATATTTGTTAGATGTCCAGTAAACTTAAATACCTAACCAGAAACGAAATCGAAATCTGCAGCCACTTCTACAAGAATGTGACCACGAAAGTGATTCGGAACAAACGCCCGAATAATGACCCATAAGCACCCTTTTATTCGTTAACATATTGCACATAAAACAAATGAAAAATTCTTTTTGATTTTGTGATGAATGAATTTGTTTTCTTATAGTTGCTGGTTTTAATTTAAAACTCTTAAACTTCATTAACCGTTAGGTTGTGGCGGGCTCTTTTCCGCAACTCGACGACTCAATGTGCGGCTATTTTGCGTGAGGAGTTGGTGACATTACTCCTGCCAACCTAGTTACTTTCCTCCAGGAAGCCTAGCAGACTATAAATATTTAATTTTGTGTAAAAACAACGATCTTGCGGCGAAGTTCGCTCTCATTTACCAAGTTTTTGCTCATATCGTTTACTTAAAAGAAGTTATAAAGTGAACCAATGCTATTACGATTTCAAAGCAAGAGAGCTAAATGGAATTGGAATAGAAGCCGTCCAAAACCATTCCGTAATCATTTATCAAAGTCCAGATAATTCTAAAATCCGTATCTACATGAGCGTAAAGTTTTAGAGTGCCGTTCGACTAAATAAGTGGCCGGTAACTCTGACAGTTAGAGCGCATAACTCCGAGCAACGCCGGGGCGGAATTAATTAGAACTAGCAGCAAACGGTTATTGGGGTTTGAGCAAAAATTTATTGGACAACTATTACCCGGAAGGGTGGCGGAGGCATGAGCGATGAGCGAGTCATATTTCTACAAATTAACAAGTTATATTATCTTTAACAGAGTATTGATATTTTTTTCCAGTGTAAATTATACATTTTCGCAATCTTCGCATCAAAAACTTTAAATTGATACCGAACTCGTTGCAGTACTTATCATATTTTTCTTTTTTCTTTTTAAGTAGTATTATGCTCGTCAATTCCACCATGTTGGATTTCATATGACCTTATTCTGTGAAAAGGATACAAATCTCCCGAGGGTTAGGTGAAAAACGGTATAAGTCTGGTATACTCTGTACACGAGTTTACCCTTTCTTAATGAGAGCTAAATCGAGTTGTGTACATTTTCACTAGAGCCACGGATTATAGCCTTTACACGTGGAACACTAAGTCGAATCCTAATTGGATCAACTAGGAGCTACGAAGGAACAGATGAACAAACAAACATATATAGACTGCAATATTCACAACATATTTCCTTTGCCGTAGTCGGGTAAAAAAGAGAGTGGAGAGACTCTCTTAGTTGACATTATATTGAATAAAAACTCTACCAAGTTAATGTCAGCTAAAGCTGATAGTAAAATTTAATTTAACGTAGGTACTTTAAAGTATTAATCGTCTTTGTGAGTTCGTATACTAATCGTAATCATATTGTTTACATTGTAGTACATAGTTCTTATTCACTTAACAATAAGAGCTACTATAATATCTACATGTTTAAAGAAAGTGAAATATAGGACCTATATTATTAACTTTATTAGTGTTTCAAGCACTGTAAGGCAAAAGCCCTTAAATTTTCCATGACTTTTTTATTATTCTTGAGATTATTACTGTTTTATTATTTATACGTCCAAACGGTCCCCGTCATTGTTTTAAATTAACCAAACATAAATCACCTCCAGATACTTAACAATTTTTTATTATTTTAGGTCAGGAGTTTAAAAAATCCTTTTTAATTACCACACTACAGTTTATTATTTAGATTCTATAAATTAAACTTCACGAAATTTCCTTTAATTCTTTCTTATCAGTTTGCTAATCCCCTAGTCAGCAATTTTCCCATATCTTTTAACTCGTCAACTAAGTATTTTGTAGTTTTGAATTACTTTTCCCGCCAGTCGCCTCTTCTTGCACCATATAAAGGCGTGTCCCCACCGTCGGTAAGTGTTTCAGACGTAAGCCACGTAACCCTGATTGAATGCGTCCAAATGGCCGTCTGTCCCAGCTCACGTAAAAATGCGTCCATTAAAACAAACAGAAAGAAGAACTAGGGTTTGTAGGTATTTGAGTCACATATACGTAACGTGTCTCTTGTTTTCTAGCATTTCAAGCATCAGATGATTAGTTTTCTCTGCAGCTTTACTTCAATGTTTTTGGTTCCTGCTGTTTGGGCTAAATATTTTTGGACAAAATGTATCATTGTCGTATTTTTCCCAAAAATATGTTGTGCATGCATGACTCGATGTATGAATGTGGAAGAAGCGAAAGAGATTTGTCAGGATCGTAGCAGGTGGAAAGAAAAGGTCTCTGCCTACCCCTCCGGGAAACAGGCGTGATTTAATGTATGTATGTATGTAATGTATTATTGTTATATTTTCAGGATATCAAAATCACTATAGCTAACTGCGGTTAGGTTAGGTTAAAGTCGAGACTACAAAAAACGACGCAGTGACGCATTATCAACTGGTTTAGTACATAATTCCGAGAAGTGTCTTTAAACTAAATTGGTCAAAACGCCGAATTTTCATATTTCCGAACGTTATTTTGGGTCAGACAATATTTTTTTCATGACGATAAAATTGCTCATAATTCTTACCTTAGCTTGCTTACGCTCAAAAACTCAATACACATTTAATCTTTGTTTGTTTTTTAGAACTCGGTTACCTAGTAAAATCAGTTCCATTTATAAATAATCTTTAGGAAAATCAAAATTCAAATGTATTAAATATGCTGAAGAAAAAATTGAAGCCGTTCTGGGCTGTATTTTTCTATAAAGAGTGTCATTATCCATAACATGATAGAAGCAGTTCATAAATTCGTGTTTCCTACATCAACCAGTTCCCAAAAACTGTCGCAGCCCCTACTTTCCCGCGAACATGCCGCTCTTGAGTTCATTACTCCGACAATTATCCCTTTAATAGGGCACATAAAAGCTAATGGGTGCGACTGCGCAGCTGAGATATGGCAGGCGCGATTACATAAGTTGTGCTTAAGACTTTCCTTATGAGGCTAGCGGAGACAAGACGCTTCCTTTCGAGTGCAAGTGTCACAATATAGAATCAGAGAAATATTTTAGAAAAAACTCAGTGTCGGGTTGCGAAGGTGTTACTACAGACACAAAAAAAAACTCAAAAACAACATGTGTGAACTAATTTTCTAGTGTACTCGTAAGTATGTAATTATGTAAACTCTTTATTGCACATAAAACCAATAAAAAGTAAGTACGTACATAAACTCAAGATAACGTGTACAATGTCGAACTTATACCTTTAAGGGGTCTCTTCCAGTTAACCTGACTGCGATTGAGGAAACGGTACGAGGATAGGCAAAATTACAAGTAGTGCACAAAAAGTAAATAGACCAATAAATCTAAACTTATATAATTATAAATTATACTTATCATAAGTAAACATCATATACCCACACAAATAACATAAATATGTCTAAATATAAATATATTTATGTATACATGTAAAATACAGTATACTTGTATTAAATAAATATGTCGGGTTGTCCTCCATATTGATTGAATACTAGTTATACTTTTATAATTCACTTTTATTATTTATACAGGGTTTCTTTAAGTAAATATTAATTAACAATTAATTGCAGCTACTATAACAACAGTTAAGTTTCTTCAACACAAAGTAAAACAGCGATCCGTGCACCGAGCGAGCTGGATAAGAAGTGTGTCTCCGCTCTGAGTGAGTTGGCTTTTATACCATAGTGGTGGGGCACTGGGGCGACCTCTGTGAGTCATGGTACAGCTGCTCTCCAGGTGGCCGCTCGGTGCAAGTTCCGCAAACGTTTATCACGTGGTTTTTCTTTGTGTACCGAAAATAGCTAGGCACGGTGTTGACGCCGACAAATATATCAATATCCAATTATGACAACTACTTGATATGTAAAACATCACTTATGACGTGAGATAATAGCAAAATAAATGAATTTGAATTTTGAATTTTTGAATTTTGAATAATAATAATAAGCCAGCAATGACTAGCTCACTCATTATTAATTTGGAGCCGTCTTAGACTTAGATTTTTAGTAGGTATTTAAACACTTCAATCGCCTGTATCTCTAGAAGAAATCAAGTCTTCTTAATCTGTGGTAGTTTTGCTTTTAAATCCATTATATATGTGCTTATATTTAATATATTTTTAACCGACTTCAAAAAAAGGAGGAGGTTTTCAATTCGTCGGGTTTTTTTTTATGTTTGTTCCCCGATTACTCGAAGACCACTCGACCGATTTGAAAATTTTTTTCGTTGTTTGAATGGATATACTTTCTAGTTGGTCCCATTGTCAACACGTCAGGATCTGATGATGGGATCTTGGAGAAATCAAGAGAACTCCTCAAATATTATAGGCACACCTATAGCGATTTTGGTATTTTTCACTGTAACTCGTGCATTTGCTTTTGAAAGTACTATATGGTGAAGTGGAACTGATGATCCACCGGTGGCCACCGGAACTCCTTAACGGTACCTATTTCAAGGGTGGCGATAAGATATTTCGATTAAGTTAGTTGAGCGACTATGCCGAAGCACTTTTAGGTTTAAATATGACTATGACATTCCCGCGGCGTTGTCTGCGGCGAGCTTGAAATTTTCTATAGTTTCTCATTCATATTTAGAAGTGGAGCTACATAACAGCATAAATAGGATCACTAAAAAGTATAAAATAAAATAAATGTTTAAAAAAACAAAAACCCGCCTTCAAATATGCACAAAATAACTTCTTTTAAAATGGTAGGTCAGTCCAACTGAAGTCGGCGTCCCACAATATTTTAAACCAAAAGCCGAATACAGTTGGACTGACCTACCATTTTAAAAGGTTTTGCATTTTTGAAGGCGGGTTTTTGTTTTTTTAATCATTTATTTTTCACATTTCTAGTGCTTGTAGTTCTGGCTGTACGGGCTGTTTATGCCCCCGCACCTCTTACACCTTTCGAGGTCAACATTTTCTAAAATGCCCCTCAAAACTAAAAAAATGGATTATAACATATACATAATGACTTTTTAAAGTTATCCAATGATACCACACTCGAGGTTATAATTTACAAAAAAAATGCGTTAGAGAGGCATGCTATAACTTTGTCGGCGAAATGTAAATGTATAACTATGTCAAATAATGACTTTATAGCACCAAAAGTCTCTGAGTTAAACCGTGGACAGACGGACAGACTGACAAAATGAAACTATGAAGGTTCCTTGTTGCCTACGGCACCCTAAAAATTACAGATATTTATAGACAGCTTTGTGACACGTCCTAAAAACCAATAGGGACTCTATTGAAGAAGCGGTTTACCTAGCTAGCGGGCACTTTTACACGTCAAAAATCTACAGCGCTTCCCAAGAGAAGTCACCTTCATTTATTACTGTATTCTAGTAAATAAACTTATTTGATTATTTGATTTGAAGACCGCTGCTGAGAAGAAATGCCGCAAGTAACTCAACAGAAAGTCCATTGTAAGACTGCTAGGATATCCGCGTTGTCAAAATAACATAAATTTTGGGCTCCTAGTGAAAAAGGGTATAAGTCTTCGGAAGATCAAGTGAAAAAGGGTTTAAGTCTAGTATACTCCGCTCATGTATATACCCTTTTTATTACGAGTTTAATGGACTTGTATCCTTTTTCACTAAGACCCCAGCATTGTCCCCTTTTATTTATTATTTCAGTGCATATATCGGTACCTAATAAGGAATATGCATGGATTTAAATCGCATTTCTCAACAAAACATGAAAAAACCGTAAAAGAGATCACCAGAAGTTAAATTATAATTAAAATCAGCCAAGAAATACGGATGATACAAGCGTTTTACACTGCTAATTAGACAGAGATCCGATATACACTGTGACGTCATGTAACAGGTCGTCCATATAAACTCCATGTTAAATGCAGTTTTGATAGAAAGAGATAGAAACAAATCTTTGTTGGCTTTACATCTTGGTGATTTTTATAACTATTCAAAAATGATTTTTCACAACTGTTTGTTACATAAATGTACCGTTATGTATGAAAAGGAACCTTATTGTCGATGGCGCTTCCGCCGTTATTAAAGATGCTCCGATATAAATACAACGTCGCGTGACGCAGTGCGGCGTAAGTGCCATCGATAATAAGGTCCCTTTACATAGATAACGCCACAAATCAGCTTTTATTGAAGCTGTGAAAAAAAATCATGATTATTCTCTATTAAAACATCGCTTCTGCTACCAAGGTCTGCTAAAACCACTTAAGAGAAACTACCATTATCGTTAAAACACTTTAAAAGCCTTTAACGACTTGATGACTTATGGAGCTACACACTACTTAATGGTTAAATAAACCTTTATTAGTGGAAAACAGAATGGCAGTTTCGATAAAGCCCTTGTAGTTACGTTCTACGAACACACATTGCATAATTATTAAATCTTTAACAAGTTTTACTTGCAGTAACGAAAGAGGAACTATAGCAGTACGGAAATCTCGGTGCACGAAGCCGACTCGCACTTGCCCGGTTTCTATATGTTTTATTTTTACGTTGCGTATAAATGGTCCACCCAATATAGCCCAGTCGTTTACGTCTAATTTTACGTGCAGTAGTCGTCACACGACTGAAATAAACACGTCACGACCATCGTCACGTGTCTCCTGGATTTAGAAACGTGCCGGTTCTGGTTTCCTTATAAAATATTTCCCCATATCGCATCGAGTATAAATGCGGTAAAACACATTAACAACGTAATCCTTGTCTTATCTTATCTTTTACAATTCCACAGATATGACCGTTTAAGATATATCAGCCTTCATCGCCATTTTATTTAAGACGGAGCCTACATCATAAAGAACGCAAATATGCGGTAAGGCACTGGCTGAAAGTCAGGATAACCTCATATGCGTTGCCGACAGTGAATGCGTTAATGTTTATAGTACCGTTATATTTATTTACATATGGATGTTTATTTATTTGTTTAATCTTTATTGCACTAAAAAAGCAAGCTTTCAAAACCCGACTGTTGCTAACCAACTTTAAATCGGTATACATCCTAAATGATCATTCAAAATGAAAAGTGATGAAAGAAACCTAAAAATGATTTTTAAACCCCTATTCAATGATACCCCACTTGTCATAATTGGCCGACTTTTTTTTTAATATGCACATTATGGCGTCTGGTTGCCGCTATATTGAATTTTGATTACTGTCATATCTTCAGTGACACTCACCAGATTAAGACAAATCGATTGACATAAGAATCATCAAAATCGGACAACGGGTTTAGTTTTTATAGTGACACAACGGAACAAATAAACATAACACATTACCCTCCTCCTTCGGCAGTCGGGTAAAAATATACACTTAATATAGAAAAGGTCACGTTAATGCCGTAAGGCATTTGATTCTCATCAGTTAACCTTCGGGCAAAGTAGAGATCGTTGTCGTTTATCGTTGTATAGTACCGATACGGCAAGCCTAGACTTTAAGACTAGGTTAATTAATTGGTTTAATGATTTTCCTTTGATTATTTAGGTATTTATTAAAGGCATTAACCATGTTTTCTTTATTGAATCGGAATTATTAACATAATCCTACCGACATTAAGCAAATAGTTTTACATAACAAGTAACACGCAAGATGTTAAAGAAACTAATACGAGCAGATGCCTCGAGAAGACGTTATACACAAATGCCAGAAGTATGTGTATGAGGAAACTTCGGTATAGTTCGAAACTTTGTTTTGCCTTATTAGTGTTGAAAACTTTATCTATTCACGCCATTATATGATGCAATATTTCAGATAAGAATTAAGTAAAATTGTTAAATACATACATAAACTCACGCCTTCGTTCCCAGAGGGGTTTGCCTACCCCTCGGCAGAACTACAGAATTACCTACAACTCTAAAAACCTGTTGATAATTCTGTAATCATATTTTGCACAATTAGGCTAACATGTTTACCCGCGTATTAGGGACAGGTTGCGAGCCCATCGCCTAACAGTAACATACGACAGTAAATAATAAATAATAAATTCTAAAAATTGACAAATAATTTTCCGTAATTTTTTGAGCAAAAATGGTGTTATGTGCGGTTCCTATATCCAAACCGCGGGTACATAAAGCTTACTTGAGATTAATGTTTGACACATTTTGTATTGCTAAATGCCAAATTTTAACCCAAAGCCAGCCTTATCTGTCCGCTGTTTGAATATATCGTCACATCCATGGCAAAGTTGCGCATCTGCACTTTGATTTCAAAAGACAAATGTTAGGTTAGGTAAGCTGTTAGGTTTACAACGGGTATGTCTCTATTTTATTTACTCTATGATCAAACTTAAAGAAGTACCTATAAAAATACGAGTATTTTCTCACTATATAATAAGCAAAACCTAGACCAGACATAAAATAATATTTTGTTACCGTCATCAACTTCTTACTAACTTAGATCAATCTAACAAGTTCAAACTTAGTTTCAGACTTGGCTAATTTGTTTAAGTTAGTCCCTTCATTATATTAACTAGCGGCTGCCCGCGACTCTGTCATAGAAATCGTTAATCGGTATTCCTTAGGGAACTGGACAGTTAAGTACCAATTTCACCAAACGATGTTAAATTTATTCAATGTTAATCGAATGTTAATTTATACATTTTGACAGCTGTTAACGCCCTAATCGTCTGTTATCTAAGTGGTTAACATCGTATGGTGAAATTGGTACTTAGTCATGGTCATTTTACACAAACATTCTCAGGATCGTCAATCCAATATATAATAATCACGAAAGTATTTTTTTACACCTTATAAAGCCAAAGACCAAATTATTTTCTACAGTAAATAGGTTTTACGGGCACTTTTGAACGTCAAAAATCTACCATTGCTTCCCAATAGGAAACCACGGCTGAAAAAAAACAACGCAAGAAACTCAACGGCTTTTCCTCGAGTATCCCACTCAGCCTGGGTCTCTATTCGACTCGGTAAAACCATATTGCCTTTGATGAGTTATCGTATTGTTTTACACTTAGCTGGCATTACTGTCTTACTTGACAGATATCGTAACTTTGACAATATGATAATATGTCAAAATGAATATGTTTTTACCTGGTAGAATTGACGGCAAGATTTTTTTGAAAAGGTGTGGGAATAAAAATCTTGCTTAAAAAGAGGTTGGTCTCAAAAGCCTACTACTTCTTTTTTAATTTGTTCTTATTATTAGTTAATTAACTACGCGCCAGTTAGAACGTTTCTGCCTCATACTATAGGAATTTGGTATGAGCTTCCTGCTGAGACTTTCCCAAAGCGCAAATTTCTTCGAGACCGGCAACGCATTGGTGACGCCCCAGGCGTTGCTGTTGATGCTGTTGATGTCTGAAATTTTCCCGTGGACGATAATAAAAAAAAATCGCATAAAAAAAAACAGTGTTTGCTACGCGCTTTGGACTAGGTAGTGGTCGAAATTCGTCAGTTTTTTTGTAACCGCGTTTTGATTTTGTAAATCTAGCGCTAGGTGTGACGTAGGAAAGACCATGTGGCGATTAAACTCTTTAGCCACTAGCAAAAATGTGTTGATTTATTTTCTCAGCAATCATGAAGAAAAAAAAGTATGCTTATCAGACAAACCTCTGTAAGCATGTTTTTTTTCAAGACACCTTTTAAAGAAGTTCCTATTGTCAATAGAGGCCCAGGCCAGTCAATGGCCATTTTAATTGGCTTACACCTCCACGTTGGCCATCCACATCGCCAGTACCTGTCCAAAAATAACAAGGTTGCCGCAAAACGCATCCATTACTCGCATTACACATATAAATGGAGATGTACAAAGAACCTTGAGGGTCATCGCGAGCGTAGCGGATGCAAAATGTAAATTTATTCCCCCCTATAAATTACTAGCCGGAAAACTTCCCCTTAACAAGGCGTCTAGTGAATTCCCACTGAATTACGTGGGTAGTTGTAAATCTTTGGGTTTGTTCTTGGTAAAAGAAAAAGTATGTAAGTCGCTTAGTAATATGAAAAGAGTGCGACTGACTCGGCGATTTATGATAGTTACATTTTGCGAAATGTTATTATTGGTTTGCACCAGTTTATGTTGTAAGAATTTTAATTGATTGTTATTTTTTACTGATCTACCCACAGTGGTTTACTATACATACTATATGTACGTGAACTTAAAAAAGGATGTGGTTACGACCGTAAATATCTTATACAACGTTCTAACTAAAAAAGTAGTATGGTTAAATCGTCCTCTCCGATATGATATGATATGATAAGTTTATTGGTAAAAAGTAATATTTTACATGTCACGTACTTAACTAAGTTACAATTTTATTTATTTTTAGTGGAATTACATTTCAAGTCACATTTAAGGTATTATTATTTAAATACATTTCAAATCATATTATTAAAAACATTTTTCTTAAAATTCCTTACATTTATTACTAACATTTTAATTTTAATTTAAGTATTATTCCTAAAATATGATTATATCACTGCTTGTTTATACTTTTATGAAATTATACATTATTTTCCATACTACAATTATTGTAACCCCCTCTTGTTATAAAATCTTCTATTGTGTAGCACGCTAGATCTAGTAGCAGGGTTTTCAGTCTACGTGCAAATATTGCGTCACTGGCCAAGCTAACCAACCGAACAGGGAGAGAATTGTATATTCTGGGACCCATGACACCGAGCGACTTACGAGTCTTAGCTAGTCTATACCTCGGAACTATCAGATGGTTTTGCTTAAGAGTACTTCTGCTGAAAGTTTGCGCGTGCGCCCTGTACTCTTTGAGGTTTGCCCTTACGTACGGCACGGTAGGGGACGGGTTGAGTGGCATCAACTGTTCTTGAATAACCCACTTAATTCCACTCGGTAGTGCTTCTACGCTTTTCGGGCAGCTTTGGGATCATGCTGCCGTTGGTTCTTCCGCTCATGCTCATTTCAGCATCACAGGACCAGGCTGTGACGCTTTCTTCAATGAGTTCCATTAACCCTTGGTATGTCTATGCACTGATCAGTGTACCCCTATGCTCGTCTTAAGCGCTGATCAAGTACAAGTCACATGATCAACATTTTATTATATTTTGCACTTAAAAACAAGTTTAATAGAGTCTAAAATATTTGAATTTTTCCAATCAACCAAAAACCAATAGACGTTTATCAGTTCTAAATTGCGACAGACGACGGGTAAGAAGACAGTCGGAGCCACTAACTCCGGCCGCTTGCAACTTCAGGTGCCAGGGAACAGTAAGGACTTTGGGCTGTCTGGGGCGCGTATGGTTTACTCTGTGACTGACCTGGCATCTTCTTCTTCATCTGCGCGCTTGCGTCCTCGTCCCCCATCCTCTTTTTTCTTTATAACGCTTTCGCAGAAGGTGGACACTGCTTGCTAAGCCAAGGTCCTCTCACATCAGGAGGCTTATAAGGTCGTTTGCCTTCTCCATGCCATAAAAGTATTAAAAAAACTGTAACATCTTAGGGTGATGGAACCAGTAATGGACGAAGGCACCAATAATGGACACTTGATTCTTATTTTACAGAAGATAAGGGCTACTCATTTGTTTTGCAACAATGAATAAAGTCGTAAGACCGTATGAAATTTGACCGTAAGAGTTAAGTGTCCATTACTGGTGCCTGGTGCCTGTCAGCTAAGCTGTCTGTCTCTACTCACGAAAGCGGGAGGACCATAATTGTAGTTGTAATGCGTATAGACACGCACACTACGGCGACGCGCTCAGAGACAACGTGCACGTACATCTACACACACAAGTATGGTCCACCTTTACTGAGATAAAACAAATGTATTACCCCATTACCCAATGCCATCAACTAATAAACTTTATTCCTCCATTTTAAAATCTTTGTGTTTCCTTGCAGACACTTTCTTCGCAGGTACTTTTCACATAACTCACTGAAACAGGAATCTTTAAAATATTACATCATTTTTTCATGCCTTCCTCCGTAAATCCTTTTAGCCATAGTAAATGACATTTCAATAGAAAACTGTGAGCCATTAAATACGCATTAACGCGGATCGGTGTTTATACATCATTAGCCGTGTATTGTGGCCTTTACCCTATATCATAGACAAAGCCTAATAAGGTCAGGGTTTTGATATAATGGATTCTCTAGAGGTTTGCGAACGAGGGCGGGAAATGTGGGGTGTGAAATGGTGTTGTTACCTTGGGATTGAAATACTCGTAGCTTTTTTTGTAATTTTACGATACGATGCGTTAAATTATGTATTTTTTTATAATATATTTTTTAAACAAACTCACTTCCCGCTGTCTGTCTCTATGTATGCTTAGATCTTTAAAACGGATTTTGATGCGGTTTTTTTTAATAGATAGAGTGATTCAAGGGGAAGGTTTTTATGTATAATAAGTTTTGGATTATGTACGGGTATATTAGAAACCATAATGGCATAAACCGAAGCGAAGCGAGGGCGGGTCACTAGTAATTATTATAAAGCAAAGTCGCTTTCTGTCTATCCGCTACCTCAAGCTAAATCACACAACGGATTTTGATGCGATTTCCACCATCAGTTAGATATTTTTTCCCGGAATGTACTTATATAATCATTTCTGGTTTATGTAAAGGGTGTTATAGAAAACTCACAAAACCGAAGTGAAGTGAGGGCGCGTCGCTAGTTTATAATAGTTTGTTAAATATCTTCCCAGTAACAAATTATGCTGGTATGTAAAAGCGGCTGTTTAAAGACCGTTTTGCTTCAGCAACTAAGTAGGAACTGACTTTTCAGATTGAGTTTGACTCCGTATTGTGTCAAACCCGAACCTCGATATTGGCAGAATCGTATGTACAGTCGATCAAGAAACTCCTTAACCACTTCTGGATTTCAACTTCATGCACACACATACAGTTAAAAATTAGCAGAATTAAGTTCTTCGTCGACTATAATACTAAATAAATATCACATCGTAGCATATTTCAAATCAACAAAGAGTGAAATGAAATCCGTGAAAAACATCTGTAGTATTAACAATTATGTTAAAACCAAAGTACCTAGGGTGATGGAACCAGTAATGGACAAGGCACTGTACTGACCTCATCTCGAGTCAAACCTTCAAACAAGAATTAAATTGTCTTTGGTATTTGACTGGTTAGAAAACGGGCTAGACAGTGTGGGGTTGCTAGGGGATTGTTGACGGGAGTTATCGACGGGCTTTGAAAAATGTATCTGTTAATATTTTTATGGCGTTTTCCTTTATAATAATAATGATTATAGCACAATAATTTTCCTTGAAATAGTTAAAAGAAAAGTGGTATACAAAGTAGTGTATGTTATAAACATGTGATCTATAGGAATATTGCAAGGAGACGTTAGAAGGTTCTCGTAAGTTTTTCATGTAGACAAAGTCTGCTTAAAAAAGGTAAATATTGTAGTCCTACCGTTGTTGGAAACACTTATCTATAAGAAATCATGTTCATGAGTAATTTGGTTAATGGTTTGAGAACAAGAAAATCGAACTAGTGATTTCTCATAGGTATTTTAATCATTCGTACATGTCTTATCATTTAGAATAGGGAAGCTTGAGGATGAGTGTTCTGGTTGAGGTTCTGAAAGACGAATGGAAGGGTGATAGTCATTGTTTAGAAGGGGTTCCGTATGGTGTTAAATTTATTGTGAATGTTTGTTGTGTTTCAGGGTATAATAACAGAGTAGGGAAAACTTTCGTAGTACAGGGAAATCTTTGTTGTAAACTTATCCTTTTATTTTAATGCATTTCACGCGGGTGCATGATCCTGTGAGCTCCGTCGCCTACTACGAGGGCTTCTAAACGGTCTGGAGTAGCTGTCGTGAGAGTTCGGTTTGCGGCTGCGCGCCCTTGACACCTCGTCGGGATCCGAAGCTAAGTGTTGTCTTTTAGTGGTTATTCGATGGGTGCATCGTTGCACTCAGGGTAGTAGTGCAGTTGGTTACGAATGACATTTGATGTCGTCACATTCAAAATATTTTGAATTATAGAAGGTGTCATTGCAATTTTGACAACAAGGTTATAAGATCATTCGTAGCAAAGCTGTCCTTGTTAGAACATGTTTATTTGAATATTTTTCTTTGATTTTGTTTTTTTTTATTTACGAATATTTTCAAAATGTTTTTGAGTTTCGAAATTTTATTTTTTGAAAGGAACAATTTATTTAAAAAACAGAACAATTTTTTTAAAAAATAAATTCTTAGAAGCAAATCATATTGAGCACAATAGTGATATACGTTGGTCGTCGGAAAACCAATCTAGTGATAAATTTCTTTGAATTATTTCACGGGATTTTAATTCTATTACGAATCTTATAATTATTAAAAGGTAAATAATTTTATTGTTCATTTGATATTCTTTTATAAATGTTTTAATCAAGGGGATTCAAAGGATTATTAATATTTCAAGACTGATCTAATTCGTTTGGATTTTGTGTACCTTTTTAGGACTCCATGTCTAATCTTCAGTTTATTTGATGAACCTTTTCTAAATTTTCCCATGCTGTTTGGCTAAGATTATTTTATTTCTTTCGGCTCTTATAACGGGGATTACAGTTTTACTTGTGTCCTGGCAATCTAAATTACAATTTATTACTATCTTTTCTTTTTAAAGCATCGGATATTTCTCCAACCTTTTCTATTCGAGTCGAAGAGGGTTTAGTGTCTTGGTGAAAGTTATCAGCGGGACACAGACGTCGATGACATCTTACCGTCACTAAACATCTTGGACTAAGATAGCAAGCAGAGACACTGTACAGGGTACGCTCAGTATCCATACAGACTCCACAGACTGCTTCAGTGTGTTGAA
The DNA here is from genome assembly GCA_946894065.1 of Acleris literana. Classification (NCBI taxonomy): domain Eukaryota; kingdom Metazoa; phylum Arthropoda; class Insecta; order Lepidoptera; family Tortricidae; genus Acleris; species Acleris literana. The sequence continues at coordinate 16,927,461 of OX335686.1, forward strand.
GGTTCAAAGTTAATAGCTTCTAAATTTATCTTTGGGAACCGGGGGTCAGATTTGAGTTGCGTCAAGAGTCGATCTCACCTCTGGTCGAAAGACGTTAGTTAGTTGAGGTGACTTGCTGGCTTGGTTTTTATGATCTCATGTCGGCAGGGATGCCTGCGAGTTTAGCTCGGCAACTGCTTTCTACTCCCGGCTATCATGTCGGTTCGTGGGGATTCGACTAAGCGAAGCGAAAGCTGAGCGTGTGGTATCGGGTGCCTTGACGGATTCGAAGGGGAGGAGACCTCCAATATTCTGGGTTTGCTTTGATACCTGTCACACTGGATTGCAGAAAACACACACATTCCGTCGTCCTAAATATCCGAGGATACAAGAGGGGTAGTTTAGGTCAATAGTCTCTCCATCTAAATTATTAGGAGATAAGATAAATCCTGCCTCTTGGAGTGACTATAATTTGTTGGGTCCTCTGCTCTCTTGGTTACGAGAACTTACCTAGACTGACTTGGCGACGTAATTGAAACGTTCCCCAGACAAGTTTGAGGCAGGCTGGCAGAGTGTGACCAGTCTGGAGTCGAGCACATGAGTAAGAGCGGGGAGGGGCTCTGCTTTTACCAGAAATCATAATCTTGTCGACTATCCATAAACTGAAGTTCCCTAATCGCTTCTTTATCTCAACTAATACAATTATTTGAATTCCCTTATTCTTGAATATCTCTTTAATCAGAGGAATCTGCTATCCCTCATTCTCACCTTAGGAACCAGGAATTACTAAAACATTAAAAAAAAAAATACCACAACGTAGGTTCCACTTTTTCGATTGACAAATCTCTTTTGTCTTCCGGCCCGCCAAACAAATTAAAAATAAAAATATTTTTTTTTATATTTTATAAGGCCTACCCCTTGGGGACGGTTCAGCACCAATAATGAACACTTGATTCTTATTTTACAGAAGATAAGGGTTATTCATTTGTTGCAAAACAAATGAATAACAATCAATTTTGGTCCGTATACAATTTGAATTAAGAGTGAAGTGTCCATTACTGGTGCCTGTCAGCTAAAAGTGTCCATCATTGGTGCTGTCACCCTACAGATGTAAAAAAAACGTGCTTTTAGAGTTACTTTTTAACAAAAATCTAAATAAAATAAACCCAACTTAGTTAAAAACGTTAAAAAAATACACTTTGTTGATTAGTTTTATGTACCTATAATGGTTCCCATTAACCCCTATGGTCAATAAATACTGTTTATTCTTATTCCAGATTTTTTTCAAATATTTTTCGCCCAATTTACAAGAGAGCGCCCAAAAGCATTTTTGCCGAGAAGCATGTATGCAATTTCCGTCCTTAATGCATATGTTTTACATTTTACTCCTGAAGGAATTCTCTGGTATGAAATGCAATCCTAAATGCAGCCAGACATATGCACTTGATAAGAGCTAGAAGCAAATGCAGAAAGTCCCGGGTGAAATATGATGCGAGACATTTTAGAATTCATTACTTGTTTGTTGTTACTCGTACATTGGCTTGGAAGATTTTAAAGTATAATTCGTGGAGAAAAAACTTACAAGATTGTCTTATGATATGACGAAAGCGTTGACTACATAAATACGACTACATTAAAACACCACTTCTTTCCACCTGCTACGATCCTGACAAATCTCTTTCGCTTTTTCCACATTCATACATCGAGTCATGCATGCACGTCGGTTTCGGGTACTTAAGATCCGGCCCTTTTCCAGTATTTCTCCGATGCGATTCGAAAAAGTACGCCTAGGGTGGCCGCTTCCGACCCTCCCACTCACTTTTGCTCTGTATATCTCTTTCGTCAATCCTCTTTCATCCATCCTTTCTAAATGACCGAACCATCGAAGCATGCCCATTTCAATCTTAGTCACTACATCTTCTATTAGTCCACATTTCTCTCTGACCTGTTCATTCCTTACTCTATCAATCAGTTTCGTACCACACATACTACGCAAAGAGCGCATTTCAAGCCTTGCCTATATTCTGCAAAAGCCTTAGTTCGCTAAGCAGGTTAAAAATGATACTAACCTTCCACAGAGAACAGCCAAATGAGTTTTTCATTGCCCAGTTCAGGTGGCGTCCATTCAAAAAACCATTTGGGCCTAAACTGGCCCGGCTATTGTAAGGACATCAATATCATGCTGTCTTGTATCTACCTGGTTTTGTTACATTAGGGAGTGAAACAAACTTCTTAATTTGTTTCACTCCCTAATGTAACAAAACCAGGTAGATACAAGACAGCATGATATTGATGTCCTTACAATAGCCGGGCCAGTTTAGGCCCAAATGGTTTTTTGAATGGACGCCACCTGAACTGGGCAATGAAAAACTCATTTGGCTGTTCTCTGTGGAAGGTTAGTATCATTTTTAACCTGCTATCTATTCTGCCTATTGCCGCCTATTGTTTAAACAGCTGATATTTTATGTAATCAAGTCAGTCATAAGGATTTATTTGAAAAGGTCCTCTAATAAAATCATTCTTATAGAGGTTTAAACGTACTTTATATTTTATTATTATTTACTTACAAAAATGGTAAATTCTTGATGTGTAAAAGTGCCTGCTTACTGAATAAAGATATATCTTTTATCCTTTTTTATATTTTAAAGTAAACAGAGCCTACTTCACAAACCCAGTACAAAATTAACCCCGTGACAGTTAAAAAAAAAACATTAATTTATTTCAGAGCAATTTTTTTATTCTTATTTGAAGCAAATGGATTATTCCTTTGTCTGTGTAATTTTTTGAGATTTTTATCTTCAGTAGTTTCTGAAATAAAGGGGGAGAACAGGGTCGTTTTTACATTTGCGGCAATTACTGTCAAGTAAATAATTGTAACGTTGACAATTTGTAACATGTCAAAAGAAATATTGTTTTATCGGTAAGAATAGATCCCTTAAAATAAATGCTTGTTATCAAAACTCGCTTTAAAATAAGTTTATATTAAGTTTTTCGCCTTTATTCCTTTTCCGACCCAATTCGTTTGGTGACCTTAATCCGAGTTATCAAAATACTTGGTCGGAGAAAGTTGAGAGGACTCATCAACTGCCGCTGAAGTTGGAAACAACAGAGTTTGCTTCCCGCTTGTCTGTTAATCCCTAAGTGAGATTTGTCTGTAGCGCCGACAAAAGTCATCAAGCGGAAAATATGTCAAATATCCGGTGTCCCTCAGAATCCCTAACAAAGTTTGTCCTAACACATCATTTGTCCGAATTTTAATTTGCCCTTAACTGGTTTTCAGATGAGTCAGGCAACTTTGGTACCTCTGGACTTGGTAAAACGTCTTTGGTGTGTTATGGTATTGTTTTTAACTCGACCGCCATTACTGTCAATAAATAAGAGCTACGGATCAAAAAGAAATATGGTTTTTACGTCCTAGAATAAAGACCGAGTGGCCCTAGACAAGACGCGTGTCGAGATCCTTATGGTTTTCGGAAGTATAGTTCAGCCGTTTTGACGTGAAGGAACGATAAATATTTTACACACACGTACTTATAAACACTTGCATTTATAATAATAGTGTGACTATAAACTAGTTTCAATCAGTGATGTGCCACGCCCGGGAACATTGCCCAGCCTGGGAATATTGCCGAACGTGTTCCCGGCAATATTGCTCGTAGTGGGAATCGTTAACATATAATCATATATTCCCGTAGTTACATTTTGAAACATTCTTTATTACGTATTTTACATCTATACACTATTAAATAATCAACCTATTGCAATATCTTCATTAATATTCCCAATTTTGCCGGCAATATTGGCCGAGAAACGCTACTGGCAACATTGCTGGCAATATTCCCAGTAATATTTCCAGCAAATTAGGGAATGAGTGGTATGGTCTGTGAGTGCTTCCGGTACTCGGAATTGGTGTGCTCGGTTTACGGTCAAAAAGGTACGCGAATACATTTCCTTGACTGTACATAGGTTTTATCAGTTCTGAAGAAAGACTGGTTGGGAATTCAAGTTGTTGCAAACCTTTGTTATTGCTATTGTACTTTTTAGTGACGTTATTTGACATTCACGTGAGATAGTCCTCTATGTAAACGTAAGGGTCTCCCCACACCTATCGACGCGGAATCGGCGTTAGCTGATCAAAAAACTCTTTATGTCTACGCAATAAGAGCGAAACAAACGTCAATCGGCTCGACCGACAGGAAACGACGTCTATCGATTGGAAATTCTTCGTTCTGTTCGCATCCGTACGACGCTGTTAACAGCGAACCGCACGCATTCGCATTCTTGCATCGCCGTGTACCACCGATCGGCGCCGGCGAGGTCTGAACAGTTCCGACCACGGCCGATTACCTACGATGAGAGCCGATTAAAACTGACGACAGCCGTTCAGCGTCGATAGGTTTGGGGAGACCCTTACGTTTATATAGAGGGCTATCTGACGTCTCGACGGCAGTACGGGGCAAGCGAGAGCCGACCGTAGGATTACAGCTGCTGCGATAGCAAATCGCAAGCGATCGGGCGTCTCTGCGGCCGTACCGAGAATGACCCTGCTGAACGTAGATTTACAACCGCTGAGATGGCCGATCGGCTAGATTCGAATAGTGTTTCCGCGTCGATAGGTGTGGAAAGACCCTTAGTGCGAACTATTCATTTTAAAGGTCATAGCTCATTAGAAACACCCGGCACCCGGCCCGCACCGACTTGCCTCGAGCGGTTAGTATTTTTATATGGATTTGTATGGGCATACATTCACTACATCAACTACGTATCGTAGAACCAACCGGGCGGCGTAGTGTAGTTGATGTAGTGAGCGCATGCCCATACAAATCCATATAAAGGATACTAACCGCTCGAGACGTGGCGGTGCTGGTCGGGTGCCGCGTAGTTCTAATGAGCTGTGACCTTAAAACTATAAAAAAAACCGGGCAAGTAAAAATCATCTGAACTTTATGAGTAAATAGAAAAATAGTTTATGCTTGTTGTTTTTCCACAAAGTTTTTGTTTTTGTAGTTACGTCGTCTGAACCCTACTCTGGGCACGGTCCGTTATGCTCTTACTGGGTTTTTTAACTGCCGGTCCGTTCAGAATAAAAAAAAGTACAAGACAAGTTTCCCCCGTATCAGAGAGCCGACTAGTAACCCAGGCCTTGTCGTATATTATCGTTGTCTCCTTAAGAAGATTAACACGGAAAGTCGCCTATGAGTACTGTATTTTTATAGCTGTTTCTCTTTTATAAACAATCCCGATTTGTCTTAATAAACGGGAAATAGCTTCGTCCGGAATGGGAGCAACTTTTTCCATTTGTTTTTGGCATGATGGTAATGATGTTGTAAGTCATGATGCTTATTTATCTTCGCTGTGGAGGTATCATTCTTGATATTAATCATCAATCAAGCGTTTTAAATGTAGAACAAAGGGAAGGTTTGGAAACTTGCGTCATTTTTACGTCAGTCTAGCGTCTTAAGTACCAATTTCACCATACGATGTTAACCACTTAACAGACGATTAGAGCGTTAAAGTTGTCAAAATTTATGAACTTAACAGTCGATTAACATTGATTAAATTTAACATCGTTTGGTGAAATTGGTACTTACACTTGTTAAATCTTTAAGTAGAGCGCAGGAGAAGTGTTTTAATACAAAGATCTCTTAAAGTAATATATATCAGTTTATGATCGGCGTTAAAACGAAGCAAACTGTACTGAAGTGTGTAAACACTTTATTACACAACATACAGAAACTCAAATACAATATTAACACAATAGGAACGAAGAACGGAGAACTTTTTCCATTAAGTGATCTGTTCCAGCTAACCTTTGAGGAAAATGAAAAGCAAAAAGTGGCAACTAGTAGACATAAGTAGGTACGAGTACAAAACAAAGTTAAAGTTATTTACGCTTTTTTTTGATTGACCTAAGCTTGGACAGTCGCGTCGGCCGCTAATGTCAATTTCATAAATATGTAAAAAAAAATATGTCTTCAGCTATCTTAGACTGCAACTTGTCTATACTCCGTTTTAGTTTAGGTATAACTAATCGTAAACAAACCAAGAAACCGGACTATCAAATAGCCAATCAAAACAGTATTGTGATTTGATGTGTCAGACGTCAGTGTTCTGCTTCTATCAACTATATCACTTTTATTTTAATATACTTTGTGTTAACGGAAAATTTACTTGTTTTCATTTATTTTTGCCATCGTGTAATGTCTTAATAATTTGGTTGTCTATCGCCGAACTAATAATCATAGATTAAGTGGGTCAAGGTTATGTCATAGACTGGAGCTGTCATTGGCTTTTACCGTTATATTTCTTCTGTCAACCTGGAGAGTGTGGACGCAAACGTGTATTCAATTCCGTATTTTTGTATAGATTTGTAAAGTGGATTAAATCGATGTGATAATCTCAAGTCACTGTTCATATTTCATACTTCACCAACCTCAGGAGCCTCTAAAAGACGCTTCAAACCCGCCGCTGAACAGCTCTTGGGGAGGATCATAAGGTCAATCATCATCCACTGAGTTCAGCAGTAATACAGGCGGTCAGGATCACGCTAGCGATTATTACGCTCACATTTAAAGTAAGGCCAACGAGACGAGATAAAGAATGTAAACAAGCTTTCAAAAATCATGTCACTTCGAACGCAATTCAAACCAATCGCGTCACTGGTAGATCACGTGACTTTTCGTGTCACATCATCTACCAGTGACGCGATTGGTTTGAATTGCGTTCGAAGTGACATGATTTTTGAAAGCTTGTTTGCATTCTTTATCTCGTCTCGTTGGCCTTACTTAAGTAAAATATTCACCTAAACAAACGAAGTATAGGCCCGTTCATCCTAACACAGCTAAATTTCTGATATTATTAAAATAAATAAATAGTGAACAGCGCTGCGAGTCTACATGTTTTCCCACACCAAAGAGAAACTAAACAAATTTGTTTGTATTTTCGGCCTTCGCAGTTTGTAATATTCAAATTTTAGAGAAACAGTGAGAAGGGTCCGAATTATTAACATTGTCGTGTCGCGTTGAAATGTATGCAGGAATTAGTAGCATTAGTTGGCTAGTTCCACTAATTTTCTGTTTGCCGTTTTGCCCCGACTTGGGTCCATTTTGGTATTTTACCTCGGTTATAAATCATTTTGGGGCAAGTTTAAATTTGCACTAGCAACCTTTGTTATATTACAGTTCTGTTGATATGTTAGTGTTAGTCCACGTATATTATTTATTACAAATATTTATTTGACGACTGGTCGGTAGGTACTGAGCCTACAAAGCTAGTCCATAGTGTTTTTATGAAGAATATTTGTTTTTTCCAACACTAATTTTAGACTAGGCCCAAATCTGGAAAACGCCGCGTCTCTAAACCAATGCAAGCGGACAGTAGGAAAAATATATTCTAGGTCTTTTCGGCACTAGGCAATTTGTGTTTTAGGAGTTTTGAGTGCCCGACCCATTATGTAGTACCTAGTTACTTTAAGCTCAGGGTAATAGATAGTCCGAGACCAATCCCGTAAATCATGTAACAATTGTGGTGACAAAGTTATCAGAGAGTTTTGACCCTGCAGAATACGGATCTGCCTGTCGTCATTCGGAAATTTGAACCGGAAGTACGCTATACCGGTTATAATAATATGTAATAAAGATACAATTTTCAAATTAGGTGTTATCATTAGTGATCGGGATTAGGTGAGCCGAAATACCTATTCTTCGCAAGAGGACATAATATAGAGCGGTTACAACAGGGTAGAAAAATACATTTTTTCTTGAATACCGGGTATTCGATATTTACCCGGGTATGTATTTTACACAGTCTAGTTCGAATAGTACAAATCTTGAGCTTAATGTAGTATGTTTTTTATAAGATTGCCCTTTCATATTTATAATAATAATCTAAAATACCTGTAAAAAAAATTGTTTTGATTAAGCTTAATTATTATTTAATAACGCTGTAGGTTTAAAAGCGAAAATCTTGCCGGCTTTTCTGCCAAATAAATAACATTTTATTATTCTGAGATTCCAAGTTATATTTCATAATTTTAACACTCAGTTGCGGTTATAACATATTTCTGCGAAACTTTTCAGCTACCTTCATAATTACATTTTTAATGAACCCACACCGTAATGAATTTTGCGAAAAATATGCAAACTGCGCAAGTACGAAATTAATCCTCCCAATTCCGAGCTTTGTGAAGTCACACTATCGCTTTTATGGCAACTGCCGTTAGCTGCCGCAAGACACGGACTTTAAGCTCTTTAGAAATTCCTAGATAACATCATACAGATCAACACACGCACACACATACACACACACACACACACACACACACACACACACACACACACACACACACACACACACACACACACACGCACACACACACACACACACACACACACAAAAGGAATATTTATAACATTTATTGTACAGACCGTTACTGCTTTCTTGCATTTTGCTCTTCAATTATGTATTTACGGTAAATAAATATTGTGGCAAGATTGTGAAGCGTTGATTTCTTTAACAAATGCCAATAAAAATACAAAGTCCTTTCTTTAATATATGAAAAACCTACTTATTGAATTTGAGTGTATTAGAGCTGAGATAGCGCCAACAATAAGGTTACGATATCGAACGAAAAAAAGGCACATCTACTATATGAATTGTGTTGAACTTTCAACCTTATTATAACCCTTGAGAGTTTAATATGCTTCTATGAATTAATTTCCCTTGTGCCTTTTTTCCGTAAGAGGGTAGAATAGCTCTCCTGTAAAACTTGTTTAATATATTCGTTTTTAAACTACGTAAGCCAGGTGATCTTGGAAAGGTCATTGTCGTAGGACGGTTAGAAGTTGGATGGAAAAAGGATAGATCACCTACCCGTTGGATTGAAGCAGTGAAAGAAACCAACTTGCAGAGATCTAAGCAATGGCCCTCATAAGAAATCTCAAACTCACTCAAAGGCCAATGATAAGGTCTATGCTCGGCGTATCTTTGCGAGTTCGAATCAGAAATGAGGAGACCCGCAGACTAACCAAAATCACCAACATAGCCCAAAGAACAGTGGGCGGGGCACATTGCTCGTAGAACTGATGGCCGTTGGGGCGGAAAAGTTCTAGATTGGCGGCTGCGAACTGGAAAGCGAAGTGTTGCCAGGCCTTCCACAAGGTGGACTGACGATCTGGTGAAAATCACGGGAAGCCGATGGATGTGAGTAGCACAAAACTGGCCGTCGTGGAGACCCTTGGGGAAGGCCTATGTCCAGCAGTGGACGCCTTTCGGCTTATATGATGATGATGCAAGGGGCCGAAGATAGAGCGGTTTAGGGAGCCTTGGCGAACCAAGCAACAACTGATTGTTGTCGTGACCCTATGAGGAAACACGCAAGTAGGAAAAGAAGTTTTTAAACATAATTTTCTTTTTTTTTTCTTTAACATTATGTTAAGTGGTGTTGTAGGAAGACAAACTAAAAGCGAGAACTTCCTCCAGCAGGTATGCTTGTTGACCGAAGTCCGTTTGGGATGAAGTTGAATATTTTATAGCAAATAATAAATAAATAAATAAATATCAGGAGACAATGTCACACAAATTTACCTAGTCCCAAACTAAACTCTAGGCTTGTACTATGGGTACTAAATAGACAACGATAAACAATTACATAGAGAAATACATACTTAAATACATAGAAAACATCCGAGACGCAGGAACAAATATCTGCCCTTATGGTTATGGTTATGGTGATGGACTCCTTTTTCCGCACTTAGCCCGTGTATCTCGGGCCATTGTGCGTAGGGGGTGCTAGCTAGTAATCTAGCCAGCCTAACTCTGACCAGAAGCGCAGGATCCTCCTGGTATCTCCACAGGCTTCTCGAAGTGACCTCGGTGTCTTGAGGATTCCAGTCCGGTGCGCAGCAAAAAAAAAAACTGCCCTTAACCGGGATTTGAACCCAGGACCGCTAGCTTCGTAGGCAGGGTCACTACCAACTAGGCCAACAAGTCGTCGAGCAAAGAATTAACTGGTTGATTTTGGATAACGCTATGATAGCGCTTTCATATGTTTTTACATTGCACTGGCTGACGCTGGAGGCGCTGTAGCAGATAGTTATCTTTTTTATATTACAAGATGTCGCTAGCTAGCCTCGCTAGAGTGCGATAAACCGCTTTAATCTTACAACTTAACCGCTAAGCAGCAAGGTTGGAGGCACGGAGTAGAAATTAATTAGAGGAAGCTGGCAAACTTACCGTAGCCCCGCTTATTGGGCTTTAAGCAAAAATATATGAGACAGCCGGCAAGATGCCGCGTCAGAAAAGACGCGTTTGCGCCTCTAGGGACGTAAGGACGTGTTAAGAGGCCGTGGGGTATAATGCGGTGACAGGGCTTGATTTCCTAAAGTTTTAGGTTGCTAGCCTAGCCTAAAAGTGGTTTAACTAAGAAAGTTTGCTTTGTATGTATAAATTATAAAAGCCTTTTTATAACGGAGTATTTGTCATAATTATAATATATTACTAATATTATAAATGTGAAAGTGTGTATGTTTGTCTGTCTTTCACGCTTCAACCACTGAACGGATCGAGATGAAACATGGCACACATATTGGTTAGGTCCTGAATAAAGACATAGGATAGTTTTTATCCCGGAAAATTGGACCGTGGATTTGCATAATAATTTAAAGTATGTGACTATAAGCGTTAACTCTTAAAGCATAGTCAAGCTTCACATACATTGACTTCGCATAAAGTCTGGCGGAATAATCTTAAAACATGCATAAGTCATAATAACTTGATCCAAATCGTCAAAAGGAATAATAATTTGTCGCGAAAAAGGATTATGGTAGTAGGACCCTATGCAGGGTCGGTCCGGATCACTACTACCATCTTATCCTGTGTTTGCATTATTTGTTTCGATGTGGGTATAAGACAACGGATGAAATTACTAGAATCAAAGCATTTCATCTCAGTCCTCAGGGTTGTCAACGTACTTGCAATCTTGGGATTTTAGTCTTAAGAATGCACATATCTATGAGCCACAAAACCCTTTACCATCAGATGACCTGTGTCTTCGTTTGTCTTATCTATGCACGTAAAAGTACCCATTTTTTTTTAAACTGACCAGAAGGTAAACCAGCGTATGTAGGCCTGCCTATGAAGAGGACTTTAAGGTCAAACGACATAATCGTACGCAATCTCAAGATCACAAATGAGTTGCCAACCCTGAGGATTAAGAATTATAACTCTAAATATCTGCTCGTTAAAACCAACAACAACGTTGGACATGTTATCGAATTGTTTTTGACTTGGCCGCCATTACTGTAAAGTAACCAAAAGCTATCGTAACTTTCAAACAAAGGTATAACTTGCATGTGTGCGTGCCTTGACAATACGCGCTGCAAATCACCACAAGAAACCTCAACGGGACGCAACAAGCCGGTTTAGTCGGGGACGCGCCATGGCCACCTTTGGTTACGTGAGTATTAAGTGTCGAGCGATAGGGAATGCGATTTAACTGGTTATTAACCGTTTTTGTATGAAAATAACCGGTTAAAACAGGTTATAACCGGTTATTTGCATTCCCTGCGAGCGACGCACATCGGCACAACACTAGTGCCGAAGCGGCAATAGGTAATAGAGACTTTTCCTTTTATGCTATGACTAAGATCTAGCACACTCTGACTGTTACAGTAAACAAAGAAAGTTTTAGTGTATTAGGCGGTATATACAAAATTTTAACACAGAAATTCAACTTTCCGTGTCTGAGTGATACTTATTTCCAAAGTAACAGTGTTTAATAATACTAGGTAAATTTTCGCTAAACTAGCACAAAATGAACACATTGACTTACCGCCAGTGTTTTAAGCATAGGAAATAGTGGAGTCACAATGAATGGCCGCTTTGCCGATACTTGGCCGCGCCGCGCGTATCTCAGACAGCCAGGCCCCATTAACTGGCTAGGGTGAGAGCGTATTGACAAGCGAAGCTACGTATTTTCATTTCACGTTGCCTAAGCGGAAAGAGTATTATCCTTGATGGTTTATAAAGTCAATAAAATCATACGATTTTATTGACTTTGTGAAATCTCAATGTTATAAATATCATCGTGTGAAGTAATATTTTGGTGTGGCCCATAAGATACCGTGTCATGAAATATGTAGCCTGCTGAATTCCAGACTATAACAAAAACAAAGATGTGACTGGCATAACCCTTCCCAATTTTCTCCTCCACTCTCACTAAGCACAAGTTCATATGACGACGAGCGCTGCATTAACTTAAAACACGTCTTCCTTACCAAGAAGTCATAATATTTACCTTTACCGCTTCTAGCTCCACTAGTCGCTAATCTCCTCGGTCCGCTCCCTCACGGCGCATACGCGGACCCAATAAACAACCGTCACTGACACACTCGCCGGCGAGTGCTGTTCACTACGGGTACGGGAAGAGTATCCTTCGATACAGATTTGATGACAATCACAGCTAATCATGGTAATATGCGATCAACACTTTCATCATGCTATCGTTATACCCATTATTGTGACAAGTTTCATCGGTTGCAGATATTATTCGCTTAATTTCTAGCTTAGTTACAAACTAAGCCACATATTTGGCCGTTGCTTGCCGAGGTAGTGTTATATATTTGCGAGATTTCAGGGAGAAGTAGGAAAGATGGTATCATCCTGTCCTTTTTCTTGTCTATATCTTTATATGTTCCTACACTTCCTAATACGGACTAAGGAAAGCATTGCTTTACTATTTACTAGCCACATTCACAATCCTCTCGCTTCACTGTATGACATTCTAAACAATCACTAACCGCGTAGACACAGCTCTATCTTACCAAGTAGCCATAAATCCCCTCTACCGTTTCTCGCTCCGCTCGTCACTTATCTCCCCGCTTCGCTCGTCGCTTTGTTCCCCTTTGTGACGCCGCCCCCAGCGTCTATCACGGCGCGTAACCGCGGACGTAATGAACTAATGACGCTGACGCACTCGCCGGTACCCAGCGCTGTTCACTGCGGGAAGAATATCCAGCCTCGTTGCTACCGACCTATTCGACTAACACAAGGTACACAAGGTAAACTATCGAGACAGGGCAGTTAGAAGAATAAAACCAATGCAATACGAATATTTATTCCTACGAATCATAATTCCTTGTTATTTGTAAGAGGCTTTGATAATGTTTTGGCAGAATTTCTTATTATTTTACAGGTTTTTTTTGAGCGGTTTGTTGTTCTTTGACTACTCGTACATAGTTCCTATGTGCAATTTTACCCATTTTTTATAGTTTACACTACTTCTTACTAACGTATTTCTCTTGCTCACCTTGTACATACATGGTGAAATAGGTTGGTAAGAATTTGTGTTAATAATACGTTCTGCCTTTTTCTTTGGGTGCTGTGGCGTAGGGGACGTTTAAACATGAGCAAGATTTAGTGGGTAAATGTAATGCAATGTTGTACCACCATACATAGAACCCACCAGCAATAATGTGCCACCGTAAATAGAACCCGGTAGCAATGATGTGCCACCGTACATAAAACCCGGTAGCAATGATGTAACACCGTACACAGAGTCCGGTAGCAATGTTGTGCAACCATACATAGAACCCACTAGCAATAATGTGCCACCGTAAATAGAACCCGGTAGCAATGATGCGCCACCGCACATAGTAGAACTGGGTAACAATGATGTGCCACCGTACATAAAACTCGGTAGCAATGATGTGCCACCGTACATAAAACTCGGTAGCAATGATGTGCTACCGTACATAAAACCCGGTAGCAATGATGTATCACCTTACACAGAGTCCGGTAGCAATGTTGTGCCACCATACATAGAACCCACTAGCAATAATGTGCCACCGTAAATAGAACCCGGTAGCAATGATGCGCCACCGTACATAGTAGAACTGGGTAGCAATGATGTGCCACCGTCATAAAACTCGGTAGCAATGATGTGCCACCGTACATAAAACCCGGTAGCAATGATGTACTACCGTACACAGAGCCTGGTAGCAATAATGTGCCACCGTACATAGAACTCGGTAGCAATGATCCTATCACCCAGTATGTTAATATCTACTCCTTTTTATAGGATCGTTCTTTATACAGTCTAACCCTTTTTTTATGGCTTTAGCATTGTAAACCCTCCATAATCATGGGTAATTAAAACCTGTCAGGTAACACGAGTTTAATTTATTTTCATAACACGGCCATTGCCTTGATTTCCACTTTCAAATGCGTCCCGTCTAGAGCAGCGGAATACCAACGACGTTTTGCATAACCAAGACTATCAGCGTTCCTCTACTGCCATTAGTGCAATTTTAATGAAAGGCTAGAGCTCATGGAACTATATTATAGGTATTCTTTAGAGAAAATATCATTTAAATAGATGAAATCCCTAACATACTTGTGATCACTTCCAGAATAATTCAGTTAAACTATCTTTCGATCTTAATCCGTCGATCCGATGTGGAAGTACAATGCGACAGACTGAAAGACACACGCAGACTCAGGCGTCCAACTTATACCTCTCTCTTTGAGTCGATGGTTAAGAAACGAAAGCACTCTTCATCATCAGCCAATTTTCAACTTATTTGATTCATACTCGCACTTTTCGACTGTGTCTGTCACTCGATAACCGATAGACTAATCAAAATAAACTACCATACTTATAAGTAATTGACTTCAGCTACCAAGTTAGAAATGTATTGCAGCCAATGCATACGAGTACATGTTTTCTGGGTACTTGCATAATTCCGAAGTATCACCTTGCCAACATTTATAAAAATCTTAAGTTCTCTTAACTCATAATTCTTTACGAAGAAAAATAGTAATGATATTCAAATGATGCGAATATAAAAAGCGTACAAACTTACATATTTCCTTACACTTTATTGAAACTAATCGAAAGCTGCCCATTTTCTTTGCAAATGGGTTTATATTACTAAGGCTGTAGCAATTGAACCAGTGTCAACGACTGAAATCACTGTGTCATTACAATGCGTGAAGGGGTCAAGTTATATCGGTTCGATTGTGCGACCACACCTTTGCAGCGGAGAATAATACCAAGGCGTTATTACCGGTGTATCCCGTCATTATGGTAATGCCATAGCGTTTCGTACTGCAAGGAAATATGGGGCAGGAATATTTGCATATAATTAGGTATAAGGAAATAATATAGAAAATAACGTAACTATGCAAAATATTACGAAGCTGAAGATGTCAAGCTGTTTTTGTTTATATTATCCTATTGTTCGTTTGATTAGACTTAACTTACTTCAAGTTTAAATCCAGAAAGTCTTTGAAATCCATATCTTTTTCGAAATATAATTTAATTAGCGTGGAAAAAAGGATTTTAGTAAATATTGGTATTATATTACATTCAAGCGACGGTACAGGTTTGACACTTTATTCTAGTCTCTGCCTTCCCTTCCTTTTGTCCAGGGTCGAGATTCTAGACGGTAAAACCTATATCATCTATCGTATTGTCAACGTTTTGATAGCTCTTATTTACTTAATAGTAATGGCGGCCGAGTTAAAACAATAGGTACCGTAACAATACATGAACCGATGTAGTTTTATAAGCTGATCTTTGGTGTCATAAGCTCGCGTACTGTAAAAAGTCATATGCGTATATTAAAAGTTAAATTATGGCTTTGCCTACCCCACTCTGGGAACGAAGGCGTGAGTGTATAATATCGCACCTTTAGAATTATAGTGACCTAATTCAACATTTTAGCGGTCGACTTCGAGACATATGTTTATTAATATAGATACCTAACTCGAAATCCAACATTTGTGAATTAGGTCACTATAATTCTAAAGATGCGATACTAGATCAAAACAGTATCAACTCAAAATCCTTGCTAGTTTTGTTTCAAGTTTATAGAAGTTTTAATAAAGTTGATTTTAGAATACAGTTGTATTTTGAGTTACTACTGTTTTGATCTATAGGTAGCAGTGCGATATGTAAAGGCAATTAAGTAAATAAAAAAAAGCTTAGGTATTACGTAGTGTTACCAGTGATTGCGTTAAAGGGTAACTGATACAAATTCGGACATTAAACCAAGTTTATATGCAAACAAAGAGTTGAACGTCATGGCAATAGTAATGCTTTCTTAATCAAAGACCAAACCAAGCTCAAAATACTCAAACGGTCCAAAAACCACCATCATTACATGTCATTACTTTTTACGAGTTTAAAGAAGATCAATTTACACAGCTTCAGCGTATTTGGGGCATCGATGTGGTCGATTCTTTATTGACATTGGTAAAATTGATTAATCAAATTTTCAACCCACACAATTCTGTCCTTATGGCCTTATTAGGATTACTTTTATAAACTTTTAGAAGTCATAACAGCATTTTAAGTATCATTCGATTCATTCATTCGATCGTACCGAAACGCAGACGACAAAAGTTGTGTAGATGAAAAGTTGATTCACCCAAAACTGCCCACTGGGTCGTCGCCATTAATTAAAACAATAAACTTTACTAGAAAGTCCTCCCAGAAAACCCCATTTACGTTATTTTAGTGAAGATATTAAGAGGCAGGTAGTTTTCCACTTAAGTGCCGATAGGTCCCACCGGTGCTAACTCTCGGGAATATCGAACGGCTCATTAACGAGCCTTGAGCAACGCTGACCGGGCACAGTGGGCCAGAACACTGGCGTGTGCACCTTGAGAGTTTAAGACTGCAAGCGTCCAGTGGCGCCCTCATTACTATTATTCTGTTTTCTAATAAACTAAAGTATTTTGAAATCGAAGAATGTTTTTGCTGTACAAATTAAAACTCAATTAATAGGGTATAATTACATAATTTAATAACAATTTTATATTATATACCCTTATCTGTCATTGTGATATTTGAATTTGACGGAAAGAGACAAAGACTACTTTACCAAAAATAGGTTTACTGTGCGTTTATGAATAAGGAATTAGGCTATCCGCCGTAACCAGAGACATTTTTGACACAATTAACATGTTCCTTTTTCAAACTCGTGTAAGAAACGACTTAATCGTCGTTTACTAACTCTCAGTAAATGACGATTAACGCACAAATCCTATATTCAAACCACGGATAGATAAGGCTACTTCTGGTAAAATTTTGACATTGGCCCATACAAAATGTGTCAAATTTTAATCCGAAGTAAACCTATCTGTCCGCGGTTTGAATATAGGGTTCGGCCATAAGTCGGCCGAATATTTTTCTGTTACATGACTATGTAGTTTACATAAAACTGACACATCAGATCAAGTCATATATCACATCATATTCGAGTTTTACATGTCCTCTTAGGCCTGTTAATATATTAACAAGGATGAAGTAGAGCTCTATAGAGCACTTAACATGTCTCACGAAGGTTATCTCCATTATTCATAAATGCGCTATAAACCTATTTTAGTTATAGTATGCTTTGTCACTTTTTGCCAGACGCAAATGACACAATGACAGATAAGGAAAAGGCATATATTTTAGCTATTGTGCGTTTTTGAATAAGAGGGATATTTACATTCCGATTCTATAATAGTACATTACTACAGAGACCGGGAAGTAGGGGGTTGCCGGCCGAGTTCACATAGACGGATAGTTACGAGGCTGGCAACCCCTTTTCACGGTGACGTATGTAGGTATAGTGCTTTTCTTAAACATATAATTCATTAAAAAAAATTACAACGTCTAATACTAGGAGTTCATAAACATTAAAAGTAACCTACAGTGCTCAGTCATCCGCGCTGCGCCGCACCCTTTTACATCGCCTGCGATCGAAGTTGCGCTACGCACCCCTAATTACCTCTGCCCTCCTGGTACCTGGTGCCTTTATTTAAACATGCAAATACTTTGGTTGGAAGCACGGCTTAGTATAATTAAAAAAAACATCAGCTATTTGGCCTGTTCATAAACACAGCCGCCATGTTTACATTAAAATTAAAAAAAAATACTTCCCGGCCTAGGCCTTCAATTTTGTATGAAATTCCTTTACAGTTCTCTCAAGTTGTTCCGTCCGAAATGTGATACTTTGAAGCCTAACATAACGCCAAAATTTCATTGCATGTATGAGAAAAATATTTTTAAGGGCTGTTTAAAAAACTTTTAAACAATTTTATCACAGCTTTTTTAGGGGCCTAAAAGCTTTAACTTGTAGTTTTAGCCAGTTCTGCGAAAACGCTACCGTACACGATGCAAAATAGAATTTGTGCCAATTTCTCGAGCGTTAGCCGAAGTTCCAAATGAGATTAATAATAGCACACCACATCTCTAGGTACCTATCGGTAATTCTGGATCCAACTTACCTTCGTGCTCGGTAAACGCAGTGTTGGAAATTGTTAGGTATACGGTAATCATTTATGAGAGTTCTATTGTATTGAATATTAAGCCGGTTTGCATTTGGAAATTTCGTGTTTGATAGAACGGAGCAATGATGACATTAATAGTAAACACAGGTCAAATGCGAGTCGAGTTTGCGCACAGAGAGCTCAGTACTGTCGCAGATGATGATAATTAAGTCAAATAAATCCATTTTTTTTAGGAAAACCGCCGTTATATGACGTATTCTGAATAAAATATCGATAAACTATCTGTTTCGGTTCAAAAGGTGCTCTTCAAAGTTATGACAGATGGAAATACGAATGGATAGCGTAGGCTTCGTAATAGGGTACCGTTCGACACCCTACGGGTACAGAACCCTAAACACGTCCACTTTTGGACAAAGGATTCTCCTTAAAATCTGTAGATTTAGCAGATTCTTTCCGTTATGGATACAATTTCTTCAAAACATCCAGCCATCTTCTTTAACGTGGTCCTACCTCTATACCGGTTGCCGCTAACTAATCATAAGTAAGCTGAAAAACTACTTTTTTTTTTTATTACCGGCGCGTTCTAATCATAAATATTTTATGTGATATTTTGCTAAACCGTCTTTCTAAGCATTCTCACTATTCTCACAGTATTTATGCTGAAAACAAGGTGGAACAGGCCGCAATCTGTCTTATTTCAACCGCGAACCGCAAACAGCGCTTCGGTAATGCAGACATAACTCAAAACGTTTGCCATCTTTGTGCATCTGAGATTGCAAAATGGCTGTTGAAAATTTAACACCTTGTAGCATCTTAAAACAAATTGTTTCGGATGCATCTTGCTAGGTAAACTTCACCCTTAAAGAGGTCCAACCCGGGAGTGCTAGCTTCTGTTAGCATTGTTTTGTTTCTATTTCTATGCATTAACATCTATAATGCCTTACCTGAGGACATACGGTTGCTCCAGAAATAAATTGACGAACTGGCTTTTTGATAAGTGCTATTACAGTGTTAAGGATTTTCTCGAGTGTAATATTAATGTAAATTTCTAATTTTATTTTATTTTTTGTTGACATTCGATTATAATTGAATTTTATTTTTATTATTTTACAATTTTATATTTACGAGTATATATTTGAATTTAACTTGTCATTTTATTAATATTTGCACGCAGGCTGAATACACTGGACGTTTATAATAATGTTTACTACCACTTAAAAACTGTATTCAGCAAATAAAAAAAATGATTAGATTTGATAAATTTGGCAAACATATTTTTGCCAAACGGCAGGCTCCGGAGAAGCAATCTGACTGTTTGAGGCGTAGCTCGAACAACCCTGTATAACCCTATATCGACAAGATAACGTTGACTCTTTTCTGTGGGAATTCCTCAGAAAGTTCGGCGATTGACGACGACGATATTTTTGCCGCCATTGAAAAGTTACTGAAGAAGTTAAAGCTAAATTGTAAAAGAACTAGACTTTCATGTGACTAGAGATATATATTTAACTTCGATTTCAAAGACTATGTTATACCATTCAACACTTTGTACTACATTGTAGACTCTGTCACTAACAACTACGCTAACCTCGTCGTCATATTTCCGATTAAATCGTGCTGACCCTTTAAAATATCAAAAATAACTTAACACATTAGCATAAAAAGTAAACTTAGTTTTGCATTATTTTTGTACTAATATTAAACTTGTCGTACCAGTTGATCATTTCGAAGTGTAAGGTTTTAAAGAAACTTTTAAAGCATTTTATGATGTTCTGGCATTTGGGTGTTTTTTTAGGGATTTAAATCCAAAAGTTCTATACATCGTAGGACTAGTTTTGGAAAAAAAATCTGTCATTTTAGATAAGTAATACTTATGCACCATGACCATCCAAAGCAGTAGTTTTCCTACCCTCTCTTGCGGTATAAAAATGGCTTAAGCTTATGACAGGAAGTCAAACAATTACGGACTCCAAGTGCCAACCTTCGTGTCGAAATTAAAGCTGCCTGGAATACTCACGCAATCGGCGAATAAAATAAAAATAAAAAGCGGCATAAATCCTTGATATTCGTCTCATTAGCTATAATTCAGTGCGAGTAGGCATTTCTCCGTCGGAATTTGAGCCATATTTCAGCGCCCGAGCGCCGTTCAATTTAGAACGCGGTATAAGTTAGGTGTTAACAGCGAGTGTGCACCCTAAATTCGGACAGCGCATGATCTTTAAATTTCTCCGTCTGGGACATCATCATCATCATCATCATCATCATCATCATCATCATCATCATCAGCCTATATAAGTCCACTGCTGGACATAGGCCTCCCATAATGAGCGCCATAGCGCCCTGTCTTCAGCTTGCCGCATCCAGCATCTGCCTGCAGTCTTCCGCAGATCGTCATCCCACCTGGCCTGAGGGCGTCTTACACAACTCCTGCTCCATCACTAGTCCATCTGGGACAGCACCGATCAAAATAAATATGCACATGGGTCGGGGTCGTAACCGTCATATTATGATCCGTTTTAAATACTGAGTGAGTGGGACTGCATATTGTTGTCGCTAAAGGGTCATAAAAATTGATATTTAGATACTGCGTTTGTTTATTGCGCTATTAATCAACTAATTTGAAACAAAATGAACTCTGTCAACGTATTTGTGACTGTCCTAGGGCAACCAAACAACCAAGTAACGAATCGATAAATCTAATACAAATACAACGTTGATCTAATTTCCATTCATAAGTATTTCTGAGGACCTTTAACAGACTCTGGTCCGACTAGGGTCAAAAGTAAACTCATTAAATACTAAAAAAAATATCAATGACGCTGATTAATCTCGAATCCAACTGTTTCTCCGTGATCTCTTATCCTTCACACCGCGTCACGCCTCCGTCTGTGTTTGAGAAGATAATTTTCTTCTTAATTAACCTGCTTTGAATAGCGTATTTAATTACAGCATTGAAACGTGCGAGTGTGATGATGCCAGTCAAGTTTTTGGAGCGTGTCACGCTGCCATTATGACAATTATCATTAAAGAAGCCAATTGAATACATAAGCTCGATCATGTTGCGGAAGTGCGAAATTTTTTCGCAGTCCTAACATGATTGACACAAGTTTAAGTTCTCAACGCATCTCCACACTAGCTTAGCAGTAGACAGACCACACTTATAAATTATTGATAAGGTGGTTAGTCTAGTTGGTAATTACCCTGTCTGCGAATCTAGCGGTCCAAGGTTCGATTTCCGATCAGGGAAAATTTTCGCCATGAGCGCTAGTAAATATTTATTTCTGAGCGTTTGATAATTTCTTTTTATAAAAATAGGTACATTTATTTCTCTTTACAAGTAAATTAGAGCTTAGTTCGGGACTTGGTGAATTTGTGTGAGATTGTCCACTGATATAAAAAATAATAATTCATGGCTGAGGCTCTCTTATCAGTGGCGTTGGCTACCGCCTTTTTATGGCGGTAACAATGCAAAGTACACAGGACACCTGGTATTAATTAGCTCTGAGATCCACGGATATTTACACTCTCAAGATAAAAAGGGGTTGCCAACCCTGAGGACCAATAGGAATGTACAGTGCAACCATTTTCCTAATGTCCATCGGCAATCTTCGTTTTTCTATGACACACGAGTGACAAATCGTCGCTGTACTTTCTCAACCTCGTATCTGATCAAGTAGTTAGATAGGAAAACGCTTGTTCCCGGCAGGATAAAGATTACTTTCCTATCTAACTATTCGATCAGATACGAGGTTGAGAAAGTACAGCGACGAAATATACTGTCAGTTGCGAGTGCAAGCATGATAGCTAAGCCAGCCGAAAGCTATTAAGAAACTGGGAATACTGTACGTCATTTTACCGGCTATCTTGCACGCCACATATTATATCAACCTTATTTAGGCAAATAATGAAAAGTTAGGGACCTACCAAGATGCATAACGTTAAGTTATTGATTGTAGGATAGATGTAAGCTGGTGACAGATCGCTTCGATCGCTTATGTCAACTCCTTATATTTAGAGTCCATTTTAGAAGACAGAAATGTTAGCAGCGTTTGCATCTTGGCTAGACCCAATGGTAGAGATTGTTTCTAGCGGCGTTTCTTCTCCACAATGGTTAGCTCTTGGAAGGGGCTGGTATACCTGGTACACTCTGACTTGTTGGTAAAAGTACAAAATAAACATCTGTATTGTTTTAACTAGATTGGTTTAATAATATTATTATGTTAACATCATACAACTTTGGCATTAACTTTGACTTATAAGTATCTAACTCAAGCTCGCGTCTTCTTTCACATAGAATACTTTATTCTCATGCTTTCTCTGACGATGTAGTTTTTTTCATGGAAATGGTCTAATTTTCAGAGCAAATTTCAAGCTCCGGTTATAAAACTATCTCAAAAAAAAATGACTATATCACATTTTATCGTAAAAACATGTAAAGCAAATCCACATCTTTCTTCTTCATTCTTTCATACATGTTATTTCTGAATCAATTATATTAATTAAATCACAAAACAATCACCTCCTTTTTTCACTCACCACGACAACACAGCTCGTCTTGTCTCCTCATTTGATACCATACGAGTAACAAAACAGATTCTCCACTTCATCCAAGAAACAGTCAGAACAACCCACAGAACCACAATCCAAGTACTCTGGCACAAGTAAGTGAAGTGGTTGTCCAAATACATTCCCCAGTAGAAGGGGAAAGACTGGGAGAAGAGTAAGTGGCCAGAGAGAGTAGCGATAGAAGCAACGCCAAAGGAGGTGATTATACTACTGGAGAGTTTACGGACGTCGGTGAAGTAATAGGTGGCAGTGTTGATGAAGACCGCCAGTGAAGAGAGCAAGAAGATCGTGGATATAGGCCTGGAAATAATAAAGGAGCATTAATAATTTGCCACAGGTCAGTTGCTATGGACAGACAGGGTTGTAAATCTGAGGAAGAGATCTTTGCCCAGCAGAAGAAAAAAACTAAGGCTATTCAAAAAAATGCCTGTGTATGACATGGAACTTTACTTTTCCATGCCTCATAGTATATGTAACAATTTCATACTAAGTTCATATCGAATATGACTTCCTGATACAACCGAAAAACGTTGAGACATGCTGATTGGATAATGATTCAGCCGAAAATTAATGATTAAAGTATTTAAAAAGCCATTTTATTTATAAATTTAGGAGCTACAAACAATGCGATATTAATATTAAATATGAACTCAAACAATCGACGAATAAAGTTTCACGCAAAATTTAATAACCGAAACCTAATATCTCATTAATTAAATTGCGTTCCATTTATCAGGGCAATCATTTACATTGCAACTCGAACGCAATTCGATTATAGGTTCAAATTTACAAATCCCCATTTCTGGTTAACAATTAGATAAATTTGTGTAATCCTGAAACTTTCTCCTTTGTTTGCGCCAATTGTGATAAAAGTACGGTTCGGAGGACCAATATTGGTTTGTCTCGATTCGTGGATGTTTGTCGAGTTCTCACTAAACTGAGGCGCCCTGGGCTTATGTAAACTAATTAACCCCGCTGTTAGTTTATTTTGGGTGTATTTGGTGTTATTGCTACCGTTATCTAAAGCTGGGGTATTGAAATGTTGAATCTTTTAAGGCAAGCAACGGGTATCTATTGACGACATTCTACACCGATGCTTTTAAAACCGCCTTGTCAAATTCGTCGCATATTAATCTTATTTTAAATACATATTGATCTTTATTTAATGTTATACTAGGACTGTTTAGTATTCTTCTTGACCTTGACTTCGTTTGACGAATTTTCAATGAAAAAAAGTCGCTTTGTTTATCTTCGGTTCAGCGCCTCTATTCTAGACGGTAAAAACGATATCGTAGTTTGCCTGTTATGGTATTGTTATAACGTCAGCCGCCATTACTGTCAAGAAAATAAGAGCTATCAAAACGTTGACAATACGATAACAGATCAAATGCGATATTGTTTTTACCGTGTTGAATAGAGGCGCAGATCTTACGAAACAATTCTAACTAAACTTACCTATGATTAAACTGAGTATCACTGGATAGCACAGCAACAGTTAAAGCGCCAGCCACACCAAGTACGGTCGCCATAAAGCACCATTGTTTCATCTTCTCAAAATGATCATTATGGATTAAGATAACTCCAGCTTTCAGACCGACCAATGCCATTAAAATTGAAGAAACTATGCCTAAAAAAGAAAAAAAAAAACCTTGACCTTGTTGGTTGGGTAAACAACGGAAGACCAAAGCTGACTTTAATTCCAGCATTAAATAGACCGAGTTGACCGTTGAGGGACCATTTCGTGAGTAAGGTCTGTTCATCCTTACTTATCTTATATAGAAAACAACTTTCTAACCTCAAAATGAACCTTTTTTGGATAAAACAGCTATTTTAAACAAAATAAAGCAATCACACACAATACATTGGCCAAGTGATGTCCAAAATTTTAACTCGGTTTACTTTATTTACGACAAAAGAGCTGTTTCAGCCAAAAAAAGGTGCATTTTGAGGTTAGAAAGTTGTTTACTATATAAGACAAGTAAAAATGAACAGACCTTACATCCTTCTTGTGTGAATATCTCTGTCCTTTGTTGTTGTTTTTCACGAATAAATGATTTTCTTTCTTACTTTTTTTGTTTCTACAAGATGTTTATTGAGTATAAGCAGGATACCACAGGCATTTTTTTACATCAAAAAACTACCAGCGCTTCTCGAGAGGAGACTACTGAGAAGAAGCGCCGCGAAGTAAAAACTATTTACGAATTTATTATGCAAGTAGCATGATAACAAAGTTTGTTATGGTAAAAGATAACTTCAATTTGTATAAGTTGAAGGTGAATTTTTTAACCCTGTAAATCAGGATATTTCGCCGCAGGTTATCACAATTTGGTGAATCCGTGGCTGGTTAATTCTTCGTCGTTTCAACCGCCGTCGTTCTCGTCTTCGCAAAATTGTTCTAGACAAAATAAATAAGTTTATTTTTTATGAAATGAACTACCTTCTCCTTTTTAACCGACTTCAAAAAAAGGAGGAGGTTCTCAATTCGTCGGGTTTTTTTTTTTTTATGTATGTTCCCCGATTACTCGAACACCACTGGACCGATTTGAAAAATTTTTTCGTTGTTCGAATGGGTATACTTTCTAGTTGGTCCCATTGTCACCACGTCAGGATCTGATGATGGGATCATGGAGAAATCAAGAGAACTCCTCAAATATTATAGGCACACCTATAGCGATTTTGGTATTTTTCACTGTAACTCATGCATTTGCTTTTGAAAAGTACTATATGGTGAAGTAGAACTGATGATGAAGACCACAGATGGCCACCGGAACTCATTAACGGTACCTATTTCAAGGGTGGCGATAAGATATTTCGATAAAGGAAGTTGAGCGACTATAACGAAGCACATTTAGGTTTAAATATGACTATGACATTCCCGCGGCGTTGTCTGCAGCTAGCTTGAAATGTTCTATAGTTTCTTATTAATATTTAGAAGTGGAGCTAAGTAACAGCATAAATAGGATCACTAAAAAGTATAAAATAAAATAAATGTTTAAAAAAACCTAAAAAACCGCCTTCAAAAAGCAAAAAATAACTTCTTTAAAATGGTAGGTAAATAGGTCAGTCCAACTGAAGTCGGCGTCCAACAATATTTTAACCAAAAGCAGACTTCAGTTGGACTGACCTATTTACCTACCATTTTAAAGAAGTTATTTTTTGCTTTTTGAAGGCGGTTTTTTAAAATGGTAGGTCAGTCCAACTGCATTCGGCTTTTGGTTTAAAATATTGTGGGACGCCGACTTCACTTGGACTGACCTACCATTTTAAAAGAAGTTATTTTTTGCATTTTTGAAGGCGGGTTTTTGTTTTTTAAACATTTATTTTTTATGTCAAAAGTTGCTGGTTATCATTCATCATCATCATGTCAGCCGAAAGACGTCCACTGCTGGACATAGGCCTCCCCCAAGGCTCTCCACTCAGACCGATCTTGTGCTTTTCGCATCCACCGCGTTCCCGCGATCTTTACAAGGTCGTCACTCCATCTTGTTGGAGGCCTACCTACAGCTCGTCTCCCGGTCCGCGGACGCCACTCAAGAACCTTTTGACCCCATCGGCCATCAGTCCTGCGAGCAATGTGCCCCGCCCACTGCCACTTAAGTTTGGCTATTCTTCGGGCTATGTCGGTAACCTTAGTTCTACTGCGGATATCATCATTTCTGATTCTATCACGCAGAGAAACCCCGAGCATAGCCCTCTCCATAGCCCTCTGAGTGACTTTGAGCTTCCTTATAAGGCCCATTGTTAGCGCCCACGTCTCAGATCCGTAAGTCATCACTGGCAACACACACTGGTCAAAGACTTTTGACTTCAGACACTGCGGTAATTTGGACGAAAAGGTGCTACGAAGCTTCCCGAACGCTGCCCATCCGAGTCGGATTCGACGAGTGACCTCTTTCTCAAAGTTGGACCTACCTAACTGGACCGTTTGTCCCAGGTAAATATAGTCGTCAACAACTTCGAGCGCAGAGCCTCCGACTATCACGGGAGTTGGCGCGACATGGACGTTGGACATGACTTTCGTCTTGTCCATGTTCATCCTCAAGCCAACTCGGTCGGAAACTCCACTGAGGTCAGCGAGCATTGCAGTGAGGTCCTCCATGGTCTCAGCCATGACTACGATATCGTCAGCGAATCGAAGGTGAGTGATGTACTCGCCATTTATGTTGATGCCTCGTCCTTTCCAGTCCAGAACCTTAAAAGCATCCTCCAATGTAGCGGTGAACAGCTTCGGAGAGATCACATCTCCTTGTCTGACTCCCCGCTGCAGAGGAATAGGCTTCGTGCTCTGGTCCTGTAGTCGGACGGACATAGTGGCGTTTTCGTACAGACACTTTAACACTTCGATATATCGGTAGTCAACTTGGCACCGCTGGAGAGACTGTAGTACAGCCCAGGTCTCGATCGAATCGAAGGCTTTCTCGTAGTCCACAAATGCAAGGCAAAGGGGGAGGTTATACTCTTCGGTCTTCTGTATAACCTGCCGCAACGCATGTATGTGGTCTACGGTACTATAGCCTTTTCGGAAACCGGCTTGTTCGGGAGGCTGAAAATCGTCAAACCTGCGCGCGAGACGATTTGTGATGACCCTCGAAAACAGCTTGTAAACATGGCTCAGAAGTGAGATGGGTCTATAGTTCTTCAACAAAGTTTTATCACCTTTCTTGAAGAAGAGAACCACCACACTTCTGTTCCATGCTTTCGGCGTTCTCCCTTCGTGGAGGACGGAGCTGAACAGCGTCTGAAGGGCCCTAAGGGTGGGTTTACCACCCGCCTTCAGGAGTTCGGCTGTAATTCCATCCTCACCTGGGGCTTTGCCATTCTTAAGCTGTTTGAGGGCCATACTAATCTCGTACAGGCTGACGTCGGGGAGATCTTCGGTATAGTGTCGGGTTAATCTAGCCCTCGGGTCTTTAGCTCGATTTGCGACGGGTGTTCGGGTTGTCGTGTACAGCTGTCCATAAAACTTCTCAACTTCCGCCAATAGCTCAGGTTTGGATGAAATGACTCTGCCGTCGTCGGTCTTCAGCTTCATCAGTTGGCTTTGGCCAATAGACAGATCCCTGGCAAACACCTTAGAGCCCCTGTTACGCTCAATAGCCTCTTCAATACTTTTAGTATTGAATCGGCGTATATCACGTTTCAGAGACTTCGAGATCTGTCTGTTGAGCTGCCGATAGCGACAAGCGTCACCAGAGGACTGCAGAATCATTTCACGCCTCACCTCCATGAGCCTAAGGGTGGAGTCCGAGAGCTTCTTGGTTTTTGTACGGCGGATCTTGAAGAACTTAGACCCGACCGTTTGGACAGCTTCCACGAACCCGTCGTTGTAATCGTCCACGTCGCTACCTAGGCACTCGAAACGGTTTTGAAGTTCGAGCTGAAAGCTCTCGGGGTTTTGGAGCTGAGCGGGTGCCGGGCGGAGCGTAGACTTCATCAGTCTAGACCTTTCAAGCTTGAACTGGATATTCAATGAGCCTCGTATCATACGGTGATCACTCCCGGTTTTAACCGCACTGATCACGGAGACATCATTGAATATGTGCTTTTTCGTCGACATGATAAAGTCTATCTCATTCCTCGTTACACCATCAGGACTCATCCAGGTCCACTTCCTATGCTCACGTTTCCTGAAAAAGGAGTTCATCATATAGAGTCCCTCCTTCTCCATAAAACTGGCCAGTAGGTGGCCCCGGTGATTCCTATGCCCCACTCCAAAAGTCCCCACTCTCTGCTCTTCACCGTCTCGTTTACCCAGCTTTGCGTTGAAGTCCCCCATTACAACCGTGAAGTGAGTTTTGGAGCTATGCATGGCTCTGGAAACATCCTCATACATAGCCTCCACCTCATCGTCGGAGTGTGTCGAGGTCGGCGCATATACCTGTATGACCTTCAACGAATATCGTTGGGTCATTCTGAGTACAAGGCACGCTACCCTGCTCGACACGCTCTCGATCTTCACCACGTTGTTCACGAGGGACTTGTGGACGATAAACCCGACACCTCCCTGGGACTGGTGGTCGCCCTCCCGGAAATAGAGCAAGTTACCGGACTTCAGGGTTATCATGTCCTCCCCCTCTCTACGGACTTCTGACAACCCTATGATTCCCCATCGTAACCTGCTCAATTCCTCCTCCAGTTCCAGCAACTTTTCGTCGGTCCGCAATGTTCGGCAGTTGTATGTTACCAGGGCCAAAGGTCGTCGTTTCTGGTAGCCGGGTCTCTGCCGGAGATTACCTAAAGCACCCCCTGCCCCGCCGTTACCATAGCCGCTACCGGAGCCAGGAATAGCGGGGCCGCCGGGGACTAGGGGTCTGGGCTGTATTTTTAAATTCATAATTAATTAAGGCTTTTGATCTAGAACCGTTGGGGGGAAAATGCCGTAGTCGCCACGCTTGGCAGGCGGGTTGGCGACCGCAGTTATACTATGTAGTCCGCGGAAGACGCTGCTGCCCATCCTCCGGTTTATCCCTTAGTCGCCTCGTACGACACCCACGGGAAGAGATGGGGTGGTGCTATTCTCGACCGGCACCGGCACCAACACGGCTCCACCGGTTATCATTATTTTTGTCATAATACTAAAGACAACAATAGCGACGGTTGAAAGTTGAAACGCCCAAATATTCTGCCGCCCACGCAGCCACTATAAAAATGTACTAAGTAAGTTAATAATTGTCTTCGATTAAGATTTTATATTGTTAACTATGCGAGTCTGAAAGGTATTTGTGGGTAAAATACTTTTCATACACTATTTTATATTGAAATTGGGAAACCTAAATAAACCATTTTGTTATTTTCTTCATCAATCTAGACAACAAGCTCCTATTTTACCTCATAATATTATCATAGCTTCCGAGAAATCTCATTATAGCTACGATCAGCTTTATTCCGAATTAATTGACGATGCCGTAAACAAGGAGTTCAAGATTAATTAGTTAATTATGATACAATTTACTTACAATTTATACGGTAATCCAGACCTGTGTACGACATTGCTAAAATAGTTATATTATTTCCAATCATTTGCTATATTTGAAGAAGACCTAGTTAGAAATATTGGAAACAACCGGGCCAATATTGCTTAGGTTGCTTAATTGGTTGTAAAAGAAACTTACCAAGTAGCCCTTTAGTGAAGACATAGTAAGATTCAATGTAAAGAGGTTCGTCTCTGTTGGTTCCAATCATATTTTTAGCAAAAACTTCACCGAATACACGAGCTTGGCAGGTATCTCGTTGTAAACTGCCGCCAAACACACTAAAAACAAAATCAAAGGATTGTGTTATATTGAATATTATTAGGTTTGTAGTTTGACGACATTTAGATTATGGTACTTTGTAAAAAAAACATATATACAATAAATTAAAAGCAAAGTTTGCAGTTGCAAAGTTGTAGTGAGCGACTTCGTCCTCATATAGCCTCGTGCCGCCCAAGAAATCTGCTAAATAAAACGCCCAGTGTTCAATGTATAAGTAAAAAAAAAATACGTCCAAAAGTCTACCTGGATTATGGCTTAAGTCTGGGCGGTTATGCTAAGCGTCACTTTGTACAATGTGCTGTACATAAGGCGGCACGAGGTTAGGTCGTTTATTGCTATTCCCTTGGGTATTGACCAATTTTACCTAAAAATAAGTATTTCGTGTATTTTCCTAGGAAACAATATATCTTCTTGTCATACTTTATTAAGAACCGTTCAGCCGTTTTTTTAATTTGGTATAAACATTTTAAAATCACCTTGAATCTGACTACTCAACATTTTACTCTTCCTTTTTGGATTCAAACAAATTTTGAATTGCAATTACTGACAATGGAAAATGTTACTTCAAGAATTCCTTCAAGAGAAATAGTACTTAAGGTGATTAAGCTGGAAGAAAAATGTGTAATAAATTCACGAAGTTTGCAACTGTAAAAGTACGATTTAAGATTTTTTAACGGTTACTCATATTTCAGTTCTAGATGGAATAATTGAGAGCATAAAAAAGAAAAAATCCCTCAGGCACATGATATTTCAAACTTTATTTAAAGGCTGTATAGGTACGGATAAAATTAAATATTTTTGCAGCGTATGTTAATCGAAAAATATTCGGACAACCTTACTAGGTCTTCTTTGACTGTCATGTTTTTTAAATATTATCTTCGTCATCATTTGATGGCCCTTTTTGTAAACGATAAACGAGACGCTTTTACGCAACTTTAAAATATTAAAAATATTTTCGTTTTTTCTCGGATAAGAATAACTGATCGTTATTTTCACACGTTTTCGGCAATTTAAATAAACGTACAAAAAATTTAACCGTGTTTTTCTAAATGACGAAGAAATACTTACTCGTCACATTTGAGGTAGTAGAAAACTTGAATTGAAAATATCATCAGAGCCAACAAGAATGCTGCCAACACCCAGCTCCAAAGCAGCGACGTGACGTTGGTGGAAGACTTGAGGACTGCATTCTGAAAAAATAAAAACTCTTTGAAAACAAAATCTAAAAAATTATAAACTATGACTAGTCTGCAACGAGAGCAAGCATTTTCGCGATAGTTATAACCTGGTGAGAAGTGCTAAGAGGTCTATCTTTACAGTTTTACATGATGCACCAGACCTTTGTCAACATAATAGTGTGAAAGCTCTTGAAAATGTCGTTCGAGTTTGTGTTACTCTCTCACTTAAACTCGAATACTTATTTATGCGAGTCTAATCAACTTTCCGCGAACCCAAAAGTCTTTAGGGACCTTTTTTACTGTGTCACTACATAATTATAAAACGAAGTCCCCCGTCGCGTCTGTCTGTACGAGTATGTTTGTATGTTCGCGATCTTTTAAGGGTTCCATACCCAAGGGGTGCCAATGCGACCTTATTACTGAACCTCAGCTGTCCGTCCACCCGTCCGTCTGTCTATCAAGCGGACTGGTATCTTATAAAACGTTATAAGATAACACTTGGAATTTTCACAAATTGTGTATTTCTGTTGCCGCTAAATATAACAACAAATAATGAAAGTTAACTAAAAACAAAGGAAGGACCTTACGAGAAACGTATTAAATATTGTACGATGGTGCGGAACCCTTCGTGTGTGAGAATTGCGGTTGGCCGGTTTTTTAAATCAATAGTACTTACCTGAACCTGTGATCTGTACCTCCTTACACACAACGTGTAAACTGAACCAGATACTAAGTATATAAATGCTATGCGAGACAACGGCGCCCAGATTGGAACTGCTACAAACCGGGAGCGTGGGACAGCCTGGCTGATTGCCAGTTCCAGGATACAGAGGAAGACGGATCTCTGGAACAGAAAATGTAGGAACATGTAGGGATGACCAATTAATAAATATGTTCAGATAATTAGCCATGTCAGGTAAACACGGCGGTATTAGGAGTGAATCTAAGAGTTTTATTCTACCAATGCAATATTATGTAAAGCTTAAGTCAGTTTAAACTTGGTTCATGGTCTTAAGCCATTATACTCGTATGAAGAATGGTCAATTATTACTTAGAATATATAGTGCGATAACAGCAGGAGATAAGTAGACAATGCTACAATTGTTTCACAAATAAATAAGTAAAAATTGATCGAAGTTTATCATGAGGCTTAACAAGAGTTACTACCGAAACCCTCATATCGAAGAAGACATTTTTAATATTTATTAAAAAATAATAATATTAAAGACTGATTTTCTAAACTTCTGATAAAAGTACTTATCTGCCATTTGAAACCAGTTCTCTCCTGCTCTCCAATATCCGTTAAAGCAGAAGTTATTTTTTATGAATTAAAATATCAACTCTAAAATGAAGTTATCACTGAAAATCCAAAAAAAATTTAAAATCATAACTGCACTTACCGCTAAAATTATTCCAAAAATGAAACACCTCGTCTTCGCGTTCTTAAGCTCCTCATTAACCATGGTCGGGACATGTAGCCCGATGGTGAAAGTGAAGATAAAGAACAGCCCCTCAGCTAGGGTAAGGCCTCCGAGGTTCTTGCTGAAGATAGAGTAACCTCCTCCACCGGTTGTTACGAAAATCATTAGAATTAAGAGGACGCTAAAAAGAATATGTTTACTTGTTAATTAATTATAATGTAACTTGAAACTTTTTTAGTATTAAAAACGGTTTACCCTTGTATCATCGACACTAATTTCATAGAATGTTTTACTTCGCCGAATTTTCATTTCACTCAAAGACACGTGCAGGAGTTATATTTTTTTGGTGGTCACAGGTCTAACCTAGCCTAACCTACGTAACCCATGCTAAAGACAACCTAAAAACAATAAGGTTCGAGCACAAATTAGCTTTCGATGAAATGAAATTCGATGAAATGCATGTCGATGATTCAAGGGGAAGTGCGTAGCATACATTTTGATACTTATTTATATTTAAATAACATAGCTCAACCACTGTGGGCTACCGGCTTAATTATGACTTAACATATCCCAGTGCCAATAACATCAAAATTGGGTCCATTTTGTAAACAAAATAAATAATTCTGGCATTGAACACGCTAAACGAGCCATGTGTTCTCTGGTAGCTATATTATGATAATTACGTGACAGACCTAGCTAGGAGCGACACGAAAGCTGCTTTAATTAGCCTAATTCAGGAACTCAACGGCGTGAAATACAACAGTACGTAAGCTGCTACATGCCGAGTAAATCTACATTCCTACTTGTCAACGTTTAGAATAGTCGTGTTACTAAATTCGTGTTATTACATAACTAGATTTTGCTAGCGACTTTATTCGAGTTTAATTCGTTTACTGTTATTCTCTGTGGTCTAATGCATCTTCATTCCAATATTTATAAAAATCTGATTTAACAGTTACGTATTTTAGATGATTTTTAACCGACTTCAAAAAAAGGAGGAGGTTCTCAATTCGTCTGTTTTTTTTTTTTAATGTTTGTTACCTCAGAACTTTCGACTTGGTGAACCGATTTTGATGATTCTTTTTTTAATTTTTAGGAATGATACCCATGACGGCAGTTATCTAAGATCTGCGGTATGTTTGTTAAAAACGTTCAAAAGTAGGATGTGGCAAAAAGTCCTTTTTTGAGAAATGAAAATTTGTAAATTGATATAAAGTTTGCAAAATTTACTATACTTAATTTTTGAAACAAATTAACCTTCTGATTATTTTAATTTATAGGTACCCTTTGCCTAATCGAGGGGTGTTATGTATTTCACACCTTTGTCTGTTTGTCAATTAATGTCTAGAGCCTAGAACCCGCACGGCTGAAGCAATTTCAAATAGTTCACGAGCGTTTCACAAATTTTAATTTCCAAAAAAAGTTATTTCCAGTGCAGATTATTTTCACGTCCAACCTTTTCTATAAAGAGAATAAGAGGTATGGTTAGATTATAATATGTATACGCAGATAATGGTTTTTACTATAAATTTAATTATATCTACTGAGCAATTGTTGTCGTAAATGGAATGTATTGTCAGGAACAGCATAATATTCAATATCGTCAATTAAACCATTGATGAAATCACTGGCGTGTATGTTATTAACCGATTCGAATCAGTTGATTATCTGATAGTAGGCATATTGCCCGTAGAGTTTAAAATAAGTCTACCTCTAGTTGTTAGGAAAGATATGTCAGAATTCAAGCAAGATTTCAATTGTGCCAAGCAAAATTTTAAAAAAGTTGGACTTGCTATATGAGCTAAATAAGTCTGAGATACCTACAATCAGTTGTCTTATAGCAGTATACTTAATTTTCGTGACGGAATGGAGAAGCAACCGTTTCTAATTTTAGTCCTTAAAGAGCACTCTTTTTGAAAATCGCTCAAATATCACAAAAAACAAATCAATTCCGGGTCAAAGCCTCCATTATTCAAACAACTGACAAGAAAGGTCAAAACGCGGCAATAAACTTGTACTCGCGAACGCCGGCACTATTTTTCACCGCCCTTATTTTTAATTAGTGAGCCTTCCAAACTCCCGTCGTCTCATTATTCCCCGGCATTTTCCTTAAACAGCTCTTGACAAGGGATTAAAGGGCTACTAAAATTTCTAAACAGGTCTCTTGTTACAGCAAGTAATAAATACGGAACTCTACCTTTTTTACTACGCACTTACCCCCTTAAGAAGTGAAGACTCGGCATAACGTCTAAGTTATCTCTACTGGTTGTTAATTTTAATCCGTCGTTACATTTTGCCTCATTATTTCTTCGTCTTAGAAATAATTTAATGAGTCCAAAGGCAATGATGGAGCTTAGCAAGAGTAGGCAGAAAAGGAGCAAGGCTGAAAGAGAACACTTGTATTATTAACTAGCCGACGCTCGCGTCTTTGTCCGCGTTGAACTAGTTTCTCAGTAGGGTGACAGAACCAGTAATGGACAAGGATTAATGGTGGACACTTGATTAGATTAGATTAGATTAGATTAGAAGATAGGAAGGGTTATTCATTTGTTTTGTAACAATCAATAGGATATTTGCCTATTTTTTTATTAGTATTTAAATTGAAGCTTTTTAACCTTCCGAATAGCCTAGAATAAATAGTTTTTTAATATCTTTAAAGATAAGAAAGATATAATGTTTAACTTGCTTTTAGACAGAGAAGAAAATACAGTAATATGACGTCATATTACTCAACCGCCATATGAATTACACGCAAAACATCGTTTCGTGAGAAAGAGATAGACAAAAAACTTTAAAAGGCTATAACTTTTTCATTTTATTACCAATTTCAAATTTGATTTTGAATTGACAACAATTCACATTTGCTAAGGTATAAAATACCGTTTGTAAATTTTATACTGCTGATTACAGTAAAAATATTTTTGGTTTTTTTTATGCAGTAGTTTTTTTATATTTAGGAAAAACAGTAAAAAAAGTTGGATTGTGATTGTTAGGAATACACTTAAAGTGCCCTTGGTCCATTTATTACTATAGGAATTGAAAAAAATATACAACTATCATGTCCATTTTTCATCTGTCTGACGGATTACTTGATTCTAACGACACGCTTTCGATTCTCGTAATACTATTGTTTTGATATACGCTATTTAAAATGAAAGTGACTAACGGATTTGTAAAAGCGGATAGCCGCAATCTGCCCAAAGTCGACGAATTTATGTTGTTACAGTTGTTATGGTTGACAAGTGACATGACATGACAGTCAGTTCTGTTTCTGTTTAAAGTCACTTTTTTTACTTTATATCATGCTAAGATCACGACATCAGTAATCCTAACTTTGTATATAGTTACGGTCTTTTTAATGACTATTTCTTTAATAAATTATTAACGACGAATTTAAATTAAATAAAGAAAAACCGAGAAACATGGGTAGTCTAATTTTTAACCAGCTATTATAAACGCAAAAAACAAAGTTTTTTTTTTAAAATGTTGTCAATTATTTTATCATACTACGTATATTGATATATTATCCAAATTAATATATGAAATTTAATATCAGGCAAATACCCTATTTAGGACCGTATGAAATTTGAATTAAGAGTGAAGTGTCCATTACTGGCGCCTGTCAGCTAAAAGTGTCCATCATTGGTGCCGTTACCCTACCTCCTCCAATTTCTTCCCTTTGTAGGCCGATTTTTGAAAGAGTTTTCTTAGTCTACCGCTAAGGTACTCAATGAATATCGATTCCAAATTTCATTCCCCGGTTCAGCGATTTACATTTTGCCTGTCAGTCAATCAGTCCCAGAATAGTGTTGTATTGATGACTAAAGGAAAATGGGCAAAAATGTATGTGTATATGTGTTGTGTGTGTGTGTGTGTTGTAATAACAATAAGCACTATATCATCGGATATCCTTTATAATTCTACAACGATTTTGTGTAGCGGGAAACCTCAAATAACTGTGAGATTTTTATTAAAATCTGGAACATCAGGACGCCTACATAGACGACTTTAGCATAATAAATAATACCGCCGTCTTTGCATTGCGATAACTTATTTCACATAAAGATTTCGAACTACCTGCCATTGTACCTAATAGTTTTACAGCTTAGAATTACCTGTCCGGTGACATACCGCTTGTCCTTATTGGTCATATAGGCCAATTTGCCCACCCTCCTTTGCTTGTGACTTCGCCTACATGAATCTAGAACTACGTTATCTATATCCATCGTAATTAGTAGACAAACGGAAAAAAGGTAATTTAGTATCAGGGACACGTTAACAAAATTCATGAAGGTTCAGTCAGACAAGCTACTGTAACAGTTTTACAATAGAAGCTACTCTACCACGATCTGTTTCGTCGCCAGCCTCGACTAGACTTACCGTCTTATTCATAAACACACAATAACTAAAACATGCTTAAATTATGCTTTGGCCTTATCTATCATTTGTGACTTTTGAATTTGACCGAAAGTGATAACACATAATTTAACTAAAATAAGAATTATAAAGGATATATACATACATACATAATCTCACGCCTTCGTTCCCAGAGTGGGGTAGGCAGAACTACAGAACTACAAACATCTCTAAAAACTTGTTGATAATTCTATAACCACAATTTGCACAATTAGGCTAAGATGTTTACCAGCGTATTAGTGACAGGTTGCAAGCCCATCGCCTAACAGTACTACAAGCCTTTATTCCCTTAGTCGTCTCTTACGACATCCACGGGAATTATAAAGGATAAGTTTAGCAATATAACATAAAATTTAAAGGTTATACTTACGCAAATACACGTTTGGCGGTTGCACTTCTGTCTTCAAGGTGCAACTACCCACATTTAATGTGTAAAGGCCATACCCCCCTAGTGAGGGCTTCATTTCACACAGCATGTCACTAAAAAAATTAAGGATAGTTTAGCAAGTTTTGCTTGAACTCTGCTACAAGTACTTGCAGTCGAGTTCATAAATATGTGTACCCTTTAGTACCTTGTCACTTTAATCGCTGTGACAATTCATATATGGCAGTTTTAACATTACATTAAATATACAAGGTACTTGTTAGTTTTGAGGTTAGGGAAACGGCGAGAGAAACAAACGTGCGTTCTAGGACAACTCCTGTATTCGACTAACTCGAGGTGGGGCGCAGCCACCATCTTATACTAACTTAATCTAACATCCCTCCACCCTTAGTCTAAAAGAAACGTCTGTAATCAACGGCCTTGCGGGGTCGCTTTGAGGGCGCTTCAAGCTGTTGCGTAGACGGAGAGGAGGTTGCCGTGCCAGCCGGCGTAGGCGCGGCCGCGGCGCGGGTGTCGGGCGAGCGCGCGGCGGCGCTCGGAGCTGACTCGTCCTCGCAGTCGGCCCAACAGTCACTCGCGGGGGCACCGGGGGCCGCGGGCTCCTCGGGCAGGCACGCGGCTGTCGCAGCGGGCAACCGCCCCTGGTCCGATTCGGCTACAGTGCGATCGAAGCTTACAGCCGGAATGGAAACAACAAGCGGCATCGGTGAAACTTCTGCTGAGGCGGCGAGCCCAGTGATGACCTCGTTGTCCTTAGATGGGCCCTCATCTACGTTCTCCCCCTTGTATTTCAGAAGTTGATTCGTGTGTTTCTTAACTATATTATTGGTATCTAACAATCGGACGGAGTATATTGTAGTAGCAAGTCTTTTAATTATTACTCCCTTACACCAAAATTGGCATAGTCCTTTAAAAACTTTAACTAACACTACTTCATTAGGTTTAAATTCCACCTCACGTTTTCCAGCATACATTTTAATCTGCGAGCACTGATTATCGTTTACAATTTTATCGAGTGTTGAGTCGGATGGTGTAGGAGGGTTCGCGTTAAGTAGGTCTAATCTACAACGGAGTTTTGAACCAAACAAGACTTCTGCAGGGGACTTTTTCGTAGTACTGTGCTCGGAGTTACGATATTTAAATAAAAATTCAAGTAATTTGCAATTTAAATCCCTTTGATTATAACCTGTTAAAACTATTGATTTAATCGCCTTTTTAATGATCTTAACATAACATTCTGCCTGACCGTTACTTATAGGGTTGTACGCGGGTGAGGTCAAGTGCACGATATTGTTGCGTAGGCAAAATTCTCTGAATTCTGTGGACACAAAAGAAGTCCCGTTGTCAGAGCAGATGGTGTGAAATAATCCAAACCTAGACATTATTTCGCATAACTTTTCAATAACAACGCGAGAGCTCATGCCTGACGACACATCAAAGCATTCTACCCATTTTGAGTAGGCATCCACGATTAGCAA
Source organism: Acleris literana (assembly GCA_946894065.1). Taxonomy (NCBI): domain Eukaryota; kingdom Metazoa; phylum Arthropoda; class Insecta; order Lepidoptera; family Tortricidae; genus Acleris; species Acleris literana. Next base: position 16,966,419 of record OX335686.1, read on the forward strand.
ATAAGTTTTGTTATTAATTGGTCCGAGAAAGTCTAGATGTACTCGATACCATGGTTGCGGTGGGTATGGCCAGGGCGCGAGCGGCGCGCGGGACGGCGCGGGGCGAAGTTTGGCGCATACGTCACAGGTAGCTACATAGCGATCGACGTCAGCTGACATGCCCGGCCACCAGAACCGGTTTCGCGCCTCTGCCTTCATTTTAGATGATCCCAGGTGACCGCCGTGTAATTCGCTAAGGATTAATTTGCGACAATTCAATGGAATAACGGTCTTATGACCTCGAGTTAAGCACTCATTCTCAATGGCTAGTTGAAAGCGACAATTATAAAAAGGAATATATTGTTTATTTTGTACTTTTAATGGCCAACCATTTGATACGTAGTCACAAACGTTCACTAACACATCGTCCAAACGAGTGGAGCGACGTATTTCCTCAAGAGTCAAAAATCTTGAACCGTCGTAGACGAAGTGTATAAAAGTTGCTTTGTCTAAGAGGTCAGTGCCGCTACCGAAGTTTAAATCTGCTTGCTTGCTAACATCAAAGCAGGAGGAACGACTCAGAAAATCGGCTGCATTGCGGACGCTGCTTATGTACTCAATAGTAAAGTTATAAGATGACAAGTATATTGCGTATCTTTGGAGTCTGTTGGCGGTCACTTCCGGGATGCCTTTGTCGGGGTTAAATATTGAGAGTAATGGCTTATGATCGGTTCTTAATACAAAAGGTATTGAGCGGCCATATAAATATTGATGGTACTTGCGTACACCGTAAATGATGGCCGTCGCCTCCTTTTGTATTTGGCTATAAGACTTTTCAGCGGTTGAAAGTGACCGTGAAGCATATGAGATTGGTCTCTCGTCTGAGTCCTGGTCTACTTGTGATAAAATTGCCCCTAATCCAGTCGGGGAAGCATCGACCGTAAGAATAAGTTTGGCATCTGGATTAAAGTGTGCTAACACCTCGTCAGATGCCAGGATGCGCTTAATCTCAGAAACAGCAAGTTCATGTTCAGGCTCCCACTGCCAAGGCACGTTTTTCTTTAAGAGATTATGCAGTGGGCTTAAAATAGATGATGCGTTGTTGACAAAAGATCTATAGTAATTTACAAGACCTAGAAACGACTTGAGTTCTGTAATATTGGAAGGTGTCTTAGCTTGTAATATCGATTTTACCTTATCGTTACACTTATGAAGGCCGTCGCGGTTGATGACAAAACCCAAGTACGAAACTGAATTTTGAAATAGCGAGCATTTATCCTTTTGTAGCACGAGCCCCGCATTTTGCAGACGATTGCAGACCTCGTGAAGACGATCTAAATGCTGTTCAAGGTTAATACCAGTAACGAGAATGTCGTCTTGAAATAGTAAGACCCCGGGAATGCCAGACAACAAGCTTTCAAGCGATCTTTGAAAAATAGCCGCTGCACTAGCCAGGCCAAAAACTAGTCTGGTAAACTTGTACAACCCTCTGTGCGTATTTATACACGTTATCATTTGAGAGTCCTCGCTGAGGCTGAGCTGGTTATATGCACGTGATAAATCTAATTTGGAGAATTGCTGACCCCCGTGAAGTTTTGCAAAGAGTTCCTCTATTCTAGGCAGCGGGTATTTTTCAATTTCTAACTGCTTGTTTATTGACACAGAGTAATCAGCGCAGAGCCTTATTTTGCCATCTCGTTTAAGCACTGGCACCACTGGGCTTGCATATTCCGAATACTGAACAGCCACCAGGATACCCAAACTGACTAAGCGATCAATCTCTTGTTCAACTGCTTCACGTAACGCAAAAGGTATGGAACGAGCTTTACAAAATATGGGTTTGCAGTCAGGTTTTAACCTGAGATCTACTTTAACACCTTTGTAACAACCTAGTAAATCCGTAAAGAGATTTGGGTACCTAACTGTTAATTCGGTTAGAATGCTTTGTATGTCTGTGCTTACATTACACGAATTAATGGCTGAAATCTGTAAGTTAAAACGTGCAACGAAGTCTCTTCCAAGCAGAGACGGGCCTCCGTTTCGTATAACGTGCACCTGTAACTCAGCCGTGGTCGATCTATAAGTAAAGGGCAGGGTAAGTACGCCTATAGTTTGGATCGTGCTGCCATTATAACTCTGTAGTATACTATTACTAGGTTCCAGCGGTAGGTTGGAAAAGTATTTAAAGTAATTGTGCTCTGATATTACTGTTACAGCCGAACCTGTATCTACTTCAAAGGGCAAGTTAATTCCATTTACGAGTACAGTTTCTTGCATTGGTTCACCGTGAAAGGACCTAATGTGAAATATAGTGGACTTACCATCGTCTCCTACATCATCCTCATGGCAACACTCAATAAAATTTTGACTCACAAATTTTTTTGGGCACATTCTTCGTAGATGTCCTTTTAGTCCACACGTCTTACACTTATATTGCGTAAATTTACACGTAGCGGATTGATGTCCTCTATAGCCACAAGCCGGGCATATGGCTGGTTGACTGGAGTCCGAGGCGCGAAATGCAGCGGCCTCTCCGCGGCGCGGCTGGCTTGTCAATCGCGTAGTCGTGGTTGCCATTTTAAGAACTGACAGCGCTGCGTGATCAAGCTGGGGAGTGACGACCGCTACGCCAGGTGCCGGTTGCGAAGAGCCAGCTCGTGCACAACGGATACCTTCAGCCATTTCCACCGCTTGGCTGAGCGTTAGTTCGGCCATTGGGACAGTAAACAGACGGTCACGCTCCCGTCCCGAAATCATGCCGAGAACAAACCGATCCCGAAGCGCCTCTTTTAGCGTTTCTGTAGCAAAACCGCAGTGGGCAGCGAGGCTTCTGATGCGCGCCGCCCAATCTGCGAAACTCTCACTGAGTCCTTGAGTCGCTGAGTGAAACTTGAACCTTTCGGCGAAACCGCATGTAACCGGTTTAAAGTGTTCATCTAACAACTTAATAACGTCGTCGTAGTTTGCTGTAACCACATTAACTGGGAGTGCTAAATCCCGAATTAATTTGTATGTGTTTTCTGATAAACTACTTAATAACACTGCACGCCGTTTGCACTTAGATTTGTCCTCCGCATCCCCTAGGTCGTTTGCTAAAAACCATTGCTCCAATCTGTCTTTGTACAAATTCCAGTCTTGTACCTCGTGGTTGAATGTTGTAACTGTTCCGATGGTTAATTTAGCCATATTAAATAACGTTTACGCACACGCGGTAGACGACTCGTCGCCACTGTTAGTTTTGAGGTTAGGGAAACGGCGAGAGAAACAAACGTGCGTTCTAGGACAACTCCTGTATTCGACTAACTCGAGGTGGGGCGCAGCCACCATCTTATACTAACTTAATCTAACAGTACTAAAGACCGCCTAGAATCTCGGCCCTGTCATGGTATTGTTTCTAACTCGGTCGTCGTTATTGTCAACTGAGTAAGAGATATCAAAACATTTACAATGAGATAACGGTTCGAAGACGATATGGTTTTTACCACCAAGGATCTCGGCCGATGCGGTATTTAGTGCGACGTAGTTCATTAGAAATCCAAGAGATGGCGCTACTGATGATAGGCCAAACATAATTTATGTAACATTTTTGTTTGCGACCCTACCTAGTTATTTAAATTAGTGTTTCAAACATATTATGATTAAAAAAAAGTAACTATGGAAGATATTAAGGACCCATGGGATTGGGCTGGCTATCCAGAGAGGTAATGCAGCCAGTGTCATAGGGACCATGCCGCAAGCGGACCTGCTATAGGGAGTGTTCTTTTTATAGTGGTGATTATTATTTATATCTTTAATATTTGAGTAGCTTAGTTTAATTATAATTTAAATATGTTTAGTTTTAATTGTATTAATGTTGAATTATGTCGATTAAATAGTTAGTATCATAAAGACCCCAATAATAGTTCACATAAAGCAACCTAATTACTGCAGCGTATACGTTTATTGGAGGAGGCCTTCACCTGTGAAGACGGGGTTCTTGCATAATTAATTTATTATAACTAATTTTTTAAAATCATTAGGACAGATTACTAACATTTATTATAAGTATCCAAATAATAATTAAGATTTTACTAACTAACCTTTCATTGTAAAGTTTGCAAGAAATAAAAGGCTTTTTTATTTTTATTTATTTATATTTATATACGTTCATTAAACTGGCTTCATTGTGATTCATATGGTTTTCCTTTTTATTATTGGTTAAATTTGTCGAAAAGTTTATTTCAAGCCTTTTTAACCGACTTCAAAAAAAGGAGGAGGTTCTCAATTCGTCGGGTTTTTTTTTTTTTTTTTTTTATGTATGTTCCCCGATTACTCGAAGACCACTGGACCGATTTGAAAAATTTTTTCGTTGTTCGAATGGGTATACTTTCTAGTTGGTCCCATTGTCACCACGTCAGGATCTGATGATGGGATCATGGAGAAATCAAGAGAACTCCTCAAATATTATAGGCACACCTATAGCGATTTTGGTATTTTTCACTGTAACTCATGCATTTGCTTTTGAAAAGTACTATATGGTGAAGTGGAACTGATGATGAAGACCACAGATGGCCACCGGAACTCCTTAACGGTACCTATTTCAAGGTACCTATTTCAAGGGTGGCGATAAGATATTTCGATAAAGGAAGTTGAGCGACTATGACGAAGCACATTTAGGTTTAAATATGACTATGACATTCCCGCGGCGTTGTCTGCGGCGAGCTTGAAATGTTCTATAGTTTCTTATTAATATTGAGAAGTGGAGCTACGTAACAGCATAAATAGGATCACTAAAAAGTATAAAATAAAATAAATGTTCAAAAAAACAAAAAACCGCCTTCAAAAAGCAAAAAATAACTTCTTTAAAATGATAGGTAAATAGGTCAGTCCAACTGAAGTCGGCGTCCAACAATATTTTAACCAAAAGCAGACTTCAGTTGGACTGACCTATTTACCTATCATTTTAAAGAAGTTATTTTTTGCTTTTTGAAAGCGGTTTTTTGTTTTTTTAAACATTTATGGTTAAAATATTGTTGGACGCCGACTTCAGTTGGACTGACCTATTTACCTATCATTTTATTCTATTAAAATTACGTCTCCATTTTAAACTAAAAATAAAGAGGCTCTTAAATGGCTTAGAATAATTATTCACGTTGCCTCTTAAAGTTCGAAAATAATGAGCAATTTGAGTCTAAGCTCTGTGACTTAGTGATTTAGGCGAGTGGAAATAATCTCTTCTATTTATTATTATTTATTTATTTTAATGGCGTCTAGAAGTTATGTAACTTTGCCAATGTCAATGAAATTCTCTTCTATTTATTTAAATTAAAATTTGTTGACCTTTTGATCGTCTTGTCACCTTATAGTTTAAAAAATGGACAATCTTTTTCCCGCTGATTCACTAAATAATAACTCGTTGTTCGCCATACTAGTTACCATGATATGTTTAATAAGCATCATAATTAAACTAGCTGATGCTTTCAACTCCGTCTACGTAAGTTGTTTATCGCGGTTAAAAATATCCTATTCTCGGGGTTTAGGCATAAGAATAAACAATAAATACACGTAGAAGCGAATCTCCTTTACCAAGGCCCCAAATGCCACGCTTTAAATACCTACTTCCCCCTTCACCCCGCTACGCCCCTCTGTCTTCCGCACCCAAAGTCAGGGCTGTCAGTTGTGAAATATTTTAATCGGTTTATGGGTGTGTTATAAAAATTTAGTCACGAAATGTTATTTATGTTTTTCTTCAACGTGGAAACATTGTTGCAAAATGAGTTTTTTTACATTTACGTTAAATTAGGTACCTAATAATACTTTTTGATGATATTAAGATTATCTCCAGTAAATGAAATGGCTTATGTGGCTTTTAATCATCTATAAAACTCAGTACCGAGTCTATAAATAATCAACCTTTTAAGCTCAATAAGTTTTATAGTTTGGGATCCGGAGTTACTTTTTACGTTCCTTTCCGGACCATTTTTTTTTTATTAAGTTCAAAAAGCTTCATTACAAAATACTATTCTTATCTATAAATTCGTTTTTAAGGTTTCCAGTTTTTTTTCTTCAACATCTAGGGGATGTACTAATTTACAAATAAAACTCCTTCATTCAATCAATTATTTCCAATTATTTTGCCGTAAACAGTCGTTCACGTTTTAAAACACTATCTTAGTTCAACCATAAACACTAAAATCAACACAAATACGAAAATCAATTCAAGACACAATAACAATATATTGGTCAAAATGTATTCCGTCTGTGACGCCCCTGACTGACTAGACACCTCAGGTGTCGCCAGGCGGTAGGTATTTAACGCGCCGAGCGCGCGTCCGGAGCCGGGAGTTTCGCTTCTACGTGTAGTTATTGTTTATTCTTATGGTTTAGGCTATCCCCATGCTAAATTTAATCGAAATCGATTCAGGAATGGAGCCGTGAAAGCGTAACAGACACAGTAACTTTCGTGGTTCTAATATTAGTATAGATGTGATTTTTTTTATTTCAAGGTATCTCTACAGAGTAAATATGTAATCTTACTAAATAAAAAATGCGAAAGTTTGCATGTTTTTACGCCAATCACGTCAGAAGGGCTGAAGGAATCTAGATGAATAGTCTAGAATATTGGCATTATTATTATATGTGTCGGCATTCTTAAGATAACAATCTTAAGACTGCAATCCTAAGACCGCATACTCGTTGCCAATCCTGAGAACTAAGATGGAATGTCTCTGTACGAACACTGCTGCTTAGAGGTAGGTTTAAGAATAAGATGGTGGAAGCGGTGATGGATGGTGGTGGTAGATGATGGTGAATGGTGGTGGATGATGGTGTTTACTAACTGAATGAACCCTTTTTAATGTTTTATCTTTTACAAATAGCTTTCAATTGACCAAAGTCCTCACCTTTTATCATCGTGTCCTATGTATTCCCTGATTCCACTTTTGAGGATTCTCCACGTATATTGTTTCCCAGTGTCCACTTGGAATTTGGTAGGTTTCTTGGTGTACAGGTTGTATTCATCTTCGAGCTGCTGTTTTCTGAATGGACACTGAAACAAACAGATGACTTGACAAACAATTTAAGGCAGTATTATAATATTAGTTTAGCTGCAAAATCGTAACAAATAAATAAACAGAGTTACTTTTGCGTTTATAAATTAGTATTGTTTGGATATCAAGGGTGGAAAAAACGAATGCCACATGGATGGCAACTAACTTAAATATTGGAAATAGCAAGTTCTACGCAAAGGAGATCAAAAATACTGCAACTTTAGATTTTTGAAAAAAATCGTCTTCCTTATCCAGGAATCGAACTGGTCGATTAAGACAACACAATAAAGTCGTGTTTCATGATACAGATCGAAAGGGTCATTGATAATGATCATTTATGTCTATAACACATACACCTTTAAATTAAATAAAGTCCGTAAAAACCTTTCTTTTTTATTTTGTCATATTCGACCAGTTCGATTCCCGGTTAAGGCAGGCAAATTTTCAAAAATCCATAAGTTCAGTAATAATAGTTTTCAAAAATAAAAAGTAAGTCTCGTTTGCGTAGAATTTGCCATTTCCAATATTTAAGATAGTTGCTGTCCATGTGGCGTTCGTTTTTACACCCTGTCTAGTCGTAACTTTTGGCATTAAGCACAATTCTAGGCAGTAAAAGTCTCCAAAATCCAGAAGCAAAAACAATTTTAATCCAATCACAAAAGAACTAAGTACGGAACAAGGTTTTCGTTTTAAAAGGGAAATCAACAATAAAGTGTACGATAGAAAGGCAAGCCGTGAAGAGGGAGCCCGATCGGATTACCCGCCGCTTGATCAGAATAAAACGCTCAATCTTTTCCTGTTCCGATTTGTAGGGCAGGAGGAAAATGCGGACCTTCAAAGTTATTTGGTGGCGATAGCGATACATCATGTTTCCTGTTCAGAAAACGCAAGTAAAATATGGCTTATTAAACGATTAAGGTAGATTTGATAAAATTAGAAGAGAACATTTTACGTTTTACAATCGAGAACATAACTAATGGCATTCGTCGACAGGACCGTATTGTACGCATCGTACGCAACGGACGGAATAATTATTACACGTAATGCGATCCATATCAGTAAATGCACTAGTATGACTATCTAAACAATAGGTAGTAGATTATTTATCAAGGAACTAAAATAGGCCACAAATGACGCGAGATGTTTATGGAATTTTAGTCTAAAGTTAAGCACTTTACTTTAAGTTTTGAATTACGAGAAAATAAGTATTTCAACACGGAAGAAATGAAAATAGGTAATAACGCTATCTTTTTTACCCTCTATCCGTCACTCAATTGCATAAAAAGACAACTATACTCTGATTATTTTAAGATGATGCCTGTGAAAGCTCATGTAAACACTTATTACACTTATTTCTTTAACTTTACATAAATACTACATCGGTACAAACCTAGCGAGGCCGTCTAGGAATTTGAACAATTATTCTCCTTTTTTTTTTTTTTTTTTTTCAAAGGCACATACATAACTAATTTTAAAGTTACTCGCCAAACTGCTTATGCAGTTTGTTGGCGAGACAGCGCTCATTCTTTAATTTTATACTATGCACCTAAATGAGTCCAGTAGGTACCCTACACCAGAGAACAGGATAGAATAGAATAGATCCATACTCAAGTTGCAATCATTCCATGCTTTCCTTAAGATCGAACTGAGCTACAACGACAAATCTGATAATAACAAACACAACAGCTGAAATCAAGGCAGGTTATCTAAAAATGCTTTCTTTAATTTATTCTTAGCTTCCATTAAGCTATACTTCTGATAAATACCTCGTTTATGAGTATAGTATATGATTGAAATTACGAGATACGGCTGTCACAGGAATCATCTTAAAATAATCAGTTATACACAGTTATTTTGGGTTGCCTAGGGAATCTAATAAATGCTACAAACATAGATTAATCTTCCAAAATAGAAGCCGAGGTGATAGTGCGCCACAAACAGTCAGCTACATGTTGCTCTTGTCGTCGCAGAGGGCAGTGGAAGGGCAGTTGGCTCTACATGAGTTACACGACCAACCTACACCTCCACCACCCTCCGCTCTATTATAATTTATAATACTAGCGACCCACCCCGCTTCGCTTCGGTTTATGTGAGTTTTCTGTAACACCCATACATAATCCAGAATTTATCCTACTAATATAATCAATGCGAAAGTTTCTGTTTGTTTGTTACTCCTTCACGCTGCAACGACTGGACGGACTTGGATGAAAAAAATGGAGATAGCTTATGCTACATTTTCATCCCGGAAAATTTAAAAGTTGCCGAGGGAATGACGAACTCGCGGGCAGAAGTTAGTTAAACATAAAAACCTTCTTCTTGAATTACGAAAAATAACCACTGAAACGTAGAGAGATCATTTAAGGGTTAAAAAAATCGATTTTCAAATTAGTTTAATTAAAATCTTAAAAACACAAAAGCTTTAGACGAAAAAATGAACAATACCAATAGGATGCAATAGGATGTACATAATCAAGGCAATTTAATTTGAACTGTGTTGCTATAAGAATAAGGTTTATTTTCCTATGTTCATAAACTGAAAATGGCATTATCGGTCTATCGTAATTGAACTTTATTGCCTTGATGTTAGGTTCAAAATCCCACTGACAAAATACTCCCTGTTTGCAGTATGGCCTTATAAGGATAAAGTAAGCTCATACTCTATCTGTTGATGAAATCCGCATTAAAATCCGTTGCGTAGTTTGAAAGATCGAAGCGTACATACAGACGGACAGATAGTGCGAAGCCACTTTGTTTTATATTATGTAGAGATTAATGTGCCTCAAGACCCACTGAATGACTGTCGATATCATTCAATCAATGCTATAATTTTATTTTCTCAAAAATGACAGGAAATCTTGACATTCCTATCTACACATTGAGACGCGAAGTACATAGTTTACTGACAGTTCTCAAATTAAAAAAAAAAAACATTGCGTGCTCGCTACACAAGCCCGCAATGTTGCATACAAATTCCATTACTATCTAGCTAGTAACTTTTTAAAAAGTGAAAATGGCCATAATAAAATGAGGGCACAAGTCTTATACATCCAAATATTACTCGAAACATAACTTTTTTATTTGTGCCTGGAATAGCTTATGTTTTTTTTAAACAAGAATTTCGTTTCTCCTTGTCATAAACAAAAAGGCGGTAGGAGTGATGGTTTTTTCACATGAAGTTGCTGTTTGTATGCAATTCAAAAAATTTGTTCAAGCGATGAAGATTTGACTCCAACACAAATTTTTTCTTGCGATTTTTGAGAAAAGCACTATATTTGCCTCAGCAGGAACAGCAATTGCGGGCTTCGTATTTTTAAACGGACTCGCAAGCTCGTCCGTTTAAACCAATACTCGGCCCGCAATTGCCTACTTCCAAGCCTAGGCAATAATGTACTATTTCTCAAACATGCCATGAAATATTGATGTTATGTTCCTTATAATAGGCCGCCAAGTGTGACGTTTCAGGTGCGGCTAGGACAAGAGGTCGTTCATGGAATTTCATACAAACTGTGCAGGCCTAGGCCGGCAAAGTCCTCTTTTTTAATTTCCATTCCACATCAATTTGTGGCACAGGCATCATGACATTCTGCAACTATGCGTATTAAAAAAATCAATAAACGTTTTATTTTATTTTAGTGTAAACATGGCGGCATGGCATGGTTGTTTATGAACAGGCTAGATAGCTGTTTTTTTTTAATATACTAAGCCGTGCATCCAACCAAAGCGTTTGCATCAAAACACGACACAGCGCGGATGACTGAGCACTGTAGGTTACTTTTAATGTTTATGCACTCCTAGTAATTTGACTTTGTAATTTTTGTTTTAATTTTTTTAATGAATTATTATTATGTTTGATGTTTGAGAAAAGCACTATACATACCTCGGCGGGAAATATGGGTTGCCCGCCTCAGGTCTATATGTCTTCGACCGGCAACTCCTTTTGTCCCGGCCTCTGTAGTAATGTAGTATGTTTCATTAGTTTCGTTCTTCCGTTGGGCGCATCAGTTATTACCAGGCCCAGGAATATCCGGTGCAAAATTAAATGACAGCTAGGGATTGCATATATAGATAAATTCAATTATCTATGCTTTTCTCATATACTAGTGATCGCTCCAAGTTTTGTATGACAATTTTTTTTTTATTGAAAGTAAGTATGCAAATGAAACAAAATAGCAACATAATTCTGGTTATTCTTTATTTTAAAAGGATTTTTTAGCCTTTACTCATCATCATCATATTTTTTCCTTATTTATTTTTATTGTGATTTACTATTGTTAAAATAAACGAATTTGGGTAAATTTGACCAATCTCGAGTAAACCAGTGGTAATTTTTCCACGCAATTAGTTAAGCTATACTTGGAATTACTTAGCTCGTATTATTAGAGTGAATGATGAACGAATTTAGGTATTACCCGGCAAAAAAATATTGTTGTACGACCGAACTTCAGTCACGCCTGATTACTTTTATAGTATTATATAGGACCGGTAAATAACTGTCATTAGAAAATAAGTTGATTTGACAGCACAAAATAAGATGTGGACGCCGATAAATTATTATTCGTAACTCTGTTTTTCCATGCAAAACTGTGTTATACTAACTATTCCCGAATAGGTTAACTATTCTTAGAATTATCGTTGGTTTTTTACGATTTATTCTAAGAATAATATATTTTAGTCTCGTTTTGATTGATTACAATGTTTGACGAACAAAATAAAGCACATTTGTTTTAATTACGAGTTGGTACGAGTTCAAAACAAGGAAAAGAACAACACAACAGTCATAAGTCTTTGTCTAATGGCTAATTGTTTTTCAACTTTATTTTCCTGATTTGTTGTTTTCCTCGTAATAGATACTAATATAATATAGTTATTATATCGTCTAAAATAATATACTTATTTCCTTACATTGTTATTGCTGAGTGCTAAGTAACCTATACTTGTAATTATTATTTTGTTATTCCTATGCAAAACAAATAACCAAAAGGAATACCAAGATATTCTTCTTTTTCAAAGTATGATAATGCCTTTTATATATAGTTCTAAATAATCATATTAAAAAATAATAATAAAATAGCAACTTTAGGCGTATTGACAACTGCTTTAAAGACCTCCATTTTAAGGTCTATTTCTAAATGAATAGTACAAATACGTTTCAACCAATACCAATTGAATAGAAACATTTTTATCGTGGTTCAAAATAATTCAAGAATTGACAACGTGTTGGCCTAGTTGGTATAGTGACCCTCTGCCTATCAAGATAGCAGTCCTGGGTTCAAATCCCGGTAAGGGCAGATATTTGTGTGATGAACGCGAATATTTTTTCCTGAGTCATGGATGTTTTCTATGTATTTAAGTATAAGTATTTATATCGTTGTCTACCCATAGTACAAGCCTAGAGCTTAGTTTGGGACTAGGTTAATTGGTGTGACGTTGTCCCCTGATATTTAGTTAGTTACTTATTTATTTAATTAGATCGTGGTACCCTCCAACTACCAAGGAGCAGTGTTCGCATTCTTGTGTTCTGGTATGGGGATGAAATAACCGGTGAAAATACTAGCATTGAAGCATTCCACCTTAGTCCTATGATTAAGTCTTATGATTGTAGTCCGGGGACTGTAAATGTCTATGGGTAGTAATAACTTACCATCATCTGGCCTATGTGGTCGTTTACCATATCGATGCTATAATAGTTATTTATGTAACTGGTACATAATGAAGCTTCCTTAGGCACGAGTACCTTAAGGTCTAATTATGAACCGTTGCATACATCACTTTTTCTACAAGCTTAAAATGATAATTAAAGACAAAAATAATTGCTAACTTTTCTCGTATACTTTACTCGATTTTTGGGTCATTATTCGAGCGTTTCAACCGCCTCACTTTGGTGGACATATTTTTGAAGAATTGGACGTATATTTTGATGCTTATTTCGGATATTTGTTAGATGTTCAGTAAACTTAAATACCTAACCAGAAACGAAATCGAAATCTGCGGCCACTTCTACAAAAATGTGACCACGAAAGTGATTCGGAACAAATGCCCAAATAATGACCCTTTTCTGCTAGAACAAATTACTTGTCAGCAAAGTCATTTTCATTATTCAGATTGGCGTTAAGTACTTAATAGTTTGTGATTTTTTATGTTAATTAAATGTTAACGAAGTTCATGCAAATTTTAATAGTTACCAAAAAATGTTCTGACAATTTATCATAAACGCCATTTTGTTGATATCCATATTTAACGTAACCATGGCAACCAAATAACAAATCGATGGATATTAACCATCTATTTCTAGTAATTTAATAAAAATGTAATTTTAAACATAATAATATAATTAGTCTCAAAATTAATTTCGTTTTTAATATACGTAATTGTAATTGGTATTAAAATATTTTTAACGGTTTATTGTGCAAATTAGGATCTCAAGTGTTCACTAAAAGCCACGACTGATATCCGGAATGACCGTAACCATGGTAAAAACAATGCTATAATTATTATTATAGAACTGTTATTACCATGGCAACGCTCACTATAGAATTGTTTTCCCGCTTCGGTTTCACTATAAGTGGTATTCTGATACCGTTAACGATATCAATATTAGCGGTTTATAGTACGCGAGTAGAAAAAAAGTATTATATTATGTTAATACCTACTGATAAACTAATAGTTAACTCAAACTCAACTGAAGTTAACTCAAAAGTATAAAGTAGGTACTAGTACTATGTTGTCCATATAAAAAAATCCGCGATAAAATAAGTGCCCTATCATCGGTGATTGCAAAACCGCGTAACCAACAAATTTATTATAGAGCAAAATAAACCTTAATACCTTAGAAAAAAGGTGCATTTTGCTCCACATTAAAAATGTTACTTACGAGGTTTTGCAGTTTCACCGACGCATAAATTTCATCGAAATCGGTTCGGTGGTTAAGCAGTAAAAGCACAATAATAACAAACAGAGTTACTTTCGCATTTTAATATTACTAACTGTTACCCGCGACTTTCTCCGCGTAAAGGTCGTTGATCGCTACTCGCAGAAAAAAGTACTCTATGTCCTTCGTCGAGGTTCAAGCTATCTCCATACCAAACTTCTTCGAGATCGCGGTTCAGCGCAGAGATGGGCAATATTTATTCGAATGACGAATAACGAATAAGAACAACCAAATTATTCGCGAATAACGAATGAAATTCTCGAATGATTATTCTTATTCGCATAAATTATTCGTCGAATAATTCATTTGCGAATAATCTATTCGCGGGTAATTTATTCGTTGAATGAATTGCCACGAATAATTATTATGTTCTACTTTTGTACCTGCTCCATCGTTCTCTAATAAATTAATAAATTAGGTATTCGTTATTTGAAAAGTAGTTGAATGATTCATTCGTGGATAAATTATTCGCGAATAAATCATTCGCAAATAAATTATTCGACGAATAAATTATTCGCGAATAAAAATACTACGAATTATTTTTTATTCGAAGTATTATTCGAATAATGCCCATCTCTGGTTCAGCGGTTTAGCCGCAAAAGTGTAACAGAGAGACAGAGTTACTTTCATATTTTTAATCTTAATATGAAGCAAAACAACAAAACCTAAAAACATACATACCTTGAAACAATCACTACTGACACTGTAAATTCCAAAGTAACTCGATGTCGAATTTACGAGCACATACGCGTAATTAAGGGGCAAGAAAAAAAAAGTCACGTCGTCAAAATGATTAATTTGCGATTTACCAAGCCACGACGCCATGTTTTTATCAGGTGACTGATCAAAATAGCGTTGTCTCACTTTCACACACCGGGGACGCGATGAGTCAACACAGTACAAACCGTGTAACGCAGAAAATGCAAGTTTGTTATTCAATGTTATGGCGTGTTGTTGTGAAATAGTTTATTTTGGTACCTACTGCGCAGGTCTGTGTGTGTCGACGACCGTCTCGCGACTGACTTCACTGATATGCAAGCTATTGTGTTTTTATGCAATAGAACTGATAACGTGAATATGATAACATATATATGGATAAGGTCTTTTAGCTCTAGCACAGACATTTTAAACATACAATACGTGTAAATATCAAAATATCAAGGGGGGACAATAAACACCAATTGACCTGGTCCCAAACTAAGCTCAAGGCTGGTACTATGGGTATTTGACAACGATATAAATACATATAATTATAGAGAAATGCTTACTTAAATACATAAAAACATCCAAGACTCAGGAACAAAATACTCGCGATCATTACACAAATATCTGCCCTCACCGGGGTTTGAACCCGGGACCCCTAGCTTCGTACGCAGGGTCACTACCAACTAGGCCAGGGGTCGGTAACCTTTTGAGTCGAAAGAGTCAAAAATGACCATTTACAAAATTTCAAAGTTTTTAAAGAACGACAAAAAAAAAACTTACATACATACATACATAATCTCACGCCTTCGTTCCCAGAGTGGGGTAGGCAGAGCTACAGAATTACAAACAACCCTAAAAACTTGTTAATAATTCTATAACCACAATTTGCACAATTAGGCTAAGATGTTTACCAGCGTATTAGTGACAGGTTGCAAGCCCATAGCCTAACAGTACTACAAGCCTTTATTCCCTTAGTCGTCTCTTACGACATCCACGGGAAAACATGGAGTGGCACTATTCTAACTCGGCAACCACACGAGGCGGAGGAAAAAAAACTTGCCAACAATAAATAGTATTTGCACAAAATAAAGTATGGAACTAAAGAGCCGCAGCTTCACATCCAAAAAGCCGCATGTGGCTCGCGAGCCGCAGGTTGCCGACCCCTGAACTAGGCTAACGCGTCGTCAAAACGCACGAAAACATGGACTATAATTTTACGAAATCTCTCCGTATTATAAATTTTCATCTCACCCTCGTTTCCATACATTATTTTACGTATACTTGAACTTGTTACGAAATGTTGTACTAAATACGGATACACGGCGCTGACTCCAATCGCCATACAACGTTTCTTGATGACGTTACTCGGGTACACGGTATATGGAAAACAGTTGCCAGCGTACAAATTGAGTTATTATTCAATGCAACACAGCATAACAAGTCTGTGACCTGGGAAGTGCACCAACAAGGTGGACGAGGTTCCGGCGCCTGTTCTATGGATCCCATGTTGCGGGAGATTTAGATTATCGTTATTCCCTCGGGGACTTTTAAATTTTCTTTAATTTTATGTTTAAATAGAAATAGAAACATTTATTCGACGATCACAAGAAAAAAAAAACAAAATAAATTGAACATAAAACAAAAAATAGCAACACAGAAAACAAAATTAAACAATGATGAAAAGGAATAAAATACAATTGTAACATAATGTTGCCATGGGTGATTGTGTGTCGTCGAAATTGACGCCACTCAGCACTATGTCACGGCATGAACAGCGTCGCTGATTTTCAGTGGCGCCAACGTGACACATGAACGAAGAGACAGCGGTTGACTACATACACAGTGATTGTAAGTAATAAGATAATATAATATATAGTAGTAGTGTAATAAGTGGAATAATAAGTAATACATTAATATTTTACTATAGGAATGAATAGAGGAGTAAAATATAATAAATCAGTCATGAATATTAGTACAAAAAATATAAAGGAAGTCAACTGAGCACAGGAAAAAAGGAAGTGGGGAGAAAAATAAAAGCAAGGGGGTAAGTATGTGTTAATCCAGGGTATAAGAGAGCTTTACCCATTCCAAATTTTATCGAAATCCGTTCAGCTGTTGTAGCGTGGAGTAACAAACTAACGCACACTCACACATACAAACTTTCGCATTTAAATATATGTTCTTGGCTTTGTTTTCTGTCTTTCTTCTTCTGTGCAACACTTTTGTTAGTTTCTGCATGATTATTTGGTTGATTGGCAGAAAATATCATTAGGCATTATGTTAACCATTTGTACTTTTTGTGCAATATTTTGGTTAAATAAATAAATAAATAAATGTCCTGACGTATTCAGATGAAATCCTCGCGCTCGCGTTCAACACTGATATTAACCCTTTCAAGGAATCGAACCCTATAATTAGGCTTACCGCCTCTTAATAGCAGTAAACGAGTTTTACATGGACGAAAGCACGGGCAAAACGCAATTTTAGCTAAATTATTACCTACCTAAGCAATTTTACCCCAAGTCAAAATTAAGCCCCTAAGGTGTTCCGAAAAGTTTCTTAATTTAATTAAAATTGACCTTTTTAGGGCAAAGCGGCATGTTTGTCGTAGTACCTGGAGATACGATATACTACAACGCTAGTCCACGCGCTCTCTGCGGGTTTCGCTAGACCGCATGTCCATTACATCCTGCTTAATACTAATCATTGTGTCAATATTTTGACAATGCGGTTAAGCTGAACATGAATTCATAATTAGTTGTTCTAGTTTGACAAATACAATACAAGTGAAAAATAAACAAGGGAACACCTAGTATGGAGAAACAAACTTTAGAAAGATAGAAAGAAAGAAAAATCATTTATTCGTGACATACATAAAAAAGAACAGATTAACACGTACAAGAAGGAAGTAGCCACGAAATGGTCCCAACTCAGCGTAATGCTGGCATTAAAGTCAGCGCTGATCTTCCGTTGGAACCGTCAAGTGAAACCACGGAAGGTTACACACACATAATTATTTGAATACTAGAGAAAAAAACAATAATAATAAAAAAAAAACGCGAAAGTTTTCCATAGCCGTCCTCAGATAGCGGAAAGGGCAACAGTCCCTTAGCCTTACATGGTTCAAGCACAGAATACCGACATGACCTATTCTATTCTATCTATGGCAGCGGCAGCGCTGACAGCGCGCGTCATAATCTAATCTGTGACTTAGTCTCAGTAATCTGTGATGATTAACCATGCAATTGTTTTGTTTTGATGCATGCAAAAGTGACTATAAATAACTTAACAACAACACGTAGAGAGTAAACTCATATTAGAAATTGACCATGAAAGTAATAAATCTCATACATCACATCATTATGATAGCGACTCTTTATGTACTTGTAAATATACTCTACCTATTCCGATCACTCTGAATAACGTATCGTATCTAGTAGTGAAAACTAACGTAAAGGTTTATTCCCCGGCTAAAGAGTCGAAATTCCTAACTTCGCGAGTTAGGCTTTAACTTTAAGCAGCCCCGCTCCCGAGGTCCTAAGACACGAGGATTAGCCGAAGTTTCAATTGACTATTAAATCTTTGTTAATTAGTAGTTTTCTTGCTTTGATGTGCTATTGCGGTAAACACCTTTGAATGTTAATTTAGGCTTTGAGAGCTTATAATAAATTCACCATTCAAAGATACTCATTTAGTTTAATTTTCAACCGACTTCAAAACAGAAAAGAAGGAGGAGGTTCTCAATTCGATTGTATTTTTGTATTATTATCGCAGAAGAATTTAGTCATTTTGTCACGTTCGTTTTTGTTTAACAAAAAAAAAGAAATGGCCACTTTAACACGTTAAATATCTAGGTACCAGCGCTTCTCAAAGAGAAGATTACAAGTCGACACACGTAAAAAGAGCCCTGAGCGACCTACCTGCGCAGTGAGCAAATTACGGACCAAATTGGTGGTCGCGGCGGGGGGAGCGTAAACCGCTTCGCTTGCTGCCACGCTATTGGTTCCCAGTAATACACTCTTATCTATGATTGGTTTGTCAGTAGACAACATTCGCAAATATATCCCCTCTACTAGCCGCTCGGAGATCTTTTTACGTGTGTCGACCTATATAGGTACTGCTGAGAAGAAGCGCCGCGAAAATAACAACAGTCATTCATTCTCTAACATATTATTAGGTACAGTCACGAACTTAAATTTGGGTCCCACCTTAGGTGCAAAGTCATTCTGATATTCTACAACAATAAGGTTGAGTCTCCTGTAAGTTACACATTATTTGACATCTCTAATGACATTGACGACTTCAAGGCAATTTTTCTTGAAATGGGTCTTAAATTAACGATCGCGATAGTATCTACCTATGACAATGACAATATTTAACCTTGCATTATATAAAACTAGAAATATAAAACAATAATCATGCGTTATGAGCAAGAAAATGAGGCAACACTAAGAATTATTACAAGGACAAATAAATTAAAATCAGTAGTAGGTATACACCTACATAAATATGACGGTGCATGACCACCATATCTTTTGAGCGATTGAGAAGTAGTTAATGAAGAACAACAAAAAGCCTCGTAAGTACAACACAAAAAAAAAGAAACTGCAATAAACATTAATAAATATAGTTATTAATAAATGTTTCGTCATTTATTTATTTTTTCTACTCGCGTACTATAAACCGCTAATATTGATATATAGCGTAACCGAAGCGTGAAAACAATTCTATAATAAGCGTTGCCATGGTAATAACAGTTCTATAATAATTATTATAGCATTGTTATTACCATGGTTACAGTCATTCCGGATATCAGTCTTGGCGTTTAGTGAACACTTGACATATTAATTTGTATAATAAACCGTTTAAAATATTTTAATACCGACTGAAATTACGTGTTTTAAAAACAAAATTAATTTTTAAACTAAGTATGTGTTTAAAATTACTTTTTATTAAATTACTAAAAATAGATGATTAGTATCAACCGATTTGTTATTTGGTTACCATGGTTACGTTCAATATGGATCTCAACAAAACGGCGTTTCGTTTGGCATTCCAACTTGTATGATAGATTGACAGAACTGTTTTAGTAGGTAACTATTAAAATTTGCATTAAAGTTGTAAATATTTAACAATAACATTCACGCACTATTAACGCCAATCGGAATAATGAAAATTACTTTGTCGACAAGTAATTTGTTAGCAGAAAAATCGAGGAAAGTATACAAGAAAAGTTAGCGATTGTTTATTTTTGTCATTATCATTTTAAGCTTATAGAAAAAGTTATGTATGCAACGGTACATAATAAGCTCTTAAGGTACTCGTGCCTGTAATTAGAGCGCTCGCAAGCTCGCGCTCTAACCTCGGCGCTCGTACCTTAAGAACCTTTATTATGTACCAGTTACATAAATAACTATTATTTCGCCTTGTCGTATCAAGTTAATATTTAAGAGCTGTTATTTTAAACATATTATGATTAACAAGAAGCTAGACGAGCACAAAGTAAGATATACTCGAAAATCTAATTAAAGACCAAAATCTGACAGTTCCCATCTTGATTATTTCGTTATTTTACCATTATTTCATAATAATATGAATGAGAACTCGTGGAACCAGTAATATTAGGGAAATTTTTTTTGATAAAAATACCACTTAAACCAAAATGCAGTAATCACAGCGAATGTGCGCCGGTTGAGGTTAGGATTTTGGTCTTTTATTGGATTCTCGAGATGTCAGTAAAGTAGCTATTACCATTTGACGAACACTTAATATTAAACAATAGAAAATGTTTTTCTTATGTTTCTGTCCCACAGCTCGGCAAAAGCCTTTCTCAAGCCTCTCAACAATTCAACTTTGAGCGCAGTCTTTCCAGAGCTGGTCCAGTTCGTCCCACCCCACCATCTCCTTCATGGTCTGCCTCTTCTCTTTTGGCTTGGTTTTCAACTTTCTACGGGGTAAAAATTTGGAACCTTCTCGGGCATCTCGACGGATGCCAAGTGAGCCATGCCAAGTGAGCTATGGTTCCAAATTATATAGAGAGTAGAGAGATAAGTCAAAGTTATTGTACATCAAAATAAAACTCTATGTCAAATGACTAAGTCACGAAATGGCACACATGCTATGCGTAGGACACCTGAAGGGTTATATGAAAAATATTAAAGTTATTCATGAAAATGACAAACTTTAAAAAAATGCATTTTTCCCGTCACAAAGATCCCACAAAATCCATCAACCCGCCCATAATTCCCGGGATAATGCAATCAGATCGGAATCGCTCCGCAATCGCGTTTTGTTTTAATTCCATGGCTCTATAACTCAACGTTTATCTTTTAACTTAAAAGGCACATATTCATCATAACAGCTGCAGTACAATTATCTCTCTGCGATTTAAATTAAGGTGGAAAATGAAATGGGAGATTTATGGTTCATGAGACCTTGTTTCGTGAAAGGGTAGAACGTCGGGCGCGAGCATCAGGCAATCGCTCGGAAGGGATTACGCGTTTAATATTTTATTCGTGGCCACTGGGAGTCGTTGGACGTTATTTTTGCAAGTTTGTAGTGTTGGAAGTTAAAGAAATGTCAACAAAACATTGGTTGTTGAAAGGAGTAAGTGATTTATTATAAGGTGTTAGAGACAGTGATGACAAATGGATCCGTAATCTCTCACTATGGACCTCATTAGAAAGGTCAGGGTTGTTCCTTGCTTTTGCTCTAGATATCGTCAGATTGGGGCCGAGATTCTAAGCGGTAAAAATCATATCGACTTTTATACTGTTGTCGTATTGTCAACGTTTTGATAGCTCTTATTTACTTGACAGTAAAACAATACCATGACATGGGCGGAATTAATGGAGAGCCACTCGACCGCCTGCCTGCCTCGGCGGCGTCCCCACTCACCATCAATACCATAGTCCATAACAAGTCAATGACGATATAGTTTTACCGCCTAGAATAGTGGCCCAGCTCTAACTTAGATGGCGTTATCATCGAGATTAAACAAGATACCTATGTGTGTTTCATTGTCGGAAAACACACATACCTTTTACCTTTTTTTGTGTTAGTGTTACCTCTGTGTAGTGAATACATGTCTATTTTTCTTGCTTACCAAATTTCAGTCCAGAGTGATATCAGGAACTGGTGGTTTACAATTGACTTGTAAGATTTGTCCAAGTATAGGGATTCTACGAACTAAATCTAAAGTAACAAAATAAGTTTTTTTTTCAAAATAGGTTTTTATACTAACGCTAAAACATTTTTCCCCTTCTTTTATTTGGTTTAAAGTTTTCCCATAAATAAACAATCGTTTTGATTGACCCAATAAAAAAATACTCTAAAAGTGTGTGTAAAAAAATACACTAGTGTTTTTCTCTGTTCAGTTTTTTTTTCTCTGTGTTCGTCGAATAAATGTTTCTATTTCTATAAAATCGAATCCACTGCACATGAATGTTTCAACTACGTAAACTGACCAATGTCAGACTTGGTCACTTCCTACTTGTTTGGCCAAATCCGGCCGTTTCCATAATGGCGGGAAATTTAATATGGGCGGACGTTTTGTCCAGATTCATCACGGACAAGCCACAAATGCCGCGGCCATGGCTCGGGACACACCGTCACATAGTTCGGGAAGTTATGTGAATGAACTCCAAAAGGAATTCGGCGAACCACGAAATGAACAAATTGAAGAGATAAGAAACCTCGGTTGCCGGTATCTTTCTATAAGTATTTTAAGCTTTAGTCTGGGTTTTAATGTGTGTTGGACTTTAAATGAAACTGGCACATCAGTTGCACAAGACATCGGCAAGAAGAAAAACTATTTTTTTGACAATCCACAGATAATGTATCACAACTTTAGAAGGCATTCCGAAAAAAAGTATGAACCCGCGGTGTACCAACTTAAGCAACTTCATGGCAGTTTACCAAAATTACAACAACTAACAATACTTTTATTTCAAATTACCGGAAAATCAATTTATGAGAAAGGTTTATTACCCGAATTTACATTAATATTAATTCATAAGCTTTAATTGTATTTAACTAGTTATTGTAATCTCTTCATATCTGACCAAGGGCGAGTTCAAATTCAGCCAAGCTGCGCTCAAGCCTATTACTGAACTAATGTAACAAAAATGAATGAATTTGATTTGATTTTGAAAGTAACGATACTAAAAATACTAACGTTTAACGATAATAGGAAATGGGGAACACATAACATGGCAGGCGACAAATCTACATTCGCAGCTAATCAACAATGACGTTGAAATTTATTAATATAAACCATAGATTTAAGTGAGCTGAGCCGAAACGCGTGGAAATTGCAAGAAGAGGGCCTGATCCATCAGTGGATTGCACTGTGCTGATGTTGATGACTATGATACCAAAGTACTAAAAGATCCAAAGTATTTTAGGACCCAAAGTACCTACACTCAAAAAATGAGAGCCAACTGAGAGAGATTTTCAATTAGTTAACAAAAAATTAATACAATAGTTAAGATATTAGTTATATAAACTAAAGCTTATAGTAACAGCAGCAATTTCCTTTACTGATTCAACTAAAATCTTAGTTGATGTATCTATCGTCTTAGTTGACGTAACTATCGTCTTGCTAGGCTCGTATGGGATCAAGACGCTTATGCACAACAATCACAATCTTGTTAGAAGCAACCAATTTTCAAAATTCAACATATTTAGTTGACTATTTTTGGGCAATTCCAGGTAAAGTTGACCAATTTCTGAGAAATACAAAGGATAGGGAATATCTGATTTTACAGGTTGATCTAGCCTTAAAATTTAGTAAATATTTAAGAGCAAAATAAATACGAATGGAACGAGATTTAAGCAAATCACAAAAATTGTCTAAGACCTATTTTACGAACGACAAAACAATTTTTTCTAGACGTCTTTCCGATAAAAAGTTCTCGTGGACGATTAGTTCTCAATACATCAAGTTTGGACACTTAAGTATATTGCTCTTTGACCCTAAACTTATAAATGATAGTGTGTCACGTCAGCAAGACAGTTTGGGGATAATTTTGATACACATTACGATGTCGTTATGTCCATAAACTTTCTGAAATAGGTTAAAGATATCTATCTTTTAGCACTCGCAAAACATTTTATTGAAACTAAGGTCTCCAAACCATGACCATGATTTAGCTTTTGCTTTAAATCTGTTCTAAAGAAATCGATTATTTTTAGATGGTTACTAAAAATTATCATATTGCCTTTAGCTATTTTCTAAATAATATTGACCTATAGCACAATTCTACTATCCTAAAATCTTCTGCGAATCTTTAGGCACCCAAGACTTTTGGCTAAATGATGATGATTTCTAAAATGGCCAAGAGCAAGTCGGACTCGCACATGAAGGGTTCCGTACAACGTCAAAAAACCGAAGTATAGGGATACAAGGAACGTGTTTTTTCGACACACTCTTTAAAAACTCAAGTGTCTGGCTATTACGGTTCATGGGATAAAGGCCGTTGACAGACAGATGGACAGCGGAGGCTTAGTAAAAGGGTCCAGTCATTTTAATTAGATAGAGCTAGAACTCTATAATATAGAACGTATTAAAAATTACATACCATAATTATTGAAACTTTAAAGAATAAATATATCACATGACATCCTGATATAAAGTTAAAGAGCACCAAATCAAACTTACATTTTAACATAACTTCATTTCCCTTTCTAAACTATAAATAAAGTTTCTTTCATTTTTCCCCATGATCACCCACGGGAACAAAAACCCTCCCTGATTAGATCAGATGCCATGTTCTCTAACATGTAATCACTCACGACATTTCCTGTATGTCTGGCAGCACATACAACTATATATAAAAACCTTCATCACCCAATAATCAGCGCTCCAATCTCGCACTCAGTAAATCCGTATGTCCGTCTGTCCGACCCCTGTGACTGACTTTGATTGATGCCCCTACTCGTGTGAATGCAGGACCCATGGAACCATGAATCTCGATGGCATTAGATTACGCTAAGAGTCCGTATGAATTATTAGTCTATTCGTCATTTATTGACAATTTTTCCGTTTCTTCGCTTTTGGTGATTGGGGACACAATGTCACCAAAAGAAAATATTACGGAAACGTTTTAGTGTAAATGTATAGAATCGAACTATTTGCCTATCCCCTAATTGATAAAGTGGGGTCGATTTGATCCAGTTAAGAGAGACAAGCGGGTAAGTTAAATTTAAACAAAGCTAAACTCAAACTCATAACATTTGTTTCACAAAATCACTCTGTAACACAACAGACAACAAGAGAAAAGTAAGAATACAGCAAAAAATATAAATTAAAAATGATCACGCCGTTATAATTATTTGTGTCAATATGTCAAAGAGAAAGCTCGGAATAGGAAAGAATGGAAATTACTCCACCGACGAGAGCATAGCTCTTAAGCAAATGATAATTATGTTATAATTATTGTTTATGACGCTCCATACAACCTAAGTGATTGGTACTGTGTACAACAATAGTAGTTTATGGAACTGATACATAATGAGAGGCCTTAAAATACGAATGTGGTTTAATAATAGGATCACACGAAGGCCTCATTATGTACAGTTGCATACACTACTTTATCTACACGCATATCATAAGTACTCTAAGGCTGGGTTTTATAAAGATCCGTTAGGTCAAATTTCGGTCAGGAATGTCAAAACTTGTATGAAGTTACTAAAATTTGACCTGACATTTTTACTTACGGGCCTTTATAAAACCGGGCCTAAGATGGGTTCAGAAGCCGACGACTTGACGACAAAAATGACGGCAAAACAAACATGTGCACTGTCAGTGTCACGAATATGAAGGGTTTTAAAAAAAAAACATAGACAAACGATTGAAGACCCTATTCTCATGTCACTCGAGATCAAATGTCGTGCGGTTTATATTAAAAAAACTGAATTGACGTTTCGTATCAATAACTGTTTTAATATCTATGAATAATAGAATAGAGACCCTCTTGCGTTTTGACAGCTGTTCCAAATTTAAACTCATAAATTGTTACAAAAATTGATACTGTAAAAATAATTGATATGGAAACTCGTTGGTTATATTAACTTTTTGGATTAACTTGTATCGTAATGGAAAAAGAAAATACTTTATAACATTATTTTGTACATTATAAATAATGTTATAAAGTTTTTTTTAAAATTTCGTTATTGTTCTTATAAAGTATGCCAATATAAATTCGTTTTGAAGTTTATAATCCGAACTTTACGATATGAGAGTAGATAAAGCAAATTTCTAAATATGTGCAGGTGGAAACGAGTTCAATATGGATGTTGACAGACAGATCAAATCAGCATCTTTTTACGAACTGTCAAAATGATGCCTTGTATGGATATTTATATGAAGTACTGCCCTGTGACGTCACAAGTCTCTATTGTTAAATACCAGGCTCTTTATGATTTCTGATAGTTAAAATACCATAAAGGACATATAAATAAGTCCTGTCTTAATATGTTGGTGTAGTATGGAATGTTTTTTCATGTTTAGTGTAAAGTAATTTATATTACCCATTGCCAACAACCATATTACTTGTAATTCTGTAAAATACTAAGTAATGCCCTTATTCCGCTGCTTCAATTTAATAATTACATCAAATACAATCTACGTGATGCATTAGACCTGCAAGATAAAAGCAGTCAGACAATGTAACAAAAACCGCATCACATTAAGCGAGTTTTCTAACTAAATAAAACACATTCCCAACCCAACACACGCTGTATGTATGTATTAGCCCAATTTATTCTCACTAACACTAGCAAATAAACAAGAAATTCTCATTCAGCTGGAAAATTACGTCCATCCTAGAGTCATACTCCCCCGGTAATTCTGACGCCTTAATTTAGATGGGTTCCAGGGCGCTAACAACCTGCAGCCACCGCAAATTACCTTATGCAGTCCAAATCAGCCTGTATATTACTTTGAGCTGCCGTGTGTTGCGAGGAGTTTTATGCTAAAAGCGTTTTACCCGCGACGTTGCTCACGTATTTAACACAAGCTGCGGTAACTTACACCGATTACCAGTACCTTCAAGTGATTATGATTTTCATAATAAAAAAATTATGTGTTTTTTTTAAGTAATTGAGTATCGTGTTAAACAAAGGATGCGTCACCGGTGGAGAAGACCAAATGCAGGCAAATGCATTTAGTGACGAGTAAAAAAAAAAAGATAATGCACATCACATTGGTTTTTACCACTATAAGGATCCCCCTTAACATTTAACTTTTTGATTTTATTATGACTATGGATCAAAAGATTGCTTTTTATGAAATAATTTATTTAGTAAATTGGCCACATCATCACATTCTCTTTACGCGTCAGTAATGGATACTATGGTAATGGTATGAATTTAACAGCGCTTCGGTCAAGACCATCATTGCTTCCAACCTGTCACTAATACACTGGTAAACATCTTAGCCTAATTGTACAAAATGTGGTTACAGAATTATCAACAATTTTATAGAGTTGTTGGTAATTCTGTAGCTCTGCCTACCCCACTCTGGGTATGAAGGCGTGAGTTTATGTATGTGTATTATTGTATTATGTAAATATGTAAGCGACGCAAAAAACTCTAGCAAAAGGTCATTTTTTAAATCATAAAACATAATCATTCTTAAACTTAAGTATCATTAAGACGGAAGGACGAACGGACAATGATGACTTAGAAGAAGGGTCCCATTTGGAACCTTTAAGGGATAGAACCCTAAAAAACTTCGGTTCCAATACAACCACCTCCAAACATCCCTAGAGAAAACTTGTCATTGGAAATATTTGATACTACAGATTTCATCGTAACTCCAACTAATGTTTTATTCTTATAAATTATTTACAAATTTCAATCCTTAGAGACTTCATACATCTCAGACGGTGAGATTAATCCTTTAATGATTACTCTAGAGATCGTAAGTCACTGTCGCATTAGGATTAAATATTATAAATTCATCTTAAACCTTTCTCAACGTTGTCAATTTTGTAGTGTCTACTTGAAAGATGTTACTATTAAATAACTATAATTGAATCCTATTAATATTATAAATGCGAAAGTTTGTGTGTATTAGTGTGTGTGTGTGTGTGTGTGTGTGTGTTAGTTTGTTACTCCTTCACGATGAAACGGCTGGGCGAATTTGGATGAAAGTTGAAATGGAGATAGCTTATACACTAGATTAACACATAGGCTACTTTTTATGCTAGCTAGTACTTAGATAATACTGCCTTACTAAGCATAATGGCGATATCTCAGACAAAACATCTATAGAAATTGCAACCTAGTTACAAACAGAAGAGAGTTGAATCTGCTTTTGCTATTGAATTTAGTTATTGCATTTTTGCTTAGGAGGGCAGAATAGCCCCCTATATAAGTAACCATCTCTGTTTTCAACCGATTGTAATGAAACTAACTTAAACCATTCTAGGATTATTAATCCTAGGGATTAAGCATCCAAGGACTAATTAATGAATGCTGAAGTGGTATGGTCATGTGGAGAGAAAAGATGAAGTGAAATTGACGAAATAGATAAATCGAGGCAAGAGTAAATGGGAATGTTGCAAGAGGGCGACTAAGGCGAACGTTCTACGATCAGATCGGGGACGTATTAAGAAAGGGCCAGGTCAGGAGACCCTAAACCGACGCACGTATATGAAGAGACTTATGAGTGTGGAGGAATCGAGGGAAATTTGTCTGGATCGTAGCAAGTGGAAGGAACGGTCTCTGACCCTACGGGAAAGAGGCGTGATTATATGTTTGTACGATCGCCACAGACAGGCACAGAGACACTGACGTTAAGCTTTATTTTTGTGTCACGGTTCAAAATTGTGGGAGGTGATCTTTGGGTGTGTGTTTTTTATGGGGTAGAGAAGGCAAACAAGCACACAGTCCACTTGATGGTAAGTGAGACCTGTAACCCTTACCATGAGTTACAATTAACGTACTGGCTAGCAAGTCGAATGCTCTGTCTCACGCAGACCTCGCAATGTTCTTATAGAGTGCGAGGGACAGAGAATCGACTCGTTAGCGAGTACGGTAATTGTAACTCATTGTAAGGGTACTGAGTACCATAGAAATTTTGGCCCTCGAGAGTATAATAAGGCTGCAATCTCTAGCGTTGCCAACCCTGATAAAATGCCTCTATACTAGTAATTTTACCGTTAGTCGAAAAGTCAACACAACCATGATCCAGAAAAATCTACGCACATATCTCGGCGCATCAAACTCAAAAATAATGAATATTTTGTTTGAGTAAGTACTGTGTATAAAACTAAGCGAAATATATTTTGGGTGCGTGTGTGCTAACTACATTGAATTGAGTATAATTTTGTTTTGGTGGAATTAGTGTTTACTTTCGTTTACTGACTTAATTACATTATTTCAACTACTTTTAATCCGCAATTTTTTCTTATTTTTTCATGTTTATTTGCTGCTTTGATACATTTACATGTTTATTTTTTCATAGCATTGAATTGAAATATAGAGCTGTAATAAATTTTCGCTATACTTACGGTGAAGCAGTGTTGCCAAACTTTTTTCAAGTACAAAACTAAGTTTTGCATACTTGGCAGATTTGCAACTTTGCTGTGGATGCTACATTATGCTTGCTCTGAAAGTTACTCTAGTACTCAATCGACCTCCTGCTTTTGACTGCGATTCAATGTGCATTGTAAATATTTTTAAAGTATTCTGATTTTGGAAGCATTGTTTTATTTTTCAACGAGTTCCAAAGAGGTGGACTTTGTCCAGCAAAAAACTACACAAGGCACTATAAAAGATCTCTCTTCGACACTTTTGGCATCATAAGTATCATAACGAAGAGCGTCGCCACTACTTCTCTCAGTGAACATAATTAACCACATCTGCACCGGCGGCTCTAAATATTCATGCGCAAGTAGATCTGCAGCTGGAATGTGCTGACATTTATCTTCGAAGAAGCAGTTTGGGTGGAAACGGCTTCTGTTTGCATCAGTTCAAATCTAGATGTTTGGTTTACATGCAAATTGCTATCCTATATTCTAGTTTTCATGCCGGTAAAATTACTAGCATAGAGATATTCCAACTTAGTCGTCAGAGTTGGCAATGCATTTGCGGTCTTAGGATTGCAGTCTTAAGATTGTAGTCTTGTCAATGCAAATGTCTATAGGTAGGTCACAGATACCATTTACCAATAGGTGGTTGTGTTCTCGTTTGCCTTCTCCAGGCCATAAAAAATGCAGTCAAAGATAGACTGGATAAGTCGTAATAAATAAACCGTTCATTAGAGTACTATATATACGTCTAATTGATATGAAAACCCATAAAATTACATAGAAACACTAAAATTACACAAATAAGTTGCCAAGAAAATGTGTAATGCTGCGGCAGAGCATAAAGACCGGGGCTAGCTTAGCTTATTTGAGCAAAACACTGTTATTCTATGTGTTTCTTTATTTAAACTTTATTGCACAGTACAAAAAGTAAGTACAAATGACAGACTTAATGCCTTAAGGCATTCTCTATCAGTCAACCACTAGGCCAAACAGAGAATAGTATAGTGTTTTTATGAGGGAAGTTGAGGATGCGGATTTTTTGACATCCGCGGTTGCGGATAGTGATGCAGTTGTTTTGACACAGATCCACATAAGCTCCGCATCGATTTGATGCGGATTATCAAATTAATGCGGGAGTTCCACGGTTATGGACGCGGATGTGAATATCCGCAACATCCCTGATTTTGTATGTGCATTGTATAATATTTTGTATGTGTGGTGTTTTTTGGAATAGCATTTAACTTAACACCATTTTCCAGAGGACCAAAAATCGGGAATAGAACTTATTTTAAGCGGTTCCCCTGTTAAATGTAAACCGTCACAGGGTCCCAAGATACCTTTTCCCTTGTTTGTAAACCGTTGATTTTATTTCCTCATTAATTTATTCTTATTCTGTATAAAAATAATGATATCGTCAACCATTGCTGTTTCACATGAAAGACAACCAAAAAGAACGTCACCACTACAGTAATTGCCCTCAGTGTACATCGTAATTAAACACATCTGCGGGTCAGATCTAAATATTCATGCACAAGTAGGTCTGCAACTGGAATGTGCTAACATTTATCTTCGGACGAACAGTTTGGGTGGAATCGGCTTCTTTTTTCAGTAGGGCTGAATAAGGATAGTTGCTAAGAAGCAACTTTAAATGTAATTGGGATACGGCGGAAAAAACTCGCTAGTTCTATTTAAAAGAAAAGGCGTAGGATTTGTGTGCGTAAGTACTGTTAAAATTATAAAATATTGATAAATTGGGCCTATTCTTAAAAAAAGTTTACCATATATTGAGAATTATGGTAATTAAACTTGGTGTTATTGTAGAGTTAATAATTATGCTCTTCAAATCAATGACAGCAGTAAAACAATTCTGTTATTACCACTCTTTCACACGCAACACATAGGTTAAGCATTATGTAAATTCGAGGTAACTAAAAGACGAACACGGGTAACTCAACCATGGGTAACTAGAGATTTGTATAAAATGTTAATAAAAAGAGATATGTTGTTTCGTACATGGAAATTGACGCCCCAGAATATGAACAAAAGGTTAGAGTACACTAAATTTAGGAATAGGTTGAATAAATTAATTAATATAGCTAAAAATAATTACAAACAGTCACAGATAAATAATTGCAAGGGAGATTATAGAAAGGTTTGGTCATGTATAAATACTTGGATATGCCGTGTTATGGGAAATCTAGACGATACAATCAAAAAATATTTAGGAAAAACTAAAACTTTATATAATATCTGTTGTGAATTCGCAAAGACCAAAGAAATTTTAGATATTAAACATGTCTGTACTTTCAAGTTTTTAGATAGGACATCCTACGTAAAAAAAAAACATTGTTTCATGTAGATTTAGTAAAGTTAAGCCCGAAGATATTGAAAAGATAATAGATAGTCTAAACTCCGAGAAAGCACCAGGGTTTGATAAAATAAGGGTAAAGGATTTAAAATGTATAAAAAACAAGATTAGTCCCATTTTGGTAAATTTTGTCAACATGAGTTTATTAAAGGGCTCATTTCCAGATGAACTAAAAAAAGGCATAATACAACCAATTTATAAAAGCGGGAGTCATTATGAGTACACAAATTGCAGGCCAATTGGCATATTGTCTGCAATTAATAAGATCGTGGAAAAAGTAGTTGTGGGTCAAGTGAGCGATTTTTTGGAACGTCATATTATATTGACAGATTACCAGCACGGCTTTAGGAGGGGACGCAGTACGGACACAGCCTTGATGCATTTCTCGGAGGCGATTAATGATAGCTTGAATAGTGGGAAACAGGTATTGTCTTTTTATTGATTATAAAAAGGCATTTGATACTCTGGACCACGATATAGTTATTGCTTCAAGCCATGGAGGAATGTGGTGTAGGAGGGCCCACAAATGCGTGGTTCCGAAACTATTTAACCAATAGAACAATACAGACCATGATCGACGGCACTGAGGGCGCTGAGGCGCGTATGACACTTAGGGTGCCGACCGGCTCGGTGTACGGGCCAGTCGGCTACATAATGTTTGTCAATAGTGTAGTTAATGTTGTACGAAAATGTAAAGTGTGTGTATATGCCGATGACATGTGTCTATTTTTTGCATCGAAAAATATAATTGAGCCTCGCTTAGAACTGCAGAACGACTTCGATCGTGTCGTAAAATCGGCACATGACAACGGCATCTTAATCAATATTAATAAAACTAAATGTTTGCACATATACTCGCCGTATAACAGGGTAGCTAGAAATGTTGATTATAAGCGGATTGGAATAGTTGGGCATACGTATGAGTGTTTGCATAGCGATAAAATAGGTTGTGACTGTTCGTTTATAGAATTTGTAAGTAGGTATAAATATTTGGGGCTGCTAGTGGATAGTAACTTTAACTTTAAATTCCACATCGAGGAACTCTGTAAGAAACTTAGAATAGTACTAGGCCAGTTTTACCAACTTAGACCAGCTGTAAGTAGAAAGGTGTTATTAGTGCATTAGCAGATTCGTTAATCAACTATGGTTTAAGTGTGTACGGTCGCACCTTTTGTTCCTACATAAAGGATGTAAAAAACTTACAAACCAGAATTATAAAGTACTTAGTAGACAACAAAACAAAACAAAGATGTAATGATTATAGTGAACTATTCCCAATTTGCAAAATTTTACCTGTACAAATCAAAATTAAATATTTAATTGTTTTAGAACAGTACTACAAACAAGATTATAAACGGCCAGTTCTTAATAAATATAACACTAGGAGGGTTAGAGAGGGAAAGTTCATGCAACCGCTAGCAGTGAATTATTATGGAAAAAGATTAAATCAATATTGTTACGTACGTGGGGGTAGGTAACTGATAGAAATGCACGAATACACCGATAATCAAAAGTAGACTTTAATTACGCACTCACTTAAACCGTTACAAAACAATTATCGCACAATAAACTTCGAATACTCAGATGATCGCTCGGGTCGCTCTTATTCGCACTGTTCGCTTTCCAAGTAAAGACTGACTCGTCGCAACCGGTGTCCGCCGTTTTATAGTTCCCGAGTCCGATTATTCTAGAACGCCTTCCGGAATGTTCGATGTACTTCGCCCCGCCAAGGTCGATCGAGACTGTTCGTTGCTGGAATGTTCTACGCCTTGCTACCTTGTTGTTTTTACGATCGCAATGACCTTGACTCACGGGTCTGGATGAGTCTGGAATGTTCCGCGTGTTGCTGTCTCATTTCGTGTTATCTCTTTCACACGCTTCTGGAAGGTTCTCAGTATTGCTGTCTCTTTCTAGTCGTGTTTTCTCTTTCACACACTTCTCGAAGGTTCTCAGTATTGCTGTCTATTTCTAATCATGCTGTCTCTTTCACTCTTAGTGGAAAAATGCCATATACTGAAATGTACTTCAAAGGTCCATAAGGGGTCCTGAAAATGCCTGAAAATGGGTTTTCAGGTTATGGCGTAATCTGATAGAGGGTGGCCTGAAACGGACTGAAAGCATGTTTCAGCCGCCTGAAAACAACGGTAAGTTGGTCGAAATTTTGATAATCTGGTATGTGATAGAGCTACCACTGAAACGGACTGAAACAATATTTCAGCCTGCTGAAAACGCTTCTAAAGCACCAAAATTAACGATAAAAGATGAGACGCCTTATGCCATCGGCGTAACAATATTTAGTGCCCAAAGTATTTAATGAAGCAGAATGGCTTAGAAAAAATGTAGAATTAAGTAAACCGGCCCTCAAAAAGAGGCTGAAAACGTGCCTTTTAAAAATATAAATGTTTTACAGTATTTATTTAGTTAGGTAGTCGATAAGATTAGTTTTACCTAGTTACTATGACCAGGTGCATGATTAGCTATAAGTTTGAGCGCTTTACTCGCCAACAAACTGGATAACAGTTTGGCGAGCATGTAATTATTTAAAAACGCAGGTACCTTTTTTGAAAAATAAACGAAAAAAAAATGTTACTGTTGTCAACATCATCAATCTGCCTAGTCATCATCATATAGCCCTCAATTATTCCATTCCTGGACATAGGCCTCCTCCATTCTCTTCCATTCCTAACGGTTTTGCGCCCTCTGCATCCAGTCACGGCCTGCTTGCCGTCTGATGTCATCCACCCAGCGTTGGGGTGGCCTCCCGCGCGCTCGTGTGCTTTCGCACAAAAACTAAAATGTAAATGTTTTTTAAAGGGAAACTTCCCTTACGTCAGAAGGTGAGGGTCTTTGAACAATGTGTCATGCCAGTGTTCACGTATGGTGTGGAGACAATGTCCCTCATGAAGCAGTCTGCTGAAAAGTTTAGAGTTGCACAGAGGGCAATGGAGAGATCCATTCTCGGAATTACCCTGTGTGACCGAAAACGAAACGAATGGATCAGAAACAAAACAAAAATGTGCGATGTTGTAACCATCATTACAAAGCGAAAGTGGGCTTGGGCGGGACATATAGCCCGGATGGACGCAAGCCGTTGGACCAGACGTATGAGTGGAGACCACGCGAAAGCACACGAATCTGCCTAGTATTAACCTACAAAAATGAATGGATATCACGAAGTAACGCAATCTTGAAGACATCATGACTATTTCTAAAGTAGTGGCGGATCTCAGAGCAGTATTTCAATTAGGAGGGCTTAATTAGGTTACGTTTCTAATGTTAAAGGCAATCCAAGGTTGTGTCCCCTGCAAATAGATCCCTCTTTGGTTGAAAGCCAAATTTGTCTAGCTACACTCACGGTTCATCGAGGTTCACGGGTGTTTTTAGCTTTTGTTTAGGAGTTTAAACACGTGTTTGATTAGATCGAGACTCTGTAATTAGCAACTATTAACAAAGTGAGGTCCTTGGCCACTAATGAAATAATCTTAATTCTGAAAGTCACACCTATATTCATTCTATTGCAACAGAATGGCTTACTATTTCTAACAATTTTCACATTTTATTAAAGTTTTAACGAACAAAGTTAAACTTATATCGAAGGTCCCATTAAGATCCAGCGAAGTGTCATCATCTCTGATGTTCCTAGAATTCTCGTTGCAATTTGAACAAGGCAACTTCTCATTTATCGACTTTCGATGTAAATCAATACATAAAATCTAAAATATATTGTTGGCTACTTATCGTGTCATTAAGGTGCAATTAATCTACTGATCATTGATTACTTGTATTATAAACATGTCATTTTGCTCCGTCTGGCACTGGTTCAGATGTTTTTTGTATTTTTTGTATTTTTGTTTATGTTTGTTAATTTATTTTTCTGTACTTGTGTTAGATGTAAGAAAATAAACGTTTTATTATTTCTTTCTTTCTTTCATTTGCAGGTATTTCAGCTCATTATACAGCCCCTGTTTTTTTTATTTCATCGAATAATTTAATTACGAACAATTTTAAAAACACTCCGGACTGCGGCGCACGCTACGCATGCTCACGCAATGTACTATCAGCCCAAAGAAACCTACCATAGAACGATGTCACAGTGACATTATAAGAAAATTTGTTCTTGCGACTTGCTGTGCATGTGCCGTTGTAGGACATTACGAGTATCTTTATTACTTTTTAATGTAACTTACCTCATGTATTATTGTATTTTATATTAGAAAAAACGACCTTCTGCTGTAGTTTCTTGCGGGGCTTCTTCTCCGCAATGGTGGTCTTGTCCGAAGCGCTACTAGATTCACTCTATTTTACCGACGTGTAAAAGAGCCCGTATGTGGCCAATTTACTGAATAAATATTTTGATTTAGATTTTTTGATTACATACATTAGGTATATTCTGTTACGTTACGAATTTATGCTCACAGCTTTAGAGTGCATAGTATAGACTGGTCAGTTAATTGACAGTAGGCATCACCCGCATACAGTCCTACCACTCGCAAATGTTATCAACTGATTTTGTGCAAATAGATTAATCTAAACAGTAATTAAATAGTCCTAATGAACAGTAACTCTTAATTCAACCAAACAATTCATTATCGCATTTAAGTTCCAACACTTGAACAAGTTGCTTGCAGCTGCGCGCTGATTGAAGGATAATGGACCTTGTTAAAGTATAATTAAGGATCTAAGTTAGTTTTAGTGCTAAATTTAAGCGAATCCTGTGTTTAAATCGATTTAAGAGCTTGCGCAAACCCGCTTCAGTACAAACTAAGTTTTGTGCTAATTTTTAAACGGAATGCCGCCTGTTAAAAGAAAAAATGCTTAGAAATATTTTACATAAAAAAATCCTCAAAAGAATAAAGCAGAAATTTGTTTTCTGTGAAAAAAACGACATAGCTGTAAGGTCAGGCGTGGCTATTACGTCAGGGGGCAATTACGTCAGGGGGCAATTACGTCAAGTGGCTATATCTCCCGTTTTAAAGTTCATATCAAAAAGTTACATCTATTGACAAAAGGGTGATGGAACCAGTAATGGACAAGGCACCTATAATGGACACTTGATTCTTATTTTACAGAAGATAAGGGTTATTCATTTGTTTTGCAACAATCAATGATCAATGAAATTTGAATTAAGAGTGAAGTGTCCATTACTCGTGCCTGTCAGCTAAAAGTGTCCATATTGATGCCGTCTCCGTAGACATTTTTTTCTCTATGTCACTCACTCACTTCGCTCTTCGATATGCAATTTAGAATGGGATTTAAGGCCACTTGACGTAATCGCCCCACTGACGTAATAGCCCCGCTAGACCTTAATCCACTTATACTTTTTGTTTGTTTTATTATTATTTTATGTGGCAATAAATGTTTTTTCTTTTTTTCTTCCTCTCTTTCATAACTATTGGTTTATTTTTCTCTAAATCTCTTTTGTCTTTAAAATTGGTAAAGTTGTAACTAAAACCAAAACTGAACTGGATTGAGTTCGCCTGAGTCTAGCCTTTTTAAGATTAAAACGTAACGAGCGTAGTTTCTGAAAATAGTAAAGGATTTACCCAATTTCCGTTGTGGTTACGAGAAACGGGAGTTAAATGGATTTTGAATGCTTTGAAATCGACGCTGAGTGGCGTGTGTACCGACGTTCTTGTAAACGCACCAATATAATAAATGTTTGGTTTTTATTTTTATCGCTGAACCGGTTTTATTCAGGAAAAAAACCGGGAAAAATCGGACCATGCTCAGTGTAGGGTTGCGAAGCCGATATTGCAAACACAAAAAAGCTACCTCAAAACCAGCCAACATGAACTAATTTTCTATTTAATGTTATTTCCTGCTGTCTTAGATGATTTTAAGTTAGGTATAAACACTTTAGCCGCTTGTATCTCAAGAATCAAACAAGTCAACTTATTCGTGATAGTTTTCCTTGTAAGTTTGTTCGTGTGTGCTTTCATTTAACGGTGGGTTTAGACCAAGCGAACGAACAAGAATTCTATGGCAGTATCTCTTACGTTTTCTGTGTAAAAATAAAGACAAAACATGTTCTAGAGCATTCGCTCGTTTGGTCTAAACCCACCGTAAGATATTTTCACATTTTTGCTACTTGTACTTTTAGCTGTAGCGAGAGTTGACGGACGGACACTGAACTCTAGCAAAAGTTACACTTTTCAAGTTCAATATTTTCTAACTTGACCCCCAAATATAAAATGTGACATGGTGAAACTGTAACCGTTTCTCGTTGACCCTGAAAAAGAAATGGTTTATTCAGTGTTCGTAAGTAAAATAAAATGAATACGTAGGCGTTATCTGGTTAATGAGATCCAGATAGCGGAACAAAACCGACCTAAACATTATGTGGCTTCTTAAAACTAAACCACAAACTAAGTAAAAAGCAAATGTTTACTTCAAACATGTGAATGGTGTGAGTGTGTGCGTATATGATTGTGTATGTAATGTGCAAGAGCAGTATACATTGTAATTGTTTCAAATGAGATTTTTAAGTAGTACAAAAATAATTTGTATGATAAATGTTAATATAATAAATGCCAAATGGTTCCATCTCCATTCAAAGCAGCCCCGCTGGACAGTCCATTGCACCCTTGTCACAGCAACTAGTTAATATTTAAGCCCCGCTCACAGATTCCGATGTAAATCTTACTTACCGACCCTCGTCCAGTGCGTACTAACGTACTAACGACAGTGTTTGTTATCATGCAGTTCAGTATTCAGTAGCTGCAAGGAATCACATTACTTACTGTTTACCTTCTTTAAGATAGTGTAGTGTTTTTAATAGTTCAATAAAAATACCTCCTTTTTAGGGTTCCGTACCTCAAAAGGAAAAAACGGGACCCTTATAGGATCACTTTGTTGTCCGTCTGTCTGTCCGTCTGTCTGTCAAGACCCTTTATCTCGAGAACGCGTAAAGGTATCGAGTTGAAATTTAAACCATATCCTCAAATCTACAGTCCCTTGAAGCTGTGAAAAAATCAAACTTCTATGTTACCGCAAAAAAAAGATACGGCCGTTTATGCTGCAAAAAACGTATATTTTGACACTCTCAAGGGAATCAAAATGTATAGGGTATTTTCCGTTGACCTAGAATTATAAAATTTTGCAAGTAATACCGCCTTATACGACGAATGTAGGAAAAAATCTGAAATCCCAACATTTTTAATTAAATAACAAAAAATACAGGGTCTTATGCAAGGAACGACAGCGGTGCAATTTGAATTGAGTTTACCGTGTCATGTGCGGAACCCTCGGTGGGCGAGTCCGACTCGCCTTAACCGGTTTTTTTTAAGCCCTCAACGCAAGAATGGTGTGTGAGGTTACCAAATGGTCCCTGCGGAAGACCAGCGCTGGTTTTACTACCGCCAACATGCTGAGCTGGGAAATTTTCACGTTCAAAATATTCACCCGGTAATGTGTTTAAAATTCTACTAAATTACAATTGAATGTATTTTGTGTGATCATAGCTATAGGTACGCAATTCAAGCAAAGATATTTTATATTAAGATACGTCATCTGCGCGCAAAAGCGTTCCTCGAAAAGGAAGGTAATTATTAGGCCTTACTATCGTTCAGTCGCGCCGTGGCCGCTGACACGCACGCGTCAAAAACAGTAAAGTTTTATTACCGAAATGCAACAAATATAAGTCAAGTCATAAAAAATGCCGTTTTATGTTTTTCGAGGCTGCCGAAATTATACTGTAACTATAAAAGGAAGAAAGGATATCTCATTTCATTCGTAAGTACCGTAAATATTTTTTTCATTTTATTTTACATCGCCATACTTTGTTTAATTTGCACCGATGGCGTCACTGTCACCTGTGAAACATGAGATACACAATTAGATATCGCATGAGTGCGATAAAGACGGGTAGCTAAATGGCAGCCATGAGCGGGCACGCCGCGTCATTCGGGTACGCAATTTGAAACAACTATTTATCTCTTTCTAACAATAGCGTTCAACTGGCAACTGGCATCGTAGCAACTGTCAGTAATTGGCGACGGTTTCGAATGCGTTTAGTATGAGCATAACGTATCTAAATATAAAATATCATTGAATTCAAGTAGGTTATGTAACGTGAGTTGAATAGCATCATGAACGTATCTCGCTTGAAATTACTACCTATTGTAGCGCTCCATAAAAATAAAAGGATACGGATACACTACACGGGATGGTTGTGATAAAACCATCAGCACGTAAATTTGGACCTGTATAAATAAAATAAAACCGAACGAAATTCAACAAGGTTATATAATAAGGAGAACACACAATGATAAAATTAAAACAAACTACATACAATGTAACTATAAAAACAAGGTCACTAGGCTGTTACGGAACTTAGCTTACGTATTAAAACAATTTAAAACAGAACGGTCTGCGGGTTGTCACAATAATAAAGTTTTTCTAGTTTAAAAACACATTGCCTAATAAAGGGTGAAAGACCACCTTGGAACACGGTCAGGCCAAAACTTGTATTCAATTTAAAGGTTATTCTGATTCGAACTAAAACAACAAGAATCTGTTAAAATGCTAGAAGCGCTTCATGATTAAAACTGATATGTTCGAAGTATTATAAAACTGGGATAACAAATTATGGTTTTGATCGGAAAAAAGGTCTAGGGATTCTATAACATTTATAGCCAAAAATGAAACCGAATGATGATTAGAATTTGGAAAAGTAAAAATCAACGAAATAGTAACTGTCCTGCGAATATCCGCCGTTGCTTGTCGCCGTGTGAAGATGTAACCTCCCTGCGTTCGTCGCAACCGTCGCAGCGGGTAAAACCTGCGGGCGCTGCCGCAGACGACGACCCGTTGCCAGCGAACTTGACGGCGAACCGCACGCTGAATCCAGTCGTCCAAATCTTCAGACGGGGCGTTGAGTCGGAAGATATGGGGTAAACGGAGGTGCCGCTATCCGGACACACAGAAGACAACAGCACCAAAAACGTTCAGCCCTCAATTGAGACCACGGCGTAATAGAAACGGCCTCCACGTATCACAACACTGGACGCGACACTCGAAGCTGGCTTCAGTTATAGAGAAACTTGGGATGACTAGAAATTATTAAATTTTTCTGTTGTATCAAGGCAAGAGTACGAGAATGAATGACATTCCCAAAACAAGGAACGGATCTAACAAAAACGAATTCAAAATTCAAAACTGTCAGTAGAAATTACAAACTCTAACCGGTCAATGAACAAGTCCGCAATACCAAAAAGGCTGAGAAACGAAAAAGGCGAAATAAATAAACAACAAATAACGCGAACCAACGCGATTTGTAGCGGTAATGCTACAATTATCCCCTCACTAGAACAAAAAAACAAAAAATTGACAACCCTAAAATAATACTGAAGTTACATCCCTAAAATTTCCAAAAGTGACAACCCTAAAATAATATCGAAGTGACATCCCTAAAATTTCCAAAAGTGACAACCCTAGAATAATATCGAAGTGACAACCCTAAAATTTCCAAATGTGACAACCCTAAACATCGAACACGAAACACCAAAAACACACTTTAAAATATAAAGGTTAAACACAAACAGCATTTGTCAAAGTCGACCTTGATAAGGTTAACCTAAAATGAAAAACAAAACTACAGACGCGACGAAAATCACACCTGAACACCAAAGATCGCTCACCTAGTATAGTTGAACCGAAACGATCTTGATACTAGACTGACTAAACTAGGACTAATTCTGACTAACTGCAGCCACCTACCCTAAAACATCTAGCCTAACACTTTAAAACTATTTTATTAATAAAACAGCCTGCTGGAATAAAGCACCTCTATAACTAACTTACACCTAGTACAGTCAGCCAACAAAAACTGCAGAAAATGTGTTTAACAGACCATTATTACAAATCTACGCAAAGACAAGAAATAACCTACTACAAATACCATCTAGAAACCCTAACAAATATCCGCGACGAAAATTGAATCAAATTATCCTAACACTAAAAACTAAGGATTATACAAATCAACCACCACAATATACACAAAGAAGCCTATCAGAACTATCAATCAAAAAATAATGGTATAACGAATTATCATACTGGGTATACCAAATGACAGAACAAGTAACACGATCGGGAAAAGTACCCTAACCGAAAATTCCAAGACACTAGCTCTTAAACTAAGGCATACCAATGCACAAAGTTTACTGACCAACCATTCCGCTATGATATCCAAAATCACTGATTAAACAGTTACCGGAAACTATATAATCGTTGACCCAGTAACATAGCCCAACAAAACAATTCCGTCTTGGAAATTCGCGCGAGAAAAACCACAAGTATCAAGACCTGTTATTGCACTATAGTTGAAACGATGGCAAACAAATGCCTAACGTGAACAAAGTGATAGGTGATTAACAAACTTCGAACTTTGAATAACAATATGTATAGTCAGACCGAAAAAAGTGAACACGGCAAGGTAAATTCACACAACAAAAGTCGACTCAGAAGAAATTGGGGACAAAAAAAATCTGACCACCAATTCTAACTGATAGCAGAAATACACTAAATGCAACAAGAAAGGTGGAACGAAATTTACTCTCAATCCGAGAGTTGGAAGGAAGAAGAAGAAAGAAGTAAACTCAAGACCACCGCGAGGGCGGCCTAATGCCCTCGCGGCATCTCCCACAAAACCTCCACGGAGGGGGCGTAAGGCCCTCCGTGGAGTAAACTGAGGAAACACCTCGCAACCTCCGCGGAGGGGCACGACGCCTCCGCGGAGGGGAAACAAGGAAATATATAACGGAACCTCCACAAAGAAGGAAGGAGACAAATTTGTACGTTTATCGTAAATTATTATAAAAATAACTGTGGAATGGAACACCGAAACAGAAAAACCAAAAGGGGGAAGACGCTGAACACAATGGAACCTTTAGAATTTTGGGAATAGAGAAAAAAAGAGAACGGGGACACCCAAAAAAACGACAAAAACAAAACGCGCAAAAAGAATACTTGTCCAAAAATTAAAATTTCACTAATCACCATATCGCCTAAACAAACAAATCTATAAATAATCACCGCAAAGTCAAAAAGGGGGGTGAGGAACACCACGACCCAAAATCCCGTAAGAAAATTTTTAGACATAAGGCGCGTTCGTTCCGACTGTCTGCCATCTTGGGCACACAGTCTGAACATATTTAAAACAGCAAAAAAAAAAATACGCCTGAGTCGAAAACTTAACGCGTTTTATGGTGGCTAGTTCATCCAGACCATGTTCCATCCTGGACCCACGGTCTGAATATATTCAAAACATCAGCAACGCCATACGCGCACACGAGACGAAATTGGTGTCCCTACACGCGAAAACGGCATGTCACAGAGCACATGGAATAAAAACATGCTGGGGACAAAAACTAAAAACCAATCATGCTAAAACACCAGATACCCTAGTCACACGGAGAAGTACCTAGGGGCGAAAAGGTTACATGCAAAATAAAAACAAAACCACTCACCTTAACGGACCCTAACTACGAAACACATGGTAGGAAAATAAAATTCAGGGGTGAAAATTTTATTCGGTGGGATTGAAAGACTGTTCGTTTTGGACGATATACAAGTAATTATTTTTGAAAATAAACATTATCACAATAAATTAAATATGTCAAGTGGAAAGTAGGCGTCAGCTCCAGGTTGAAATACGCGACTCGAAGCCAAGGAAAGTAAAGCGCGGCGAAGTCATCGCACCACTGGAACCGTAGATGTTATTAGCTCCGCTACAACATAAAAGAAAAAGGATTAGTAGCAAAGAGAAAGGATTTATTGGTCGATTACGACCAATCTTTCCACCGACGACAAAAAAAATAAAAATAAAAAAATATATTTGACACATTAAAAAAAATATAATAAAAATCACTTACCTTCGGGCGCCATTTTGTAGCGCTCCATAAAAATAAAAGGATACGGATACACTACACGGGATGGTTGTGATAAAACCATCAGCACGTAAATTTGGACCTGTATAAATAAAATAAAACCGAACGAAATTCAACAAGGTTATATAATAAGGAGAACACACAATGATAAAATTAAAACAAACTACATACAATGTAACTATAAAAACAAGGTCACTAGGCTGTTACGGAACTTAGCTTACGTATTAAAACAATTTAAAACAGAACGGTCTGCGGGTTGTCACAATAATAAAGTTTTTCTAGTTTAAAAACACATTGCCTAATAAAGGGTGAAAGACCACCTTGGAACACGGTCAGGCCAAAACTTGTATTCAATTTAAAGGTTATTCTGATTCGAACTAAAACAACAAGAATCTGTTAAAATGCTAGAAGCGCTTCATGATTAAAACTGATATGTTCGAAGTATTATAAAACTGGGATAACAAATTATGGTTTTGATCGGAAAAAAGGTCTAGGGATTCTATAACATTTATAGCCAAAAATGAAACCGAATGATGATTAGAATTTGGAAAAGTAAAAATCAACGAAATAGTAACTGTCCTGCGAATATCCGCCGTTGCTTGTCGCCGTGTGAAGATGTAACCTCCCTGCGTTCGTCGCAACCGTCGCAGCGGGTAAAACCTGCGGGCGCTGCCGCAGACGACGACCCGTTGCCAGCGAACTTGACGGCGAACCGCACGCTGAATCCAGTCGTCCAAATCTTCAGACGGGGCGTTGAGTCGGAAGATATGGGGTAAACGGAGGTGCCGCTATCCGGACACACAGAAGACAACAGCACCAAAAACGTTCAGCCCTCAATTGAGACCACGGCGTAATAGAAACGGCCTCCACGTATCACAACACCGGACGCGACACTCGAAGCTGGCTTCAGTTATAGAGAAACTTGGGATGACTAGAAATTATTAAATTTTTCTGTTGTATCAAGGCAAGAGTACGAGAATGAATGACATTCCCAAAACAAGGAACGGATCTAACAAAAACGAATTCAAAATTCAAAACTGTCAGTAGAAATTACAAACTCTAACCGGTCAATGAACAAGTCCGCAATACCAAAAAGGCTGAGAAACGAAAAAGGCGAAATAAATAAACAACAAATAACGCGAACCAACGCGATTTGTAGCGGTAATGCTACACTATGTGCAATCTTCATTTTGCAAATGTGACAATGCTGCGAACTAGAGATTCCATCTACCACGTAACATAGTTCCGCATAATTCCCCAGTCCAACGGGATTGCGTTTAATACGCGAGGCTCCCGGGAAATACTTGCATTCTTTGGAAAACACGCAAAGTGCAGGTGTATGGATTGTTTGCTGAGTTACGGTCATTATATTTAGAGCAGGGATGTTGCGGATATTCGCATCTGCGTCTGCAACTGAGGAACCTCCGCATTAATTTGAGAATCCGCATTTCGAAAGAATCTACGCGAAGCTTATGCGGATGCGGAGTTGTGCAAATTGCTGCAACAACGAGGCGCAGCGGGATTGTGTGC
Organism: Acleris literana; assembly: GCA_946894065.1. Classification (NCBI taxonomy): domain Eukaryota; kingdom Metazoa; phylum Arthropoda; class Insecta; order Lepidoptera; family Tortricidae; genus Acleris; species Acleris literana. The sequence goes on from OX335686.1 coordinate 17,011,382, forward strand.
TATGAGATTGTAAGCATTAGTTTATCGAAGTATCGATTGATTACAAGAAATACTAACATTTTCATAAATGTAACAAAATATCATCTGCCACTATTTGTGTCCTTAGCTATTTATTTATCCATGGTTGTCTGGTAGCTATTTAGCGGTAAGATCGCCTGTTGTATACCTATAATTTAAATGTACCTTCTGTTCCGTGTTTTGTCTTTTTTTGGTGTTTCAATAAAGAGTATTTCTATGGTACAGTATTGAATGCATTTAAAAAATAAAAAAATGTTACTTCCCTTTATTATCTCTTTAAAATGTATTCTATTTATATTCGCATCCGCATCCGCATATATAAGAGAATTAAAACATCTGTATCCGCAACATCCCTGATTTACGATATGTTTTCCTGAACTACGCATGATATTTGATATCATATTTTATTACATATTTGTAGCTTTATTTATATTGTAATATGAACTATGGTTAAAAAATATTTCTTCTCAGCAATGGCCTCCTCTTGGGAAGCGCTGGTAGATTCTAGACGTGTAAAAGTGCCCGTGCGGCCTACTTCCTGAATAAATGTCTTTTATCTGTTTATCTTTAGAGGTAGGTAAGCCATCATCATCGTGACCATCGTGTTGCAATATTTGGGCTCGACGCAGCACGTCTTTTTCTTCCAAACACCTCTGTCATCCGTCACGTCATTATTCACTGACTTGTTTTTTCATATCGCTTTTCATTCATTCCATCCATCTCTTGTCTCCACATTTCACTAGACAGTCCATTGCAAGCTATATGAAAAAAAAACCTTATAATCAACTCAGTCTTCACTAGTACCTATTTTCAAAGAAAATAGTTATATATGTTTGTTGTGAAAAAACACCTTTACAATAATCCATTTTAACTTATTATTGTATTATAACATTTATAACTAAACTCCTATATAATTAGGTAAATAGTTCATTATTTGATAATGCATCGAAATGAGAATAAAAACATTACATCGTTATAAATATCGGACTGGAAAACACTAACGTCTTACAAACAGCTTGGCTTTATTACAGCATTCTTAGCCGTGCGATTTGTCATTTGAAAGGATATAATGAAACCCTCTTTTACTTGTTGCATTGGGGTTGGAACTCAGGGGAGATGGAACTGTGATGCAATTAGTCTTCAGGAGCGCTTTCACTTCTGTTTCAAAAATGATTCCACAAGAATATCTAAGAGCCGCGACTAAGGTTTACGAGTGGTTTACTGCCACCATCTGTCACTGTCCAACTTAACATTTTTTTAAGATTGAGGCATTCCGTTTTAGTACTCAGGATTGGCAACGCATTTGCGGTCTTAGGATTGCATTGTTTAGATTGTAGCTAATCAATGCAAATGTCTATGGGTCATAATTTTCATTTACCATCAGGTGTTCAGATTCAAATTCAAATTCTTATGATTTATTTGTAAATATAGCTGATTAGGTATTATAAATTTGGCTATAAGTATCACTATATATTGCTGCTAGGCATCCAAATATGTCAGGTCATGATAGCGCATGCACAGAATACAATTATAATAATTCGTACAATGGGTGTAGAACGGCACGAAGGTAATATTATATTATAGTCAGGAAGTGTCAGATAAATATTCCGCCAAGGAGTAGTAATACTAATGCTTTTTGTCCTAAGAAATTAAACAGAGATTTTGTGAACCTCGCTAAGTCATCCAGGCTCGATATATTTTTTGGCAATTTGCTGTAGAGTTTCGGTGCCATTCCAAAAACACTTTTTGCATGTAGTGCTGTTTTGAGTGGTCCCGTGAAAATTTTATTTCTATGCCGAGCACTATTAAAAACGTGTGTGTTCATTTCCCTTATCCATGACTTAAAAAAACACGTGGAGAAGACAAACAAGCACACATACCCACAGATGGTAATTAGACTATGCATTGCAATACGGTGACTATAATCAAGACTGCAAAGGCGTTGCCAACCTTGAGGATTTATATACATACACATACATAAACTCACGCCTTCATTACCAGAGTGGGGTAGGCAGAGCTACAGAATTACCAAAAACTCTAAAAACTCGTTGATAATTCTGTAACCATATTTTGCACAACAGGCTAAGATGTTTACCAGTGTATTAGTGACAGGTTGCAAGCCCATCGCCTAACAGAACTACGAGCCTTTATTTCCTTCGTTATTACGACATCCACGGGAAGGCATGGACTGGCACTATTATAACCCGGCAACCACACGGATGAGGACTTACATAGTTAACAAATAAATATTACACATGGTTCTTCCATCACTATACATAGCTAAAACGGAACAACGGAAGACCAGCGCTGACTTTAAAGCCAGCATTACGCTGAGTTGGGAGCATTTCGTGGCTATTTCAAAAATCAAAATCAAAAATCAAATCAAAATATATTTATTTGGTTACAAGTGGTTACAATAAGTGAAAAAGTTCGTGCATATTCAACCCGCATGCGCGTGTGCAAATTATTACATGTCAAATTTTATTTCTACTAAATATAGCTAAGTTTTTATTAGGCATGATAAATATTCATCTATGCTATAAAATCATTTTTCTTGAAGCCATTTACATAATTTAATTTTAAATATTTGCTTACTTTCAATTTTATCTCCTTTGGCAAATTGTTATATAAGCGTATACACATATTATAACAGTTTTTTTTTATAAATGTAAGTGTGGCAAGGAGGCTGGTACAGCAAATAACTATATTGGACTCTCGTGCGCCGTGCGCTAGTGTCACTACGAAGAGTGAAATAGTCTGGGCTGTCCTTGACCAGTAGACATACGTCCTTAATATATAGGCATGGGAGCGGAAGTATATGAAATTTCTTAAACAGAGTTTTACAACTATCAAGATACCATGCATTGTCCAAATATTTCCCTTTTGTACGTTTTTATCTGTTCTTGTTTATATTTGTCACGAATAAATGAGTTTTCTTCTTCTTTCTACTACACGGAAGACGCAGCGTGGGTAAGCCTCCAACAAGGTGGACCGACGACGTGTTTAAGGTTGCGGGAAATCGATGGATGCAAGGGGCGCAGGACAGGCAATTGTGGCAAACCTTGGAGGAGGCCTATGTCCAGCAGTGGATGTCTTTCAGGTGAAATGTAGATGATGATGAAACATAGCGGATGCGTCTCACAACATTTATTTACAACGTTTTATATAATTTCACTTTAAAAACATTCAAATATGTAACAAACGTTAGATATGACAACAAAACCTGTTCATAATATTCTATTACTTACCCAAACGTAGCTACTAAACCTACTGTAGCATATAAGACAAGGCCAATAACGTTTCACATCATAAGGTAAAAGCTGGCAGAGAATAGGGAAAAAGTTTCACGCAACCTACAGCCACATCACGAGGTTGTCGAACCATTTGCCACCGTTCTTATTTTGGTCGTGTAATGCAAATCGAGTGCAGTCGGTTATTCTCGTATATGCAGTATGTATTACTCGGCTAAATTATGAAGAGTAGCAAGTAGCTATTAACATTCCCGTGTTGCGAATGTACCTAATACTCGAAATGGGTGCGTGCGTGGGAGCGTGCTAGTGTTTTAATGGGATAGCAACTGAGATTGGATATAGGTACATATAAAGTAAGCAGTTTTATTTCAAGTAAATTATATATACAGGGTGTAAAAGGAGGAGTAGATCAAACGAAGCAGGTCGATAAAGGACGTCTACACCTATTGAATTCACCCCCATGTATGTTCAGCGATTTTTACTAATTTCGGAGATATTGATAATTTTAATCTGAATTTTTGTAATTTTTCCTTATGTCCATGTCTCAAAAAATCATTAATTTCAAGTTTTACTTCATAAGTTTTTCAATGTTATCTTACATAATTAGAATCATTACGAATCAGCAAAGTTTTTAAAAAAACCTATCTGCCCGTTTTTTTTTCAAGTAATCATCTAAAGTTGTTTTTTCCATACAAAGTGAAAAGCAAACACTGGGACACCTAGTATGGAGAAACAAACTTTAGGTAATTACTTAAAAAAAAATGAAAAAAAAACTGGCAAATGGTTTAAAAACTTTGCTGATTCGTAATGATTCTAATTATGTAAGATAACACTGAAAAGCTTATCAAATAAAATATGAAATTAATTATTTTTCGTGACATGGACATGACGAAAAATTACTAAAAATCAGATTACAATAATCAATATCTCCGAAATTAGTAACAATCGCTGAACATACATGGGGGTGAATTCGATAGGTCTAGACTCCTCCTTTTACACCCTGTATAAAAAAGTTTATTGAAAGTATAATAATGATTTTGCCTTTTCTATTTTTTTAAGTATAGGTTAGTAATTGTTTTATTTTTAGACATTTTGCCGACTAACATACTAACATGCCATTAAACATCGAGTCCGCTATTTGAATTTGTCTTTATGAAGCAAATAATAAAATAAGCAATAAATTTTATTAATTGAGCAATGTACGCCCTAGGCTTTTTGGTAGAGTTGTACATTTCCACTGCTATTTTATTTTTCATTGTCCATTACATAATTAGTATTATAAACATTAAAATAAAGCCAGACTCGAGGCATGAGAGCAAAAATTAAATTTCGCGATGCCTCTTTAAGTGCCCTTAAGCCTGGTAATTAAGAATTTTCCTCCCTCCCTACTGATTTACTACCTAAATTATGGGCAGCACATTTTTTTTAGGGATCCCTAACTTAAAATTATTAACCAAAGCGATGTTTTTAATGTTTTCTACCTAAAAAAGTATTTTCATTTGCCATACATATATATCTGAGTTAGGTATCTAAGTTTTTAAAATAATTTAAGAGGCCACATATGCTAAAGTCAGTTGTGCTCCGCGATCTCGACCTAAAGGCCTGTTGTTTCATCAGTAGTTAAACTAACTAATCGTTAAAAATCGTAACTAATGGTTAAATCTCAAGGAAACGTGTCAAATTTTCGTTTCCTTTTTCGAATTTTAACAATTAGTTGAGTTAACTACTGATCAAACAACAGTCCCTTAATAACCATAACGCATCACATTTCCTTAAAACCTTACACACAAAAACCTAACGATTATTTTTGATCTAATAGTTAAGTAAGTTCGTGGTATTATTTGAAATTCTCGTCGCATCAACGCACGCGCAAACTATCTCTATCTCACGATCTTCGCGCGAAAGCATCATTATAAAGTCATTTCTTTTGATTATTGTGTAGGTCTTAGAGGATTGTGAAGCTAAAAATTTCCATACAAAATGCGAAAACGTTTCTCTCCCCTTAAACCTCGTCCGATTTTTACGATTGTTGAATATGTTGTAGATATCATGAAAAACTATGTCTGTACGTTTTCCTTTACACGAATATATTTCTTAGAATGAAACAAATTAAAAAAACAAAAAACAAAAACGTACATACATAGTTCTCTATAATAACTACAAAATACCTATTCAAAAATCGTGGAAATCGGACTTGATTTAGGGGGTGAGAAACGTTAACGCCCGGAGCTAAATTTGTATGGATTTTTTTTGACAGCTACGCGATTTTACCGGCGCTTCACAATCCTCTGAACTAACCTAACCAAACCTTAACTACGTAATTAATGTTAAAGATATCATGAAAACATCGTGGTTTCAGCAGAAAATAACGTACGATGAAATGAAATTCGATGAAATGATGGAACTAGGCGAGAAAGCGGATTATTAATGGAGAGAAAGACAAAACAGTAACGTTGCGTTCATATTTGTTCATATGTCTACGAATTATTTCTTTATATAAGTACGTTTATGGTGGCTTAGTACAATCAATATCATAAATAAGTGATGATTTATGTACCATGTCACTTTAACGTCGTGTTTGAAATGTCATACAAAATAGTGAAACGATTGAAAGCGACAAGGAGCATAAATGATCACTTATTTATGCTGTCGACTGTACCAATAGGACAAGCCTAGAGCTTAGTTTGGGACGAAGTTGTGTGACACGTAACTCCATTGTTTATTTATTTATATTAACATTTTATTATTGGTATCGTTTACATATTATTGGGTTTTTTGTACATCATTGTATCAAACAACAAAAAAAAAAATTGTCGCAAGTACTTTTATTTTCTCAACGCATACATTTAAAATTACTAAAGAGAAAACGAACTTGGTGAACAATCGATCATTTTTATTGGATGAGAAATTTCTTACGGAACAACTCAGGTGCTCGTAAAAAGTACTTATAAAGTTACGGAGAAGCTCTTAATAGACTTAATACACAATGTGTGGATACGCATATTGTACGAGACATGATATACAATATTCATTATTAAAGTGAAAACAACGGCTAAAACTCGCGATTATAAAATCCAGCCTATTATAATTTCGAGATTTACATACCACCTAATCCCAAATTAATTTATACATTGAAACATTCCATAAGTGAATTAATGTTGCTATAGATTGAGGGTATTTTTTACGTCTAAAAATAGGCAATAAAAAACCCTTAGCTGTATCAATTTTAAATATTTTTATGATAAAGAATCTGAATCTGTTATCCTTTCACGGTCCATCCGTTAAACTCACATCAATAAAATATTTCGGTTTCGTGATAGCTTGAGTTTCCAAGAAGAATATAGAGTAAGTTTTATTCTGGAAAATGTGATAATTGCCCAGTAAATAGTGATAAACTACTTCTACGCGGTCCAAGTCACGGGCAAGTAAAAAAATAATAATACTAAAAGGTACTTACACAATTAATACTACAGTGGTAATTTTTATTTTGTATAGTCTTTTTTATCGCAGTGAATAAGGCGTTCTTTTGCACGTACTGGTGAGATAGAGACGGGTGTTGTATCCATCTTCAGCTATAAGCGCGACAATAATAAGCGATTAATTAGTTTTCCTATAAAAACCAAAAGAAATTCGACTTTACTTCCTTGGCCACTTTTTTATTATGAATTTGTCAACTTTGTCCACTCATTATCATTTTTCATGGAATTTTACCTTACATGCATACTAAAAGTAAGTTAGATTACAAGGTAATAGAGTAAATAAATATAATTATGTATATACTAGACGTCAGTGTCAAATTTTATTTAAAAAAGTAACTCTATCATAATTCCCACAGAACCCTTAAAAATCCCACCTGAGTTGTCGGGGACATTTTGTTTTCAGAAAAAGCGCCAATTTATAACCGTTGGTAGTTAATTTTAACTCTTCTTATCACTTTACTCTCTAGACGAATAATGAGAGTTTACGTTTTAACCGTAACCTTCGTCTTGAATCTTAAAAACGCCATTTTTAATCTTTAGCTTAGGTCTTCCTAAAATAATACCTAAATAACGTTTTTTTATGTCATGGTTTAATTGTATCTAATTTTTAATTAGCTTTGTTTTATTTTTAGGGTTCCGAAGTCAATCTCCCCCCCCCCCCCCACAGCCAAAACTACAAGAAGGAAAACTGTCACGACTAAGTAGACTTTATTGGTTCCTGAGATGCAGGAGGCTAAATTATTTATGCCTACTTAAAATCATCTCAAACAGCACTCGCCGGCTCCGCTTAGTGCCTAACGCAGTCACATTCGCAATCGACTTCGAAGTGGGTTTTTTTTTTTTCTTAATTAATGGTTTTCACTCCTTGTGTTTAACAACGTGTATTTCGCCAGTATCGAGTTTTAGACAATCACCATGGACTTATTAGAGAAACAAGTCCATGGATATCACACGCGAGGACAATTGTTCGGTTAAAGAGATTTACTCTGGTGGACTAAACAGAAGCACATGGGGTTAGCTCCACGCGCTTCTGTCAAGTCCTGGAATAATTTGAATGTTACCTTATACAGGGTGGAACGTTCGAATGCCACATGGAAGGCAACTACCTTAAATATTGGAAATAGCACATTCTGTGTAAAGGAGACTTTCCTTTATTTTAAAAAACTATAAACTCCGCATTTATTAATATTTGATAAAATCGTCTGTCTCAACCGGGACTCGAACCAGTCGGTCAAATGCGGTAAAATAACATGCCGTATTTTATGATGCAGATCGAAAGGGTAACCGATATGGTTCATTTATCTCTAAATAAAAAACACTATCAAAATAACGGAAGGCCATGAATACTAGCAATTACCATTTAACTTTGTTTTTACCCGTCACGGGAAATGTACCGCAGCTACCTTAAAATATTGGAAATAGCAAATTTTACGCAATGGAGACCTATTTTTATTTTAGAAAATAATAAATACTGCATTTATGGATTATGCAATATTTAAGGTAGTTGCCTTCCATATGGCATTCAACCTTTCCACTCTGTATATGACGCTGACTGTACGCGTTCTACCCTTTGGGGATAATTTTTTTTTATTTATGTTTATGGCACAGAGAAGGCAAAATAGGATTTAAGGTTTAGTTCCGTTAGTCATTTTTATAATTAGCAAGCTTTTGCGCGCGATTCCGTACTCGTAGATATTGCTGTTACCTCGTGAAATCTCCAATTTTCCGTATTAAAAAGCCTATTTTCTATTGCAGACTATAAATAAATTATAAGCCAAATTTCATCCAGATTGGTTCAGCCTTTCAGGCCAGATTGAGTAACAAACTTATTTACTATAGGTATTTAGTAATAGCTTATTTATTCAATTATTTTATACTAATAGCACAAAAAATTTTTAGTACAAAACGTGAACTTAATGCCTAATGGCATTCTCTACCAGTTGACCTCTGGGCAAATCAAAAAAAAATTGTAGACGGTGCAATATTGTAGGTATTTTATTGTAGATTCGTTTTCTTTTTATTTAATGTACTTTAGTTTAACTTTGACAAGACTGACGTATATAAATTTAGGTTTGTAATTAATAACAACAAGCTGTTCTTGCCCGGCGTCGCTCGGATGTTTTTTTTCTTCATACAAACCTTATATTGACCATTACGGACACATTTTTTTCTATTTAATAAGAAGAGAAGAGAGGAGGACAAGAGAATAATAATTATAATCCGAATTAGCCTCTTTCCCGATTTAATCGACTGTCCAAAAACGAGGGTAATGTGGGTTAAACAAATATTGTAAAACGTTTCTCTCGAATACACGTAGTGTATCGAAATTCAGCTTTATTTTGATTGTTCGTGTTTTATTGCGATTTATAACCCACCGTAATTAATTGCATTAAATTCATTAACAGATACAAATCAGTTGGCGGCTCAGCCAATCAATTAGGCCACGAGTATGTTCTGAGCGATTTAAATGAGTTTCGATTACGGCTCACATTAATTATGTTGATAAATTTCCTGGTTGTGGGTATTTTATTACCTATTATAAAGTTACTATCTATGTATGTGTGTATATAACAATGAAGCCATGTCACGCCGTAACTCGAGAATGGCTCAACCGATAATTTTTTATTGTGTTTTTAATAAATAGGACAAGGTTTGTATGAACAAAAATTACACCCGGGCGGCACCGGGCACGGACAGCTAGTTAGTTTATAATTGAGCTTAAATATAAATAGATGAATTATAATATAGTAGATGACGCAAAATTTAACTTAAGAAGCGGGTAAAATAAAATAAAAGTACTTTAATGCTAAGAAGTTTTAAAACCAAAAAAACGGCCAAGTGCGAGTCGGACTCGCCCATGAAAGGTTCCGTGAAAGATAAATTGCAGTTTACGATTTATGACGTATTAAAAAAAAATACTTACTAGATCTCGTTCAAACAAATTTTTGGTGGAAGTTTGCATGGTAATGTACATCATAATATTTTTTTAGTTTTATCATTCTCTTATTTTAGAAGTTACAGGGGGGACACACATTTTACCACTTTAGAAGTGTCTCTCGCGCAAACTATTCAGTTTAGAAAAAAAAATATGTTAGAAACCTCAATATAATTTTTAAAGACCTATCCATAGATAACCCAAAGGTATGGGTATATATGAATTTTTTTTTTTTGAGTTTCCGTTCTAAGTATGGGGAATCCCCAAAATTTATTGTTTTTTTTCTATTTTTGTGTGAAAATCTTAATGCGGTTTACAGAATACATCTACCTACTTACCAAGTTTCAACAGTATAGTTCTTATAGTTTCGGAAAAAAGTGGCTGTGACATACGGACGGACAGAAAGACAGACATGACGAATCCATAAAGGTTCCGTTTTTTCCCATTTGGCTACGGAATTCTAAAAAAGAGAAAATATTACATTTAAACATATAAGAGAAGAAATACAAGATAGAAAAAAGAATAATTTAATGCTAGGCAATGGTTGCCGATCTCCGGTTGTGCTAGGTCCCAGAAGCCCAGCGCTGATTTTCCGATCGGCCCCTGGGTAAAGCTTCGCATCCTAACAACATGCATGCGAAGATAATTAATTAATAAACGAATGGGTTTGTTTGTACGTCCGTGTAATCTTGTGTATTTGTGTGTTGATGGTCTTGACTAAAAGAAGATGGGTGTCTACCTAAAACATCGAGTTGATCACCATGACATAAGTCACCGCTTTGGAATAAATACAACCTGTAAAAAATACACAATTGTAAGAACGTCTGCGATAGCAAAAGATAAAATTCAAAAAAAAAAAACAGCAAATAGGCCACATGAGGGCTCTTTTACACGTCGGTAATACGAGTATAGAGTGAATCTACCAGAGATCCGGACAAGACCATCATTGCGGAGAAGAAGCGCCGCAAGAAACCCCAGCAGGTCATTTTTTCAATCATAAAACATACAACAACAATACTTAAAAGTTAATTACATTAAGTAATAATAAGGCAATAAAGTTATAAATAATAAATTCTTAAAACTACCAAAAATAAACTTATTACAAATTTAAGGTCAATAAACCTAAACTAAAAATAATGAATATGACCCGATCGGGCCACTCGACGAGGTCTCTTCGTCAAAAGCTATAACTATAATAATCAAAATTTCGTGTTTCAAAGGATGGATGGCGTAAGCTTAATAAGAAATAGGGTCCCGTAGGAATCCTATTGGTAAGGAACCCCTATCATAGTTTGAAAAAGGGTTCTCAAGTTCAGACCCCGGACGAGGACAGACAAATAGACACATACAGGTAGATTCAGTAAAGCTGGCACGAATGGAATGAACTAAAGTAATGTCACCTGTCACTGCGTGAGCGCCGTCCTTTGAACCGACGTTCGAATTTCAAACCGAAAGCCTGTTATTATTTTACACACTTGTATAATTTCGTTCACTCATTCAATCCATTCGTGCCAGCTCTTGTGAATCGACCTGTATCACTAAATTCTCTCTTCTTCTACTTTTAAATTCTAGATTTTTAACGCAGCGTGTAAATAATTGCTACAAAACCCCTTTTCCTAAAAAAAAAACAGATCTAGTAAAATGGCGTAGGCCCGAAAACGGCAGTATTTATGTAAATGCGGTGCAGGGGACAGGTGCGACGTTATCGTGTAAACTGTCTACCCCCACAGTACACAGAGTTACGTGGATTTGTATTTAAACATTAAAGTACACAACAAAACAACGGTTCTCTGCCTTTTGGCAAAAAGTATCGTTTCCCAATCGTTCCATTTGCCAACCTGCGTTTTTTTCTGTAACTGCAAATATTCCAGGATTTTTATAACAAATAACCTAACCTAACCTCTATGGTTCTACACGATGGTACTGAAATTAATCCTGAAATATTTAGTTACAGAAAAAAATCGGGTTGCCAAATGAAACGCTTGGGAAACGATACATTTTGCCAAATGATTTTTGGCCAAAAGGCAGGATACCCAAACAAACTATATTCAAATCGATCGAGCCATTCTCGCGAGATTTTTAGCGAGACTAACGCACGGCAATGCATTTATAAAATATATTCATGTATACCTACATTTAAATATCTCTTATGGACAAATGAAACTCCTTTTTAGTCAACCAGTCAAAAGTATTTTTAACTAGGTACTGTAATCGCTATGCGACAATCTTTCATAGCTTGTTATTCTTCTGGCCGGACGTCACTCGTAACGTAGGTGTAATCTAAGATAATTAACGTTTCCGAATAAACTATAGTCGAACTCTACTCTCTCTCTGATTATCAATCAATTTTTTATCAATCTTTCCTCGGGAACAGTCCAAGTATCCGGGACAAAGTTCCCTATGTATTTCATGGGGGTTCAAGCTATTTTTATACAAAATTCCATTCAAATCAGCTCAGCGGGTTGACCGTGAAAGCGTAACAAACAGACAAAGTTACTATTTCAGCTTTAATATTATTTTGGACTAGCTTCTGCCCGCGACTTCGTCTGCATAGATTTCGATTGACGTTATTCCCTCGGGAACTTTTAATTTTTTCGGGATGAAATGTTAATCCAGGGTATACTTAAGCTATCTCCACTCCAAATTTCATCCATTTCCGCCCAGCCGTTGCAGCATGAAGGAGTAACAAACTAACACACATAAACCTTCTCATTTGTAACATTAGTGGGATCAGCTTTTTGCCGTTTTCAGATCGCAGTTTGGTAACATTTTCGAAGTTACATTTGGTCCATTCAAAAATTAACGTGTTACTGTTTCTATTGTAATTACTGTGGTTTTTGATTAGCATAAGTTTGCCAGTAGTCGGGGAAAGGATGTAATTCAGCGAGACGTGATGATTTAGGTATCCTGCGCTGGTAAACAAGGTATATAGGCGGAGATTATGTACATAACATAAATGTACACCAGATGTAGCGCACATACGTAGGCATTGTAGCTTAAAACTTATATTATTGCTTCAACATCCATACTTCGATAAAAAAACATACATACATACATACCGTCACGCCTTCATCCCAGAGTGGGGTAGGCAGAGCTAAAAAATTACCAACAGTTCTAAAACAACTTGATAATAAAATATAATGTCATAAAAAAAAAGTTTAAAAAAACAAAAACCCGCCTTTATTTTATTTTATTTTATACTTTTTAGTGATCATAATTATGCTGTTATTCTCCCACTTCTCAAGAAACAATAGAACATTTCAATCTCGCCGCAAGCAACGCCGTGGGAAAGTCATAGTCATATATTTAAACCTAAATATGCTTCGTCATAGTCGCTCAACTATCTTAATCGAAATATCTTGTCGCCACCCTCGAAATATATACCGTTTAGGAGTTCCGGTGGCCATCTGTGGTCTTCATCATCAGTTCCACTTCACCAAATAGTGGTTTCCAAGACCAAATAGACGAGTTACAATGAAAAATACCAAAATCGCTATAGGTGTGCCTATAAATTTTGAAGAGTTCCGTCGATTCCTCATGGATTCCACCATCAGATCTTCATTTTGAAAAAAATGGGACCAATCTGGAAGCACCAGCTTTCAAATAAAAAAAAGAATCTTCAAAATCGGTTCACCCAGTAGAAAGTTCTGAGGTAACATACATAAAAAAAAAAAACAGACGAATTGAGAACCTCCTCCTTTTTTTTGAAGTCGGTTAAAAAAGAGAAAGAAACTCTGGCTAAACCGCTAAACCGATTTTGGTGAAATTTGGTATGGAGATAGCTTAAAGCCCGAGAAAGGATATCGGTAAGTACTTTCTACCGCGAGTAGCGATAAACGACTTCGCTCATTCCCGAAATACCGGAATTTTAAAATACCAGATTCTTAAAATATCGGAATCCCAATACTAATTAATCAATATTCAAATAAGGGTTTGTTTATATCTTTACCCAATATTTTGAATCTGGTTTTTTGTGAACCTTGTAAAAATAGTAGTTAGTTTGGTATAATTATTATAAATTACATTATTATTAATCTTGAAAATCCGAGTTCAGTTTTAAGGGATTTAATTACCTAAAATTTATTATGTGTTAAGAGCTATAACTAGGTACGTACGAGTAGTATTTAGTTATAATAAATTGCGGAACACCATTCTGAATTACATTTTCTTTAGAATTGGCATTTTGTTTTACTGCATTGAAATATCTGCACAAATCTACACAATGATAATACTCTATCATATCTTAGCGTAAACGCTGTATGCCTTTGCCAAATCGTATAATCTTACTGAAGGATCCTGCCTTAAATCACAAAAGTTTACTTTTTTTAGAGCATGCAAACCAGCTGACAGACCACATGATAAGTAGGATCTGATACCCATATTCATAAGACTACAACCTTAAGACTGTAATCTTAAGCCTGCAAATACGTATACAAGTATACCTTTTTTATGGCGAGTAGAAGGCACGCGAGCACACAGGCCACCTGACGGTAAGTGGCATCTGAGACCCATAGACATTTGAAATCTCAAGACTACAATCTCCAAACTGCAATCCTAAGACTTCAAATGCGTTGCCAACCCTGAGGACTAAGATGGAATGCCTCTATGCTATTTCTCAGAAGAGCATTTCTCAAAAAATTTGCCACTTTGAGTGACCTCTACAAATAAAATAAAAAAAAGTAGTTAGATAGAAAACATCAAACTATGCAATAATAAAATAATATTCTAATGTGTCCCTAAATATTTGTATGGAAAGTTCCTTTTGTGTTACCAAAAACCTATGAATATCGGTAACACAAAAAGAATTTTCCATACAAATATTTTGGGACACATTTGAATATTATTGCATAGTTTGATGTTCTTTACCTACCTACCATATTTTTTTTTAAATTTGGAGAAAACCACGGTAAAGTAAGTTCAAAAGACATTATCTGTTTCATTACCTACCTTACAACTCTACGTAAAGTGCTCTCGCCATGTCATCTCACCTCGCTCTCTTTACGAAAGTACTTTATTGTACAAATGTGCATTACGCCAAGTGCAGTTGCAGTCAAATGTCGCTTCCCGTTACTGCTGCACATTTATCTAGTGCATTTTATTTGTTTCGACATTTTACTGTTTGTGCTGAATTGCATTTACGTTCGATATTTTAGATATACGAGTATCGTCTTTAGAATTGAATTTACAAAGGAAATACGCTGTGAGAAATTTGTAGTTTTAAGTACGCTGACTTAGGTGTATTATTCTTTATTGCTTGTACAGTACTATTTCTAGTAACCTACTATATTGCCCCTATTTTAAATTAAATATATTTTCTTCACTCAACGAATCAGTTAAGCCATTCTAAAAAAGGAAAAGAGAAAAAGTCATGCCAGCATCTTTGGTACACAGCCGCAGGGGGTATACTTAGGCCCTGTTGTTTGATCAGTAGTTAAACTAATTGTTGAAATTCTAAAAGGAATGGAAAATTTTACACATTTCCTTGAGATTTTAACCATTAGTAACGTTTTTTGACCATTAGTTAGTTTAACTACCGATCAAACAAAAGGCCATTTAGATTTAGTGGTTTAGTTTATTTTTATATTTCGTTTATTTTAGCTAAGTAATAGTTCTAATTTTTAGTTATTGTTATACATCATCTTTATTCATCTTCATTATTTTAATGTCGTTTTTTATATAAATATCTTTGATAGCAAAAAAATAATTAAATACCTCTTGATTTAAACTTTTTAGTTGTTTCTCATCGTCCATTTCTTGGACAAAGCAAAGCGATATTGGCCCACTTTGTACAAAAAAAAAATGTTACATGTTTGAAGAATAATTGGCAAAGGTGCTATACAAGTCAATCTTAGTTCAAATCGCCCGATTGACAATAATAACACCGCGACAGGGAGGGATGTACTTCGAAAAAATACAACCAATATTTTTGCCTTCTAGCTCATATTTAGTACCTATAGTTTTCGGGAAAATCAAGTATGGTCAATTCATCCCCCGTTCACGTTTTCAGGGAGGTATTAGTAAAGTATCGGCTGTTAAACGACTGTGCAACGGTGGCAGTGAACAAATACATAGAGAGGCATGAAGCATGCCAGGCGATGACTAGATTTCTATGCATGCATGTCCGCTACCGCTTACCGCTTCCGCAGTCGCCTCCGCGCTAATTCATGGCCGCTTTTATATCGATCGAAAATACATCAGCCGTATACTCGAAAATCTAATTAAAGACCAAAAACTAACAGTTCCCATCTTGATTATTTGGTTATTTTTACATTATTTCATAATAATATGAATGAGAACTCGTGTAACCAGTAATATTAGGGTAAGTTTTATTGATAAAAATACCTAAACTTAAACCAAAATTCAGTAATCACAGCGAATGTGCGCCGGTTGAGGTTAGGATTTTGTTTTTAAATAATACAAAGTAATAATTAAAAATTAAAACTAAAACTATGGCAAAAAACAACTGGAGACCACAGAGCTGGCAGCTTCCTCGGCCAACGCTAGTATTGCTATACAACGAGGAAATGCTGCTAGCATCTGTGGTACTTTGCCACGGGGGCCCCTTCTTTTCTAGCTTTTATTTAGTTTTAATTTTATAGTTTTTAGCTTAGTTATATTTAGGTATATTTTAGTTTTAAATTAGATTTCCGACTATAGTATACAAGAGCCTTAGGAGCTTTATATCGATGATACCATGTAGATGACGAGGTTAACCTTACTGGGAGTGACCCTGTCCACGAACCTAATGGATCTGCCTACCCGCCGAAATTGAACGAGAAGCGAGTAGAGTCAGCGATCAACTTTTAATATGTGTCTCTTTTACTGACACGCGATCTATATTTTTTGTTTCGACGAACTAGTGGAAAGAGTTCTCGCCGGCAGAGTGAACAGAGAGCGATCGACTACTAATGTGTGCCTCTTTTATTCACTCGGGATCTACATATATCTTTTGTTCGTTTCTCGAGCGAGAAAATAGTCGATAGCTAATCGCTTTTTCGCCGTCAATGAGACAAGTGATAGATAGATATCAGTGGTCAAACTTTTCTGGTCAAAATAAACGTATTGCGATCTTAGGCATAGACAGGTATTTTCATCTATGAGACATTTAATTACAGACATTTTTATCTTGTTGGAAGCATGAAACATGCAATAACAAAATAAATGTCGTTCATAATTAACTCTGAATACCCACTTAGTTGTTGAATTAAAATTTAAAATCATGAGATATTAAGGCCCTGTTGTTTGATCAGTAGTTAAACTAAATAATTGTTAAAATTCGAAAAAGGACTGGAAAATTTGACACCATTTCCTTGAGATTTTAACCATTAGTAACGTTTTTTGACCATTAGTTAGTTTAACTACCGATCAAACAACAGGCCATAAGTATTTTATTTCTTCTTGTTTTATCAATTGTCCGATTCCAAAAAATTCTAAGAAACTGTGCTGTCTTTCAAAAGAAACGTACAAATTCCTTTACATTGTAATATCAGCCTTCGTCAAAGCACGTATCGTTTTTCAAATCGAGATCACTCAAAGACAAGTGGTTGACCTCTGCTCAACAGACGTTATCTGCAATGCGATTTTCTGCACAAATATTTATGCGAAAAGTTGCATTGAAGTCATATTTCCCTGAAGCCTTTGTAGCAACTGCCGAATAAACTGGTTATAACCTAAAACGTAGTTTGAGAAACGCTAATTCTATTTGAAATTCATTTAGTGTTTTTAACAAACAAAGGATTCTCAAACTATAAAACATACATTTTTAATCTTAAAGTGTTGTAATACCAAGTTTTAATATGAAATGCGTAGTAAAGAAGTTTGAATCATCAAAACTTCTAACGATTCATTTTGAATGCGCCACTTTATTACTAAAGATTTCCATAAGTTTGTAATTATTAAATTTTGCCCTATCCTTTAATAACTTTGTGACAAGAGACCAAAGTTTTGTCTCATTTTAATATTACTTTGTGTACGGTTTATTAAGAAGTATTTAAATCCTAAAGTGTTTTTTTAAATAATTACACGATTTTTAAAAAGCATGTATTAGTACGTTGCATAGTTCGGTATAGTTAAATGGTTATGACTCTCTGGCTTATTGTTTTAAACACGATTAAAGCAGAAGAATCAACCATACCTTCAGAGCACATAAAACATTCCAAAATCACGTATCACCGACCAACCAAAACACATGTAAATAACAAAAAAAAACAAAAAAAATATGCAAAACAACACGGTTCACTGAATCGAGCTGTAAATGCATTCTATTCATATTCAAATCGATTTCTACCAGGTCAATTTTACTTTACAGCGGGATTTCCATTGAATTTCCCGGTGTATCCGTGTCCCGTTTATGATTTACCCCGAACATTGAATTTTTATAACGCCGGTGAGCCGAGGCCGTAGGCGTGCTGAGGGAAAATTAAATTTGCATACCTAAAGATTGAGAACCACAGGATGATGTAAAAATAAGTAAGTTATTGTTTCTAGCTAAAATTAACTATTAAACTAAGGGTTATTGATGGAATAACATCGCTAAAAAGTAAAATAAACATGGATTTGTATACAATGTCAAAATAGTACAATAAAAATCATTACCTAATTCATTCTTTTCGAGATACACAATATACACATACTCGTAATCATCTATATTTTTTAATTTAAACGATGAATATGATCATATACATTATTCGTCATTGATGCTAATAGGCAGATTGTGAAGTAAGCATCTCATTTTGAAAAAAATATATTTCTGGAGAAAAAAAAGTATAACTATCGAAAATAAATATGTAGAACTTCAGAACTATAGGGGATGCTACTAAAACTGTGTTTAATTTATGAGATTCCAGAAACTGATATGCACATCACACATCTTAAACCTCGGTTTGAATTTAAATCAAGTTGCACTTGGACTTGTCTGTTTTAACAAAATTTAACATTATTTATATAATAACAAGAAACTGTCTGTCTGATCGTTCAAAGCACAGCCGAAACCGCTAGACCTAGGAACTTGAAATTTGGAGGGAATATTTCTTGGTTATCCTAGTGTAATTAGAAGGGAGTTTTGTAAATTCATCCCTTAAGAGGTTAAAATAAAGGGAGTAGCGGGAATTTATTCTACGCGTACGCAGTCACGGTCGTTTTCAATAATGATTTTCTATTTTGTTAAATGAGGTAAACAACATAAATGTTGCAAGTGCTTGCAGCTGAAATCCGGTGCAAACGCATATTTTCCATCTTTAAAATGCATGCTGCTCGCAGACTGTATCCGCTTTAAAACCTCGCAAGCAAATTCCCGCTGTTTTTTCTAAAACACCTCACATTCCTACCAACCTTTATAAAATTCCTACACCAATTCGCGAAAACATAAATCTCTAACGTTCGAGTTGCGTATTGGCGAAACTTATCACTTTATATTTTGGCGTGCCAATTTCTTGGCCCGGCGTGTACGTTATGGCTCCGCTGTATTCAAAGCGGGCGCGTAGGCGTAGCGTATAACTTGAGCCAAAAAGGTCAAGTTTGCTGCGTTAGTTTTCCTTGTGATTTGTGCTCTTTGAAGTAAACGGGTACACAAATCTGGGGACGTAGTGCAGAAGAGTATAAGTCCTCTTAACTCGTAATAAATAAGGGTATATGCATAAGCGGAGGATACTACACTTATACCCTTTTTCACTTGATCTTCAGGTGACTTATAACCTTTTTCACTAGGATCCCAGAAATACGGTTTAGATAAACTGTTGTATCCACGGCGAGCTTAGGTCAAACAGAAATAATGTTAAACGTTTTATGTTGAATTCCTTTTTTATGAACTGGCCAAAGACTGCTTAGAATAGAGAAAACTGGAAAAAACGAGAGGGAGACATTTACCCTGCAATGGGATAGAACAGGCTAGTAAAATTTCTAATATTTATAAATGTCTATGTCTATGGGTTTCAGATCTCACTTACAATCAAGTGTCCTGTGTACTCGTTTGCCGAATGGGAGTTGATTTAATTGGTATTTTTATCCTTAGCTCACCGCAGATAGGGGAGCGGGGGGCTTGTATTAACAAAATTCAAACTTCTGTGTATATCTTCTAAAGTTCTAAACTTAATGTTAATATTTAAGTACCTACATGACGGCAAGTTATTCATCTTCCATATTTAAATCCAGAATGCCATTTGAATTGCTCAGTTTAGCAGAAAAAAGCACCTTTTTAAAAAAAGTCAGCGGTTAATACTTACCCCGTGTTGGGGGCAAATATTAACAATAAAGGGGTAAGAATTAACATTTGATTTGCTGTTTAAAATAATGATTTAAATAAAAAAGTAAACAGTACTTATATTTTTAATAATCAATTTCTTCATTATTAATGTACGTATGTGTATGTTTGCAGTTCAGAAAAAACAAACAAAATAAGATCTTCTCTTCTTTACATGTCATAGTACTTAGTTACCTGCACCTATGGATTCTGGTGGACCGTTAACAAGAAACAGTGATTTGTACGGTACGGAAAGACGAACATTGGTGGAATAGTATTGCCAAATGCATTTACCCCAGCCGCTAGATTGATCAAAGTGCCTCTTTCACAGGTTAACCCACGCATTTGGTTAATACTAGCCCCAGAGGTACTTTTCAAATATAAAAATGTATAAAAAAATAACGTTGCATAAATTTAACAAAACAACATGCAGATGTAATGCTCAACGTAATGAACATTCGATATACTTGAACCCTTAATCACGAAACTAGTGCATTAAAGCTCAAATCAAAAATATCACGACGTAAGAATATTCGCTAACCTGTATTTTTGCACCCATGTGCCACATCTACGCTACACGGGGGCCGGCGGGCAGCTGGCGTGCTGTGACTTGTTCGTTAGCATCGTCCGAAGTTATAACCTTTAAGTTGGCACTTTATTGTGTATAGTTTAATAGCTAGAGACTTGTTAATACCTAACCCCGTTAAAACAAGCCCCCCGCTCCCCTACTATGACAAAATATTAGTATTAGGCAAAACATGAATTACTAACGACTTTGAGAGAGGTAACTAGTGTTATTAAATTACATAGTACAATGTATTACCTCAAATCCGGTGCCGTTATTCCGCTTATGTTAAACGGTTTTACTTCGATGTCGCTAATGTCGCTATCACACTGTTGACGTTATGATTTTGTTATTGCCGCAAAAAGGGCTACTACAATGAATGTTTTGTACGCAGTTCGTCTTACACAAACCCAGAGTTATTTGATACTGTATTTTCTCATATATTTCGCTGTTTTTGCCTCAAACATCCAAGATGCTCGACATCTTCCTTTCTTTGTTGTGACAAGTAAAGGTGGATTTTTTTACGAAGTGAAGTGTTGTGACGGTCATACAAAGTCAGCGTGACATTTGAGCTGCTTTATTATTATTATTTATTTATTCAAACGTATTTGCACAAAACACAATAAAGTACAAATGGCGGACTAAATTCCCAATGGCATTCTCTACCCGTCAACCAATATGAGCCAGCTGCTTTGTGTATGAGTAGCTCAACAATACACCAAACATTTATTAATTACTAGCGACCCGCCTGCGCTTCGCCTCGGTTTATATAAGTTTTTTGTAAAACCCATAACCTAGAATTTATTATACATAAACTTCCACTTGAATCACTCTATCTACTGCTGAAAACTGCATCAAAATCCGTTGAGTAGTTTAAAAGATCTACGCGAACAGACAGCGGAAGCGACTTCATTTTATATTATGTCATCATCATCATCATCATGTCAGCCGAAAGACGTCCACCGCTGGACATAGGCCTCCCCCAAGGCTCTCCATGTACATTATGTACTTAAAGATTATACAGTTAGTTAACTAAATTCCCTAATTTAAGTAGAAGAGGGCAAACATTACTCGTAAGAAAAAAATATGGCTGGTAAGGCCAACTATTTAAAACTGCACAAAGTATAATTAAATAGGAAAATATATCCATTATATCCCTTAAAGGGTTAAGAGATCCCTTAGACGGATAAGTTCGCCTTTGTACATCCCTGCTATATTTTTGACTATTTAATAAATTGTTCTCTTTTGTTTGTAAAATAAAGTGTTTACATACTTACAAACACATTGAACTTCAACGTTTATTTTATAGTCGATAAAACTCGGTTGAAAATAAATAAGCCAAGAATTATTTTCCAGATTGAGAAATACCTCTGAGCTTTTTTATAAAGGACAGGTCGAGGCGTGAGATTACGAGAGCTTAAAGCTATCGGCGCTCGAGAGGAGGTCTCGGATAGTTGAGCGTGTGCCCATAACGTAATGAGGGTGTTGCCAGCGTACTTTACCCTAAGGGTTAGGGTAAAAATAAATATCGGCAAAAGCTACAGCTGTTTTGTTTTTCGGATATTTTAAAAGACAAAATCCTTGATCGTTTAGTTATGTAAAAACTATGGCGACCACGTTTGACAAAGCGAGCCTACTTGGTAGTGAGCCTGCCTACGAATCTAGTGGCTATGGGGTCAGTTCCCGGTGAGTTCAAATATTTGTATGAAAAGCTCGATTATTTTGTTTCTGAGTCTCGGATGTTTTGTATGTACTTATTAAAAATTTAAATTAGTATTTCTCTACTTCATAAGTATGTCTTGTACAAATTCAAAATTCAAAATTCAAATTCAAATTCAAATGATTTATTTGTAAATATAGGTAATCAGGTACAGAAGGACTTTAATTGTTGTGCCACTATGGAACCCTGTCGCATAACGTTAATCATTTATTTAAGCGTAATTTCTGTCATGTGGTTTGACGCTGTCATTATGACAGGGTTCCATAGTGGCATAAAAATTAAAGTCCTTGACTGTACCCATAGTACAAGCCTAGAGCTTAGTTTTGGGACCAGGTCAATTTGTGTCGGAATCATCATTCACCATCATCATTCTCCTGCCCTTATCCCAACTTATTTGGGGTCAGAGCAACATGTATTTTTCTTCCACACTTCTCTATTAGTCGTCATCTCGGTCAGAATGTCCCCTGATATTTCTACTAGCGGCCCGCCAGCGGCTTCACCCCGCTGCAAATTTCTGACGTTCCCGGTAGATTTTTCTATAACTTTCTGTCATATAAAACTTGTCCTGATAATAGCCAACACAAGAAAAAAGAATTATCCAGCTTGGTTCGGTCATTCGGAAGTTATAAATATAAGCGCGTACATAAATTTCGACGATTCATTTCTATTTACTGTATAAAACAAACTTACTATCGGCTGGCAACACAGCCTCTTCTCTGTCAACCGTGTTGAAGCCTGCATACTGTGCATTTAATTAATACATTTAATCTTATAATACAGTGGTTTTTATTTATATAAAAGTGTCACAAACAAAATGGTGCCGAAAGATATTCAGTAAATTGTTTTCTCCGCTGTGCGGTGGCGGATGGTGTTCATTTTTACAGAGCAAAATTTCTACATGAATGTGCCGGGCATACGCCATCTTAGTTCAACACGGTTGCATTATTGCAAGTTCGTCGTACATTGCGCAGTCGCCGTTTAGTCGGCGCGTCAAGTCAGTTCGGCATAGAGATGGAGCAAAAGCCAGCAATGAAAAGCAAACAGAGTCAATAGCGAATCTGTGGCAACGAGATCTAGTGCACGATCGGTAAACGAATTGACAAAAAATAAAGGAATAATAATCCATCATGGCGGAAGAAAAGCGCAAAAAATTAATAGCCTCCAAAGGTTATTGTAAGGCTTCTATCACCAGAATTGAAAAATATTTGGAGGCTGGGAATTACGAATGCTTGGAAGACCTCCAAGTAAGAAAGGCAGGTTTGCAGGAAACTATAATTAAATACCGGGACATTGTCATTACTCTGGAGGTGATGGGCGTTACAGAAGATGAAGATATTACAGAGGACAGAGTACTGGCATCCTTGGCTGCAATTGAAAAGGGATTAAAGCAATTCCAGCAACAGAGTGTGCCAAGCTCCTTGGACACAAAGGCGGCCAAGTTGCCATCATTGGACATTCCAATCTTCGACGGGCGGGATGTTGCGTCATATAAACCGTTCATTGAAATGTTCGAAGCCATAGTACATGAAGATGTGCGCATTCCATTAGTTCAAAAGTTATGTTTCTTAAAAAAGTATGTGCGGGGCGAACCGCTACAGCTTATTGACAACCTACCGATCATCAGTGCGTCATATTCATCAGCGCTCGATTTACTCAAAAAGAGATATGATAATCCAGCTTTAATCATCAGCAGCCACGTCAACGTGTTGTTGGATATTCCTTCCCTGAACAGAGGAACGGCTCATCAGCTGAGGGACCTAGTGGCTAAGGTTAAGCAGCAGACAGCGGCATTGAAAAATCTTAAACAGCCAGTGGACTCCTGGGACGCAATTTTGTCATGTATTTTGTTGCGGAAGCTGGACTCGTATACATCTAGGATGTATCATTCTGAGCGGGATAACACCACAGATCATTCAGTGAGTAGTCTTCTTGCTTTCTTGGAGAAGCGAGCCAGTGTGCTTGAGGCAAGTCCTGCTAGCAGTGACATTTCATATAACAAAAGTAGGGTAGTTGCTCATGCTGTGGCATCAGTTGTTGGTGATAGATGTATCCTCTGTTCGCAGCAGCACAAAATGTACAAATGTCCTAAGTTGGGTGCTATGTCACCAACAAATCGTTTAGAATATGTTTTAAGGCAAGATTTATGTAAAATTTGTCTAGGAAAGCATTCTAAGAAATGCCGTTATAGCTTCAAATGTTCTCATTGCAATTCCAGGAAGCACAATTCTCTAATTCATGTGCAACAATGTGAGCAGGTTGAAAATGAGACGCAAAGGGTGGAGTCAGAGCCGGCGAAGGTAAACTTGCACACACATCATTTCTCAAACAATGTTCTGTTGCCCACAGCTAAGGTTCTAGTGTCTGATTGCCACAACAACAAGCATGTTGTTAGGGCTTTGCTGGACTGTGGCAGTCAGACCTCATTTTGTACAGCAGCCCTAGCTAGCAAGTTAGGACTGCCACAATTTAATTCAATCAAAAATATAAGTACATTGGGAAATAATAACAGTAAGCTATGCAAGGGCATTAAACTCACCGTCCATTCCATGGTTCAGGATTTCAAGGTTAATGTCACCTGCTCAATAATAGAAAAAATTACTACTGTGTTACCCCAACAAATAGTAAATTTAAACAAATTTGCACTACCCAATTCAGTCACCTTGGCTGATGACGAATTTTATATTCCAGGTGAAATATCTCTCCTACTTGCAGCAGACATCTTCTTTAGAATGCAAACCCGGAGGATCCCGTATTACTCAACACTCGGTTTGGATATGTCGTGTCGGGCAGCATAAGCGTGAGTCCTTTATGCAATTTTAATGCGGTCACTATGCACACTACAGTCAACCCTGATCTCGATAGTTGTGTCAGGCAATTCTGGGAGGCTGAAAAGGTCCCTGAAATTTATCTTGAATCTGTCCCTGAACATGAATTTAGTGAGAAAAATTTCCAAGAAACAATTTCATTTACCAACAACCAATTTGAGGTTGCATTTCCATTAAAAATTGATTTACCAAGTATAGATCCATCCAATTCATTCATTATTGCATTGCAAAGATTATACAACCTCGAAAAGAGATTTAAAAGGGATCCAGAATTTCATAATTTATACAAATGTAACGGAGAGCCGGCGTGTAGCGGGAAGGTTAGCGCGGGGACAGGACAGTCTTCAATTAGGAACACCAAATGTCATGGATAGCAGCGTGTATTATATGACTTTTCAGCTACTACAGATAGGTGAGCAACGGCCCGAGATCGTGACCGCCGAAGCGAATGCAAGCGACCCGTGCACACAGAGCAGTCCGACAGTGGGATATCTAGGCCCACAACCTTTCCAGTACAGGAAGCGGAAGCGTGCACTACGATATTTCACAGTTGGTTGCTTGTGATTCGATACATAACAAAATATTGGTGATCTTCTTATTGATTGCCGGGGAACCAAACGATTGTGCGAGCTAACTCGCTCTCAGCGCCATCTATCGAGCAGCGGGAGTGCGGTGTCCAATGATGCAGCTACCGGGCGATAGAGGGTGATGGTAATCGTTGTTCAGTGGATGCATTAACTCAGCTACCCGATGGTAGATGGCGTATGTAATCGTTGTTTTGTTACAGTCTCCCCCTCTGGAGCTGAAATCGTCTCGATGAGGCGACAGGAGAGGTGTTGGTAGGTATTACCGTCGCGTGGAGCGTCGGTTGCTGCTCGGTCCTGGTGTTGCTCGAGGCTCTTCTTGGGGAATCGCCTTCTTCCTGGGTCGTCCTCTTTTTTTCAACGGGCGGACAGGCGCTGGTATATCAACAGTATCTCCGTGGTAGGGTCTCAAATCTGACGTATGGTAAACACCGAGGGGTTGGTCGGGTGAGCCGGGTTCCGCTAAGACGTAGGATGAAGAGCCCTTACGTTTCAGCACCACATACGGGCCGTCTCGGCGAGGAGCGAACTTGGCACTCACGCCTTTCGAAGCGTTGCTTATGGGATGTGTTTTAGTCAGCACCAAATCGCCTGGGGTATAACCAGGGTCTCGGCTTCGAGTTTTGTCGAAAATAACCTTACGAGCTTCCTCTTTTCCTTCTCTTATTTCTTTTGCCCTCTGCAGGGTATCGGCTAGTAAAAGGAGTTTGGGTGTGATTTCTGGTATGAAATTCTCAGAAACGATGATTTGCCGCAAATCGTTTAAAGTATCACCTGGAGTCCTAAGGTCCTGTCCGAACGTGAGATACGCTGGAGTGTACCCAGTGGTTAGGCTTGAGGCGGTGTTCATGGCAAACCGGATGCTGGGCAGCTTCTCTGCCCATGTTTGGTGATTATCTTCAACCAGTATCGCTAGTTGCGTCTTCAGGTCTCGATTCTTTCGTTCCACAGGGTTGGCCTGTGGATGGTATACCGGTGTAAACACGTGTTTAATATTGAGACAGTATGTCAACTTCTGCATTACTGCACTTACAAACTGGGGACCGTTGTCGCTAATGAGTCGCCTGGGTACGCCGTATCGCAAAAATATTTCGTCGATTAGGATATTTCCACAATTCTCCGCGGAAGCGCTCTCCAGGGCGAACATTTCAAGCCAACCGGTGGCAGCGTCTTCAACGACAAAAATCCATTGTTTTCCCGTTTGCGTGACGGGCAAGGGTCCAAATAAGTCAAACGCTATGGTTTCGAAACGCTGATTCAATGGCGTCGTCTGAAGTAATCCAGCAGGCTTCATGTTGCTTGGTTTATACCGTTGGCAAGGCAGACAGTTCTTCACATGGCTCTCAATATACCTACGCATGCCAGGCCAAAAATATCTTGTCGCGATGCGTCGATAGGTTTTGTCAACACCATAATGTCCTGCCAACGGATCATCATGGTAAGCGATGAGAGTATTAGCATATTCGTGTTGGGGAACTACCAGCTGTGACTCCTCTGATTCCTCGGCTGGGTTAAATCGGTATAATACCCCATTATTCATGAGGTAACCCTTGTTACTCCAATATACTGCGTTCTCGCTACTAGTAACATCCTCGAGGGCTTTTATTATCTTAGCCAGTTGTTCGTCTTTTAGCTGTTCCAAACGTATTTCTGCGGAGCTCCGCGTCGGCATGTCTATGATAATGCTGCAGATCCCACAATCTTTGGTTGTCTCCGTGTTACAGGTGGGACGTGAGAGGGTATCTGCTACAACGTTAGTTCGACCCGGGCTATACTGTATGGTGATGTCGTAAGCCTGTATCTGTAAGGCCCAACGGGCCAACCTCCCAGTTGGGGATTTGAGGGACATAAGCCACCTTAACGCTTGATGATCTGTAACGACAGTCACAGGTAATCCTTCGATATATCCCCTAAATTTTGCGATGGCGAATACAACCGCGAGGGCTTCTCTTTCTGTGGTTGTGTAGTTCTTTTCAGCCGATGTTAGCAAACGACTCGCATATTCCACAGGATGTTCCTTATCGCCCTCCCCCTGGACCAGAACAGCTCCGATGGCATAACTACTCGCATCGGTTTTGATAATGTAGGGTTTTGTCGCATCTGCTTGTTGGAGTACTGGGGCTGAGGTTAAACATTTTTTTAATTTGAGGAAAGCATTTTCTTGTTCTTCCTTCCATACCCATTTCGCATTCTTACGAGTGAGGCGGGTGAGTGGCTCAGCCATTTCCGAAAAATTGCTCATAAACCTTCGGTACCAGGAGCAAGTCTGCAGGAATGTCAGCAGATGTTTGAGGTTGCTAGGTGCCAACAAGTTTGTGATGGCGGCAAATTTCTCGGGATCGACCTTTAGCCCTTCAGGGGTGATGTAATGTCCAAGATATTTAATCGTTGAGCAACAAAATCTGCATTTTTCGTAGTTAACGGTTAAGTTGCTTTCTCGTAGTATTTGAAATGTCTTCCTCAGATCTTCTAGGTGCTCTTCGAAAGTGGGTGAGAAGATAATGAGGTCGTCTAGGTACGCTAGGATTTTAATTTCGTCCAGTTTTACACGGATTCGGTCAATGAGTCTCTGGAACGTTGCTGGGGCGTTTCGAAGTCCAAACGGCATACGATGAAATTTAAAAACACCAAACGGAGTAATGAAGGCAGTTTTTTCTTGATCCTCCTCTTTCACCTTGACCTGCCAATAGCCCGCGCGTAAGTCAAGAGTGCTCATATACGGTGTTGGCTAGGCATCGTGTAGTAGATCGTCAATCCTCGGAATAGGGTATGTATCAGGCACTGTAACAGCGTTCAATTTGCGATAATCGACGCATACCCTTACTGTTCCATCCTTCTTAGGTACCATAACGACTGGAGCTGACCACGGTGATGAACAGGGTTCAATGATCCCGTCTGTGATCATTTTATTCAATTCCCCACGAAGAAGCTCCTTCCGTGGAGGTGACAGCCGATACGGGGGCACTGCAATGGGACAGTGATTTCCCGTGTCAATGCGGTGTTCCGCGTTTTTAGCTGGCTCTGGATTAGGCTTGAATATCTCTGCATTATCGTCCAAGAGCGATTGTAGAGCGTCGCGTTCTTTGCTTGTCCTTGCGTTGCTGGTAACGTCAATGGCGTTCACATTCAGGGTGTCCACGCCAGGGAAGAGCAACAACTCTTCAGCTGACATTTCAACCACCTGACTGCGTATGTTGTCCTCAGCATCTTGCAACATATAATTAATGCGCGGAGAATCTTCCTGATACTGGATTATTCGGGCTTTCCTTGGGAATGTGTCGAACGCTATCGGCACAAGCTTGTAGGGTTTCGTATCGCTTGCGAAGAAGTCCTTCTGAGTAGGCGAACGTTCGCTAGTAGTAGCGGTTTCCGTGTTAAAGGTCGCGAAGTCTTCCGAATATAGTTCATACTCCCGGGTTGGAGTATCAATGAAGTGCCATGTGAATTGTGGCAAATTCAACACCATACCCGCGGCTTGTATGAACCCTACTCCCAGGAGTGTTCGGTTATCCTTACACTCTGGCAACACCACGAACGTAGTTTTCACCACTCGATCACATAGCGTCACGGGAACCTGCGCGACGAGTACTTTTTGTGGTTTGGGAAACCCGTCGGCCAGTGTGATGCAAGCTTCTTCTTCCACAAAGCTGGAACCGTTGTTCTTCAAGGTCTGGTAAAGCTGGTATGACGCAATGCTAGTTTTTGCACAGGTGTCTATGTACGCTGTGTTGTGTTGGCCTCCAACTTCAATAAAGATGATCGGTCTAGGTTTAGCGTCGGCTCGAATATTGAATGCGCAGACACCAACCGTTCGAGGCCCCGTCGGTTTGGCCTTAGAGCACTTAGGACATTCGCTGCGATATACTCCTGGTGCTCCACATCCAAAGCATTGGAATGAAGGTTTGTGTGTGTTGCCGGCCGAATGTGTGGGTGCATCGGCTATGGGAAGCGCGCCTGACAGCTGTTCGGCCCGTTTATTTTTCCTACATTCTTCTGCTACATGCCCGAACACACGGCAGTATGCGCATCTTCTGCTCGTCGTCGTCTTCGTTGGCATCATTTCGAGGGAGCTTAATGGTTTGCCTTTTGGGTGATCGTTTTTGGTTAATTGTTGTTCTTCAAGGATGGCCTCAACTGCACGAGCCTGTGTTAGAAGGTCATCAAAGGTGTCGACTGATGACCGTTGAACCTTCTCCCTTATTTTGAGACGGAGCTGACCGAAAACCATATCGATTTGCTGGGATTCTATATGTCCTGGTTTAGGCAATTGTGCGAATAACGCTCTTTTTGCAGCAATGAAGCTCTCGGTTTTAATACGATCTTCTTGTTTGATACCGATTATCTCCTGATATAAAATGAATGCCGGTTTTTTGGGAGCAAAAGCGTGTCGCAGTCGATTTTCAAATAACGCCCACGTAGTTATTTGTTCGTGTATGCCCTGCCACCATACAGCGGCCTCTCCTTGGAGAACAAGCAGCATCCCATTAATTGCATCTTGGTCTGTTATCTTCTCGGTTTTTATAAAAACGCGTAACGATGCCAAAAAAGTTTCGACTAACTGCGGGTCGCGCGTGCCATCTTACTTAAAATTGCACGTAGCGAGGGATCCGCTTGGTCGAGATCCGATCCTAGATAACATTTGTTGGAACTGTTCGTCAGTTAGGTTGATGGACATGGCTGGTGTTTTGTCCTTTGGGTTTGCCGCGACGGTTGCCACACGACCGTATTTCGTTACGTACGGAACTTTGCTAGCCCCACGTTGGGCGCCAGTGTAACGGAGAGCCGGCGTGTAGCGGGAAGGTTAGCGCGGGGACAGGACAGTCTTCAATTAGGAACACCAAATGTCATGGATAGCAGCGTGTATTATATGACTTTTCAGCTACTACAGATAGGTGAGCAACGGCCCGAGATCGTGACCGCCGAAGCGAATGCAAGCGACCCGTGCACACAGAGCAGTCCGACAGTGGGATATCTAGGCCCACAACCTTTCCAGTACAGGAAGCGGAAGCGTGCACTACGATATTTCACAGTTGGTTGCTTGTGATTCGATACATAACAAAATATTGGTGATCTTCTTATTGATTGCCGGGGAACCAAACGATTGTGCGAGCTAACTCGCTCTCAGCGCCATCTATCGAGCAGCGGGAGTGCGGTGTCCAATGATGCAGCTACCGGGCGATAGAGGGTGATGGTAATCGTTGTTCAGTGGATGCATTAACTCAGCTACCCGATGGTAGATGGCGTATGTAATCGTTGTTTTGTTACACAAAGAATTTATACATGAATATTTACAACTAGGTCATGCAAAGGTTATTAATTTAAAATCATGTCCACCAGCGCATGAGCCTATATTTTTCTTACCCCACCATGCCATTATCCGGCCAGAGAGAAGCACTAACAAGCTGCGCACCGTATTTGATGGGAGTGCTAAGACCAAAGCTGGTCATTGCCTCAACGATGTTTTGTGCAACGGGCCTGTTGTCCAAAATTCATTATTCGATATCATAGTGCTTTTTCGTACATACAAATATACTGTACAGTGCGATATTCGACACATGTACAGAATGATATCTGTACACCCTGATCACAGGCGTTTACAAAATATTCTTTGGCGCGAGCATGACGATCTGCAATGTCTTCAATTACAGACGGTTACATACGGTTTAAAAAGCTCGGCATTTCTTGCAACTAGATGCCTTGTTGAACTGGCTAACCGGCATAAGTTGGGCTATCCTTTAGCAAGCAAGGCCATCTTAAAAAACAGTTATGTTGACGATGTGCAGGGCGGATCAGATACATTTCAGGGAGCTGTTCAGCTTAAGGAGGAATTAATTTCGCTAATGCGTTTAGGTGGATTTGAATTACATAAATGGATTTCAAATAATTCCCAAATATTGGACGGATTGGCGAGTGACAAGCTCGGTTTCGGTAATCGTGATATTAATAATCAGGATGACACTGTAGCAAAAATTTTAGGCCTGTCTTATGATGCCCGGGACGACACGTTTAGGATGAGTGGACGTGTACTTACTTCTCCTGAAGTGCCCACTAAAAGAAATGTCTTGAGTTCCATCAGCAGACTATTTGATCCAATGGGTTTTGCTGGCCCAATTACTGTCAAAGCAAAGCTTATTTTGTAACAAATTTGGCAATATAATTTAGATTGGTACACTGCATTGCCAACAGAGTTAGTTAAGATATGGAAATCATTTTATGAAAATCTCATTAACATGCCCAACATAGTTATACCACGTTATGTTCAGTTAGCTGAAGCATCAACAGTACAAATAATAGGCTACTGCGACGCGTCAGTTGATGCATATGGCTGTTGCATATATTTAAAGGCTCAAGTGGATGGCAAAACATATATATACCTCTTATGCTCCAAGTCAAGGGTGGCACCCTTGGCCTCTAAACTTACCATACCTAAATTAGAGCTAAATGGAGCTTTGATATTAGCCAAACTGGTGTCTCATGTTGCAACAACTTTAAAAATTTCAAATATTTTCTTATTTTGTGATTCAAAGATAGTGCTCGCTTGGCTTGACTCTTCCACACTCAAATTGCCCGCCTATATTGGCAATCGCGTCAAGGAAATTAATAGATTAACCAAAGATATGTCCTGGAAATACACCCCAGGTCTTCTCAACCCAGCGGACATATTGTCAAGGGGGGCAGACCCTCAAGATATGTCCAATTGTAAGCTGTGGCATTCTGGACCAGATTATTTATCAGAAGGCAATGAATATAATTTTTACTTGTCAGAAATTGAGCGACCTGTAATTGCATTATGTCATGAAGAGGGTAACGCATGTTTGAATTCTATTGTGGATAATAATGGCATAGACTCTTTCTTTAAGAACTATTCAAGCTTGTTTAAAATGGTTCGCATTACTGTTTATATGTTAAGATTTGTTAAAAATTGTAAAAAGAAAAAGAGAGATCCGATCCATACGAGTCCAGCTTCCATAACAAAAAAGGAACTTCCGATTAGTCTTATCTCAGTTCAGGAATGTAGAGTAGCATTGTCCTTCATAATAAGAGGCGTGCAACAGTATCACTTTATAAATGAGCTCAACTGCATTAAAAAGGGAAAGGCCATAGTTTCTAATTTAAAGGCTCTTAACCCCTTTGTTGATTCACTAGGAATTCTTCGCGTAGGTTCGCGACTTAGCAACTCCACGGACTTGAGTTTTTCAAAGAAGTTTAATATAATATTGCCCAAACACTGTCATTTAACAAAGTTAATAATTACTCAAGAGCACTTAATGCTCAAGCATGGTGGTTTAAAGCTTGTCTTAGGTAACCTTTGCGCAAAGTATTGTATCATTAATTCGGTTAGAGAGATAAAGTCTGTCATTAACAAATGTGTAACATGCTTCAGGCACAGGGCTGTTGCTTCTCAGCAATTAATGGGCTCGTTGCCCAAAGAGCGCGTAACCCCTGCCCGCGTATTTGAAAATGTTGGCATGGATTACTGCGGTCCCTTTGATATAAGGCAGTCTACCTTGAGAAGGTCCGTTGTAAGCAAAGGTTATGTAGCCGTATTTGTTTGCTTCGCCTCCAAGGCCGTAAGCATGGAAGTAGTCTCTGACATGTCCACCGATACCTTTTTAGCCGCGTTAAAAAGATTTATATCGCGAAGAGGTAATCCATCTAATTTATACTGTGATAACGCATCCACCTTTCATGGTGCAAACAACAAATTAAAACAATTATATGACCTGCACAAAAACGAATGCTTTCAAAATACAATTAACAATTATCTATTGCAAAAAAACATTCAATTTCATTTTATTCCAAAGTATAGCCCTAATCATGGAGGTCTCTGGGAGGCGGCGGTAAAGGCAGCCAAGTTTCATTTTAAAAGAATAGCATCCAATCGTATTTTTACTTATGAACAATTCAATACTATAATAATAGAAATTGAAGCTATTTTAAATTCGCGACCGCTGACTCCTCTCTCCCACGATACCTCAGACTTTTCATACCTAACTCCAGGCCACTTTATTATTGGTGCCGCCATGACTTCCACGCCTCAGCCAGATCTATCTGAAATTCCTGCCAATAGGCTAAGGTTTTGGCGGAGTTGCGAACAAGTACGGCAGCATTTCTGGAAGGCCTGGTCAAAGGAATACCTTTCCATTTTTAATCAAAGGACTAAGTGGCAAAAGGCGACGCCCAACTTAAAGGTGGGCATGGTAGTATTATTAAAGGCCATTAACTCCCCACCTTTGTCATGGCCTCTGGGTCGGATCTCTAAGGTTTTTTATGGCAACGACAACAAGGTCAGAGTGGTAGAGGTCCAAACCTCTGATAAAAAAATGCATTCTCGTGCTATTTCTAAGATCGTCGTATTGCCAATAGAATGTTAAGCACTGTTTAGTTTCATTGTCAATTATGTGCATGCTGGGTAAAGATAATCAGCATGAGGGATTATTAATAAAATATAAGAAAATATATAAAAAATGTATCAATACTTAGTCATAGTTAAACCTTAAAATAAATTTAAGTATTCATATTATTGTCATGATCTCAAGTGGTGCTATTTTAGTGATAGCATGCCGCTTTATATTTTGTTGTTGTGTAATTTGCGGTTCTTTGCCGCCCCCAATTTATGTATAAAACAAACTTACTATCGGCTGGCAACACAGCCTCTTCTCTGTCAACCGTGTTGAAGCCTGCATACTGTGCATTTAATTAATACATTTAATCTTATAATACAGTGGTTTTTATTTATATAAAAGTGTCACAAACATTTACTACTATCTATTGCCCACGACTCCATTTCGTAGAAACCGTTCATTGAGGCTAAATTTATTTATAAAACTAATTTGTACCTTAACAGCTAAAGCCAAAACACAGTCAAAGCCAAGTCTAACTAACCTTACATCATTCTATCTTGCTCTTGGGCATTTCTTCTTCTATCACTCTCTTGCACTTTATCGTCTGCCGTGAAAGTTGATAATATTAGTATGGATTAACCAATCACATAATCATTTAATAACGGTCGATTTATATTTTTTACCCGACTGCGGAATGAGGAGGGTAATGTGTTTCACAGCCTATATATATATCGACAGTGGAAAGGTAAAAATGCTTAAGCGCCACTTTGGCCGAAAATGAGTTATATATACAGTTTAATTTCTTTTTTTTTCTGCGTCGATCTGTCTAGGACCCACGTCGATCGGAGCACTTTTTTGGCGCTTAAGCAGGCTAATTTTTCACGTTTTTTTGAGAACGTGACAACTAAAGCGACGTTTATTTTGATGTTTTTCGTGTTGAAGCATGTTAGTTATTTAACCTTAGGGAAAATTTTGGTATGCAAACGTATTAGTTTTTTTTTATTCTTATCTTTAGTCGAGTTATTACTGTTAGCAATTTCAAATTATTGTGATACATATTTTTTTTTCGTATTAGATTTTTTATCTTCTTGCAATAATTTACTATTTGGCGCTTAAGCAAAAATGCTATTCCACGTTTTTAAAGAAAAATGTGTTTAAGCATAATTTAGGTCATCTGAATCTGTAGAATTAGGATGTTAGTAGTATATAAAATAAAAAAAAATACTATTTACTTTGATTTAGTGAAAGTAGACATATTTCATTTTAGACTTTTACACTGCTTAAGTCTTATTTCGGATTCAGTTTCTTATAAAAATATGGGTGTTCATTACTAGTAAGAAAAAACTCGAAAAACATTTAAGAGAATACAAACTTCGCTCGAGTGTAAGCTCCCGTTTATCGCATAAAACCTGTTGAATCGGGACACTCAGTCCATGGTGACGACGAGCGCGACAGTGATGATGTATATAATAAGTAAGTGCATATCTTGTGAACTTTGCGATGTCAAGCATCTTGTGTGATAATAATAATACGTCACGCTACAGCAGCAGCTAGTAGCGAGCTTTTGGTTCCGAGGGAAGGTCCTGTTCCTCACCTCACGCTTGCCTTCACCGGCCCGCTGGAGTGTACGATGACGAGGAATAGACTCTCACCTCTGGCTATCTTTTATTAGCCGGTCAGATTGGAGTCGCAAGAGCTATATATGCTCGAAGGGCGGATGTTGCATAAGTGGTGAGTGGGCAACTTATCGTCGTTTAAAGTCCAGATGCACCTTTTCGACCTTATCAACCCCTCTGGAACTATTGCCTGTCTGGTACTACGTATTAAGGCTATTTTAGGAGACCCATTCCATTGACTTGGCGAGTCACTGTCTGTCATTTCAACCAAAGTAATTAGCATTGGCGTCATAGGTTTATCAATAGCCTAGTTCACCGGTCCATCTCATTTAGTCTTACACTAACCGGTGTCTGCCCGTGGGAGCATACATCTATAGTGTGAACTCAGGGACAAATGCCAGTTACTGTCCCATCACTTTACTAAATTAATGTTGACTAAAGGGCCTCTGCATGTTGGCTTCCGCTCCATGTACGCCTTGCAAAGTTTTCCTTCCAGTATATACTGTAGCGCTCCATAAAAATAAAAGGAACGGAACACCACACGGGATGGTTGCGATAAAACCATCAGCACGTAAATTTGGACCTGTATAAGTAAAATAAAACCGAACGAAATTCAACAAGGTTATATAATAAGGAGAACACACAATGATAAAATTAAAACAAACTACATACAATGAAACTATAAAAACAAGATCACTAGACTGTTACGGAACTTAGTTTACGTATCAAAACAATTTAACACAAAACGGTCTGCGGATTGTCACATAAAAAAAGATTTCCTAGTTTAAAACACATTGCCTAATAAAGGGTGAAAGACCACCTTGGAACACGGTCAGGCCAAAACTTGTATTCAATTTAAAGGTAATTCTGATTCGAACTAAAACAACAAGAATCTGTTAAAATGCAAGAAGCGCTTCATGATTAAAACTGATATGTTCGAAGTATTATAAAACTGGGATAACAAATTATGGTTTTGATCGGAAAAAAGGTCTAGGGATTCTATAACATTTATCGCCAAAATGAAACCGAATGAATAACCTTAGGTAGGTTAGGGGTGAGTTCGCGGACTCAGATTAGAATTTAATAATGTAAAAATCAACGAAATAGTAACTGTCCTGCGAATATCCGCCGTTGCTTGTCGCCGTGTGAAGATGTAACCACCCTGCGTTCGTCGCAACTGTCGCAGCGGGTAAAACCTGCGGGCGCTGCCGCAGACGACGACCCGTTGCCAGCGAACTTGACGGCGAACCGCACGCTGAATCCAGTCGTCCAAATCTTCAGTCGGGGCGTTGAGTCGGAAGATATGGGGTAAACGGAGGTGCTGCAAAGGACACCTTTACTCACAAAATTGAACGAGAAGGACGGAAGAAAGGCTTCCTTAGATTGGAGGACTGTGAAGACTTGTTCGGCAACAAAAACCAACTCACCCGCTATCCGGACACACAGAAGACAACAGCACAAAAACGTTCAGCCCACCATTGAGACAACGGCGTAATAGTTAATGTCTTCATGTAACTTAATAGCCGGACGCGGCCCTCGAAGCTGGCTTCAGTTATAGAGAAACTTGGGATGACTAGAAATTATTAAATTTTTCTGTTATATCAAGGCAAGAGTACGAGAATGAATGACATTCCCAAAACAAGGAACGGATCTAACAAAAACGAATTCAAAATTCAAAACTGTCAGTAGAAATTACAAACTCTAACCGGTCAATGAACAAGTCCGCAATACCAAAAAGGCTGAGAAACGAAAAAGGCGAAATAAATAAACAACAAATAACGCGAACCAACGCGATTTGTAGCGGTAATGCTACAATACCTAGGTATGTAATTTTTAAATTTTATTATGTTAAATTAAAAAAAACGGAATTCAGTTCCTATCTTTCGAAGTAAATACAAGTAGAATGTTGGCTAGTGGGTATAAAATCAACTTTTTTGTGAACGTATTCCCTTATTTGCTATAAAATCAAACACTACAATTACATTTCCTCTTAATTAATTTGCTGTAAATTCAAATGTTATAAAAGTTAATTTCTAAAATCTTCGCTTAGCATAAATTTTATATCAAAGTCATTTCGTCTACTAATCATCAGCCATAACATTTATTTAGTACCTTTATTACATTCAAATCTGGAATTTTTACTTGCTATAATGGAACCTACATAGCGAGTGGTTGTGGAAGGCGGAGGGCAATCCCCGCATTGGAACGGAGATAGGAGGGCAAGGCTCGCCATGAAAAATGAACCTTACCAACATTTTTTGTGAGGTAGGTAGGTTTTTTAATATTATTTTATTCTTCAGAGCAGGAAATAGGAGCCGAAAGCCAAATGGGTCTCGTCAAACACAAATATATAAAGAAAATAATAAATATATGAGTGAGGTTTCATATTATCACTTTTAACCGTATTCATTATAGTGTGAAAATTGGCATTTGTTTGAGTTTTTGGTTTAAACGATTAAACATTGTGAATATTATAAAAAATAATGATAAAAGTTGTAATTGTATTGTATTATGAATATTAGACATATTAAAATTATAATTTCTAAAAGTTTTAGAACATGTCTTTTGTAACCAAAATGATAGCAAGTGATTTAAAAACATATGACTATTTAGAATATAATTCTATGTCATTTGAATTTATAGCAAATATGTTAGATCCTATTTTGAATGGTTCCAGGTAGACTGGTAATTCAGGCTGGTATAACTTAGAGATACCTAGTGAACTGTTAATAATTATTCTTATAGTTAGCAGAAGGAATTCTATCGATTCAATAGATTTTTGATGATGCTTTAATTGCAATCTGCAAAAAAAAATGAAAAGGTTATTTTTCAACCGACTCCAAAAATTCGACACGTATCTGGGTCAATCAACTATTCTTTCTCACTAAAATTTTGCAAGTATCTAAAACTTCTACCAATAATAATGGTTTTATTTATGCAGCTATAAACTTTTCAGGATTCTTTAAAATGTCGTTGTATAGAACCCATTATGTTAGGTTAGGTTTTACGTTAGGTTAGGTTAGGTAAAAGTTTACGATTTCAGATAAAACACCATTTTATATTATGAACCATTATGTATCCCATTATTATTAAACTTTATATATTATGATACGTACCCGTTAAAAGACATTTTGGTACTTCTCTTTCTTAAATGACGTCAAAGTCACTAAGTATTAATGTATTAGTTAGAATTTAAGCTTTTAGTAGTCAGTGTAGAAACAAAAATGCTTGCTTTAAACCATTTTATATTTGAATAATGAGTAAAATTAGGCAGTTAAGTGACATATAATTTATAAATAATAAATAATTAGTGACTTTAAGTAAATTCACCATCCAAGATAACAGTAATTATCATTCGTTAGATTTTTTACTTTACCAGTTTCTAGAAAGATGAAGTAATATAAGTAAATTTTGTATTTTCTAGAAATAAAAAATATGTACCGTTAGTCATTTTGGTTTATAGTTAGTTGCGATTTAAGCATTTTTTACCTGACTGACATTTTTGGAACTAGCTACACAATTATTGCTTAAGCGACATCTATCTCTGTAACTAGAAGGACTAGGTCAGAACTTGTTTCATAAATAAATAGCTGGCATATTCTAACTTATACATTTTGATTTTCATGGAAATAGTCGTAAAACTTTTTGAGATATGATTTTTTTTCTCAAAAAAAAAACTTAAAACCTCATTTCTGTAAAGTTTCTAATATGGCGCTTAAGCATTTTTACCTTTCCACTGTCGATATGTTTGTTCCTTTGTGGCACTATAAATACTAAACCCGTTGTCAGATTTTGATAATTCTTATGTCAATCGATTTGTCTTAATCTGGTGAGTGTCACTGAAGATATAACAGTAGTCAAAATTCAATATGGCGGCAACCATATTGTGCAAATAAAAATAAAAAAAGTCGACCAAGTATGACAAGTGGGGTATCATTGAATAGGGATTTAAAAATCATTTTTAGGTTTCTTTCATCACTTTTCATTTTGAATGATCATTTAGGATTTATAACGATTTAAAGTTGGTTAGCAACAGTCGGGTTTTGAAAGCTTGCTTTTTGTTATTCATCCTATCTTCCTCAAGATTCTTTAGAAATACAAACACCAATTCCAAGAAAATACACACCATTTGAAACGAAGAAACAAAAGACGTCAACAAAAAATCTGCATCTATTTCCCGTGAACCGTAAAAGATATACAGCGTGAGGAAAAAAAATGTTTACAAAATAAACAACTTAAGGGCACCAGCGGCTATTTATAACGGCAAATTGGGGGGAAAGAGAAGGTCTCAGGGCATCTCGTTATGGCTCGGGCTGGTGACTTATAGGGCGAATATATTTCCATTCATTTTGACCCCTGGACTCGTTTATTGATAGAGTTTTTATACAGTGAGTTAAAGAGAGCAGAGTACGCAAATCTTCAAAACAAAGTGAAGATTGGAATTGAAAGGAATAGTACATTATTGCCTAGGCATGGAAGTAGGCAATTGCTGTTCCTGCCGAGGCAAATATAGTGCTTTTCTCAAAAATCGCCAGAAAAAAATGTGTTGGAGTAAAATCGTCATCACTTGAACTCATTTTTTAAATTGCATACAAACAGAAACTACATGTGAAAAAACCATTACGTTTACCGCCTTTTTGTTTATGACAAGGAGAAATGTAAGCTTTGTTTTAAAAAAAAACATAAGCTATTCCAGATACAGGTAAAAAAGTTGTTTCGAATAAAATTTGGATGTATAAGACTTGTGACATCATTTTATTATGGGCATTTTCACTTTTTAAAAAGTTACAAGCTAGATAGTAATGGAATTTGTATGCGACATTGCGGGCTTGTGTAGCGAGCACGCAATGTTTTTTTTTTTTTGAGAACTGTCAGTAAACTATTTACTTGGCGTCTCATTTTGTAGATAGTAATGTCAACATTCCCGGACATTTTTGAGAAAAGGTTATTTTTTTCGTGTCTTTGTACAAAATTGGTTGAACAAATTAGACCTACAATAAATAAGAGAATATTAATTACTGTACTGGGCTGTTATCCTTCTCGGTTTACCAAAAACACTTTAGCCATATTGTTTTTGACTTGTTATCGTATCGCCAATTGTGCTTTTATTGGTGTCTAGGTCCGTCCGGATTGCTACCACCATCTTATCCTTTATCCTACCGCCAAGCAACAGTGTTCGCATTGATGTGTTCCGGTATGGAAATAAGACAACCGGTGAAACGAGTAACAGAAAGGTATTCCATCTTAGTCCTCAGGGTTGGCAACACCTTTGCGGTCTTAGGATTGCTGTCTTGAGATTGTATTTTTGAGAATGCAAAGGTTTATAATAATAATAAATGATTTATTTCAGACGACATAAGTCCATACATTCATCTCTAATTAAGTGTTGTTAGTATCTTAGATCTATGTGTTAGTATTCATTATTATACATTATTAATAATTGACTGGGGCATGTAGCCCAGAACACTGACGGATGTAGGGGTAGTCGTATCTGTCCCCTATCATTCTCAGGATGTTATTGGGACTTATGGGTCATAGATTCCACTTATCATCATCTTGATCTGTGTGCTCGTTCGCCATTCTATATGCCATAGGAAAAAAAATCGAACATATCAAAAGCAACACGGTTTTACAGAGTGAAACAGAACCTCTGTGGAGTATGAGTGTACTTTATGTAATTTAGGAAAAAGAACACAAGAAAAATCATATTTGATTTGAAAATATAAAAGGAATAATGAGTCTCCGTGACCAAAATAATTGGAAAAGGTATTTTTTTATGAGAATGGGACGCAGGCAGTTTCGGGAATTAAGCGATGGAATTAAGCCAGCAATAATATTTTTGATTTTAAAGCAGGAAAACAATTAAGGCCTGGTTATATTTCGTAGAAAGAATTAATTAAATTAAAGTTGCTTTTTCTTGCTGTTATTTAAGTAGTTGTTCTGTTTTTGTAACTGAAAGTTATAACAGAAATACTAGAATTTACCCGCGACCCCGTCCCCGTAGAAATCGCTTCTCGTTAATCCCCCTAGAACTGTTCTATTTTCCGCGATAAAAATATCCTTTCTCGGAATCTACACTATTTCCATACCAAATTTAAACAAAATCGGTTCAGCGGTTTAGCTGTAAAAACGTAACAAACAGACAGACAAAGTTATATTTTATAAGCGTTTCGTCCCTTCTTTTGCAAATACTTATAATATTTCACAACTTGTATTTGAACTCGGGTTGCACAATTTCAAATTCCCACGATGCAATTCGCAAAATGCGCTGCATGTCACAGACAATTTCAAAGAATTTATTTTATGCCACGAAAGGCAAAAGTTTTCATAAAGTTCCAACCAACTTTCCTTTTAAGCAAGCGATACAAAAGAAATTGTTCTTATTTGTGACTTAAAAAAACTCCGGGCCGTTACAGTTGGAACGAATTATTTCTTAATTTTAATTTGCGAAGTTTATCCGAGAGGCCCTTTTTGATGCAAATCACTTTAACTTTTAGCTTTTTCATTAAGAAAATGAATTAACGGCCTTGTTTTGGATGCTGTTGGTTACGATTGATAGCGAAGGGAATTTGAAAACAATACTTCGCGATTTCAGCTTAACAAAGAATGGTAACGTATAATGCAAGTTTTCAACTCGAAGTTTTACACACATATAATAAAATCGGTGGTGTTCCGAGATCTGGATATCAATAATTAAAACGCTTATGTGTCTGCTGTTCGGATTTAATTAAATTTGATCATATTTCCTTAAGACTGTTTGACATTAATACACCATTAGAAACAAAATCGAAAATTAATTAAAGATTAAACAGCAGTGAAAATGTATTATGCAAAGTAACGTCTAATAAAAAAAAAGTTTAAAAAAACTGGACTTGGACTGACCTATTTACCTGCCATTTTAAAAAAGTTATTTTTTGCTTTTTGAAGGCGGGTTTTTGTTTTTTTAAACTTTTTTTTATTTTATACTTTTTAGTGATCATAATTATGCTGTTATTCTCCCACTTCTCAAGAAACAATAGAACATTTCAATCTCGCCGCAAGCAACGCCGTGGGAAAGTCATAGTCATATATTTAAACCTAAATATGCTTCGTCATAGTCGCTCAACTATCTTAATCGAAATATCCTGTCGCCACCCTCGAAATATATACCGTTTAGGAGTTCCGGTGGCCATCTGTGGTCTTCATCATCAGTTCCACTTCACCAAATAGTGCTTTCCAAGACCAAATACACGAGTTGCAATGAAAAATACCAAAATCGCTATAGGTGTGCCTATACATTTTGAAGAGTTCCGTCGATTCCTCATGGATTCCACCATCAGATCCTTATTTTGAAAAAAATG
Source organism: Acleris literana (assembly GCA_946894065.1). NCBI lineage: Eukaryota > Metazoa > Arthropoda > Insecta > Lepidoptera > Tortricidae > Acleris > Acleris literana. The sequence goes on from OX335686.1 coordinate 17,054,297, forward strand.
GGACCAATCTGTAAGCACCAGCTTTCAAATAAAAAAAGAATTTTCAAAATCGGTACACCCAGTCGAAAGTTCTGAGGTAACAAACATTAAAAAAAAAAACATACGAATTGAGAACCTCCTTTTTTTGAAGTCGGTTAAAAAACTGTGTAATCAAAATGGATGTGTACGAATATTTTTTTATATTTCTGAGTTAATCTACTCGTACACTAATATTATAAAAAGGAAAGATTGGATTGTTTGTTTACATTGAATAGGCTTCGAAACTACTGGACCGATTTGGAAAATTCTTTCACCATTAGAAACCTATATTATCCTGATGAACATAGACTATATTTTGCTGTGCGGACGGAGTCGCGGGCGACAGCTAGTTCTTATTTATATTGAACTTAGAAAGCATACTAGTTCTCAGACTACCTAATCTCTACGCTAGTCATTACACTGGATATCTTATACCTTTGTCCTTTGCGATCGGGTACTTACGATCTCAAAGGACATGAAGGAAGGCGACGTTAGTCAGCCGGATTCGTTATCGACAGACGATTGCTGTATTAAGGGCCAGCGTCTCTATACTAGGCGGTAAAATCCAAATCGTATTTGACCTGTTATGGTATTGTTATTAACTCGGCCGCCATTATTGTCAAGTAAATACGAGCTATCAAAATGTTGACAATACGATAACAGGTTAAGAAAGATTTCGTTTTTACCGCCAAAAATAGAGGCACTGAGGGCCCTGCCAAGATGCACTACGCTCACTAGCGTTTCTATTCGATTCGTTTTTAAACCAATCGCGTCTCTGGTAGACCACGTGACTTTTCGTATCACGTTATACCAGTGACGCGATTGGTTTAAAAACGAAACGAATAGAAACGTTGGTTAGCGTAGTGCATCTTAGCAGGGCCTTCTTGTCCAATACGATTTGTTTTTTAGCGTGTTGAATAGAGGCCCTGATGTAGTGTGAACATGAATATAGTTGACCGAATAAAGCGATCGTACCCAGTAGCTATACTAGTCTAATTAGGACATTACTCTTGGCATTGTTTATACTCGGCCGCCATTACTGTCAAGTAAATAAGACCTATCGTAACGTTGACAATGCAATAACATGTCTAAGGTAAAGAGTCATGTGGTTGTCATACAAAGCTGCAAAAATCCTTCATGCTAATAGTGCAAAACCCTAATAGGGTTTGTAAGAAAGAAGACTGTTGACCATCAACCACAAATTCCTACGAGATAATCGAAGACGCAGACAGAGACTCGATGCGTACGCGTTCAACCCAGTAGCACGCGCTCGTGTTCGAAGTTCGAACTGGTTTATATCTGTACAGATGTAGTGCATAATTGTTTTCCATCGTATTTTCACGGAAACGTACGAACGTGTCTTGCTATTACAGTCGGTCACAGTACAAAAAGTACTGAGGTTGACTGAAATAGCATGACAAATACGATGGAAAACAATTATGCCCTACATTTGTACCTTGGTGTACCGATTTCATTGCATTCAATGTATAGTCAACAGGCGCGGGCCGGCGTTTAATCTATGCTGCTCCAGACACGCTTTTAGTGTGCCGAAGCTTTTAAAGTTTATCTGATCAACTTACACTGATTCCATGTAAATAGATGTGGGAAGACCTGGGAACTTATTATTTTTAACGAAACACCTTCCGACAAACGTATCTTTACGTAGAATTTTAATTTCATCAAAAGGCAATTCTCGCATGAGTTTTTTTTTTGGTAATTACATGTATAACCTAATCTAAACTACATAATTAATATTTAAGATATCCTCATAACATCATGGTTTCAGCATAAAATAGCGTTCGATGATTCGTTAAAATTATACAATCGTAAAGTGAAGTTCGATAAAATGATTCCCTCACAATTTAAAGGAAAGGTGCAATTATTTTTACGTAAGTTTGGTGACAGTATTTTTGTGATATTTCCAAACCGCTACGACTTAGAGACCTTTTAGAGACGGACATACTTTCTTCTTAAAGTCCTGCAAAGCATTTGCGATTTCACTATTAGTGATTGTCCCCTGATATTTATTTATTTAGTGTTGCCAAATGTCTTGCGCCTTGTTTACCTCCTCTGTCATAAAACATTATTTTTTTAATCTTTAAAGCAACACAACTTAAACAGCTTAAAATATTAAAGCTTTAGTATTCATACTTACCTCCAGAAAATTGTGCCACATTGCTTTATTTTGAGTAGATAATAATTAAAATGTTACTTTAACTTAAACCCACTGTAATTAACATTCCATCGTAAGCTTTTTCCTAAGCTTTTTCGCAATGTAGACTTAATTTTGTTTCTAGGTTGGATTTACTTTTAATTAGATTGCACAGAGACAACATATTTTTATATTTTTACATGGTGTTTTAGAGAAATTTACAAATGCGCACGATAGTAAAGTCAACTCAAGCTACAATAAAGATCCTCTCATAGAAGTAAGAAAAAAGAAAGAGAGTTTTTTTTATTAAAATAAAGAAATAGTCGTTGTAGTTTCTTGTGTGATTTTTTTAGTACAGGATATGTGGCGCAAAAAAAAACCAACTTAGCAAAATACAGTATTAAACTGAAATTGTTCGTTGTATTTTATTAAGTAAAAAACGACTCTTCAGGTAAGTAGGTACTTCGGGCACTGGATTGTAAAAAATAAATACTTATAAACCTACATTACAAAACATGCAAGACTCCGAAACAAATAATTGCGTTTATCACACAAATACATGCCCTTACCAGGAACAAACCCGCTAGCCTAATATTCAGCGGCGTCTCTACGAACTTAGCCAACCACTAACCACGTCGTCACTAACTTAGTGATTTATGCAACTCTAGTGCAGTGAAAGATTGTCCTCACGTAAATTCCGCCCTGGCCTGCCGGCTCCCCGGGTTTTATCGCGTAGTTGAGCGCACGGCGCACGCGCTGCGGTTTACAGGCGCAGCTAGGCGACAAAGAATAGTGACGCAGAAACGTCAAATAAAAAAAAAACAATTTGGTGATAATCAAACGATGTCTACGACACTGGATAGAGGCAACGTATCACTTCTTTTCCCGAATTTCCGAATAATTGTATCACTTGCCATAACATTAATTTGCCATAAAGGGTTTTTTTTCTGAAACCGTAATTTTTTACATGCCGTCGTACAGAGCCCAATTGGTTGCTAGGTTAGTTTTATTAAAATCTGAAAAAGTAACAGTCACTGAAAAAAAAAAATGAATTCCGATGATTATGACCTAAAACACTCTATGAGTAAAAATCATTATGAGATCAAATATGGGCCCATATGTATCATGGTCTGGTACCCATAGTACAAGCCTAGAGCTTAGTTTGGGACCTTGTCAATTTATGTGAGATTGTCGCTTGATATTTCGCTGATCGCGGGTTGCTTTGCTAGTTGACTAACTAATCTAGCAAGACCTCTGACCGTTCGTAGCGTATTTAACAAAAGCTGCTACATGCTACGCGAAACCTGTAGCTTAAACGTAGCCAACAGACGTTGCAACTAATTAAGTCGCAAAACCTATTCCACTTCACCCTTAACTATGAGTATATCTTAGTCATGACTATGGTTAGTAAAAATTTAAATCAAAAAGTGTTTGTTCGTTTGTTTGTTTGTTCACGATTCAATCAATGCCTATCCCATCGACACGTCAAATTTCGTAAGAGTTACAGTTTGAGGTGCACCTACTGTGCAAAAATACTGTGATATTGTAAATTTAAGTATGAAAAAAATTTGTAAGAAAAAACAGATAAAAATATACCTTGCCGTGTTTCTTACGCCGGTTGTTCTCGGGCAAGGGTTTTATTTTTTCAACCAGTGATAATGCTTTTTGACATTCATAGGTGCATTATACTCGTATTATGCCTAAATAGAAGAATAAAGAACTTTGACTTTGATTGCAAAGCGCGTAGAAGGACGAAGGACACTTTTTAACCAGTAAAAACCTGACAGTTCCCTAGAATACAGCGATAAATGATTGATTTGTGAATGGTCTTATTTTGTTCACGCTACGGCCACTTTTACTGTAACGTTGATAAGAACTAACATAACGCTAGTAAAATGGTAACAATTTAACATTACATGTAGAAAATAAATTATGCCACAACACACCGATTTTTTAGAATTAAAATTTAGAAGAGTTCATTGAAACAGTTATCATGCAAGTTTTAAATGTTTATTTAAATGTAAGAAAAAAATCAAGGTATTTCAGTGGAGCAGAGTAGAAGACCAAAGGGCCTTTTAAAAAAAAAAAAATTGCCTGTCCTGCTTCTACATCGTTTATTAGAGTGCCAACTTAGATTCCTTTTAATTAATTTTCATACTGCCCTGTTTTACCTTTTTCTTTCCTTCCTTGATAAAGAGGATAAAACATAATAATAGAGAAAACGTTTAAAAGCAATATGAAATACTGTATAGGTTAGGAGCAGCGCTGCAGTTTGCAAGTCTAGCTAGCAGCCGGAGTGACCAAAGAGTTGTCATGCACAGACGCGACAGAGGAAATTTCGCCTGAAAATTAAAAAAGGCCAATCTTATAATTACTCTTCGGTCAAAAGTGGCCATAAACGAATGTTAAGACTAAGTTATCGGAAATAAACTTACAACAGTGTTTTTTGTTAAACTGGAAAAACTTATAATATTTCTACGTTTCCTAAATCGTCTTGGTCCTAGATGTCAAAGACTAAATAAATGATAAATAAAAATAAAAGTAGGGAATGATAAACAAAGATTAAGATAATTAAATAACAATTTTAACGGAGTCTAAAAATAAAAAAATGGTACCTTAGTATAGATTTTACAATCAAATTCATTGCTATTTTGTTGAATTAGGAAAATAAATCATCTCATCCTATGGTTTATAAAGGGCCCTTTCCGATACACTTCGACCCTATTAGGGATCTTTACACACTCAGCTGTTCGAATGTTTATGTTCCTGCATGTTTTTTTCTTTACCCAAACTCATCGGATAAATGTACTATAGAGGAATTAAAGTTTGACATAATACGTAAATTTGCCGGGTTATATATTTTGCACGTGTCGTTAGTCGTGTCACGTCGGTAAATGTATTACATAGCTAAGTGCTGTATTATGTCCAACTGCTTGGTACATGGCAAACGCGGCGGCCGTTCGAACTCAGTACCTTACGACCACGAGTCGACACCCCAAGATAGCCCACCGATGATGCTCAAAACCAAACCACACAATAACAATCAATGCAAAATAAACTTCTGTGTCAGTTTGCTTAGAACATAAGTTTAAAAAAAATAATACAATTTCAACGTGTACATGCAACAAACCCGCATAGAAATTCAAACATTTGCCAGTTGCCAACTTGTGTTCGTACAAATATAAATAAAAATAGCAACGGCTGCAGTAAATATCGGCTGAATAAACCGGCGTGTGTAATCCGGCGCTTATTCAATTTAATTATTAACGAATATCGTTGTAAAATAAGTAAAATAAAATTAATGGACGGCTTCACTTTGATGTTTGGGAGTATAAAAAACATTCGCCCTTAGCACAATATGAAATTAAAATCACAGAATGTATTTCACATTTCCATTGTCAGATATACCAAATTGCTCTGGCTTTTGATCACGTCAGTCCACTGCTGTTATTTCGGATAACACATGGGATTATAGTCATAACTTTATATAGCTATGCTAGTGAGTCACGAGTTTTTAAGGGTGCCGTAAAAAATAATATAAATTGGGGTTCCTTTGAATGCGCCATCTGGAGTTGTATTATTCTCGGTAAAACCCCTTTTGAGATGGTTATTGTTTTTTTAACTCGATCGCAATGACTGTCTAGTAAATAACGTTGGCAATATGATAACATGTTAGAGGCAATATTATTTTACCGAGTAAAAGTACAGATTATGAAATATAATTTGTAAAATACTGCTCATTGGTCTTACTGAGACCAAATCTCTCTCGGAAATATTCCTTCGAATTTCTCGCGTATAAACCACTGATTCGTTCCCGAACTGAAAATTAGAAGTCCAAATCTGCATTAAAATATTTCAATACTTGTTGAACTATGTAATTTAACTGGACTGGATGCTGGCACGGAAAGGAACCCTAATTATGCAAGTCCCTCTGTCCCGGGCAGATTTGTTTAAAAACGAATGTAACACGATATTTTGTTTTTAAAAAGGTTTTACCCGACCGTTGGCTATCACGTTTTAAACTAAATATTTTTTTTTACAGCTGATCTATAAAGTCCAAACTATTTGAAACGGGAAACCATAAAAAAACCATCAGACAATCTTTCTAACTTGTTGGCACATCAAATAAAAGAACCAAGTGGCTGTCAAAAGTTTGCAAAAACATTTAGATAGAGAAAAAAGGAAGCGGACGCTGCCAAGAAACTATGCCAAATAAACTGAAGGCACAGATAAAGGTTTGCGAGTTTACTAATGGTTTTATTTTACTCCGATAGTTTTCTAGTTTAATTGGTTATATTCAATTTGTCCTTATAGCAACAAAAAGAACTTTAAAAATCCAACGTCGATTGTTCTTTTATTACCTTCATTGATGTTTGCGGATGCTCACACAGATGGTTTTACTGCTATACTACGCAAAAGAGTAGCATCCCTGTTGCACAGATTGCGGGGCAGCCCAAATAGCATGCTATGTTCCATTGCAGAGAGGTTTCATGGCTCCTTTCAGAACCATTGGAGCCAACTTCACAGGCCTTCTGCCAAATAGAACTTGTTTAATTATTATTTTAGATACATATTTATTTAATTTTCTGTAAATACATACATACATACATAATCTCACGCCTTCGTTCCCAGAGTGGGGTAGGCAGAGCTACAGAATTACAAACATCTCTAAAAACTTGTTGATAATTCTATAACCACAATTTGCACAAATTAGGCTAAGATGTTTACCAGCGTATTAGTGACAGGTTGCAAGCCCATCGCCTAACAGTACTACAAGCCTTTATTCCCTTAGTCGTCTCTTACGACATCCACGGGAAGACATGGAGTGGCACTATTCTAACTCGGCAACCACACGAGGCGCGATTTTCTGTAAATTATTATTATTATTTTGTGTCATGTATGTATATTTGTGTCTTATCTTTGTGTTCAATATGGAAAGAAATGTCTGAAATAAATAATTTTGAATTGAATTGAATTGATTATGAAGTTTGAAAATTGAGGTGAGTACTTTTTTCCCGACTACGTCATATGGAGTTTTTATATTTAGGATTAGTTTATTTAACATAATATATCTGCACTTATATTAAAAAGAGGTATTTCTTTGTATTTTTTGTGTAAATACAATCGGGTTTTTAAAGCTGGCTTTTTATTAGACTTGTTTTTCATCTTAAAAATGTTTCCGTTGGGAAAACTTCAACCATTACTTTTGACGACATGGTTAGCCGCGGTGGTCAACCCTGCCAAATAACACTAGCGATGCGGGGTAAGGGCAATTATGATTTCTCTTTACTTTTAAGTATGTTGATCGTTGTCTTGTAGCCTAGTACAGTCACCAGCAATAATATATAATCTAACATTGCGCTCAAAAATATCTCACAAGCTCTTAGTTACCTCTAGAAATAAAGACGTGTCAGATATTTTTGAGCCTAATGTTGGATAATATATTATTGCAGGTGACTGTGCAAGTCTACTAGTCGATGGAAAAAAGGAACTAACGGAATATGTACACAAAAGAGCGAAGCGATTTTTAAAAGAGAAACCTAAGTAACACCGTCATGGTGGTTCTTTGAAGGCTTGTTTATGACGACCGTACCAAAATCCTTGGAAAGCTAAAAAGTGGAAGTTATAACACAATTGTATGACACGGGACATGTTTTATTCAACATAGATAGACGTTTACTAATATCTATGAGCTTGAATAACGTTACCTTATTATTTAGCTTCCGCTGTCCGCCCGTCCGTTCGTCCGTCCGTTTATCTATCCGTGTTTTTTTTGGCGTTTTTTATACGACCTTAGTGCGTGCGGGTCCGACTTGCATGCGGCTGGTTTTTTTTTAAGGAAACGGGCTACGAGTACCTGATTGTAAGTCATTCCAAGATCCATGATCCTTTTTAATCTCATGAATACGAGCACGTTGTCAACCGTCTATTCTTATTCACCGGTGGCCTTAGCTCTTATCGTTTGACTAAGAGAGTTGTCACAAGGGCGTTGCGGCTACGCTGCGCCGTTGCCACTGCGTTGTTCTACGTATAAGTTAGAACAACAGGCCACACGATGCGTTGAAATACGTTCGTCACTTTATGTTAAAAATACAATGACGCAACGCACTGGCAACGCTCGTCTTGCATCGCAGTAAATCGTCGACAAACGCTGCGTTGAACTCTCAAAACACGACGCACCTAGTCACAATTTAAGTTACAAAAGTTTTGAATCTACAAGTCAACAATTTCTCTTTATGCGTCTTCTTTGTAAAGCATTTGAGACAGTCTGATAACCCTAGTCGAGTCCATAATGTATTTTATTTGTCGTCTGTTGGTAGCGACAGTAAAAGTTTGAGACAACCGAACTGTTTTGAGATAAGCTGAACTTGTTCTTTTTATTTGAACTGCTCCGTTGTTTTCCGCAGTATTGCCAGTCAACAAGTCATCTTGAAAATAAAGAAGTTATTCGGATTCAAACCGTTAGATGTTTTGGTTGCATTATACTTGGCGTTGTGTATGATGAGTATTGGTATCAGTTTGACAAATGTTTTACGTTGGTACAGATTATCAATAGAATCAATGGTACATGGATCCCAATAGCAACATGTCAAATGAGTTTATCTTTCAGAATTAATATAAATAAAACCTAAATTAATATCTAATGAGGGCTTCACTGGGTATTTGTAAGTATATTTGGCTCTTTTGATGCGTGTCAAAAAACCGACAGTGACGCGATTACGCGTATTTGTCAAATTGACAATTAATACCAATGATTAAATAAGATGTGGTCCTGGTCCCCACGCTCCTAAAGTTTCGACCAAAAAGGCGTACGTAACTTCGTTCAAGTTGACTGTATTTGCGCTTTTTGAGGGTCTCCGCTGATTCCGCCGCGAAACCAGCCCTATTACTTGAACCGGGAAGGTGTGACGGCGCAGGGGGATGTCCGCGCAAATGGCATCCCAACCCAAACCAACGACCGGCATAACTTCCACGGAACAAGAGTCATCCCATCAGGTCTTTTACATAATTAATGATTGACACCCAGTATGGAACCCTAAAAACAATGAAAAAACTACAGCTAACAAATAACTAATTCCTAACAAATAGCCGTAGCTTAAGGATACTTAATTGGATGGCAAAAATATCATACAAAAAATATTTTCCAGAATTCTCTTTGAGTCTTAAAAACCGAAGCCGTATTATAAAGCGTCAAAATCTGCCAAGTTCTTTCCAGTGAGAGGGACAGCGTAATGTCAGTTACATTACTCTATCGCTCTCATACCCAGAAATTCTCAGGAAACTTCGTGATATGGCTCGCGTTTTACGAAGCACGGCTCTTTTGTACACGATAGAAGGTAACTAAATACATCAGCCATTTTCTTTGAAGTGCCTAAGTGTCGCTCGCCTGAGGACGTCGGCAATTTAGTTAATTATCTATATAAATGGTTTCAGCGACAAAATGCGAAATATTACGCCGAATTAATCAGCGGAACACCTCGGCTTGAAAGGGAATTGGGTTTTTTTGGACAGTTTGTTTTTTGATTAAATTAGGTTAAGCAGGGATTTTTTAATTAACATGAAATATTAGGAACAAAAGATACCGAAAATGACTTTAAAGAACACGATATTCCACTTTAAAATTAGGTATCATTCAATCGATCTTCAATTATAAAAGCAACGCGAAATTAATCTTTTTACTTGTGTTCCAATACCGTTTTGCAAACATACACGAATTTATACAACATGGCACGAGTACAACATTCAGTTTAATAAAATATTACTCAAAGCGTGGGACTCACTAGTTAGGCGGATTAATTAGGATTTCAGAGAACCAAAGAACAAAGGCATACAATATCAAAATATTTTTACCGTGTTCATTTTACTGAACAAAACTGAACTATATTTAAGAGTTCTATAAAGGTTTTCATGGAGAAGGGAAACGAACACACGGGCTACTTTACGGTAAGTGGGATCTGTGACCCATAGACATTTGCATTCTCAAGGCTACAATCTTAAGACTGCAATCCTAAGACCCGTTGCCAGTGGTCAAGGAGAGTGGCAAGTACAGTGCCGAGGACTGTGGAGTGATAAAATAGAAAGCCATTCTATTTGGATCCACTGGCAAGGCAACTTGACTCGCTACTGTCCGATCGGTTTACACTACTGTACTGTCCACTGTCCTTGACCAATGTAAATCAGGCTTTAGGACTAAGACGAAATGCCATAATGCTAGTTAGTATACCGGTCGTCTTATCTTATCCCTACACTGGATCACAACAATGCGAACACTGCTGCTTGGTCCGCTGCTAGCGATCCGAATGCACCCTGGATAAGGTCCTACCGGGTCCATATTGGCTCATATAAAATTTAGATTTTTTATACAAATAACGATTTGTGTCTATACTCATCATTTCTTCGAAACTTTTTGCTTATACTTTTTTGTTCATACTTTTTAAAGTCATAATCATCGCAACTCATTATGCATTTTTTTCAAAAAACTGTTACTTTTTTTAGATTGCTATAAATCTAACCTGACCTAACCTAAATTTATCTACACGTATGATATTTAAGAAATTCTGAAAAGTGTACGGTTCCATGAATATTGGCGTTATAAGTTCAGATGATTATAAGTTCCGATCATTACTAAAAAATATTATGAAGTGTGATCATTAGGTTGTAAAATTATATGAGATACATTTTCGGAGTTCCAATAATCTAATTTGCAATTTTATATGAACTTTGGCGCACCCGGTCCTACCGCCCCTTAACACTAAAACAAATGTCATATTATTATGATAAAATAAAGTAATAAACAACTTTATCAGAACCCGAAAACTACACTAATGCGTTAAAAAAAATGTGTACGTGAATATAAGTTTGATTAGAACTTTGATAACACACTTCAGATATTGTAAAAAACTGAAAACACAAAGTATTTGACTCTGCCTACGTTGCTAACGGTCCCGGGTTCGATTTCCGGTATGGGTAACTATTTACCCAAAAATTGGCTCAAAGTATTTGTCCTAAGTCTTGCATGTTTTCTATGTATTTAAGTACGTGTTTCTTTATATATGATGGTATTTTTATCGATGTCTAGTACCTATAGTACAAGCCTAGAGTTTAGTTTGGGGCTAGGTTAATTAAGTCTTGATAAAAAAATAGTTGCGCAAATGTATTTATTAAACATAAAATTTGTTATTCAATTACTGTATATGTGAAATCCTAGATAATTGAAAATTCCAAATAGAGGCTTGCACACGTAAAGTTCGGACCGCGGAAAACGCCACGCGCCATTCCAATCTTCGCTCCGAACCGTACGTGTAAATACAACTGTAATAGTAAAATAGTACAAAATGTACGGTTCGGACTGGCGCGGGGAATGGCGCGTGGCGTTTCCCGCGGTCCGAACTTTACGTGTAAAGGCCGCTAATACTTGATACACGTCGTAATATTAAGTGTGGCACTATACGGGTTTATGGCTCTTATAAAATATTACGACTAATATCAACTTAAGTTTAACACAGCCCGTTCTTTTACATATTCCAACTTGAAATTTAAACCTTATGTTGTATAGATTCATGAACAATTTTGCCTTAACACGGTTGAATTAGATACGACTTTGCAGAGTAAACTGTAGAAATGCTCTCAAGTGTACTGAATTATTAAATTTCACTTTGACTTAACCTTGTCCATCAAACACTAGTAGTAGACTCCTAATTAGTAACTTCACCGTCTGGACGCTATTAACACTTCAGGCTGTTGGCAATTTGAAAGGATACACCAGGGGGGGTCTATATTGACTGACATAATTATTTTTAGTCATAATGTGCTTTAGGTCATAATTCATAATCATCGCAAGTCGTAATGTGCTTTTTTAAGGAAACTGTTACTTTTTCAGGATTTTTATAAATCAAACCTAATCTAACTTAGCCTTGTCTACACGTTAGATATTTCAGAACTTCTGAAAAGTTAACAGTTTAAGCGATATAAAAAATTATGACTATCAAAAATGATGTCAACAATTACATTATGACCAATAAAATTATGGGAAACAAAGGGCTTCCACACCAGGGGTGTGTGTTCTACCGGGTAAAACCATTTCGCCTTGGAAATTTTGTCGTATTGTCAACGTTACGATACCTCTTATTTACTTGACAGTAATGGCTGCCGTATTCAAAACAATACAATAACACGTCAAAAGCAATATTATTTAACCTCGCAAGGCTCACTGTACTATAAACAGCCAGTTTTTTGTCAGTGGGTCTTTGAATCTACTATAGTAGGGGTTCCAAATAGGAGACGACCTTCACCGGGCTGTTTATTCGATTAAAAAGTATTATATATCAAATTTAATATGGCAAATAAAGACTGTTCACGATAAAATCGGGCCGTGCATGCTCTGGTGTATTTTTTTAATGAATGCTAATTTTCAAGCAGCACCTTTTTTGTAATAGTCAGTGGTTATGAAACTACATAATAAAAATACAATCATGATAAAATGTTACGGCGTCTGTGACTAAGAGACTATAATAATCCACAGTACCAATATTTTTTTGTACACGGTCTACTGACAGTCTTTTCTGAATTCTCCTGTTTAAAACATTTTATTAATTTTAATTATGCAAGCCAAATTAAACCTTATTACATTATCTTTTCCCAATAGTGAAAACTTTTCTAATTGGATTTAGATTGAGATAGTTCTGAGGTTTTTTAATTTTGGCGAATTTGAATTTTTGACAAATAAATGCCTCCCATACAAAATCAGCTTTCAGTGCTTGGAGTAAAAAGTCTTCCTGACTACTACAAATAGAAATGAGTTTCAAAAAGTATTTCTTTGGGAAGACGACATTCTAATGTGTGTTAAACAGCTAGTAAAAATATAAATCCAATTGCGACATTGTAGCAGGAAGCGTGGGAAGATTGTCAAAAAACGCTGTTCAGGAGATGAATGGTATGATAGAATATACTCGGCGAAAACTCACACATACCCATACATTATGATACGATTTTATTTTATTATAATGTTTTATAATTAAACAAGTAATTAAAAAAAATACTGTTTGAAATTATGCATTCATTGCAAAGATACACCAGAGCATGCATGGCCCGATTTTATCGTGGACAGTCTTTAGGTTGTCTGAAATATTTCAGTCCAGTTCTTAAATGTTTTATTATTTTTTATTATTGCTTGTTATATAGACCAATTACATACTAATCCAAAGCATGAAGCCTATAGAATATGCAAACGTTAGGTTGACTATATTTTCCCGTCATACATAACTATTGGGTGGATAGGTAAGTCGGTACTAATAATTTGCACTAAACCTAACGTTTGCATATTTTATAGGCTTCATGCTTTGGTCTATTTAACAAACAATAGCCATTTTCAAAAAAATATCGTTTTCTGTTGTTTTTTTTTATCATATAAGGACTGGACTGAAAATTTACAGTCAACCTATTCGCCATACATTACTTAGCATATTAAATTTGATATAAAAAACTTTTTATCGAATAAACAACCCGGTCAAGGTCGTCTTCTATTCGGATCGTAGACCACTATCAAGGCAATAAAGTTAAATTATGTTTGTTCGAAAACACCATCTTCAATTTATGAAGAAAGGATAATAAACTTTATTGTCATTGAAACACAGTTCAAATTAAATTGCCTTGATAATGTACCCCTATTGTACACTGGGCCTTACGAGGTTAACGTCGTAGAATAGAGGCCCTGAGGGCCCTGCCAAGATGCACTACGCTAACTAGCGTTTCTATTCGTTTCATTTTTAAACCAATCGCGTCACTGGTAGATGACGTGATACGTCACGTGATCTACCAGTGACGCGATTGGTTAAAAACGAAACGAATAGAAACGTTAGTAAGCGTAGTGTATCTTGGCAGGGCCCTCAGGGCGTCTATTCTACATGGGTAAGACCATATTGCCCTGGACATGTTTTCGTATTGTCAAGGTTATTAGTTCTTATTTACTTGAAAGTAATGGCGGCCGAGTTAAAAACAATACGATACCATGTCAAAGACATGGATTAACACACAGGCTTCATTTCATGTCGGAAAATTAAAAAGTTCCCCTGGGAAATCTCGAACAAAGTCATGAGCAAACACTATGTATACTTCCCCGCAACATGGGATGGCCGAATAACTAATTCTCAGCGGACGAAGTCAATAACAACACATAAACACACATAAAACAATTGTATCATTCGAAAAATTTCAGATTTCAATGCTAAGAGCCTCTAATTCCACATTATATAAGTTTATCTTGCTCTGATATCGTAATTAATTGTTGATGTTAGGACAATTTTTATTCACTTGACAGTAAGGGGTATCACATTGTCACAGAGGGATATCAATATCGAAGCAAGATGAGCAAAACCCAGTTTTTTTAAAGTGGGTTCTCGAACCCCGATATGTATCAGGGGTTCGTAGTATCTCAATTAACCGTTTACATATTTATTAAGAAATTGTGTCGTCGATCAAATATTCTTTAAACAGTGTCTGTGGAATCTTTTGAATCCTAAAAGTGGTCTGTGACAGCAAAAAAAAAAACCTTGACTGCTTCTTAGCTTGACTTCTGGCCGAAAGGTGTCGTGTTCTGGCAGTTGCGGGGGCCAGCAGTGACCCATGACGCCAATTTCGGCAAAACAGGACCACGCATTCAATCCTTGTTATTGTTATGAATGTTAGTCTATCTATATATCCGTCTCGAGCAAAATAAACGTATTTTTAAGAGAAAACTAAAGAAACATCTATTAGATACACTGGCTTTAAATTATTTAACTGGTACCTATTGTGTCGAACTAAGCATTGTATAATGCTAAGATTATAGTATTGTTCTTTTAAAGTCTTCCTGCAGTCAAACTGTACTAAAACAGTTTTGCAGGGCTTTTGTTTATTTTTAATTTTAGTTGTTGGTTTAATAAATAAAAAAAATAAAAAAATATTTAGAGTATTTGTTATTACTAGAGGACACTGTACTTTGTACGCTTCGAATTCGTTGCCCACTACTCCCCTATTTCTTCCCGTTGGGAGTAGATTTTGAGCAATTCCTTTCTTAGTGGACCCCTAGACCTCATAAGGAACCTACGTGCCAAATTTGGAATCTGTAGACCCAGCTGTTTGGGCTGTGCGTTGATATGTCAGTCAGTCACTCGGTCAGTTTCTTCTTTTATATTTAGATGGGCGTCGTTGCTCGAAATATTTCTTTTTATTCTTATTCTAAACCAAAGTGGAATTGACCCGGTTTATAAAACATCTTCATAAATTATAAAGGTGCCATTAAGTTTTTCCGAGTTTGGTTTTCCATTACGTAACGCCCGGGGACCCCGGCTTACTTCCGGTCCCGATAATTGACTGGAGGGGATTAGCATCAGACCGGATATACTTCAGATTGACTTTGGATCTAAGGCGGGTACCAAATTTAATCTCGTGACTGTACAATTTCTATTTTTTACAGAGTCATTATGGCCACCAGTTAAAAATCAAAGGGGAAAATACACCATAGAAAAAACGTCTTGTTTGCTTGATCCTAATTAAAAGATGGTGGAGACATACTCGCACACGAAGGGTTCCGGTTTTTTAAATAACAAGAGTCGAGTTAGATAAATAGCTTTCTCAAGTAAGTAACACGTTTATCCGGAGCTCTTATACAGCTGTTTTATAGCAGTGCTCGAACTTAACCACACCTAAGGCTAAGGCTAGAGCCACTGGCCATCTGTTGCCGCGATATACCGGCGCCACAGCTAACGGGCCACAGCCTAGCTAACGCAAACTCGACACAACTTTTAAACGCAAAAACAACATCAGAAACATAATTATATTATGCATTCCTGTATTGCATACCTGTGATCTATAGACTAGCCTGTCTGTCTTGTAGCGCTAGTATGTAAAAGGTAAAATCAAAAATCAAAATCAAAATATTTATTCAGTAAATTGGCCACATACGGGCTCTTTTACACGTAGGTAATATACAGTGAATCTGAGTATGACGCATATCTCAGCCATCGCCTCCCTCAACCATGTGTTCGGGAAGGTGGCGACCCGATCAACGACGCCGCCGTAAGCAAAGACCTTTGAGCGAGCATGACGTGCTCATGCTGCCGGACAACATAAAAGTAATAGTGTGTGCTCTCATTTAAAAGCGTCTTGTACACACAAGAACTAATAAAGATAAAGTACAAAAGTAAACATACAATTTCGTATTTGAATATACAGTTTGCTTAAAGGCATTTTTATCAAGATAGAAATATCAGAAATAACCTAGACTTAAGAAATTACCTTAAATAAGTAATAGCCTAGACACTACTTAAATACATCTTGGTCACCAATGAAGTCATTTACAGCATAGTATGCCCGTATAAAAGGAGCTAGGATGTAAAAGGAGTGTAGGATGACGATCACGTCGGGGTCACCAATGTAGGAAGAGAGTGAAATAGAGAGATCTCTCTCCAGGCGGGTGTTATGCCTGGGGACCGAAGTCCATTGGGATGATTTTGGAAGTTGTATATATGTCAACTGACTGTAGAAACTTCGTTAGCTCGATGTAGAACATACACTTTAGTTGCACTGCCTGACGCTGGTGGCGCTAGTGAGGTAGCGAGTTGGTTGATACAAGTTGCCGTTAGATATCGCTAGGTCGCCACAGGAGCAGTAAGCGTCGTCGTCGACACGTGTCACAACGTACCGAGTTCAATCCTCAGTGGTCAATGAGTTTTTGACGTATTCAAGCGTGGTTAGAAACGCATTCGCATTCTTAGGATTGCACTCTTGTCTTGAGATCGCAAAATGTACTTATAAGTGGGTCTCATCTGACTTACCATCAGTGGTACGAGCTCCTTGCTATGAGGTGGCCAGTTTGTATGTTTGCCTTCCCCATACCATTAAAAAAATTCGCCCTAAGTTCCTTTAACAAACAGTTTTTCAATCGTCAAGTGGTTGTTGGTATGTTTTTATTTCACCAAGCGACGGAGCCATAGATACACGTGTTTTAACCCACACGAAAACTAAATAGAAGGCCAAAAGGCGACACAGAATACTGCCACATAGGTACAGTCGACGTCACAGATTATGTTTACATTTTTGTACCTTATTTCAATGGAATAAGGAGAAAAAATTAAAACATATCTTTGACTCGAAGTCAAAGATATGTTTTAATTTTTTTTACACATTTTACCTCTAAAAATAATACAGTTCCTGCGTGAATAGTGACTAACGACTTCTACGCGGATGGAATCGTGGGCAAAACCTAGTTGTGATCATGTTCATCAATACTTATCACTATTTAAAATACAAAAACCCTCGATACAATTGTAACCCCTGTTTTCAGAGCTAATTCCTCTTCAAAAGCCTCAGTGATTTTCTTGAAACTAAGCCAAGGAAAAATCGGATAAAAATAGCTTTCTTTAAAAAAAAAACCGCGTCCAAATCAGTCCATCCGATTGGGAGCTGCGAAGCCACAGATAGACACACAGAATGACAGAAAAGAAAGAAAGAAAGAAAATCATTTATTCGTGACAAACATAACCAAGAACAAATAAAAATGTATAAGTAGAATGTAGCCACGACATGGTCCCAACTCAGCGTAATGCTGGCATTAAAGTCAGGACTGGTCTTCTGTTGGAACCATCAGATGAAACCACGGAAAGTTACAAACATTTATTTATTTGAACATAAAACATAAAAGATAAAATGAGAAAAAAATAAAAGTATAATTCAGAAATACGCAAAAAGTTTTCCATGCCCGTCCCTAAACGGCGGAATGACCAACAGTCCCTTAGCCCTACATGGATGGAGCAAGCAAAGAAAATAGACATGACCTATTTTATCTATGATCAGATACACAGATATACATTTTAAACTTACAGCACCCGCATATTTTTATCCAGGGTTAAAAACAGGGACACTATACGTAAACATTCCACAGTAAAATTATATTAACTCATATTTATTGTAACGTAACTGTTCCTCTCCATCTGTGGCTCTATCCGGGCTGACCAAGCCATGACAGTGCAGAAAGCATTTTTACCGCACGGTATCGGTTTTTCCGACTGTACATCTTTTATTAAGCCTGAGTGGGCTTAGAGACAGATGGTCGTGTAAAATGTATCCGTGCTGCCGTTATACGGCTTCGGCGGATTTAAATACAATATTTTATTTATCACGGGAAAAACAAGGATGAAGTTTATTGGTATTCAACGTTATAAGCATCTAAAGGTAATCTCACACATCCACACACACACACCTCTCTAAGTCCATCTAAGTCCTAAACTTCGCTCTAGTCTTGTAAAATATTTGTATTTTCTATACAATTGCCTACAAGTATCACGTATCTTCACTTATCGTATATGACACGAATCAAAAAGTACTTGACCACTTTTATTGCTAGTTACAATGTACTTCAGATCATTATCATCATCATCATTATCATCATCATCATCATCACCATCATCATCACCATCATCATCATCATCATCACCATCATCATCGTGTTCTTCATACCGTGTCCGGTAGCGGCGAATCCTGCAATAGGTCTAGTCTGGGTGAGGTGAAAACCGAATTTCGCTTTAAAATTGCGGTTACAGGATGCACAGAAGAGTTGGCCAGCCGAGTTATAGGTGTAATT
Organism: Acleris literana; assembly: GCA_946894065.1. NCBI lineage: Eukaryota > Metazoa > Arthropoda > Insecta > Lepidoptera > Tortricidae > Acleris > Acleris literana. The sequence goes on from OX335686.1 coordinate 17,073,085, forward strand.
ATAGGAGGGTTTAGGTTGATTCTTTCGGAAATGGCGCTTTGCATCAAGATCTTCAAGACGCGAATGTAATGGCGTCAGATCTTTAACTAATGTCCCAACTGATGAACAATGAACCTCTGTTAAAAACTGACCTTATATTTTATAGGGATTTCAAAACTAAGTTCTGTCGCGTCTAAACAATAATTTTACTCATCATCTTGCCCTTATCCCAAATCGTTCGTGTTTGGAGCAGTCATTTCAGTATTCACTTCTTTGTTTTTCATCAGTCTTCATAAATTCTACAAAATTTTACTGCAAATATTTATTCATTTTTTACACGTAAATTTAAAAATTGGTAAATACATTTTAAACCGTGAAATTAGATCATTACTGAAGGAAATACGATAAAAATAATCCCACGGCTAAATTATTATTATGTAGGCAGTTTTAATCTCATAAAGCGAGTAAATTATTTTGATTCATGTTTAAATTGCTTCCATATTCAATCGGCTTTTATACAGAAAAAGGAAATTGTGTATGTATGTATGTAAAATTATGTATGAGTTAGTTCTATATGAACGCGTTATTCAAGCTCCTTTAATACCACTTTATACAATATGCCGGTGGGTGAAACGGCTTCTAAGAATTTCTAGCCTGTTTGATTAAGAGATGTACTGACTGATAACGTCACTAGACTAGGGTGTACTGCTCTATGGGAGGACAACCACAACTTTGTTTTTTTTTGGTTAACATGCTGGTGAAACATGCTACAAATAAACTCTCATTTATCATTTATTATCATGACGCGCGAATTTGTATTGTTTGACAAACATTTACACAATCTTGCAACGTCAAATCAAGCGGGGAAGCAAATGTTTGTAAATTATGAACACAATTTAAGGTAAGGTAAGGAAGGACGGAGTTAAGTAGGTATTTCGAAACGTCGAGGTATATAAATGTTTTTACGCGATTAAGTCCCGTTTCAGTTTTTAACAGAAAAGTTAGTTATTGTTTGTTGTTTTTGGGAAAATAATAAACATTGAAAATCTGCTTCACATAAGTGGTCAGTTTGTGCAACCTCTAAATATTTTCCTTTCAGTTTGAATCCAGAAATTTACATTTTTACATTAGACATAGTTAGTACAAGCGAAGTCTACAAAAAAAATCTATTTTTTTTCCCTACAAATGTGAAACACCCTAGTGTGTATCTATGTGTGTGTGTCTGTGTGTCTGTCTGTAGCATCGTAGCTCCGATACCGACGAGTTTTTTTTTTTAAATTTAATAGTAGCCGTTCGCCATTATATAAGGGGTTTTTATCCATTAAAGAGTAATTATCTTTAATGATCTTATATTATGTTAAGACTATTTTTACGATAAAATCAGTCATTGTAGTGCATTTGAGCATACATACATAAGCATATAGACAATTAACGTAATTAGCTACCCTTTCAACTCCTTTGCTATCCGGTAAAAAACCCACCTGATGGTGTCATTAGCAGCCACAATGGCTTGAGGCCTGATGATGCCGTGACAAGGGTGCCTGAGACTGTGGCAGTGGCAGCCCAATCAGGGCCCGCTGTCTGCTCGGGGAGGGGGTTTGATCCCCGGGTAATTGATTCTGCAAGGGCTTCATTTGCTTTAAATATAAGTAAATTTTTCGAGGTCGACTAACTACGCGAAAGTAGTACGTGTTTGTAGGTTTTTTTTTTATCTGGTATCGTCTACGGGTTAATTTTTATTTTACAGGTTCTACTATGGTGAAGTAATATTCTAGTGTTGTTAATGAAAGATGCGTTTAGTACTTAATAACAAACTGATTTGATTAGTTATTTGCACTGATAGTAATAGACAGTGGCATCAGTGAGTGTTTAAAACTTGTTTTACAATATATTTCGAACAAGCTTCCTTTCAACGATTATTTTAATAAGGGTTTCAATAATCTCAAATTTGCAAATACATTGGCACATTGTGGATATTATGCAACAATTGTCTTTTTTACGACATTGAGAAGAATACAATTTTAAGACCGCGAATGCGTAGTCAATCCTGAAGATTTAAATAAAATATCATTGCTGGTAATAATAAAAATAATAATCTTTGCTATTAATTTCCCCGTTTGTCTTATCCCCAAAATCCCTCAAATCGGAACACAGCTAAGCGAACACTGCTGATAGATTAAGGGATAAATAAGATGGTAGTGCCGATCCGAACGGATCCTGCACAAGGTCTTATCATCAGTTCATCACTAAACCAATAACAAACTTCGATTAATCAAAACATGACAATTATGATTCAAAGAAGTCCTAGCCCTAATAGATTGCTAAAGTTGTAAATTCACTAAGCTTTGTTGAAAGGAGCTAACAACAATGGAGAGATAACCGCCAAGTCCTTTTGTTCTAGCCGGTCAGTAAAAACTTCTCCGCTCTCTTAGTGGCATCAACTAATTAATTGTCCAAGAAACTCCGTATTGGTCGAAATCGGGCCACAAAAGGAACGGATTGAATGATCTGGAGTAAACTTTAAAAATAATAGAGAAGAGAAATAAGTTTGCTCTCTAACCGTCCAACAATCAATATCAATAAAGTGGATCTTTGAACAAAAACACTGTTTACGAAAATAATTAAATGAGTAAATCGGTGTCACAAAGGTACTGTTCTATTCTATCTTATGATGGACATAGAGACACACAAGAAGAAGAAACAAAGTAGACCAAATACCTATTCTAAGACGAACCGATGAATTTTATCAAATTGCAAAACCCGTAATAAGGTAAGTTCGCTTAATAAGGAGGTTTTTGTAAATCCTTATAAATCTGATTTAAGACGTACTTTAATTAAAAAAATATATGAAATGTAGAAATTGCCTATATCTGAATTTAAAACAAAAACCAAAAATCATGAATCCAAAGTAAATTAATGACAAAAAATGTTTTTAAAAAGCTTTTCAATGGACCTTATTAAGAACAGGTTATCTCAATAAGGCTCATTCCTGTTCTGTAGATAATACCGAAAATACATAATTTTATTTTTTTATTTAATATTTTTTGTTAACTGTTACAATTGTTTTTGTCATTCCGGAAGGATAAATCCAAAAATTAATAAGAATTGTAGTGTTGGTCCTTAAAAAGTCTATAGAAACTTAAACGCAGAATAATAGATTTGATGTATGTCTTTTAATAAAACACAGTTTTGTATGTATTGATATTTACTAAGTGAAACTATTTTAAGCATAAAACAACATAATTAGGAACATTTCATTCATTAGCTCTTGGGCCTTATTAAGTCTTTAGAAATCACATTTTTGGCGTTAAGCCTTATTTGGAAACAAAATGGTTGTCCTTGTTAGGCACTTCGCCATCCCGGAGAAAACCAATCAAAATTGACAAAAAAATAGTTCTTTCAATAACCTTGCCTTCACAATCCACGCATAAATGTTACTTATTCCTTTTGTGCAGGACGATACAAGCCGATAGCTACAAGCCAACAGCGCACAAGACGATAAGGATACAAGCCGATAACACAACTCTGTTAATTAAGATTTCATGTTTTATAAGTTGGTTTTAAGTTATGAAAATAAATAAATTACTATTGCCAGTAGGGACATAGGGACCGAGAGAGAGCCAACCCTTGATATAGCCCCTTTCACTTCACTTTCACTAGGTAGGTATACGTCTTAATCAATCGTAATAGGTATACGTCTAATATCAATCATAAAGTTAGGTAATTTATCCCCTCCACTAAAGACAAATAGGAGCTTGCATCCCCACTCCTCATTTTCACACCTCGGCACTCCTACAACTATTTCCGCCCCCCTCTCTGCACGACCCTCCAACCTCCGGAGCCTGGTCACATCGGACATCTCTTTCACATAGCGCCGTCCTTGTCTCGCACCCACCTCGGTGCTCCTTGGACTAATTCCGCCCCACTCTTCGCACGACCCTCCACGTCTCTGTATAGCTGTCTCCCTCTTACCTTTCGCGACATTCTCTGTCCCTCTCCTTTGCTCCAGGAATGTCACCACCTCGTCAGGCCTGGCCCTGTATCCGCCCTATAGATCCGCAATATTAGTAGCACCCCCGATCGCTAAAATTCGTAGCAAGCACGCACTAGCAAGCAATAACAAGCAAGCACGCATACAAGAAGAGACCCCGAGTACGCCCATAGCAAGAATAGCAGCACGAAACAGTACGCCATAGAAGAGACCCCTCGTACGCCCATAGAAGAAGGGATCTCCCAGGGGAATCACATAGAAGCTTGTTACCACACCGTTCGCACGTCTCTCAAGACTCTCTCGGCCGCTCAACTACTGGCAATAGTAAAAGAAAAGAAATCAACGACTCTTTCTTCCGAAACCACCAGCAGAGTGGCGAAAAGAATAACCCCCACGGAAATACAGTCCACTATAGACTTTACGCCGCTCATGTGCGGGGCAATAGCACTATCGACGTCCCGCACACCTTTTCATGTGTAAAGTTCTCGCCGAAAAGAAACAGAAACACTTAAATTAATCAAATAACACCAACAAATTTTATAAACGATCTACGCCTCGTGACGTGAACAGCATCGACAGCCATACTGGCAAAATGGTGGCGTAAAACCCAAGTAATGCCAATGCGCTTCAATGATTGGTTAATGAGGAGCGTCGACGCGAGCCTTGATTTCAGTTTAGTATCGGGAGCGGGATTTTTGAAATGGTGGCTCTTATTAGGAACATGTACAACAACACAGCGGCGACGACGCAACGCACAGGCAACGCTCCTGTGGCATACCTCTTAGAGCGGCGCAAGTGTCTCAACGCATTGTGTGGCATGTCGGTCGTTAATTTATATGTAGAACAACGCAGCGGCGACGACGCAACGCACAAGCAACACCTGTATTTTCGAAAATCACTCTTGCACGCCCCTTGATATCAACGACGATAAGTAGCCATGCTTTTTAATACATTCTAAACCTGCGCACCACATGCAAAATATCCCGCATTAGAACTAACTTAACTGACGCTGGTTTTACAGCCCAAGTTTAAAATTGGAGGCAGTAAAACAGACTGGGCCCGGGCGTATCTCACTCGGCCTTAACGTTAGTGTTCAACTTGGAAGTTTAGAACTACTGCGGTTTTAAATCTGCATCGAACTTGTGTTACGATGAGATGTCAGACGAACGGTTTATTTGGTTGAGAGTTTTGGGAGAAATATTTTCGTATTTTTCGATGTGCGGCTGGGATTTAGGTGATAATCGCGGCTGCTACTGTACTGCATCAAATAGAGGCATCTTCAACGAACCACCTTGTAGTATGTGTGTGCACCCTAATGGGGAAAACTCGAATTCATTTTAGACTAGCGACTCACACTCGCTTCGCTTTGGTTTATGTGAGTTTTCGGTAACACCCTTATATAAATCAGAACTTTTTATACATAAAAACCTTCCTCTTGAATCACTCTATCTATTGCTGAAAATTGCATTAAAATCCGTTGAGTAGTTTAAAAGATCTAAGCGAACAGACAGCGGAAGCGACTTCATTTTATACTATGTAAAGATATTTTATTTGAGATATCGTTTTTTTCGCTTCGTTCAGGTTTGCATTCCAAGGTCAAATTTTGAACAAAACGTATTTATTGTTACTTATACATTGTGCATAGTTAAATATCATAAATATAGCTATAGGTGTTTGGCAAAGATTAATCAATAATTTTGTTTAACACATTCACTGCCAGTACTGTTTTTCGAACTTTCGCCAGGTGCCACATCTTTTGTTTTATACGGAGCTTGCCTTCTGTAAGAACGCACATATGCGTTAAGGGCACTGGGTGGAAGTCACGGTGACGCATATATGCGTCGGTGGCAGTGAATGCGTTAATTATTAGTCTAGTATCCATTGGGAAAGTAATTGATCGTGTTATTTCTGCGAAGCTCTCAAATCTTCATTATTACAATCACCATCGATATAATTTTGCGGCCTCCAAACTGTGGAAAGTCCTTCAAGATCTGGAACACGGTAACCTCGTTTAGGTAACTAATCTAAACAATACTCATTTAGATCGCAACAACAGGCGAGATAAAGGATCGGAATACCTCATATTAGGGTAGGTTGGAACAACCAAACTTTGTTCAACGACATTGCTCGAAGATCCCCGATTCCCAACTTCTGTGTTCGAGTGACTCAGGGCTGCCGGGCGCATGTTCGAGCGCCGTCATTATAGTCTTCAATATATTTACAAAAATAATGATAAAGAAAGAAATAAAGAAAAACATTTATCCACAGCAATAACACACAGACGAAAAAACAATTAAGGAAAAGAGACGACATGTAGTGACTGTTGCGAAAAAAGTCCCAACTTAGCATGTGCTGCCTGTGAAGCCAACGATGGTCTACTGTTGGAACCGCTCGATGAAAACACAGTAGGTAATACAGACATTACGCTAAATTTAAAACAAACACCATCTTTATGAATGGCGTTTTTCCATCGCGCGTACTAGGCACTCTTTGCCTCGTACAGCAAAACTGTGGAACGAACTCCCTTCGGCGGTATTTCCAACTAATTATAACATAGGTGCCTTCAAGAAAAGAGTTTTTATTTCCCTAATTGGCCGGCAACGAACCGACAACTCTTCTTGAGTTGCTGGTGTTTATGGGCGGTGGTTACTACTAACCATAAGGTAACCCGCATACTCTTTTCCCTCTTATAAAAAACAACGAAATACCATTAAAATAACAATAATATGTACACAAGAGTAGATATGTCGCAACAGACAGCGCCCAGGTGGCTATAATACAAGATACACGCGTCTATATTACATGACAGTCTTGATACTTATTACCACCAGCAACTCCTAATGAAAAAGAAACAGAACTAGAGGTCTTTGAAATAGCATGCGAAGGAGACAATGACCGCGGTTATAACGTTGAAGAATTATTATCTCAGTCAACCAAAGTGTAATAAAAGATACATCAACATTAACCCGTGAAACTGCACATCGAACATCGAACTTGATAGGAGCTAGAAACTGAAACAGATGCGCTATAAAGCGGCCCGTACTTTAATAATCATAGTAAAGTGAGGAAAGTATATTAAAATTTATTTATTTATTTATAAGTATTATCATTTCTTTTTACATTTTGTGCAAACTTGTATGTGTCCAACCCCATGCATTGTCCTTACTCATTTGCTTCAGGGTTAGCTGGAAGAGATCCCATTTAGGGATAAGTTCGCCTTTACAATACAATACAATACAATACAATACAATACAATACAAAACACTTTATTGAAACACCACATACACCAAGTAACGAATATACAAGAAAATAAAATATAGATTACATAGTGAGTCAACAGGCGGCCTTATCGCTAAATAGCGATCTCTTCCAGACAACCTTACAAAGAAGAGATGGTTAAATATAAACGATAGAAATAGGCAGGCGGTGCAAACTGAATTAAACAATTTAAAAATACATATAAATATCCCTTAAATAAATACATATAGGTACGTAAATTAGAAATACATAAATACAAAATAAAAGGTAACGGTCATTCTCCAGAATTGTGTTCTCAGTCTAATTAACACCGCCCTTTTTTTCCACTTGGTTTTTATAAAATTTATGCAAAATGTAGTAAAATATCGACCATTCAAACTTTAATATTGATTGGGCACTTAATTATTATTAAGGGTTTTAATATTTGCGTGACGCGCGAATTAGAAAAACGATGCGTTAATTAGGTTTACTTGCTTGCGAATTAAAAAAACTACGCGTTTATTAGATAAATGTTCATGCCAAATATATATATTTTTAGGAAATAAGACAAAAACTGTCAGACTGTCTATTAATTTTATCATATTTATTATATTGCAACGTCGAAACTATTAGGAACATAAAATATCCATCACGATATACATACATAATAAGCTAATTAATATTGCACTGAAATAATCGTTCTATAATCAACAATGAAAACGATAAAAAAAAAACAGAATTAATAACTTTACTAACATAATAACTAAGGTATAAACCTTAGGTATTATGAACAAACGATAACAAATAAATTGCCTTATCTGCTAAAGAAAAAATAATACTTCTTCCTCCTACTTTTTACATTCCCTATCTATCTTTAAAAAAGTAATTTAAATTTTAAAAACCCGATGAACTAAAAAGATATAAATAAACTAGTTAATTTTATTGAATCTAAGGACACCTCATAATTCATAATGCTAAAATCCGTCGAGCCGTTTAAGCTTTACATACATAAGTTATGTAACATAACATACAGACATTCAACTTTAAGTATGTAGTTTAATTATTGCGGGTGGTTTTAATACATAATTTATACAAATATGAAGAATGATGCCGGGTCCCTAGGATTTTCCTTACATGATTAGAATTACAGTTGTCACTTTTTGTCAAAATGCAACTTTTTAATGCGGTCAGCAAAATTTTCATGTTTTCCAAGAGAAATATGCTAGGAAAAATAAAATAACCTCTAAAAAACATATTGTCCAAACACTTAAGCACACAGATACGATCATAAGGATGATTTTAAGATTAGGGCCCCTCTAATAACATCAGTTTGACATAATATATGTCATTCTAATCATGCCATCATTCTTCCGGGAATTACATTTTTGTAAAAAGATTATTCCTGTAAATTAATTTAAACTGGTTTAGCTTAAGCGAGCAATTAGAAATAAAATACTTTTATGTACCAAAAACCTTTTTTACTACTCTTAAACTAATTAACGCGTTCATTTTTGACCCGTGAATTAGACGTGTGTATTAGGGATTCTTGATAAAAAAAATATAACTTCTTTTAGGTACATGTGATAAACTACATAATCCAGTAACTGTTAAATACTGAGGTTCTTAATGTATACAATAATTTACAGAGCTATAGAGTTATTGGCTGATTTTAAAAACGTGAACGTGTTAATTAGCATTTACGAGAACCAAAACATGCGAATTAGATACTTACATTTGTAGTGTGCGATCCACACAACATTAACACGTCTTTCTCTCAAGAGGGTCTTGACATGAGTGTCTGCTCACGCAAAATGCATTACAGACGTCTGTCTATTTCTTCAATAGCCTTGCACGGACAAGAATGAAAGCGGCGCGTGAATTAGTACACGTATCGAGACAAAGTTTCTTTATTTTATATCTTAGTGATATATTACTAAATAAATTTGGTATTTTTTTTGTAATTTGGATATCTTATCTTTCATTAAATAAAAATACTTTCATTCATCTTTCCTCTTGTATATGATCGGGGAAAATAGTTATATTAGTGATTTCGGAAGTGGGACGCGCGGTGTTAATTAGGAGAATGGGGTATTGATTATTTTTTTCTCCTAGAAAGGTATTGAATATTTACTTGAAAATTCATGTACACCTCAATACGAGTACCTTCTACGAACAAAAAATATAAATTATACCAAATTCAATAGTTTTATATTTTTTAAGCCCGAGGACATACAGAAATGGCTGTCTGGAGAATGACCGGTAAGGAGAAAAAGAAAACTAACGAAGTGACAAAAGGCCTTTGTTCATTGATTTAGTATTATAATTGTAATATTTATATTTTTGTGCAATAAAGAGTTTACATACATAAGTATAGTGATCGTTTCGAAATAGAATTGCTTTTTGCCGTAAAACGGGGTAGTGGTGCTTTGCTTGTCTTTTTCTAAATTCACCTCGTTTTACTACGGGTATGGCTTCGAGTACGCTTATCGCCGCTCTCAGTTAGTTAATTCCATTTGGTTTGGTTTATGACGAATGATAGTTGCAGTAAGTTTCACAATTTTCATTTCAACAAGTATATATCTCTATCTCTATTCCTGTGGAAACAGCGTTATTTTTCGTGAACGAAGTTTTTCATTGTATGGTCTTGCGTACTCTAAGCAAATCAGACCGATATGTTGCTACATAGAAATAAAAATGGTATATTCGGTGCTGAAATCAAATAAACATAAACAACAGTAAAAACAAAAACATTTGAAAAAAGAAGAATAGTACAAACTTAGAGTAGGTACTTAACCTAAAATTAACACCGTAAGGGTTGCCTCTCAGCATGTAGCCTGGCTTACTAGCCTTGACTAATCCTTGAAAATAGTTGCTTGAAATAAGGATAAACTACACATTTCCCCAGTAATAGTGATACTGTGATAAGAAGTAGCTCAGAAGAACCCGTTGTGGTAGCCCTACGTTGGCCGGATTACGAATTAATTGTCCTTAACTCTGGGTAGTTGTAGAAACCACTTTCGAAATTCACTGAAGTTGCTTCCTAAAGCTCCTAAGTGTCTCGCGTCTTCTGTTTAATTTTCAACCTTATTTCAATCACACTAAATCTGCTCTTGCAACATGAGTTTCAGCAAGTTACACTTTTTTTTAATTTACGGAAGATTGGTTCCTGTTTAAACTATCTTGAATATTTAGTAACTTTTGGCGAGTTCGATTAAGTTGTGTTTATAGTTACTGTTTGGTTTATCAGATTATACAATGCCTCATTTATTTGTATACCTTAGGCCTCTGTTCAATACGGGTAATTGATTTTAACAGGTTATGATATTGTTTTAACTCGTCCGCCATTACTGTCAAGTAATAAAATAAACATAATAACGTCAAAGCGAGGAGAATACTGGATACTCTGTTATATGGATTAGATAATTATCGTCTCTTTTTCTTTTCTAGACAAATATTTCGACTGAATAATATGTCCAGCATTACTTAATTGGACAAACGAAAACGTATTTTTATACGTAACTTGTCATGTGATCGTTATACATCATTCCGTTCATTTTGACAGATGTCTACAGTCGCTAGCATTTGAACGATTCACCACGACAATGTCTATATTAATATGAAAATTATATACTATAACATGGGAGATGTTTGTATAACGTCTCCCAGTCAAGTTACATAAATTCCGAATTCCAATTGAGATGCTTGACTAGCCTACTGAAAAATGGAGAGATCTTCAGTGGAACTATTATTATTATTGGGGGGTTCAGATGGGCCTTGTGAGCCACTTCGACCATTGCTGATCTTTTGTGACAGCCCTTTGTTTAGAGTTCACCACAGAGGCCCGTTGCGTCTAATAATTTCCTGATGCTTTGGGCCGTGAGGAGTTGTATCTCTATGTGTGGGTCTATGATATGTCGCCCTAGGTAGATACTTCTGTTGCGCATTAGTGGTCCGCAAGAACAGAGGATGTGCATTGCTGTCCCCTCTGTTTCCTGACAGAACCTGCATATCGCTTCTTGTTTCAGTGGAACTAAGGAAACCGACATACCCTAAGAATTTCTAGACTTTAGTGATAATGGGTAAGGCATACTGCTCATTGAACAGATAGTCAAACAGTTCTAGAATAGCGAAAGCGTACGAGAAAACGTAGGTAGGAAACGTAGGCGGTTTTTAATACCTGGTGAATGTCACGGGATTCCGTTGGTTACGAGCGCCAAAATATAGATAATTATGGCCATCTTATGTTCATCAGTTAAAGTATTACAGCTGATAATGATAATAAAAAAAACAGATAATGAAGAAATCAACCAAACAGTACTAACGTGTTCACATTTGCACAACACTTGCATTTAAAGACATACTTTACAAAATATCCAATACCAACACAGACACCGATGAAAACAGCAATTTTGCAGGCCGAGATAGAACCTATATCGAAGTTGAATTACTCATACATGAGGCACCTCGAATATCACGCTTAAATTGTTATATTGTTACAGCTTCACTTCGAATAAATGTCCCGCCTCTTTGTTTTTCTCACTCCAATAAAAACGAGCGAAATACATGATAAATTAGTAGAACGAGTAACTGCCGGTGTGAACAAGAACAAGAGAGTTTGTCCTATTTATATAACACTCGCAGTTACTGGACTGAAAACAATTGACAATAGTAATGATGCATTCACTTTTGATGGCTCCAACTATGTATATGATTTAAGTTTCCACCCTGTTTTGAATTGAACGATGAATGAGGAAGGTATTTTGTTTTAATAAATAAATCGTAAGTTACCATGACATTATAAACACTGTGATTCAATGCTGCTGAAACACGCCAATAAATACGGTTCATTTTCGGCTGTCAACAATCAACAGAATCCTTATTGAGTCGCACGCCGCTGTCATGGAAACCCCCTAATTTACCTTTATCGCAACTCGCTACTAAGTGCCTTCTATTAGCGCTAAATAATTCCAAATTTGCGTCGTAATCTGCATCCCACGCGTCGACGAAACTCACTAATCCGCTGATCGTGAAATGGCGTGACGCAACTTACACACGGCAAATCGGCTGTTAAATCGATGCCCTAGTTAGTGTTCGAAGTAAATGACCAAGTTAACACCACATCGTTTTACCCATTGTACTAGATGATGTACAAAATTATTACATTATTTAAAGCGAAAAGGTACATGAGCGGTCAGTTATTTTTAATGCTACTCGTAATTGTGAAGTATCTTGATCAGTATGTAAAAATTGGGCTCTATTTTGACATCAAAACGCAAGTCATTATTTATACAAGCTTTTTATTGACTTGCAATGTATGACGTATGTATGCAAGTATGTATGTTCGGATCAAATCTTGCAAAAAAGATTTGAACCACTTCCCGAGGACCGATTGAGCCAAAATTTGCTATACCTACATAAATTTGACAATACAATAATATGGCACCATCAAGCTGGTCTGATGGTGGAACTTAGGGTGGCCATATAAACTCCTTTACACGTGATAAACCCGCCGTGTTTGGGCTCGTTAGAGTCGTCATGACGAATAGTTGATGACAGTGCAAAAAAAGTACAGCCAGCAATAAAACCTTATCCTAAAAATGATGTTTTTTACAGTAACTTAGTTAACCTACAGAGTAGATTCACATGACATTTGCATGGAGATGTTAGAAGCAACGTTGTGTATGAGAAATTACCAAAACATTATTAAAATAACATTATATTAAATTGTACTCAAAACTCCCATGCACAACCAGTGGGTGGACCTAGATAAAACGATTCAAACGTTTACGACAAACAAAAAAATCACGTAAACTGCCGTACGAGCACGTCAGTCGCTAATGTTAAATCTCTATATTGAGACAAGTTTTGAAAGTACTACACGTTCTTCGTTAACGCATTCACTGCCACCGACGCATATATGCGTCACTTTGAGTTCCACCCAGTGCCCTCAACGCAATGTGCGTTCTTACAGTAGGCAAGCTCCGTATAAAACAAAAGATGTGGCACCTGGCGAAAGTCTAAAATACAGTACTGGCAGTGAATGCGTTAAGTCCACAAGAGAAAATACTCTGTAAACGAACAAATTGTCCTCGTGTGTGATATGGATGGACTTATTTCTTTAATACGTCCGTGGCGAAAAACACTTTTTTTAAACAAGTAAGAAAGGCCATTTATTAAAAAAAGAATGGTTCGGAAATGTTTAGCGTTCTTAGAATATAACTTGTCTTGTCTGGTCTTGCCTGGTTGTCTGAATTTTGAACTTGATCTTACAAGAATCGTTAGACCCTTGAGCGCCATAATGTTCTGCCATCTTCGCAAATATTAACCAAACTCATTACCCCACTTCACGGGGTCAAATAGTATAATAAATTGTACCCGACGCCCAAAATTCTAAATTTAGCTACATCTGGCCGTCGTGATATTAGTTAGGACCTTTAATTAATTTCCTAGAGGAGGAAAGTTGGACGTTGTTCCAGTTATGTAGTTCTGGTGCAATTCGTATCTATTCTCTCTAATTGTTTGTTTTACTAAATTATCCGTTATTTAACATCCCACGAAAAATATTTTTCAAGAATAGTAGAAAAAATCACAGAATTTCTTTTTGTAATTTGTTGATCGAAATACGTCTTTGCCTCGCGTCTTATTTGGACCTGGGGAAAAAAGATTATTAGGAACAGATTCAAAATTCTAGTGTGGGTGATGGATAGAGTTAGAAATAGCGAGATCTGAGAACGATGTGCATTGTAACGAAGATGTAGTGACAAAGATCGAACAGTGGTATGCTTATTAAGATGTTTTGGTCATTTAGAAAGGATGGATGAAAGAATTTATGAAAGAGGTATGGCGATTTGTATGTTTAGACCAGTGCACCTGGCGTTCCATATGCCTACCCCATTGGGAGACAGTCATGAAGGTATGTAATGTATGTAATATGTATTAAAAATTCTCGGATTCTATTTTATCAGAGGGTTATCATATTAATATAGTGCTTGCTATTGACTTTAAGTCATATGTTCAAATCAGACGTAATTAACATACATACATAATTTCACGCCTTCGTTCCCAGAGTGGGGTAGGCAGAGCCACAGAATTACAAACATCTCTAAAAACTTGTTGATAATTCTATAACCACAATTTGCACAATTAGGCTAAGATGTTTACCAGCGTATTAGTGACAGGTTGCAAGCCCATCGCCTAACAGTACTACAAGCCTTTATTCCCTTAGTCGTCTCTTACGACATCCACGGGAAGACATGGAGTGGCACTATTCTAACTCGGCAACCACACGACGTAATTAACATTTTGCATTAAAGGGGTTCATGTTTTAACATGAATTAATTAAAACTCAACTCATTCGGCACAGAAATAGGAGAACTATTTCCTCGTAATACGCGATGACTATTGACACTAACTAAGACATAAAAAAGAGAATAAACAGAAACCGTAAAAAGCCATTTTATTGCCAACAGTCCAACACTATCCAGAACAGATCCAATGAGAATCGACGTTCGAAATTTCAAACTTTTAAAAATAGAACGTTTGAAAACCGACCAATCAGCGTCGGCCCTAGCACCAAAGTCTGGGTTTTACTGGAAACTTCGTCCCCTGGATACAATTCCGTGAACGCAGAGAAGTCGCAACTTTTGTTTTAATTAGAATTGACAAGTGCTCAGTTGTCAAGGCTTTAACGGTTCTCACAGAATTTGGGGAAGGTCTAAATGATTTCTATTTTATTCAAAACATTTAACTTGTCGTTCCCCATTTTAACTGGCGTCGATGTAGAAATGGAAATGTTTTAAATGACCGCTTGAGGTTTTGATAGTGATAGCCGCAAACGTTAATAAAATTAACGGTCAAAGAACAAGTAAATTACGATGTTTTCTTCCGCTTCTTTTTTTATTCAACTGTGGCGAATGTTGGATTTTCCGTAACTATAAATCCGTTTTTTAATAAATCGAACGTTTATTACATTTTTGAAGATTTTTATAGATTTTTTTATTTTTCACATTTAATTGCATTCGGAAAAAATGGAACGAACTTTATTTCCAAGTTTATTTCAATAACTTGTCGTGTTTTGCATGAAATTAAAATCCTCCATAAGCCCTTTCCACGCAGACGTTACAAAGCTAGTTTTAAGAAACAAAGTAAATAAAATTCATTCATTGTCAACAACAAATCCAAGCACAAACAAAGTGAAACCTGTCCGTCCCTCTCGCACCATTAAATAATTGCTCGAGTGCGAAGATAACGCGAATATGTACCACGCGCCATTGAATGCGGCTGAGATACTGTATGTTTATTATGGGAAGATTCCTCGTGGTTCTGTATGAAAGAGAAAAAAATGATTTTTTATTGTTTATGTATTGTGTGAGGAAATGTACTTGTGTTTATGGCCAAGTATGATTAAAACGTCGGAAATACTAGTATAGTACAATGTGAAAATGAATTTTGTCTCTTTCTCTTTCTCTTCCTGTCTGTTTGTTACGCTATAGTCGTCAAAATACTAAAGCGAATTTGGTAAAAATTATGTGGCTGGAGGAAGGACAAAATATTATTTGTGCCAAAACATTATTACATTGCTGTTTCATACATACAATTAATTAAATGTACATACATTGACACACACAGTTATCAGTAATTAACAGAACTCATTCAAATTGGAACTGGAAGTGGTCCCTTAAAGGAATAAGTTCGCCATTGTACATACCGGCTACACTTTTGTAAATTTTAAAATTGTTTTGTTTATACTATAAAGTGCTTACATAAACCATTAACTGGGCCTCTATCCTACTCGGTAAAACCTACTCGGTATCGTATTGTTTTTAATTCGGTCGCCATTACTGTCAAGTAAATAAGAGCTATCAAAACGTTGACAGTACGATAACAGGTCAAAGGCAATCATGGCCTTTATAGAATAAAGGCCCTGTAATTCTGTAATTTGTGGACTTGATAGAAGCGTTTAAAGCTAATCCCATAGGCGGCGGTGACCACTTTCCATCAGGTGGTTTGTCTGCCTGTTTGCCCGCACGGCACTAAAAAAAAACCCGTGTGCTTTTATTAAGTCCACAAGTTAATACTCTTTCATCGAATAATTTTATTGTCCTTTCGCGTGATATCCGTGGACTCAAGTCCATGGAAGTGTCTATAAATAACTCGACATTGACAATTACACTAACCCACATAGTGTTGATAACGACTCGAGTTGTTGAAGTCTACATTGCAAGAACTCGAGTCATATTTACGGAACTCTGAGCTTAAAAGGCTTCCGAGTCTTTTTAGTCGCGAGTCCTTTTTCGAGTCTTATCGAGTCCTGAAATCACAACTCAAGTTTTAGAAAAGACTCAAGTCTTCATTATGGGACTCGAGTCCTTTTGATGCACAAAAAAAAACTATAAATAATACGATACCTAGTGAAATTGACACGATGTCATGCATGTTCCACAAGGGTTTGAAATAAAAATAAAAATAAATACATAAAATTATTTTAAACAATAAGTAGGAACTAACTAAATCTTAAAACAAAACACTCGAGTCTTTATAGAAGACTCTAGTCTCTATAGAAAACTGATTCTCCATAGAAGACTACAGAAGACTCAAGTCCCTCCCAAGATAAAAAGAACTCGAGCTTCGATTCAATGACTAGAGTCTAAAAAACTAATTCGTGTCTTAGAATTGGAGACTCCAAGGACTTGAGACTTTACCAACACTAAACCCACACCTTAACAGGAGTTAAATCCATTCATTAAAATTCTGTAATTTTCCACGAGTTTCCAGTAAGTTATTAAATTCCCTGCAAGTTATCACAGGCCCCATACCAAATAATTAGCCGGTTTATCTCGCTCGGTCCGAATTTCATGGCTTTCTCGGCCAAGATAGCGGGAGTTAAAGGAACCCCTCAAATTAATGCTTTGGTGGTCTGTTATGAAATCAAATATTAATACATAAAGTATAATTAAATTTATGAAGGTAATCTTCTTTCGTAGCTGTATGTGTGTAAATACTTACATAGATAAATTATACTATCTCTATAAAATACGGTGAATTTATCCTTCAAAAGAGATGATGCAAATGTATAAAAAAAGACATCGAGGTTTTTATGCTAGAGAAGGCAAACGAGTTAGTAGGTCACCTAATTGACAACAGAAAGGTGTTTTTTAAAAGTGTTCTGAAAAAACATGCTTCTTCTTTATTTTGAAAAATCACGCCAATTCCTGTAGCTTGTAACTGTATTGTATCCTCAAAAATCTTAGAATTCAAATTATTTGTACGGTAGAGTTGAATCTGCACTTTACAGAATTACAGAATAATAAATTTTTTTAAAGATAAAGATATAGAGACGTTTTTAGAGTTTTTAAAATTTTAACAGAAACGTGTGTTGCGAAATTCTAAACTATATTAAAACGAAAAAAATTCGTCGGTATAGGGAGGATTTGAACCTACATCTCCTCTGGCTCTCCGGGCCGATGCAGGCGCATTACTAATTGTGCCACCAAGACCCTACTTGAGATCCACGAAATTAGTAATCGCTTGCTTTTTCATACTGGCTTGGTTTTTAGAGTTGTTGGTAATTCTGTAGCTCTGCCTACCCCACTCTGGGAATGAAGGCATGAGTTTATGTACTTTAATGGGTACGAAAATCCATGTCTGTTTCCTTGTTACCTGTAAACAACAGCCTCCTCTATTCTAGGCGGTAAAATCCAAATCGTATTTGACCTGTTATGGTATTGTCTTTAACTAAAAATAAGAGCTATCAAAACGTTGACGATACGATAACAGCTCAAAGGGGATGAGGTATTTACCATGTTGAATAGAGGCTCTGAAGGATTTCCAAATGCAAGGTATTGTTGGATTGGTCTTTTTATCCAAGAAGTGGACTTTAAAAATCTGATGAAAAGTATGAAAACGCATGAAACTTACACCAATCATAACGTTAATACTTAACTATGCTTTAAAGTTGAATTTGTAATAAAAAATAATCTTTTCACAACACTGCTCGGAAATATGGCCATAGGTGGTCTTGTTTGGGGTCACAAAACGTCACTTATAAGGACAAACCAAGAATGTTTTTGTCGGCGTGTTTGCTGATTCGTCGAGAACATTGTTGTCCAACTTTAAGAACTAATGAAAATCAATCAATCAATTTTTGTGTCATAGCTCCTTAAAATGAAAAATAGAAATCGACCAATCAGAACACACCATATTGTGTCGTAAAATATTAGGTATATTTTTGCTAAAAGATACACAGAGTAAAAACTATGTCACTGCTTTTTTTTTTTATGTAATTCAAACTTGGCCCCTAATCTCGAACCACTAGAGATGAAATTACATGGGAGATATGGCGAAACAAATACAATTTTATATGGAGTTGACATCTTCATCTCGCATGTTAGTTTATTAATCTCGAGTGCCACGAGTATAGGGGTCCAGATTAAAAAAAAAGTTATCTATGGTAAAATTGGCGGTGATGTCACATTAAAATGAATTAAAATTTGAGTTTTGAATATGACTTTTTATTTTATTTCCTCTCAGTAGTTGTGAAAAGCACTATGTCTGCCTCGGTAGAAAGTGCAATTTATGGACTCGGCGTTTCGGCCTCTATATGACTCGTCCAAAAATCGCGTACTTTCTATCCTCTGCAACAATGTAGTATTAAAACCGCTAACTTACATTTCTATTTCAAAAATATGCGCTACACCTGAACCCTAAACAAAATTCAAAAAGATTATTTAAATTGTAGACGCGACATCAATCTTATTACATTTGAATAAATAAAGCAGATACGTTACTTCAAGAGCTTTTGGTTTCGCCCGAGTAAACGGTGGCAATTGCATGAATATTAGAACAGGCGGTAGCTTTGGGACAGTCTTTGAACGAATCTAAGATTATTCTGTGTAGAAGAAAACGAGAAAGGAGAATAATGCATTATGCATCGTTTGATCTCGCTGAGGACAAATGAGACTATTCTAAGATGATTGGATGGTTAAGTACGAAGACATTAGATTGAAAAAAAAAAAGATAATGCGGTCACCCCAGACTCTGCCTGCGACGTTTAATATATATATTATCGACGAATTTTATTTTTAGCCGTTTGACATAATACTTCAATTTGCCGGTTTATACATTTTCAACCTGCCATTAGTTGTATCACGTCTAAAAATGTATAACACGGCTAATTTACGTATGTCAAACTGCTACACATTCAAATTCCTTGATTGTACCTATAGGTTTGGTTAACCTTCACCAAGAACTAATTATAATATCAGGCAACTGTATATTATTCATATATTCCTACAGACCCTTGTCACAGCGTAGTTTACATAATAATACAGAGAGCTTACAGTGCCGAAGGTCACTATTACTCTTTAGGAACAAGATCATATTTGCCATGGAATTCGTAAGGAATAATTAACCTTATGGGTAGCTCAAAGAGATCCAATTTGCCGTGGCTATTGATTTGCAGTTCCGTTGTTTAATTTAGGGATGGTTGACTAGGGCCAATGCAAATATGACATCCTGTTAGAGCGGGAATTGGGTCACAGAAGAATGTGTCTTGTAACGAACGGCATAGGTTTTAAAGCGGCGGCGATTGTGGTAGTGGCGAGCGGCGAAAACGAATGCAGCCAGTCATTGCATAAGAATAAGGGTTCACCCTGTTGTGGCATAATTTTGTAAGTAATAATTCTTTGTGGCATAATCTATATAGCCATATTAGGCTTTACGCATAATCTGGTGTCGCAGAATCTACATTCCCATAGCTTGATTACGCAGAATTTCGTTAGTCCGAATACATAAATTGTCCGAATGTATGATTTTGCAGAATACTAATTTCGCATAATTGTTATTCTACTGATACCTTTGACTTTTTTGAAAAGTTATAAAATAAACCTAACCTAACCTACTCTATTCTACCAGGATTACACAAAACTTTTAAAATAATATTGTCCGTTTAATCTGGAGAAAAATTATACGAAAATAAAATTCGGGGTAACTATACATTCGGCGTAAAAAGTTTCGGACTAACTCATTTTCGGGATGTTACAAATTATGCTAAATAAGGTTTCAGCCACATTACCACTCGGCGAAAACCGATTATGCCAAGTCTGTTATGCTAAAACAGTTTCGGACAATAAATTTTATGCCACATAGGGGGATCCCAAGAAGGTAATAAAGATATTTTATCGTCGATGAAACTGCAATACCGCGTAACCAACAATGGCTAATGCCGCGTAACTAACAAATGTGTCAAATTTGAGTTTTCGCGGCTGTAGGTAGAGCACTGTGATAGGCTCCAGACGGCATTGACAGCTGTGTCGATAACCAATCAGAAAGCTCCAAAGTCACGTCATGTCGATACCGCGAGAGAGCATGTCGTTTTTACAATTCCGCGAATGTGCATACAAGTGTAGAGATGACGTATTATTCAATTGTGTAATACCGCGTAAGTGCTTTATATAAATACATACTGGTAAATTTGGATGCTTAATATAATAAAAAGCTACATTATGGGGTTAACAAAGTTATTTAGCGTTTGGGTAAGTCTAACCTCAATAAACACAAAGATATTCAATTTTAATGCTCACCTGTAAAATTTGCCACAAGTCAGTTACGCGGCATTAGCAATTGTTGGTTACGCGGTATTGCAGTTTCATCGACGTTATGTCAATTTCTCTCTCGCTTTCGCGTCTCCCAAATTCAAATCCTACTCCAAATCCTTTGGTGCACAGCGACAGGTTGTGGAATTGACTACCGGCCGGCTTCAGGCAATGGCAATCAGTAGATTCCTTAAAAAGCTAATTGAAGAATTTCTGGTTTGACTCTAGCTCCTAAATACTGTTTCAACTGCCTGCATAAAATATAGTTTATTTAAGTTCGAGTATGTATACTACTGTATAGTATAGATGTTTAAAAATATATTTCTGTATAACTACTATATATTTCTGTGTATCTTAAATATATAATCATAAATAATATCCTAAGGTACACGTAACTAACTGCAACACAGATTTCTTTACTACTGCGGTACTGTTATGTAACTAACTGAACCTGCTCTTTGTAATACATTACATTATTATCAAATAATGTCATTAAAAAAAAACGATCTTCAATCGGCAACATGCCAAACTGCCTTAAGAGGGTTGTGAAGCACCGCTAAAATAGCGTAGCTGTCAAAAAAAAACCATACAAATTTAGCTCCAGGCGATAACGTTTCTCATCCCTATGATTTTTAAATACTAACCCCCTTACTAATAAACGTTGAGTAACGGTGGTATAGCTATACAATGTTTTGTCCTTATCTGTCATTATGACATTTGAATTTGACAGATAAGGACAAAACATTGTATAGCTATACCACCGTTACTCAAAGTTTATTAGTAAGGGGGTTATATTGTGGTTTGGTTATTATAACGAACAAGATCTGAGGGCCCTGCCAAGATGCATTGCGCTAACTAGCGTTTCTATTCGATTCGTTTTTAAACCAATCGCGTCACTGGTAGATGACTTGCAACGAAAAGTCACGCGATCTACCAGTGACGCGATTGGTTTAAAAACGAAACGAATAGGTAGGTAGGTAGGCATTTATTTCATACTGAAAATTACATTATTCTATGTCACATATTTTTGTAAATTTGTTTCATTCTAAGAAATATTTTCTTGGAAGGGAAAATGTACAGACATCGTTTTTCATGATATCTACAACGTATACTAAAATCGTAAAAATCGAACTAGGTTTAACCTTTTTGCCGCCATTAGTGCCCGACACGCCTTTACTTCGTATCAAGTCAAGAATTACAGTGAAAAATAGACCTGAGTATTTGTGACGTAAGGTTGAAATTAACTGCGGTTTTTAGCTGACATTGGCGTGTCAGGACGACTTTTGTATCAAGTCAATGGCGGCGAAAAGGTTAAGGGGAGAAAAATGTTATCGCATTTTGTAAGGAAATTTTGAGCTTCACAATCCTCTTAAGTCCTTTCTCAGGATCGGGCTTAATATCAAATATCATACATGTTTGGGTAGGTAAACCGACCGCGGTAGGTTATTCGTTAACCTCATTCAGGGTTAATGTTTTATTTAGTACATTTAGATGATGATGTGGTCATCAGCGGACGATCTAAGTACACTTGGAGTGTATGATTCGCTTCATCATCATCCATGGCATCCCATACAATCGCGATACACTTAGACGAAGATGAGTCATCCTTCAATTGATTAAGTAGTAAATATTAGTAATTAAAGTAACATAAAACTGAAATAGAGTCAATCAACAAAAGCTTCAAAATGACCTTGTTAACTTTCTTCTCATTTTTGTAGCAATATTATTATCCCCGATATAAGAAACCTAGCAAACAATAAAAAAAACGGCATTCATATCGGACCCCCGTTTAAGAGCTACGGTGCCACAGATTGACACACTGACACACACACACACACGCGCGCGCGCACACACACGCGCGTACACACACGCACACGATCACAGACACACCGGTCAAACTTATAACACCACTCTTTTTGTATCAGGGGTTAAAAACACACCACGTAGGTCGAGTTCATAAATATATACGCATTATAGTACCTTGTCACTTTAATCGCAGTGACTATTCAGATATGGCAGTGTAAACATGGGGTTAAATAGACAAGGTACTAAAGTGTAGTGTAATGGGATTTATGAACTCGACTGTACTATAAACAGGATCATTACTGTATTTGCTCCAGCCAACCGTGCAGGTTATTGCTTCGCGTCATATTGGATTTGGCTTGTCTCGGCTTTGTGCATATCTCTTGTGGCGTTATTCTCTATCACAACATCAAAGATCTCGCCCAATTCATTATACAACCATTTTATTTCGACCCCTGTTCTTATAGCATTTGTGTGAAATTTGCTACCAAGATATGATTGACAATGTTGTGTAAAAACCAAGCTTATTTGAACTACGCTTTTTAATAGTTGATGCTGTTACATAGGTCTGGTTATAATGGTTAGCGAAGTTGTTTCAGAGAATAGTATTGCTGTTTCAGCATTGCATATGCCGCAAAGTCCTTCGAAGCCGCTGTTCGTCTTTTTATTTACGCAACGAAATGAGAAAGTAAGTATGCATAAGTTTCGCGTATAACGGTTTTCGTGAGCAAAGAGTATTTATTTGTTTGTTATAATAATATACGAGATGTAGATCGCGTTTTTTTTGATATTATTGGTTTATGTCATTTCGGAGACTGCAGCAGTGAAAACCGAAAAACATTTACTTTGATATTTACACACACATACATACATACATTTTGTACATACCTTTAGTGTTTCTGTTCGTTTTGCTATTTTTTGTTTGTGTAATAGGGGTGTGTCCTGGGTAAAAAAGTAATAATTCTAATTAGTCCGTCAGTAAGGTTATCAAAAAATATTGAACACGTATTTTTTGCTTTTTCAAACCAATCAAAATTGACAGTTTTAACGCACATCAAAGTTCGGGAGGGGGGCTCGTGACGTCACAACGTGATATAAAGTGTGCCATGGCGTGACGTCACGCGAAACTTCAACGCACTTTATCTTCGTCATTTTTTGTTTAATTGACAAAAGAAAAAATACGTGTTCAATATTTTTTGATACTGTAAAAGACGGACTAATTACAATTTTTTAGGACACTAGCCTCTTAAGAGTTTACATACATGCTTTACGTACTTTAATATATTACAACACACTTCCTTTCCAAATGAAAGACGTCCAATGAGTCTTAAACATTAATCGTGAGCATGTCGGGTTTATAAAAAAGAAATCTCACGAATGTTATTTATTGTGAATTAATGATATTTATAAAACTAGGTTAATAAAAAACAAAAAACCGCCTTCAAAAACGCAAAAAATAACTTCTTTAAAATTGTAGGCACCTAATAGGTTAGTCCAACTGATGTCGGCTTTTTGTTGAAAATGTTGTGGTCGCCGACTTCAGTTGGACTAACCTATTAGGTGCCTACAATTTTAAAGAAGTTATTTTTTGCGTTTTTGAAGGCGGTTTTTTGTTTTTTAAAACATTTATTTTATTTTATACTTTTTAGTGATCATAATACGCTGTTACGTAGTCCCACTTCTTAGTTGAAATGAAACTTTAACTTAGGTATATCAAGCGCGCCGCAAGCAACGCCGCGGGAAAGTCATAGTCATATTTCAACAAGTAAATATTATTCGTTGTAGGTAGTCGCTCAACTATCTTAATCGAGATATCTTATCGCCACCCTTGAAATCGGTACCATTGAGGAGTTCCGGTGGCCATCTGTGGTCTTCATCATCAGTTCCACTACACCAAATGATACTTTCTGAATGCAAATGCTGGACTTGTTACTAAAAATACTAAAATCGCTATATGTTTGCCTACAATATTTGAGGAGTTCCCTCAATTCCTCACTGATCCCCTCATCAGATACAGATTTGGTGACAATGGGACCACCTCAGAAGCATACTCTATCAAACCAAAAAAAAAAAAATTGAAATCGGTCGACAATTGACGGAGTAATCGGTGAACATACATAAAAAAAAAAAAATACATACAGTGGAACGTATAACCTCCTCCTTTTTTGAAGTCGGTTAAAAACGGAAAGAATTTAACTTCAAAAGTCCGGTACTAAGTTGGTTTACCATAGTCACACACAGATTCGTTTTATAAACATAATATTAACGATTTAAAACCACAATTAATATCGCCCATGTAATGATGAATTAATTTGATAATAAAGTTTGGTATATGAATAAAACTTGTGAATATCATCTGCCAAGAGAAAAAAATTACAAACGCGGTATCAGTATGAAGCAAAACAGAGAGCTTAACAACTTCACACACTTGCAATATAAGCTTGAAAACCTGAAACCTGAAAAAACTTTAAAAGTCTCTTTCACAAATTCCGCGAGTTCCCGCAGGCTTCCGAAACTAAAAACCCATCACTGAAAACGGTTGTATGAAAAACAGATCCAATAAGGTTGTAACTGAAAATAAGTGCAAAAAATCGGCGGTTATTCTCTGCTCAAAAAGTTCATTCATCCGCAACGAAGTGTCTGTCCCGAAACGCAATCGGAAGGTGGATTATGGTCCAGGAGTTGAAGGTATAAAACGGTGTCCTCTTGAATCACCGATAAAAATTCAAATTCAACATTCAAAATATTTATTCAGCAAATAGGCCACAATGAGGGCTCTTTTAAGTACACGTCGATAATATAGAGTGAATCTTCCAGCGCTTCGGACAAGACCATCATTGCAGAGAAGAAGCGCCGCAAGAAACTCGAGCAGAAGGTCATTTTTTCAATCATAAAAACATACAACGATAATACTTAAAAGTAAATTACATTAAGTAACTAAGATACTCATTTGATCCAATCCATCACATCATCGAAAGCTAATTTCTGCTGAAACTTTATTGTTTTCAGGTTATCTTAAGCATGGGTTACGTAGGCTAGGTTAGGTTAGACCTGAGACCACCAAAAAATTATGTCCTGCACCTGTAAATGCCTGTTGATGAAATGAAAATTCAGCGAAGTAAAACCGTTTAAAACACTATTGGAAAAGACGTTTGCTTTTAGATTCACTCACCATGTAGTATGAGCAACCAATTTTGTTTGCCCGTGGTCACCGTGATTCACTTAAGAGTTTATTTTATACTCTTGTCGGTGGAGTAATTTCCATTCTACGCTATTCCGACCCTTATGTCCAACACACACAAGCTTACTTTTTCTTTGAATTGATCTAGTTGTTTTTCTTGGTATTCTTCTTTTTTTTCCTTCTTTTTTTCCTAAAACTATCATATTGATGCACTAGTCGTATACCGTAACAAGTGACCGAACATCTCTTTTATTTACGGTGCTAAGCACTTCCTGGCTTTGGTCATAAGGAGCAAACTTTAGGTTTAAGTAACGTCTAGGTCCCAAATTACAGTGGTTAAAAATGTCTGTAAGATTTAGAGATAGTTTCTGGGATTAGCTTAGCTGGCTAGCTGGGAATAGCTTCTGGGCAAATATTTATGTGATAAGCGTGAATATTAGCTTCCGAGTCTTAGATGTTTTCTATGTGTTTATAAACCTATATATGTACTTCTCTATTATTATTATTATTTATTAAAGTAAATCAAATAAACATTTACAAATTATTAAAAACTGCACCGTTAGACCACAGTTTGGTTTGTCCCGATGCACCATTCCACGACAGCTACAAATAAATAATAAGGTACATAAGAGTGTTTACGTGTATATCTGTTAATCATAATATCCCTAATACAAATCACCAGAACAAAAATTACAAACTACGTAGGTACATCGTTATCTGGTACCCATAAGACAAGCCCTTTCGATCTGCATCATAAAATACGGCATGTTATTTTACCGCATTTGACCGACCGGTTCGAGTCCCGGTTGAGAAAGACGATTTTTCAAAAATTCATAAATGTAGAGTTTATAGTTTTTAAAAAATAAAGGAAAGTCTCCTTTACACAGAATGTGCCATTTCTAATATTTAAGGTAGTTGCCTTCCATGTGGCATTCGAACTTTCCACCCTGTATATATATATATATTAATACTATTATTTTAGATATTTATTTAATTTTCTGTGAATTAGGTTTTTATAACAAATATTTAAATATTATTATTATTACCTAATATTAATATAATTAATATTAATTTCAGATAATAGTCGAATCTGAAAAATATATCCTCTTCGTCTTTTCAGACTACAGAACATTAAAAAATAACCGTTGCAACTCCTGCCCTATCGTATTTTTGGTAACATCGTTATTACGGCGAGGGAGGCGGGTAAATTGTACGGAAACCCAATAGAGATAACCCGCTGTTTGAGGCACACTGGACAAACCCGCGCGAAAAAATCGTGAACACCATAAAACTGTAAGTGCTTCCGCAACTTTGAAAACAGAATCGTATGCTGATAAAAGGGAACTACAAATACGCCGACATCAATAGGGTGTTTTTTTTAGGTATATGCACAGGAAATGAACGCTCGTTCGAAAAGCAACCGATTTCGGTGCCTGAATCAATTAAAACTACAAGAAAATGTATGGCTTTTAGAATGCTGTTTTGAAATTGAGTGTCGAGTTTCAGTTTGTTTACCTGTTGGATCTGACTGTATAATTATACACCGAAACTTTACTGTTGAATGTTCTTCGTATAAATTAGAGAGTAGTTTGTACGAGTACGGAGAGGTGTCAAAACATCACAAGTTATAATGGTAAGTCGCTTGCTATGGCAAAGGGTTAGAGTTCAATTTTCAATAGAAAAAGCAGTTTGTTGACAGTCGACTTAAATTTGTGATCCAAATTAGGTACAAAGTTAATCTGACATTCTATAATAATAAGGTTGAATTTTCTATAGGTTTAAAATGACTTGGTATCCCTAATGACCAGAGCTCGGAATAGGTAGTGCCTATTTACCTAAACTTCGCGGGAGGACGTAACTAAGAGTGGTTACAACCACCAAAAAGAATTATTTTTCTTTTTATTGAATGCGGGATTTTCCGGTATTGAATGTATTACTCTAAAGGCTTAATACATTTAACTTTACTTATAAATCTAGCTATATTGCATATTATTTATTTATTTATCTTGAAATAACAATCAGTCATAAAACAATATAATATAGATCAAATTGAATCAAAGGAAGCTTGAAATTTATGATCTTTTTTAGTTGATTTAAATAGAATTATAATATCGTAAAGAATCGTGCTATCTCTTTCGCACTCGCATGTCCTTAGAGAGCGTCCTGTTATCATCAGGGTCGCAAACTGCAGCAGGTAGTAAGTACACGTCTAAAGTGTCGGCTACATCTGTTTTTGTTGAATACATTCTATACGATATTATAATTCTATTTAAATCGACTAAAAATGATCAAATTTCAGGCTCCCTTTGATTCAATTTGATCTATATTATATTGTTTCATGACTGATTGTTATTTTGTTACAAGATAAATAAATAAATAATATGCAATATAGCAAGATTTATAAGTAAAGTTAAATGTATTACTTTAGAATAATACAGTCAATCCCTGGAAATCCCGCATTCAATAATAAGAAATACATATTTTTGGTGGTTGTAACCACTCTTAGTTACGTCCTCCCGCGAAGTTTAGGTAAATAGGCACTACCTATTCCGAGCTCTGCTAATGACATTGACGACTTCAAGCTATTTTTTCTAAACGGGTCCTAAATATTCGTTCGTGACCGTACTTCTTCTGACTTTATAACCCCCGACAAATGAGAAATGAAATGTTTAACGTGTGTATCTGTATATGTGTGTGTCTGTGTATCGGTGTATCTGTCTGGGGCACCATAGCTTTGAAACAGATCATATTGGGTTTTTAATCTATTAAATAGTTATCTTATTGTTTATACAAATTTTTGTTAAATTCAGCCATATTTTACTCAAGCTTTTTAATTTGACGGACCTATTATTACCCGGCGAATTTTGACACGTCAAACCGTCCAAAAACATTCGCGCCAAAACGCGAGCATTCTCAATTTACGACTTGTTATGACATAGAACTCGGTCACCAGAGGGCCCTGCCAAGATGCATTGCGCTAACTAGCGTTTCTATTCGTTTCGTTTTTAAACCAATCGCGTCACTGGAAGATCACGTGACTTTTCGTATCACGTCATCTACCAGTGACGCGATTGGTTTAAAAACGAAACGAATAGAAACGTTAGTTAGCGCAATGCATTTTGGCATGGCCTCCAGAGGGCCCTGCCAAGATGCATTGCGCTAACTAGCGTTTCTATTCGTTTCATTTTGAAACCAATCGCGTCACTGGTAGATCAAGTGACTTTTCGTATCACGTCATCTACCAGTGACGCGATTGGTTTAAAAACGAATCGAATAGAAACGTTAGTTAGCGCAATGCATCTTGGCAGGGCCCTCTGGGCACTATTACTCTGAGTAAAAGCATTATTGCTTTTGACTTGTTATCGTATTAGTACATAAGAGCTGTCGTAACGTTGACGATACATTACCATATAAAGGATAAGTAGGTATGGTTTTATTACGCAGAGTAGAGCCCCTGAGGTATCGGCTTGCAAATCTGGGTAGGTTACCCTACCCGGGCGGACTGCTAGTTCAGTGAAGCTAGCTGTCCAGAGGGCTCTGCCAAGATGCATTGCGCTAACTAGCGTTTCTATTTGTTTCATTTTTAAACCAATTGTGTCACTGGTACATCACGTGACTTCTCGTATCACGTCATCTACCAGGGACGCGATTGGTTTAAAAACGAGTTGAATAGAAACGCTAGTTAGCGCAATGCATCTTGGCAGGGCCCTCTGGGTTAAAATCCCGGTAGGAATTTGTGTGAAGTCATGAAGGTTTTGTATATAGGTATTTAAGTAAGCATCTCCATGTAATTATGTTTATCGTTACCTAGTAGCCATTTACAAGGCTAGAGCATAGTTTGAGACTAGGTCGATTTATATGAGATTGTACCCTGATTCATATTTTTCATTTATTCGAAAAGGTCACATGGCATCTTAAAGTGCGACATATTTATTATTTTAAATTAAACATATTTATACAGGTTGGATTTTTTAAATGCCACCTCGAGGGAAAGTACTCTAAATAATAAAGATAGCAAATTTCACTCAAAGGAAACATTTTTTTAATTTTGATAAGAAACATAACTGCATTCAAAGATTTTAAAAAATACGCTTCCCGCAACCAGAAATCGAACCGTGTAAAATTAGAAAAAACGCATCGTATACTTTTATGGCGTCAATCGACAGGCTCAATCATAAGGATCCAATCTCTTTAACAGACATGGTAAATGAAATGAAAGGAAAACCATGAAATCTAAACTTATTTTTCTCAAAAATGTCTGGAAATGTTGACATTACTATCTACATATTGAGACGCGAAGGACATAGTTTACTGACAGATCTCAAATTAAAAAAAAAACACATTGCGTGCTCGCTACACAAGCCCGCAATGTTGCATACAAATTCCATTACTATCTAGCTTGTAACTTTTTAAAAAGTGAAAAAGCCCATAATAAAATGAGGGCACAAGTCTTATACATCCAAATTTTACTCGAAACATAACTTTTTTATTTGTGCCTGGAATAGCTTATGTTTTTTTTAAAACAAAAATTGCGTTTCTCCTTGTCATAAACTTAAAGGCGGTAAGGAGTGATGGTTTTTTCACATGAAGTTTCTGTTTGTATGCAATAAAAAAAATGAGTTTAAGCGATGAAGATTTGACTCTAACACAACTTTTTTCTTGCGATTTTTGAGAAAAGCACTATATTTGCCTCGGCAGGAACAGCAATTGCGGGCTTCGTATTTTTAAACGGACTCGCAAGCTCGTCCGTTTAATCCAATACTCGGCCCGCAATTGCCTACTTCCATGCCTAGGCAATAATGTACTATTAATTGAACGCGAGAAGACTAACATGTTTAACTAACTAATTAGTGGTTCGAAAGGGGCCCCCTGTTGTTGGATGCATAAACGTTTTCTTTTAAGAAACTCTCTTCGAGTAACTTTTAATAACGTGTTGTGGTCAATACTCAAAATACTGCTGTGAACCTCAGTTGCAATTTCCTTATCTTAATAGTTCTACGTCATTTAATTAACTGAATTACTTCATCATCATGTCAGCCGAAAGACGTCCACTGCTGGACATAGGCCTTCCCCAAGGCTCTCCACTCCGGTCTTGTGCTTTTCGCATCCACCGCGTTCCCGCGATCTTTACAAGGTCGTCACTCCATCTTGTTGGAGGCTTACCGACAGCTCGTCTCCCGGTCCGCGGACGCCACTTAAGAACCTTCTGACCCCATCGGCCATCAGTCCTGCGAGCAATGTGCCCCGCGCCCCCGCCCACTGCCACTTAAGTTTGGCTATTTTTCGGGCTATGTCGGTAACCTTAGTTCTACTGCGGATATCATCATTTCTGATTCTATCACGCAGAGAAACCCCGAGCATAACCCTCTCCATAGTCCTCTGAGTGACTTTGAGCTTCCTTATAAGGCCCATTGTTAGCGCCCACGTCTCAGATCCGTAAGTCATCACTGGCAACACACACTGGTCAAAGACTTTTGACTTCAAACATTGCGGTAATTTAGACGAAAAGGTGCTGCGAAGCTTCCCGAACGCTGCCCAGCCGAGTCGGAATCGACGAGTGACCTCTTTCTCAAAGTTGGGCCTACCGAACTGGACCGTTTGTCCCAGGTAAATATAGTCGTCAACAACTTCGAGCGCAGAGCCTTTGACTATCACGGGAGTTGGCGCGACATGGACATTGGACATGACTTTCGTCTTGTCTATGTTCATCCTCAAGCCAACTCGGTCGGAAACTCCACGTCAAAGATAATTTATTGTGAACTACTAACGAAAGTAATCCGATGGATCCATGACTAAAAGTGCTTTATCTTGTTTTTCATGGTTTTCCTTTCATTTCATTTACCATGTCTGTTAGAGAGATATGATCTTTATGATTGACCGTGTCGATTGACGCCATAAAAGTACAGGATGTGTTTTTTCGAATTTTAGCCGGTTCGGCAATACCGCAACCAGGAATGGTTGCGGTATTTTTAAAAATCTATGAAATTTGCTATCTCTATTATTTAGAGTACTTTCCCTCCCGGTGGCATTTAAAAATTCCACCCCGTATATATTATACTAACACATTTATTGCCAACGACCCTATAGTCGAGTCCGCTGTTCGTAGCCGATTTTCGGTAAATAATGGAAAAATGCTGCTACAGGCTACAGCGTAGCACCCGTAGCATTGCTGCACGGCTAGCACAATGTTGTCCGCGACTTGTTTGTCGCTCGGATCTCCCTTTCTATCAAGTCTGTAACGATAGAGACGCACTGAGCGACAAACGAGAAAATACAACTTGTGCTACCCGTGCTGGTATTCAATATGTAGAAAACTTCGCAACCAAAATCTGAAATCATCATTAATTTTTGCTAACCCTAATCTCTCGCCGCGCAATTTCAAAATGAAGGGCAATTCAAGGATATAAAGTAACGAATTCGGTGCCAATTAGAAGACGTTAATTAAAAATTGGTTTTCAAAGGGATTACCCTCGGGAAACGTTAATATCATGCTAAAATAAACAGAGATCTCTTCGATCTAAAATTCAAATCTCAAAAGTTGGCCAGTGACGCGCCATATCTCATCGAAACGTTGAGCTAGGAATTTTAAGTTGACCTTGAAATTTCAAAAGAAAAAAATACGTCGTCTACAAAACTATAAAAGCGGAACCAACTATTAATGGGTGGCCGTCTGGTCGCATAACAACTATTGTCATAATTTCGATTGTCATAACACATTACGCTTAAAATTGATGCTCATATATTTTTTTTGGCATAAATTGTACTATGGCATAATAGGCTAGTGTCCTAATCAAATCAAATCAAATTTATTCACTTGAGAAGCGGTTACAATGGTTGTTTTGAAATAGGAAAGTACAGCGCTCTCGCTGGCGACACCAGCATGTAAATATGTATAAGTAAATAAGAAAAAAAAAAACTTAAAAGTTACTTCTACTAATAATCTTAAAAATCATTAATATAATTCTAGATTCCATGCATTGACACTCCAATCAGTAATAATAGTAAAAAATCTAATTAGGACTCCGTCATTTACATTATCAAAAAATATTGAACACGTATTTTTTCTTTTGTCAATTAAACAAAAAATGACGAAGATAAAGTGCGTCGAAGAATCGCGTGACGTCACGCCGTGGCACACTTTATATCACGTTGTGACGTCACGAGCCCCCACTCCCAAACTTTGATGCGCGTTATATTTGTCAATTTTGATTGATTTGAAAAAACAAAAAATACGTGTTCAATATTTTTTGATAATCTTACTGACGGACTAATTAGAATTATTACTTTGTTACACAGGACACACCCCTATTGTTCCCTGTCATAATTAAGTATACGGAGTCATAATTGGCTTAACCATAATGTAGAATGTCATACATTTATTTAGTCATAATATTGATAATTATAATTATTTTTAGTCATACTGCTACCAGAAAAGTAGGTAAGGTTAGAACTGCCACTATAATAAAAACGAACTGCTACCAGAGAAGTAGGTTAGGTTAGGTTAGAATTGTGACCTTATCAGAAATTAACTGCTACGTTTGTTATGGATCGTCAATAATTCAGTCAAAATTGTTATCCCGATTGATAACTGTGCGTAAAGCTTTTATGCGCATAAATGTATGACTATTTACAGTTATGCGTAATGATGAGTATGACGAATCCACGAATGCCTATCAAAAATATGACTTCAAACTTTATGCAACCCGACCCCTACCCACTATTAATACATCTTTGCATCGATAATATTTGTAATGATTTCGATCCTGTAGTAGGTAATCTAAAGGGTGTGAAAAAAAGATTTTTCACAATAGATAACTTAAACCCTGAGGAGCGGAAAAAGAATGCTTAGCAAAAAATTGATAGCAAATGCAAAAGAATACCTGCCTGGAACAAAATGAGGACGCTGTTGGTTATAAAAATTGGCTACACGATTCAATTTTTGGCCAAATACTGCTGCTTGGTGTGAAAGTTACCATGAAACATTTTTCAGTCCTGAGATTTTTTCATGAACGTCCTGTGTGTGTGTTAATAATTGTAATATTACAAATAATTAACAATAACTTACCTGGTAAATTCAAAGTTAGCATGGATTTCCTTATAAATAATTCCCGTCTGATGATGATTGAATTCGTAGTCAGCAAACTGCTTGGTCTTGATGGGCTTTCAAAATGCAAATCGCTTACTATGCACGACATTTATGCATGACATCGTTCATTTTCTGTTACAGTTTTTGCGACCCTGTCAAGAATAACGTGTCTTTATCACATTAATTCTTTATTACATTAATCACAAACAAAAAAAGTGTCTAATTCCCGTGTAAAATTCCCGTTTTTTTCCAAACAACTCGTTTTTTTCGGATTTTTATGGAAAAATACAATGAAATTTTCTGCTCTTATTTTAATCTATATTAGGTCTTATTTGCATCTACAAAAGGGCGACATCGACGATATGGAGGCAGAAGCAATTGAAATAGGTGGCGAGAATGACACTAGTGACAGTGATTGACTATGAATAAATTGTCATATTCATTTGTTAATTTCCTAAAATTTCAAAAACTCAAGTAAAAAACATTGCGACACGGTAGCACTCAAATGAAACCTAACTCCCAAAATCTCGTGTAAACTCAAAACTAAAAAGGCCGAAATAACAAACAGGCTCGAAATTAATTCAACCTGGTGTCTTCGTAGCTCATTACAGCCCTTTGCACACCTGCGAAAAGGATGCGAAATTAAATCAGAAGTTCACGGCGCGATATTGAAGTTCCTCGTAACGAGTTGGCTCCCTGTTTTTATATTGCTGCAATCTTGGTGGAATGTAGGGTCGGTTTAATGTGGACTGCAGTGTTGGAATTTATGGGGGTATGTGGGTCAAGGGAGGAATGTCGCTTTCACCCTGTGATTTGGGGTTTCTAAGAGGTTATGTGAACTTTACCGGTTTCGCGCGATGTGGTTGGAACTCTTTTAATGACAGTACTAAATAATGTCATCAGTTTTTTTCTGTCTTGTGTCTCATAAATCCCAGTTTTTGTTAAAATAAAACGACAGCAATTGTCTTGATAGTGCTATAGCACAGAAATTGAATGTAATTGATATTTATAGCCCACCCTGTATGTTTTAGGGTCCCAATGCGTCGGCAATATCTGACATTGTTAGTGTCCATATAGTGTATAATTGGGTCTTTTCGGATACATCGACTCCTTACAATATTTTAAGAAATTGCTTCGTTCACACACATACTGAATAGTTCTGCGGTAATATTGCAGGGTTCATTACGATTTTCTTGTTCCATAAAAATAGTCAGAAGGCTCTTAGTGCACTTAAGTTAGAAAAAGTAATTGATATAATGACGACTACCAACTATTGCTTCGACTGTATTATGATGTGTGTGTGTGTGTGTGTGTGTGTGTGTGTGTGTATGTGTGTGTGTGTGGACCACCGACACTCTATAAGGGCACTTGACAGTGGCATCTCCATTGTACAATTTGGAATGTCCCAAAAAAGACATATTAAACAACTTGTCAAAAATCACATTTTGCAAATTGGACAATTAGGTTATGAGTCAGTAAACCTTCCTCTGTCCTTCCTCAAAATATATTTTAAATGGACTTTTTCTACTCGCGTACGTCTACTATAAACCGCTAATATTGATATCGGTAATGGTATCAGAATACCACCTGTAGCGTAACCGAAGTGTGAAAACAGTTCTATAATGAGCGTTGCTATGGTAATAACAGTTCAATAATAATTATTATAGCATTGTTATTACCATAGCTACGGTTATTCCGGATATCAGTCTTGGCGTTTAGTGAACACTTGACATCCTAATTTGTATACTAAACCGTTAAAAATATATCAACACCAATTAAAATTACGTACTAAAAAACAAAATTTATTTTGAGTCTAATTATGTGTTTAAAATTTCATTTAAGTTACTAAAAATAGATGATTAATATCCATCGATTTGTTATTTGGTAACCATGGTTACGTTAAATATGCATATCAATAAAATGGCGTTTCGTTTGGCATTCCAACTTTTATAATACATTTTCAGATCTGTTTTAGTAACTATTAAAAATTGCATGATTTTTGTAAACATTTAGCAATAAAATTCACAAACTAGTAACGCCAATCGGAATATGAAAGTGATTTTGCTGACAAGTAATTTGTTGGCAGAAAAATCGAGGAAAGTATATAAAAAAAGTTAGCTATTGTTTATTTTTGTCATTATCATTATTTAAGCTTGTAGAAAAAGTTATCTATGCAACGGTACATAATTAGCTCTTAAGGTACTTGTGCCTGTAATTAGAGTGCAGAGAAGTTTCATTATGTACCAGTTACATAAATAACTATTTTATGCCAATTGTGGGTTCTTTCTTTAAATACGGACTATTTTTGATAGAAAAGGAAAATAAATAAATCATCAACATCCCTCTTCGATTTACAGATGATAGCCGAGATGCTTTTTAAACGAAATTCAATGATTCCCCGCCATTAGACACGGTGAGCGGCCAATCGAGCGCGACCGGGTATAAAATAAAATATCCGGATAAAAACCCGCGTACAAAAAGTAACCGGAAAAAAATATTTTCAATTTCTGATCAGATTATTTAGTATAGGTTTATGATTGATCGAGAAACAGGAGCGGTTTTATATAAAATGTAAAATAATCTAACTAACAAGCCGGTCATAACCATAAAAAATAACCGGACAAGTGCGAGTCGGACTCGCCCACCGAGGGTTCCGCACATGACACGGTTAACTCAATTCAAAATTTTGACCGCCGTTCCTTGCATAAAGACCCTTCTTTTTTTGTGATTTAGTTACACGACAAGTTTAGTTTCGCATTTTTACCCATATTTTTAGTAAAAGTCGGTGTTACTTGCCAAATTTCATAGTTCTAGGTCAACGGGTCACATGGGGTCATACCCTATACATTTTGATTCCCTCGAGAGTGTCGAAAAACACGTTTTTTGCGGCATAAACGGCCATATCTTTTCTGTACTTTAATGTAGAAGTTAGATTTTTTTTCACAGCTTCAAGGGGCTGTAGACCGGAGTATATAGTTTTAATTTCAACTGTATACCTCCACGCGCTCCCGAGATAAAGGGTCTTGACAGACAGACAGATGGACAGACAGACGAACAGACAGACGGACAGACAGACAGACAGACGGACAACAAAGTGTTCCTACAAGGGTTCCGTTTTTTACTTTTGAGGTACGGAACCCTAAAACCGTTCATTCGATAATTTTAATGACAAGATTATTTTATAAATGCTTAAAATAAGTTTTATTTACACCAGACTTTATTTATTAAAATATTTAACTGTAATTGTTTCATCAAAAGGAATTAATATTTTTATCGAGAATGACAAAGTGTTTTTAGCTACGCTAAAAAATAACGCAATTAGCTAATTAATACAAAATAATGCTGTTAAATACAATAAAAAAATCTTTTTTCATCTTAATTACAGCGTATGTCAAAAAAAACTACGAGTAAATAATTTCATAAAAATAATAACCATATTATTTAACACTCGCAATAAATCTTAAACAAAAATATATTCAAACACCTAAATTACCAAATCTTAACGTAAACCTTCCACTGCTCAGTCTCCTGTAACGTTTTAATTTCAACTGAAATATTAGCACATCATTTAATTATCCAATTAACAGCGCGAGACAGCTTGCGAACATCACTCACCTGCCGTATCATTCCCCTGCTTTATTCGCTAGTTCATCATTCCCGGCTCATCAGTCCCCTGCAATGTACACTAATATCCTGGACCGTAATCAATCTCAGTTTAAGTCACTATTGTCAAATAGGCGAGAGAATTTAGGACATCCTGTGATGTTATGCTACAACGCGGCAAAGGTCAGTGACTTCCGCGGGAGGGATGGTGTCGCTATACCATCTCGCTAACCACCGGCTAAGCAGGAGTGTTTGCGCTATTGTGTTTTGGTGGAGTAAAATAACCGGTAAAGCTTTCGCGATCTTGAGTTTTTTTTTATTGCATGGACAAAGTGGGGTCTGTGACCCATAGACTTTTTCATTCTCAAGACTACAATCTTAAGACTGCAATCTTGAGGTCGCTTATGCATTGCCAACCCTGAGGACTAAGATGGGATATATGTATGTATATACCTATGTACACTCAAGGAATTTAATTGTTATGCCACTATGGAACCCTGTCGCATAACGTTAATCATTCATTTACGCGTAATTTCTGTCATGTGGTTTGACGCTGTCATTATGACAGGGTTCCATAGTGGCATAACAATTAAAGTCCTCGACTGTATGTATTAAAAATGATTAATATAACAAATAGGTAACAAAATAGTCAGAAACACAAAAGGTATGTATAAAGACGAACTTATCCCTAAGGGATCTCTTCCAGTTACCCTTTATGTATGTATGTAAATACTTTATTTTACAAAAGGGAAAAAAATAATAATAAAATACACAGAAACACAAAAAGTATGTACAAAGGCGAACTTACTATGCTTTATGCTATGGGGCTCGGAGCAAACTGACCTCAGGTGGCATAATTGGTCTGACCTCAAACGCGCTAGAAATGTATTGCAATACATTCGCACCTTCAGAACAACAGTGACCTAATTGAGAAATTTTAAATTTCGAGTTAGGTCTCTATGATAATAAATTTATGATTCGAAGTTTGAAAGCACAAATTTTGAATTAGGTCATTATTGTTCTAAAGGTGCGACATGTATAATATCGGTAAATTAATTAAGGTTTGAGGTCTTGTGTGTGTAGCGGTTTACTCAACATAACAATAATCCATTAGCAAAATTAACGCACATGTCTCGGACGTCAAAGTGCTTGTAAGAAATTGAATTAAGTATACGTCATTACGTCTTTATCCATACTTCCATATATACTAATATTGTAAATACGAAAGTAATTTGTTTGCTTGTTACATCTTTACAGCTGAATCGCTTAAAAGATTAAAATTATTTTTATCATAGAAAATTGTGTAGGTACTTCCCAAAGAAATAGCAATAAACGACATCTACGCGAACGGAGTCGCGGGAAACAGCTAGTTGTCATATTTAAACATACTTACATTATAACTACTCACATGTAGGTGCGCCAGTGCAAAAAAATAAGCGATTTAGCTACAGGCTGATGGTTCACCCGAGCGTTAGGGATCAAATTTAATTTACGTAGACACGAACGAAAAACTCGTTTCGCTGCGTTGGAAAAATAAATCACCCACTAGCATCTAGTTGTATTTCCTCGCTTGTTGCTCAGTGCATCTCTTTCGTTACATACTAGGTAGAGAAAGAATACCGAGCGAAAAAGTCGCGGGCGATTTGTGATAGCCACCCTGGCGTGCCGGTCATTGCCCTTCTGGGGTCCTACTATAAAGGATATTTTAACTCATTCTGTCAACCTATACACAGATTTTTTATACATCGTTCTAGATAAGATGCATAACGTTAACGTAAACGATTATCGAAAAGAGTATAGTGCTTAACGCGACCGTCCGGTAGCTTACGTCAATCTTATACAGGATGACGGGATATTCGATACAATCCTTTTAAGGAGGCATAGTAGAGCTCATTTGGATCAAATTAGGTCACGGAGTACCCTGACCGAAAATTATTAGTTTCTGAGATATTCATAATTTTAATCTGAATTTTGGTGATTTTCCTTTATGTCCATGTTATCCTTCTCGTGCTTACCTCTTTAGGGTCATAGTCTATGACCCATCCTGGACTAATAGGTATAAAAGCCCTTGCCTGCAGCTCACGCTTTTTACTCGTTCTCGTCCAGAAAGGCTTACTTACTGGTCTCTGTAGTAATGTACTATAAAATAAATTGTAAAACGTGGATACTCCGCACTGTAGCGAATGTGGCATTGCAAAAGATGTATACCTACCATATCTCGATAGAGTAGTTTCTATAAATAGAAGGCAGTGTTATTGAATAGCACAAAATATAAATGAAAATAATATGGGATAGTTAACATAATATATTGTGTTGCTCGACCCACTGTTAAATCAAACTAAATGACCCACTGTATACATTGTATAAATTGTATTTACGACTATGAGCGTCGCTTTAATTCAACGAAAATAAGAGAAAAAAGTAAGTTTTATGGCACCACCTTTGATTTTACATTGTTTAAAATTTTCTACCGACAACTTCATGTTAGTGGAAATAGAATGAAATAGCTTCTTTGTTCACACCTCACACTAAACCGTTTAAAACTTAAAAGGGAATCACCGAAACCCATACATCTCTTTTACGACTTGAATGCGTTGGCAGACCTCCATCCCATTAGCAACTATAACTCTATGAGCTTAAAGATCAGAATCTATATTTATTTTATGTATTTTAAGACTTTCTTGCATGTTTCGTACTGTGCTGTAATAAACAGTTCGTATGTTTTAGAACGCGCTTTGATGAAATGATATACCTTGGAAGGAAAACTACTAATAGAGAAATAAGGAAGGGAGTTATGTTCGTTACACATTTTATATTTTTCTGTTAAAGTCTAGGTAAATATCGCCACTTGTAAAGTTTAAAATTTTAATGACTTCAATATCATACCAAAAAAACCGATAGATTGTTAACATTTTTTTTAAATAAGTACGTTACCTTGGTCTTTATCAAGGAGGCTTAATTATGAAAAAAAATACACAAATAATTACAGTTACATCTAAAAATATGGTGACACAAAACTCCCTTGACTTAAGTTACCTAATTAAGTTTTTTTTTTTAATAATTGAAGTGCCGAAAAGCATTTTGAATTGTGAATGTAAATTCGCCTAACTAACCGTTTCAAAAATCAACCAGTGATATGGCACTCGCAGTTTACAGTTTTAACTTCATCACTATTTCATGTGCAATATTTAATATGAATTAACATGCAAAGCTAAAAGTGAAAAATTTATAGCAATTATTTGCAGTAAGGCACTCGTGAAGTTGCATGTCACCCTCTAATAAAGAATACGGAACTTATAAGAACATAAAAACTTTATAGTCATTAACATGAACAATGAAACCAGCGGAATTGTAGAATGGGACCAAAATTCCATAGAGTTGATAAGGAAAATAATTGTAAAATGTTTCAATTGTTTCAAGATATTTACATTCTTACCCAAATACCCTTCTATTATGAGTGCATTTAAATGCAGTTGCGTGCAAGATCTCGGTTAGACGTTTAGACCTCTTCAGTGTTCATAAAGCTAACCTATTTCTAAAAGGGTTTTGTGACCAAAATCACCCTATTACCAAGCCTCTGCTGTCTGTCTGTTTGTCAGCGGGCTGTATCTCATAATTCGTAGTAGCTTGAAATATTCACAGAGTGTATTTTTGTTGCCAATATAACAACATAAAGTTAAAAAAGAAAGGAAGAAAAGATAAAAAAACGTGTTTTGTGCTTGATCTTAATTAACGGAACCCTTCGTGTGCGAGAGTGACTCGCACTTGGCCGGTTTTTAAGGTATGAAAAAGGCACACAAGCACTATTAGCTATGTGCCTTTATTCCAGTTTGTTCTCGGCCATCTTGCTTTAAAATCGTAATAAAAAAGGGATAAGTTCGCCTTTTTACATCCTTTTTTATTGTTTTTCTTTTTTGGACAATAAAGTGATGAACATACATATTGCTGACAAATAATTGGTCGCTTGTAACAAGATTGTGATTGTTGTGCATAAGCGTCTTGATCCCATACGAGCCTAACAAGACGATAGTTACACCAACTAAGACGTTAGATACATCAACTAAGACGTTAGTTGAATCACTAAAAAAATTGCTGTTTGTTACTATCATAGTTGGTTTATATAACTAATATCTTAACTATGTCATTCATTTTATGTCAACTAAGTGAAAATCTCTCTTTGTTGGCTCTCATATTTTTGAGTGTATTTTAGCTCTTAAACAGTCAGCAGCAGAAGTAGCTACGCAACCGAAAAGGTCAAAATTATCAACACTCGACTCTATTGTCAAGAGAATACGTCGTAGATCACTTTGACCATGTTATTCTACCTAGCTACTTTTGATGGTGACTGTACAATTGACAGAAAAAGTGTGCTAACGATATAGAAGGTATGGTACCCCTGTGAGGGTCCAGAAGTCAATACCTACTTCGCAAAAGAAAAAGCCTACAATGCGAAAAAATAAGAATAATGCTTATTTAGTAGATATCTAGACATCTAGTAGAAAGTTCATTATTTCAATGGAATAAGGTAAAATAAAATGAGACATACTCGATCAGACAAGCAATTGTAACATTGCCCAACACTCCCAGTGTAAAACAGTTTTTTTTTCAAGCAAATGAAGTCGGTGGAAAAAGCTAGAGTTTTATTTGTTTATATTACGTCCCCGCAGATTGATATGTTAATAAATATGCTAGAGAAGACGAACGCCATGTTTTTTAGGCCATAAACAAATCTGTATGAGAGACGTGTATGATTGACGACTTCCATGCAAAGTTTACGTTACCTTTGATTCTGCAGATTGAGACGTTTAGTAAATATTTGGGCTATCATTACATTACGTTATATTTCAATTTTATGCTTCGTATTTATATTTATTTTGCATGGTGTGTACTTATTAATATTTCTATGTTGAAATGTTTAGAGTCTTCCTCAGTTTTTTTAGGAACGCTTTTATTGTTCGCTTATCGCTAAACGTTCAATCATAAAGGTGAAAAAACGTTTTTAGGCATAAAATATTATTTAAAGCTCTAACTAAAAACCGGTCATGTGCGAATCAGACTTGCGCACGATTTGGTTGGAAAACACAAAAGAAAATACTTACTCATTTCGTTACAATCTTTATTTTTATGCAATAAGGTCCATTTACAATCAAAACTTTTCCAAAACTGTAAAATTTAACAACTTTGTTTTATTTTTCTCGTAAAATCTTTAACTCAGGAATTTTTCAGATTTTTTTGGTCTGTAAACTTCAGAGATAAAAGTGGGAAAGGTCATTTTTAATACATTCTTGTCTATAAATCAGAAAGTGCGTCACGGAAATTATAAAAAAAAATTAAACATATTCAGCCCTTTCATATGACACCCCGATTGCTAATAAAATCACTTTCATTTTACAACATTATTTCATATTATTTTTACGATGCGGGCAAGTAAGTAATACATCTATGCCAAAATCAAAGTGATAGCTTCAACAGTTTTAGAAAAAACTGCTGTGACATACAGACAGACACCGTAGTCTCACCAAAAGGGGTATCCTTTTTTACCAGCCCCAACAAGCCATTATTGGCAATAATGCCTTGCCTCATGATTTAAACTAAATTATAGGACAGCGGAAACACCCTTGAATATAAATTTAATTCACCAAAATATTCAAGGTTTTTCCAGCAAAGAACTAGAAATAGGGTTGTTCTTAGATAATGAAAATGTACAAATTATGTGCATTACTGAACATTGGCTTAGACAAGAGCAATTAATTTTTGATTTTTTAAATTTTAAATTAGTTATTTTGCCA
This sequence comes from Acleris literana, assembly GCA_946894065.1. Lineage (NCBI taxonomy): Eukaryota > Metazoa > Arthropoda > Insecta > Lepidoptera > Tortricidae > Acleris > Acleris literana. The sequence goes on from OX335686.1 coordinate 17,116,346, forward strand.
GAAAAAGTGCCATTCATGGTGGCTCTTTTATAATTGTAAAAAGTACTCTTAAATCCAAAGAAAGAAAGGATATTGTAAAGCTATCGATAGAAAGGATTGTAGAAATTTCTTGCGCAGAACTAGAAAGTTATATAATAATATGTGTTTACAGACCACCGTTGGCTGACTTTTGCACATTTGAATCTACTATGGAACATGTGTTAAAATTAGCATATAATACCCAGAAGGATGTTATAGTTTGTGGAGATTTTAATATTAACTTACTCGAGACGTCAAATAATACCACTAGGTTACTTAGTTTATTTAAATCTTTTAATTTAGGTAATCTGTTCTTAGAACCCACACGGATAGGTGTTAGTAGTGCAACCTGCTTAGATAATATTTTTTGTAGTTGCGAATGTTTGGATAAAGAAATATTTAATTGTTTTAATTCTGACCATAGTGGTCAGAAGGCATCTTTCATCTATGATTTTTATCAAAAACCTGATACAATAACATACCGACCTATAACTAGTAATCGTTTGGAATTATTCAAAAATAAAGTTCAGAGTAATCTTACAGTGTTACCGTTTTTACAGAATGAGTGTAATAGTATTTATAAAGACTTCTTCGGCGTAATTCTACATCAATTTAACAACAATTTTAAAATGAAAACTATTTCTAGGTCGAAAACAAAATTTAGTGAATGGGCTACTACAGGCATTCATAAAAGTAGAAATAGGCTTCATGACCTATATAGAGAGAGGGAGGAAAATAAGAATGCTGACTTTCTAAATGATGTTAGGAATTATTCAAGGACCTTTAAACAAGTTTGTTTAACTGCCAAGGCCAATTTTCTTAGTCTCAAACTTAAATCATCTGACAACAAGGTAAAAACTGTATGGAATATTATAAATAGAGAAACGGGAAAATCAAAAACTCGTGATAATCAAGTCACTCTGAACACAGGTGACCAACAAATCACGTCAAATAAAGACGTTGCCTTAGCATTCGAAGATTATTTTTCTAACATAGCCATTAATACTACGAAATGTCTTAAATCATCCGCGGTTGAAGCTCAATCATTACTTAGCACTAATGTCAGTAAATGTAATATAAACTTTGATTTCAGCCCTGTAAATTCAGATTCAATAGTCAAGATATTTAAATCACTTAGTTTAAAAAAGACTGAAGATTTGTGGGGCACATCAGTTAAGGTACTCTTTCATATCATAGATGTAATTGCACCCCATCTAGCATTAATCTACAATAATTGCATATCAGAGGGGGTCTTTCCAGATCTCATGAAATATAGTAAAGTAATACCTCTTTTTAAATCGGGCGAGATGAGTGATATAACGAACTTCCGTCCCATTTCCATACTACCAGTTTTAAGTAAAGTCTTTGAGAAAGTAATGCTAAAGGATATGTTAGGTCACTTTAACAGAAATAAACTACTTAACAATAACCAGTTTGGCTTTACCAGAGGTCGATCAACAATTGATGCGGCATCTGTACTCATTAAACATATATATAACAGTTGGGAGAAATCTTGCGATGCAGTAGGAATATTTTGTGATCTTTCTAAAGCTTTTGATTGCGTGGATCATACGACCCTTATTTTAAAATTAGAACATTATGGATTGTCCAACAAAGCTTTAAGCCTTATGTCTTCTTATCTAAGTGATAGAACTCAAACAGTTGTTGTAAACAAAACGCAATCTGTTGGAGCTACATTGAAAATAGGTGTGCCTCAAGGCTCTATTTTAGGTCCTTTTTTATTTTTGGTTTACATAAATGACTTGCCACCAACAGTAGATAAACTTTGTGATATTGTACTTTTTGCTGATGATACTTCACTAATTTTCAAGGTAGATAGAAAATCCGTAGACTACAGTAGGATTAACACCACACTAGTTAAAGTACTTAATTGGTTTACTAGCAACAATTTGCTACTAAATGCTAAGAAAACGAAATGTGTTAGGTTCGCTTTGCCTAATGTTAAACCGGTACATTCTAGTATTTTTCTAATTGACGAGTGTTTGCAAATGGTAGATAAGGCAATTTTCTTAGGCATAACATTAGATAAATATTTGCAATGGAGTCCCCATATAGCTGTACTGGCAGGTAAACTAAGTTCGGCAGCTTACGCCGTTAGGAAAATTAGACAACTAACCAATGTTGAGACAGCTCGCTTAGTCTATTATAGTTATTTCCATAGTGTCATGTCGTACGGTATTCTGGTTTGGGGTAAGGCAGCTGACATACAAACTATATTTGTGTTACAAAAAAGGGCCATTCGTTCTATTTACAACTTAAACTCCCGTGACTCTTTAAGAGAACTTTTTAAAGAAATTAATATCTTGACTGTAGCGTCTCAATTTATTTATGAGAATATTATTTACGTTATTAGAAATTTAGATTCTTTCACCAAAAATTCTGATATACATAATTTAAATACCAGAAATAAAAATAAAATCGCTATCCGAAAATTCCGGGTCCGTAAAGTATATAAATCATTTGTTGGTCAATGCATTCATTTCTATAATAAATTACCTGACGAAGTTTTAAAGTTACCCTTTCCAGCATTTAAAAGTTACTTGAAAAGGTCGTTAATGTCTAAAGCGTATTATAGGATCGAGGACTATCTAACAGACAAAAATGCATGGCCTAAATCCGAAACTTAGTCAATAATAATTTATTCAAATGCAAAATCTTTATCTTGTCTAGGGGACACCGTTGATGTAGGAAAACATATCGAAACTTTTATGTGGTCGTCTCGCACCATCTTATATACACATAAGTATGTGTTTTTTTTTTTCTCTATCTCTCCCGTAAGATTCTTAATTGGCATGTTTTCCTGCTGAACTACGCATGTTATTTAATACTATATTTAATTTAATATTTATAGCTTTATATAATGCTAGACTAAGTAGTACCATTGTAATAAGAAATATGTTTAAAAAATGACTGACTGCTGAGTTTCTTGCGGCGTTTCTTCTCGGCAGTGGTCTTCTCTTGGGAAGCGCTGGTAGATTCTTGACGTGTAAAAGTGCCCGTGCGGCCTACTTACTGAATAAATTTCTTTTATCTTTTTATCTTTTTACCATTTTGGTACGGAACCCTAAAAAGACATGTTTAAAAAAATACCATCATTAGTAAAATGGAATTTTATTGCTCAAAAAGTATTAGATTGAACAAGAAATCCAATAATAAAATGTATATCTACGGCGTTTATTTTCTAAGGTAAAAACTTATATAGCATACAACTTAATCAAAGACAATTATAATTCCTAACAAAGCCTTAGTAAATTCATTTTAACGTGAATAACGATCAAACAAGTCCTTTGCCGTAATTAACATCCTAAAGGAACGTAGCGAAAACTAGATCAAAATAACAAGGCGAGCGTAATAAAATACCTTGGGACGAAAACGCTTACGAGGTCGTAAAACAACTTCTTATTTTACAAGGCTAGGTACGGTGACGGAAAGAAAATGGCTAAGACAAAAAGACATGATTACGTATTGCTTTGGGATTTAGATTGGATTTTTTGAAAAAGGTATACTGCTAAATAGCAGTTTAATGGAAAATTAACAGAAAGTAACTGTCCATATGAGTACTTATAATAATAATATAATATCAGGGGACAATGTCACACCAATCGACCTAGTCCCAAACTAAGCTCTAGGCTTGTACTATGGGTACTAGACAAAGATATAAATACTTACATAGAGAAATATAATACTTTAATACATAGAAAACATCCATGACTCAGGAACAAATATTCGCGCTCATCACACAAATATCTGCCCTCGACGGGATTTGAACACAGGACCGCTAGCTTCGTAGGCAGGGTCACTACCAACTAGGCCAGCGCGTCGTCAAAACACTTCCATACTACTTCCAGCACTGGTTTGGGTCGCTGGACTGGAATGCTACTGGAATAATGTGAACCGGCACTGGAATGCACTGGAATGTACCCATTCCAGTGAGCAATCCAGTCCAGTGACTGGAAAGACCGTCTACTTTTTCATTCCAGCTCGCTCAATCCAGCGCCACTGGAATAGTGTAGACAGCCAATTCCAGTGCTTGATTGATCGTTTAAGTTCTAGATATAATTGTCACAATAGTGTTACCACTCCAGCAACTCTTAAATGACTGGAATAATGTAAACGATATGATCCAGTCCAGCACTGGACTGGATTGGCCTGCTGGATTACTGGACTGGAATAATGTGAACCGGGCATACGTATATAAAATAAATATAATAAATAAATAACGGAGGACAATGTCACACCGATTGACCTAGTCCCAAACTGAATGAGAAAGTAATTTTGTCCGTTTGTCACGATTTCACGTCTAAACCACCCAACCAGTTTTGATAAAATTTGTTATAAAGCTTGAACCCAAGGGCGTAGGATACTTTTTATTCCGGAAAATTGGGCAGTTCCCGAGGGAGGAGTGATAATCGACTTCTACGCGGACAGAGTCCCAACAACAGATGGCAACAGCTATAGTACAAAATAAATTATAAATATTGGGTTATTAACGAAATAAATTCAGTCCTTATTTTTGGTCAAAATATATCGGCTTAGCGTCTTCATAATATTTAAATTTAAGTGAAATATTAGTATCAAAATACCTTAAGAACATAAAAAAAGTTCGAAACTAAGAAAAATTTTGTACCAAACTTACTCAAAAATCGGCGATACGCGTGCCACCTGGCAAATTGGGTTGTTCAAGGAATGAGGTCAAGTGAAGGGTTCCGTATACCGTATAGATTCCGGGCTCGCTAAACACAGTTCTAGAATATTTATCATACATTAAATATATAGCAACCATTGAATCTTTTGGATCGTTTGATTTATTTTAACGTAGAACAACAAATAGTTGTTTCAGCTTATGGCAGATTCACATGTTAAGCCGGAGCCCCACTGCTGCGCACGCTACGCACGGACACGCTATACACGTCGCCCACGTGGGTCCATTGGTCTGGATACGTGTGTCAACATTTTCACAGCAACCAATGCACGCACACGTAGAACGTGTGGGCCACGTGGCTACGTTGGTCAGCTACGTGTGTCTACATTCCCCACTGCTGGCCACGCGCATCCACGCACGCGGGGGGTGCGAAGCCCTTACAGCCACCTTTCCACTGCAACACAAGGGCAGCGTGGGTCGCGGTGGGGCTTTGCCTGCCACGTGCGCTAGCGTGTGCGTGGCAGGCACTTCGTAACAGGCCACGCGTGTATCAGTGGCGTCATTTCGTGCGCAGCGTGTTCGTGGACTACTGTGGAAGTATCTACCTACATTTTCATACAAAGCGTTTTTGTACCCACGTGTGTAGCTTGACCGTGCGCAGCAGTGGGGCTCCGGCCTTATCCATAAAGTATAGTCATGCAAACGATAATATTTAATATGTCGTATCCACACTACTACTATTTTTATTGCAAGCAGATGAACCGATGCGATGTTCTTAAAAGAAAGCTAGTTTGATTGCGGTGGTTCTTAGCTACGTTTCATCACAATTATTTGAGCCGTACAAAAGATAACAGCTGTGGAAGAAAACAATTAACAATTAAAAAGTTTTATCTATTAAAAATTTTTAACCCTCCTATTCATAAACTTGCAATAGCTAAAGTGTGAAAAGCTCTGGCCTTATCTGACATAGTGACTTTTGAATTCCACATAAAATCACAAAGAATACTTTAACTAAAATAGGCTTATTGTACATTTATGAATAACAAGATAAATATTGTAATTACTAAGGTCATGAATGTATTAAGTCAAGTTAGAAGTCATCGACAGTACTTACAGTCGTCACCGCAGCCTGCGGCTCGCCGCACTGTCAAATTTTCCAGAGGTCTTTGACTTTAACATTGAGATTAACTCGGTGTTTGCAGACGTTTGCGGTCTTTTAATCAGTACCCTTACCATGAGTTACAATTAACCTACTCGCTAGCGAGTCGAAGCTCTGTCCCTCGCAGACCTCGCAAGTATTCTTATAGAGTGCGAGGGACGGTGTATTCGACTCGCTAGCGACTACAGTAATTGTAACTCATGGTAAGGGTATAGCAGGCACCTTCAAGATGTTGAAGATTAATGTTTTACTAAAGCAACCGCCAGCCTGCCAAGTTCATAGATTAATGTCCATTCCCAACATGGAAACCGCGGATAGATTAGGTGAAGAAATTGGTTCATTTGTTAGACTTTCATTTTGCAAAGAGATATTTCCCGCCGCATTAATTTACATAGGCCAAAAGTCTAACCTAAAGTTATTTAATAAGCCCAATGTAACTCATCAATACAACATATATATATATATATATATATATATATATATATATATATATATATATATGTAATTAAAGTTTGTTAATTGATACGTTTGTCAAACGTACGGTCACGGAAGTTAATAAGTGACCCATTTAAAAAAAAATATGCTTTCAGTTGTCAATGTCCTTAGAGATGCCAGTTTATTTGTAACTTATAGGAAACTCAAAATTATTGTTGTAGAATGTCAGATTGACTTTGGACGTTAGGTGGGTCACAAAATTAAATTCTAAAACGAACGGACCCGTAAAAAATACCATGTACAAATTTTAACCCATTTTTGTTTTCTGTATTGAATCTGGTAGGTTCTCTTGTTCAACTATCAACTCACTCTTGAACTCGAAAGATGTGTTGTTAACCGGCGAGTTTAAGTTGTCCCGTCAGAGCGTGTTAACAACATTTAAGGGCGTGCATTCACAGAAGTAACTTTACCTGTCGAGTGAGTCTTCTCGCATGACTTCGCCCACTCAATCGACCATTCGATAGAGCATTTAAGAGTATTATTCTATTTTAATATTTACCACCGATTTAGTGCAAAAATATAGACGTTTACATAGGATGTGCTTGAGTAAGCCCAGTATTTTAATTATCTAGGCATTTATGCGTATACTTCTATAAATAATTCTCTATTTAAACCTCCGAATAGTTATTTCTTATTATTTATAGAAACAAACAGTACTTACTATACCGTCAGTCAATCACATAACGCCGCTAGCTGGATGCTACCTTTGATAAATAAACAAAAAGATGTTTGAAGTATCGCTCTGATGGCAAGATGACAAACTCAATGATTTTCATTGACGTACAGAAATACAAGCAAATAACCATTCGCAAACGGCTATCCTATCATCTCCACCACCTTTATGGATGGCAGTCTGCCACTGTGTGTTTTATAATGAACTTTTTGCCACGCACTATAGCGTTATGGAATCCGCTTACATTGGGTACCTTCAAGAGACGAGCATACTCTTTTCTCAAAGGGCGGCAACGCAGCTGCAATTCCTCTCCTGGGTGGTGATTCTTTCAACAAGCAATGGTTTAAGTTGTGCCGACAGAGCGAACAAAACACATTTTAGCGCGTGTATTCAATTTGGCAGCATGACTTCACCAACGTATAAGGCTCCCTAATTGACAATGCACGCGCTAAAATGTGTTTTGTTCGGTCGGACGGGACTACTTAAACTCGCTGCTTTTATTCGCTCGTCCGTTCGACCGGCCGCCGTTTTTGGGGAGAAAAACACACCAGGTGTTGCAAGTGTCCATCACTGCGGTAATCACTTCACGTAACTATTTGGAGCCCTCTAGCATAGTAAAAGAGAATAATGGTTATGATAGTGATTGTTTTTTTTTGCGTTTTAAGACCACATTTCTCTAACGTAAGCTATTTCAAAGTTCCATCCACCCTAACCTCGATACTGCATAAAATCAATTTGTAGATTCTACAAATTCTACAATGTAGAATTTGCATTTCATCGACAGGCGTTTCCCTCCACGTGTGTTTTCCTGTAGGCTTCTTTACAAGTAAGTATTTTACACCTAATCTTACCTTAACTTTTTTTATTTGTATACCTACCTGTAATCCCACCTGGGTTTTTGATACGCAATATACAATTTGAATTTGAAATCTAATTCCCTGAAAATAACAATGCTATTCGTACAGAACCAAATTGCGTTTCGCGTTCTTCTATTGAAAATTTAGTGGTTTAGGCCATATTGTAAGCAAAATCCTTGATTTAACAGACTTGATAAGAATTAAAGTGTTAAATAAAGAAAAGCAAGTGACAGAAAACAACAACCAAGGTGGAGATCTAAGAAAAATGCAGCAGTGAACATCTTTCCGTTGAAATGATTAATGATAGTGATAATTATAATAAATAAAAAAATGACAGGGGACAATCTCACACAAATTGACCTAGTCCCAAACTAAGCTCTAGGCTTGTACTATGGACACTAGACAACGATAAACCTACTTATATAGATAAATACATACTTAAATACATAGAAAACATCAAATACTGAGGAACAAATACTCGCGCTCATCACAAAAATATCTACCCTTACCGGGATTTGAACCCGGGACCGCTAGCTTCGTAGACAGGGTCACTACCAACTAGGCTAACGTATCGTCTTTTTTTAAACTTGTGAATTGTTATTCCACTTTTAAACTCAAACAGAACTAGAAGCAGTCAATCAATCTCATAGCGCCGGCTCAGTCGAACATTTACATCCGCTCTCACCTTTCCCTTCAAACAACTTTATTGCATACGAGATCGAATTGCGTCCTTGGGAATGGGTGTAGTAGAAAAATACCAGTAGTATAACTTTCCTGCTTTAGACTTTGTTTTAATTAGGTTCAATTTTAAACCACAGAGAAATCAATAAAGTCAAGCCTCTGGCAAGACGCAACTGGGAATAAGAACCATGTCAAAGCAGATAATGTCCTGCGGGACCTCTATTCCACAGATATCGTAAATATATGTATATGTGGCAGCTCCTATTCACCTATCATAACGTCAACAGTGTGATTACGATATCGAAGCGAGATGAGCTAAATCGAACTAGAATTTGCCGCCAGGGGCGTTTTTGGAAAACTTCAACTTTATGTAGCTCATCTAAGTAGCTTTTTTTTCTTGCCTTTGTATATTTGTAGAGCTTCTATTCACTTGATAGAGCTGCTATAACGAGCACAATATGATTACAATACCGAAGCAAGATGGGCTACTCAAATTGGATTAGAGTCCTAGTTTGTTGGCAGCTTGTCAACTAAGACTAACGAGCGACACGATGTGAAACAACTTGAACCGAATGTTGAACACTGACAATATAGGTGCGCGCGGTCATACGAGCGTGTATGACTCTTGTCTGAACAATAGATACTGTATAATTGGGAGCCGATTAACCTAAAGTTTACGTAGTCTCAACGAGCTAATACGGAGGCGGCTTCTTAAAATAAATTATGTCCAAAAGATGTCCACAAAAATACAGTCAGGTGAAACATAAGCAACAATTTTAAAATTTTGCATAATATGAACAGAAAAATTAAAAAATCTTAGCATAAGAATACGTTGAGTAGCGAGAGAGTGTGCTTGCATGTGTGTGTGTATGTGTGTACGTGATGTGTATTTATTTATTTTAATTTTAATACTTTATTGCACAACATTAAAATAGTGTACAAAAGGCGAACTTAATGCTACAAGCATTCTCTAACAGTCAACCTTAAGGTGAAACAGAAATCAAAAAGTAGGTGGGTGCAATAAAATGACCATTAATTCCTTTTATATAAATTTGGAAAAAAAATTAACTATTATTTGATTTTATTATTTTACAATATATATGTGTATGTGTCTATACAGCTATAATTCCTCATAAGTAGAGTGACACGTTTCTTAAGCACAGGTTTACAACAGTCTAATAGGCCTACGTTATGAAATCGTTTATTATAATTTCTCAGAATACCAATAAGCGGCAAATTTTGAGCATATTTCGTTTGCGTTAAAGAGAGGCTAAAAGTGGTTCGTTCACTTGCCGAGAAATATTGATACGTAGCAAGTCATACAGCGAACAAAATTGAATAAGCTCCCGATTTAACGATCTCTACAAACGTAGATACCGCAGCCTCACAAGGCTAGATAAATTGCTTAACGCTAACGTAAACGATTGTCAAAATTTACAAAATGTATGGAATTGACAAAAGCGATCGACCGTCTTGCTGCTTACGTCAATCCGTCAATACATTTTCGATAATGATAACGAACATCAAATGCATCTATTTTCTTTCTTTCTTTCTTTCTTTCTTTTCTTTCTTGTCGTAGAGTGGTATTCCACTTGTCCAAGATCTTTGTCCAATGTGTATTTGCGTCTCACAGTTTGCTTTAAAAAATGTGAGACGCAATGCACATTGGACAAAGATATTGGACAAGTGGAATACCACCCTAAGCCAACTTATCACTTACACCTCTGTTCGATCTTATAAGTATGATTTTATTGGTAAAACGAACGCTTAAATTTCGCTAGTATTACTTCGCTTATTCGATCGAAGGCTTTATCCTTTGGGCAAAGCAGAGATTGTGGTAGCGGTGCAACATAGGGTCTAACTTTATACATAATTATGTGTACATATCAATATATTAAATTAATATGAAAACTTACATAAATTGCACTAATAAACAAATACATACATATTGTATACATGAGAATAAGCACTAAAAATTACAAATAACGTTATCACAAAATCAAGATAAATCGTTCTTAAAGAGGATAACTCCTTTGAACTTATTACAGATGTCAAAAATCGCATTATTTATGTAATGTACCCATTATGGAGTAATTTTATATGTGCTTTGAGCACACTCTTATAAGCTTGTTATATCGTTACCCGTTTAACAGGGCCTGGATTAAAACTTAATCATAAAAAAACACACTCGTGAATATTCATTTCAATCAAAAAAACACAGGACGCAGACGCAGTCAATCAATCTCACAACCCACGCGCCGGCTCAGTTCGAATATTTACATCCCCTCTTATCTAACCTAACCTTTTCCTTTGAACAACTTTATTCCATTCGAGATCAAACCGTGCCTTTGAAAGCGGTACATAAAAAACAGGGGTTTTTATAAAAGCTTTGAACTAACTACACAACTCACAAACATTTCACACTATATGAGTTTGTTTTTTTCTAAGTTTAAACTCAAGCTACCAATTATATTAAGTTATTTTGGCGTTATGGTACAGATAAAAGAAAGACACTTGATTTGGGTTCAAAAAACTAAACAATGATCTTAAAATATATCTCCAAAGTTTAGTTACAGTTTTATAAAAATATACACAAAAGTCACGGCGTGGACGCTTAGTATTCTGATTTCAGTTCACTACACTTGAAAGTTCTTTATACAGTCTATGTTCCACATTACATTTTCTAGGGTTAACTGTTAAGAAAACGATTTAATCACTACTATATTACTAGAATATTTTCACTGTGTCCCAATCTCCAATACTCATTATGTATTAAACGCATTATTTAGACGTCTGATCGTCGCCGGGGCGACCCTAGCGGCTGAATTCGCAGAAAAGTTTTTGTTTTCTCCAGGTAAAAAGTTTCTAGTATAAAATGCTCCGTTGTGATAATATCTACGACTTTGAACAGAAGACATAGCCGAAAATAGAAATGAAAGACGAAAAATATAGTTTTTGGAAGTTTTCAAGTAGGATAACCATTGACTTCAGATTTAAAAATAAGATGAATTTCATAGCGCAAGCACTTAACCTTGTCAATTTTCTTTTTTAATGTAACTACGAGTACATAAAGTAAATTTTCCACAAAGTATTTTCCGTCCACGTCGACACAATTCAACATTTATACTTTCCCCGAAATTAAAACCCTTCTCGTTTTTAATTAATCCGATTCTTAAAACAGCGGCTGTTCTTTTCGTTACAACTTTTTCAAATACTATAATAGTCTTATATCAATTTTTCTAATTCGATAACGGCTAAATTTATGTATAACGCAATACGGGATCATAAATATTTTTATAGGAGAGCGAGAGGGGAGTGGGGATACGCAGTCTCTCCCATACGCTCCCCGGTAGCCGGCGCGACCGACTGTGTGCCGCGTTCCCCGAGGTGCCCGACTCGTAAAGTTTCGTGTAGTGAGGTGTTGAGCAAGTGTGGTTAGATGTGTTGGTGTTAGGAATTCGTGGTTCCATGGTGAGTATATTTTTAATTATGTTCCAAATTTGAAAATAATGCTGGCCGGTTGTGTTTACGTTTGCGGAATTTGTTTTATCGGCCTAATTAATTATAGTGAAACGGTTTTTTTAATACTGGCTGGATATCGTTACATCGTTATTTTAAAATTAGCAGGGCTTTTCAAAAGGTATTGATAATGTAGGAACTATGCCTAAGTACCACAATGTTGATAAATTTACAGAATTCAGGATTAGCTTCGTTATTTAAGAATGAATGGTTACAGATATTTTATTTCTAACTTACCATTTAAAATACAAAATTATTAAGATGCGCTATCACAACAACAAAATTATTTGCATTTTCATGTGATGAAACTGATTCAATTTGGACAAATTGAAGACAAAAACATTCTTTAAAATTAAGTACAAGTTTTTTTGTAATAATCTTTTATTTATTTGTTTGCATTAATATTTTTTATTTCTTCATACACAAAAAGCACTATTCGGTAATCTGAATTTTCTGTAAGAACCAGTAACGAGGTAGGTAATTAATACAGAAATTAATTTTAAAATTATCACGAAAAATCACTACTTTTTACAATTAACAAAATAAATAATTTTACATTTTAAAGGAGTAAAATAAATATTGTTTTTACCGTCAAATGTCATTGAATGACTTAAGTAAAAATTAATTAACGTCGTCATTTAAATATAAATTAGTCAAGTTAATTTTTTTGTCCTTCCTATGCATGTCGCAAAATTTATTTTTCTCTAAAAACATGCCAATTGACATCTTCTACTTCGAGTATTCATAACGATTTACACAAATATTATTTTACATGTTTTTAAAAGTATTTTCTCAAAAATGTCCGGAAATGTGGACATTCCTATCTACATAATGAGACGCGAAGTACATAGTTTACTGACAGTTCTCAAATTAAAAAAAAAAACATTGCGTGCTCGCTACACAAGCCCGCAATGTTGCATACAAATTCCATTACTATCTAGCTTGTAACTTTTTAAAAAGTGAAAAAGGCCATAATAAAATGAGGGCACAAGTCTTATACATCCAAATTTTATTCGAAACATAACTTTTTTATCTGTGTCTGGAATAGCTTATGTTTTTTTTAAAACAAAGCTTGCTTTCTCCTTGTCATAAACAAAAAGGTGGTAAAGAGTGATGGTTTTTTCACATGAAGTTTCTGTTTGTATGCAATTCAAAAAATGAGTTCAAGCGATGAAGATTTTACTCCAACACAAATTATTTCTTGCGATTTTTGAGAAAAGCACTATATTTGCCTCGGCAGGAACAGCAATTGCGGGCTTCGTATTTTTAAACGGACTCGCAAGCTCGTCCGTTTAAACCAATACTCGGCCCGCAATTGCCTACTTCCATGCCTAGGCAATAATGTACTATTATACTTTCGGCAATAATCAATTGCCAGTATTAACTTATGGATTCTGGAATAGCTTGAGATATTCTTATATTTCTAATACCGTTAATTTGTGTTATTTCTCCCCTGATATTTAATTATTTAGGTACACTATCACAACTAATATTGGGGTATGTACTGGTGTATCCAAGATTTTGAATAATAATAACCAATATTTTAAATGTTGTAAATAAATAAAAAAGCTCAGAGTCAAATGAATGACGATTAAGTCGTTCTTTCGTGACGATTTTAATACCCAAGTTAGAAAAAGGAACGAGTTTGTTCTCTTTAAAATTTCTCTGATTACTGCAATTAGTGTCTTCGTTTTTAGTTTACAGAGTGGGGAAGGCAGAACAACATAATTACATACAATGTCTTCCCGTGGATGTCGTAAGAGGCGACTAAGGGAATAAAGGCTTGTAGTACTGTTCGGCGATGGGCTTGCAACCTGTCACTAATACGCTGGTAAACATCGTAGCCTAATTGAGCAAAATGTGGTTACAGAATTATTAACAAGTTTTTAGAGTTGTAGGTAATTCTGTAGCTCTGCCTACCCCACTCTGGGATTACAGGCGTGAAGGTATGTATGTATGTATGTGTAGGAATTAGGTTTTGATAATTGTACCTACTGATTCTACTTTTTATTTTTAATGTATTTTTGACGTGCTTTTATGCAATAAACATTGATTGACTGATTGAGTGTCCGATTACCTTGTCCCAAGCCATAAAAAAAAGCACTGGATCTGTGACTCTTACACAATTACAATCTCAAAACTGCAAATGCGTTGCCAACCCTGAGGACTAAGATTAAATGCCTCTATGCTAATTTCACGGTAACACAAAACTGTGAACTCTGCTGCTTGACGGTAGGTAATAGGATAAGTTGTTAGGAGCGATCCGGGTGGACCCTGTACAAGGTCCTAACACCACAAGATAAAAACTCATTAGTTATTTGAAGTGACCTTCAAGGCTATTGTTTGTGTCAAGGTACGCTCAAAAAAATGAGACCCAACAAAGAGAGATTTTCACTTTCAGTTGACATAAAATGAATACAATAGTTATATAAACCAAAACTGATAGTAACAAACAGCAATTTCTTTAGTGATTCAACTAACATCTTAGTTGATGTATCTAACGTCTTAGTTGGTGTATCTGTCGTCTTGTTAGGCTCGTATGGGATCAAGACGCTTATGCACAACAATCACAATCTTGTTACAAGCAACCAATTATTATTTTCTTAGATAATTTCTTAGACTCTAGACGGTTTATTAATATTAAATGTATTACAATGAACAAAGGAATTTTAAGTAAATTTGTATCTAGCCTTAAAATAATGAACTCGGCAAGCAATCCCTTTGTAAAAATGTGCTGACATTAATATACTAAGCTTCAAATTAAATTTGTTTAGGATCAAAAAAACAACTTCACGAATAATTTAAAACTTAACTTAGTAATGAAGAAATCTATTGACTTAACTCAGTTTTAATTAAAGAAACTTCAAAACTTCTGTGAAAGTGTGAATATTTTAAAGACATTGTATATTTTATTAGTTGGAAAAGAAGCCTTTGCAAAAATTGTGAGAATAGAAGTTATAACAACTAATAACGATTAATTGGAGAGATTAATTGGACACGCTATTATATCTTTGGTCTTAGATTTAGTCTTACCTATTTAATTTTAAATAGGTAAAAAAAAACTATTGAGAACGTCAAAAACAAAATTAGACACGCTAAATATTATATTTAAAAAAATGTTGCAACTCATTTCAAGCAACGAAATAAAAATAAAACTTTGAAATTACTAGCTTAGGGGCATTACTTAGTGCTCTAGGTTGACAATGCATTTTCAATCTTCTGATTGCAGTCTTGAGATTGTAGTGAGATGGGTCTTCTCGTTTGCCTTCTTTGCAATAAAAATAACCCGTATCTAGGGTGACGGCACCAAAGATGGACACTTTTAGCTGACAGGCGCCAGTAATGGACACTTCACTCTTAATTCAAATTTCATACGCTCTCAAATTGATTGTTTCAAACTCGTTGCAAAACAGATGAATAAAATAAGAATCAAGTGTTCATTATTGGTGCCTTGTCCATTTCTGGTTCCACCACACTATAAGTCTATACATTAATTTGCCGCTACCTCTTTGAAGATAAATATATACTGGCAAATACAGATATAGAAAATATCCTTGATATAGAAACAAATATTTGTGCTCATCACACAAATATTTACTTATACAGGGAATCGAAAAATCGACCTTATCACTACCAACTAAGCTAGCCGCGTTATCAAATGAATTGGAATTATCAACGATAGTAATGGTATCGCTTTTGTACAACAATTCCTTTATATTTCTCAATTAATTCGTATAAAATACATACCTGCTACAAATAAGAAACTGCAAATTGTATCATCCCTCCATCAAACAAGCACTTAACTCCAGTACACGGGTAATTCAGATCAATGAGAACCACACGTATTTAATTTAAGCGGGAAACACGAACACCCACCCCCTCGGCATCTTCGTCTCAATTCACAAGATGGCCTTTACGAATTGCGTCTTTGTTGTTATTGATTATTAAGTAGAAATTCATCTGCGACTTTGTCTGCGTTTTATCTAAGTGCGATGATGTTTCGAATAAGCTTTTATCTACATCCATATCATAACTTCAATATAATATGTTCAAAAGCGATAAGCAAATGCCCTATATTAAGTGACCCGTATCTGTGGTTGTACTTGTTAACATTAAAGTATCGGTTATCACTGTAGTTGCATCTTAATGTTCACTTTAATACAGGGTAACGACAGATACTGGTTTCTCACATATTGTAGAAAACTTATGATATGCATGTAGATAAAGTTATGTATGCGACTTTACGCATAATTAGGCATAGGCACACTCGTGTGATCTTATTATGAAACCACACTCGCGTATTAATGCCTCTCATAACATGCACCAGTCACATAAATAACTATTTAAGTTCTACAACTATAACAAAATGAATGCTTTATGCCTTTTGTTGTTCTTGTAATAAATATCAAACCAACGATACCCCATTACTGTATTTGAATGTAGCCATAATCTAAATATATAACACAGTGAGTGACAGACATCGCACAACCTACGAGTAAATCTAGGGAGTTGAAATTAGGAAAAAGAAATGGATAGAAAATAAAAGGATTATTCGAAAATCCACACACGACGAAGTCCTCTAGTACATTATTTACAACAACAAAAAACATATCTGTAGCTTTAGTTTTTACAGAGTCTATAAATAGTGACATATTATTGCTTTGGCATAAAAATATTATAAAAACGAACAAAACACACTTCATTTACGCTTATGTAACTTGGGATAGTAAATTGATAATGTCTTAAGGAAAATAGGCTTTAAGCTGATTTAATAACAACAGACAGTATAACATGAAGAGCTGAAACAGTCTCTAGGTTACAAGAAATCGAGTAGGTACCCATTTACAATGAATGAAACACATGTAATTCCTACTTTCTACACGGCCCCGTTTTGGTATACATACACAAATTAGGTAATTCAAAAGAAGGAGATGCGATACATTGAAGTATATTAATGCGCCTTTAAATTATCAGAAGTGTAACGTCATAGTATAAGTATGTACACACATTATTATTATTTTATTCGATTTTTATTTTATTTTGCCTCGTGTGGTTGCCGAGTTAGAATAGTGCCACTCCATGTCTTCCCGCGGATGTCGTAAGAGACGACTAAGGGAATAAAGGCTTGTAGTACTGTTAGGCGATGGGCTTGCAACCTGTCACTAATACGCTGGTAAACATCTTAGCCTAATTGCGCAAATTGTGGTTATAGAATTATCAACAAGTTTTTAGAGATGTTTGTAATTCTGTAGCTCTGCCTACCCCACTCTGGGAACGAAGGCGTGAGATTATGTATGCATGTATGTAAGGATTATTTAGAAAAGAAAAGGAAAGAAAGAAAATAAGTGACGGCAAATCGAGATAAAATATTTTTTTTCTAATGAGGAGATAAACGGAATTATAACCTT
Source organism: Acleris literana (assembly GCA_946894065.1). Classification (NCBI taxonomy): domain Eukaryota; kingdom Metazoa; phylum Arthropoda; class Insecta; order Lepidoptera; family Tortricidae; genus Acleris; species Acleris literana. Next base: position 17,133,819 of record OX335686.1, read on the forward strand.
CGGGTTAATTGAGAACCAATATTTACTTCTAATAAGAACTTGATGAGGCAAAAGAAACTTTCCCTCATTTAAGACGAGACAAAGCCTTACCTATTTACTTATTTATTACTCGGGCTTATCTTTGAGATTAAGTTCTACTCGTATACAGGGTGGAATAAACGAACGCCACATGGACGGCAACTACCTTAAATATTGGAAATAGTAAGTTCTACGCAAAGGACACGGACTATTTTTTTTTTTTTTTTTTTTTCTTTATTTATATCCAGGATACTGATATTTTTACGGATAAGTTGCATTTGTATCTACTCAAAATAGATTTATTTTTAAGTTTAAGATTGTGAGTGCTTTGGTATTTATGACGACGACGACGTATGATTTGTTTTTAAAATTAACATACAATTATTAAAACACAACCATCATGAACTATATTACTTTATCTGATGAAAACACTTTGGACCTTTATCTACTGGTAGATATTTTTCTAATGACGCAAATAATAACATGGTATGTGTTACGTAGTTAAATTAACATTAAGTACTAGAAATTTCCCAATAGAGTCATTTGCGTAACTTAGTAGAACCAACATAACTTTATCTTTCCAATACGACCAGATACGAAGCAAACATTGAAATAACTTCGAACACTATCTTGTGAATAAGACATAATCAGTTTGCCCCAATTTAGTCACATTAGTTCTCTGAGCTCTCCTGAGTTGTAGAAGTTGCCGATGTAGTTTGAAACTTTGTAATTAATTATTTCAGATAAGTACACCCTGTTTAGTTCGAGATGTATTCGCGTTGGAAACCTAGGTAGATGAAATAGTTAGTCGGTAGCAATTTGATTTTGTATAGGATGGCTACTTTGCATTGTTTTTTTACTGTGAGACGAGAGGAAAGTTAAATGAGTTTAAAGAGTGGAATGCGCTTCCGGCGTCTGTATTTCCGAGTGCATACAATTTGAAACTATTTAAAGCTAGGGTGAATTGGCATCTTCTTGGTGAGCTCGCTTCATCGTCGACAAAATCTTCGTAGTCTAAGAGTAAGAGTTAGTCAAGAGCAAACCTATTATCAAATAAATAAAATCCTATCAAACAAACAACCAAATGTTTTAAAATAATTACAAAAAAACCAAAGTGGCCAAAATACACGTCAAATTCATGAAATTGAATTCATGAAAACTGAAATTCTACTTGGGTATATGTAATATTTCTTTGTTCTTTGCTGTTGTTTGTCTCGAATAAATGTATTTCTTTCTTTTTTATTATTATTATGGTCAGTTACGGTTTTATAGAAATATAAAGGATGATCTGAAATGCCGTATTATGAAGTTTGTAAATATATATATATTCGAGTGGTTGCAGAGTTAGAATAGTGCCACTCCATGTCTTCCCGTGGATGTCGTAAGAGACGACTAAGGGAATAAAGGCTTGTAGTACTGTTAGGCGATGGGCTTGCAACCTGTCACTAATACGCTGGTAAACATCTTAGCCTAATTGTGCAAATTGTGGTTATAGAATTATCAACAAGTTTTTAGAGATGTTTGTAATTCTGTAGCTCTGCCTACCCCACTCTGGGAACGAAGGCGTGAAATTATGAAATTATGTATTTAAAATATTATACTTATGAATTTCGTAAATGGCGTGTGAATAAAAAAAGTATGAAAGCGAAAGTTTCATCAACAATTATATTTATTTCTCGTATAGGAAACAAAGACAAACAAAATAAAAAATATTATTTTATGTATGGTTATATTTTATCTATCGCGTTAGGTTTTTTATTTAATTTGGCATAGACTTAGTTGTAATTTGTAATATTTACTTTGTATTTAAGTTTTAGAGAAATGTATATAATTTTAATTTAACAAGAAAATTTCAATAAAACAAAATAGTAACCAAATAAAACGATATTGTGGAATGTTTACAGACATTCGAGAATATACAGTCGAGTGGCAGACCAATAACGCGTGTATTGAACTTTGACGCTCGATCAAATACCATCGGACTTCTATTTCAATAGACAGAGCGGACACTACTGTTAGATACGCACTTGAACATGACTAAAGTACGGCCAACGAGACGAGATAAAAAATGTAAACAAGCTTTCAGGAGTTCAAAACATTTTTATTTTTTTATCACTTCGAACGCACTTGGAACAGGAATAAACTTCACAAAATGGCGGCTCTAATGTTGACAACTTCTGTACTGACAGCTTTCCCGTAGGTACCAAAAATCACGCAACAACAGCCTTCATCGCCCAACTGAAGATATTATTGCGTGATAAATAAGGACAGATATAAAAATCGCTCGCTATCGCAATATTACTCAGTAACTGTCAGTTTTTTTACATTCTTTATCTCGTCTCATCGGCCGTACTTTTTTTAGTGGAGTAATCGTCAAATGCAACAGTTTTGAACATGAGGCACTGAACCACATTGTTTAGATACCCAGCGCCTTAGCAACCTTATGAAACCGGAGATCTATAGATAGTTAGTGTAGATAAACAGTCAGTTAAGTTGATGTGGAACGGTATCGGTATGCTATAGGCCAACGGTCAGCAACAGGCGGACCGCGGTCCGTTTGCGGACCGCGAAAGGTCGAACCTTGGACCGCCAAATATTGTAATGTATTGCATACCAAGTATAAATTAATACATAGATAAGGTATACTATACCTTTATTAATTGAAATAATATTTTTAAACCACATAGAATCTAACTTAATACTTTTGTTTTTATCTGGACCTCGTTGAAATTTTCCCACAGTATCCGGACCCCACCTAAAACTACTTGCCGACCCCTGCTATAGGCTATTGCATTTTTGTGATAATGTATAGGTTTACAGATAACGACAATTTGCAAAACATTCAAGAATTCAGTTCACCTGTAACTTTGGAAATAGTAATATAACTATTGATGCTACTTATTGCCGGGTTGGTCACCCAAAACGGGAACAAAAATTCGTCCTCGCGGTAGGTGCCCTTATTGCCGATATAGCAGAAGGCATTACAAGTAGAATATGTTTAAGCAGTGTTTAAAATTTAATGATTGACAATATTATTAGACAATTTATTAAAGCATTCTCTCGTACTAGACGCGTAGCCAGAAAAAAGGAACTTATGAAAAAACTAAAAGTTTTCATTTTTGCTGTGAGGATATTTAAAGTGCATAATGAGCTATTTAAAAAAAAGAAGTTTTACGGCTGTTTTTTATGTATTTAGTAGTATAGCGAGTTACGTAATTGTATAAAGCATTAATTAAAAGTCAAAATGTGTTTTCTTTAATGATAATATAATAGGTGGAACTACGAACATCTAAACTTACTACTTTATTGTATGAATAAAGAGTATTTTCGTAATTTCCTTAGTTCCCCATATATTATCACTCTAAAAAGTTTACGAAATGAGTTAAATAGTTCTTATTAGCATTCAATAAACCTTTTAAACTTTAATTATTTATACATAACGTAACACGCAATATTACTAAATACCTAAAGCAACGCCGTGAAACTTCTAACTTTTTAAAATAGCTTACAATGCACTTTATCTATCCATACAGCAAAAATGAATTTTTTTAGAATTCTTAAAATTTATCCATGAATTTTAATGTCCCGCGACGCGGCGACGGGACTATACTCTTTAGTGTTAAGACCGCGTTTTTAGTGTTAGTAGTGGCAGTTTTGAGTAGTGTTGAGAATGCAAATGTCTCTGGGTCTCAGATCCCACTTACCATCAGCCCAGTGCTCGTTTGGCTTCTCTTTGCCCATAAAAAAAACCTTACTTACTTCATACCAGTGGATGTGACTATAATGAATAAACAACCTTTGTATCTTATTTCTAAAGCTGGGCATTCACGAACGCTCCAACAAGCCGAATAGAGCAGCGCCGCGCCAAAATCGATCCGTGAATATCCCAACTGTAGCGTTTAAGAATGCTTGGCGCGGTCCTTTGGATTTCCAAATAGACGGAAAGCCAGCGCGACGCGCCTACGCGCAATCCGAAAAGAACGATAGTGAATGTCGAAATTCAGCGTTGAAACACGCCACTCCTCCACGCCAAGCCAAATGGCGTCGTCGTGAATGCGTTCTCTGGCTGCCATTTTCCAATCAGTCTGCTCCGTGATGTCGCACCGTTGAGGCGTGACGTGGCGCGCCCGTGAATGTGGTTAAAATATTACGCCCATCCAGTTGTATACACTCCATCTGTCGCCGAGACAAACGGAGCGTCCGTGAATGCCTAGCTTAACCTTTTCACAGCTAAAGCACAATCAATAGAGTACACTCTACCGTTCATTCTATCTGCCCTATAATCCCTTTATACGACATCCCTTCAGTACTATTACCCAGCGTTTTGCAGTACGAATAATTCTCAAATACCATTAATCGTGAAAAGTGAACTTTACCGTAACAAGTTAAAGGTTATTGTTGAATGTACTTATTCTAAATTATCTACCGTATTAAACATAAAAACGGTAGAGAAATTTATGGTAATTAATGGATTATCTTTATTGTTTTTTGTATTGGCGTATAATGGGTTATTCGGTTTATATGTTGTTTGCTTAATCTGTGAGTTATTTGACAAAATTGGGGGATAAATTTATTTTTATGGCCTTTATCTTTGTGTTAAAGGTTTTTTTATTGTTGTGTTTGGAAAATGAGGAACCGATTTTTATTGAAGTTTGTATATTAATTTCTGTTTAAAATTATATTTGTTAATGCAAAATACATATTTCTCCCAGTCTGTGTATGTACTTTATTTTGCCACAACAATATGATTTTGCAATGGTACAAAGTCACTTTAAACTCGTGGTTTAATATGTCGTCATTTTATAATAATTTATATATTAACTACGAGTTATATGATTATAATTTAAGCAGGCTACCACAAATCAAGACCAATATTAGAATTTCGTATCCACCTCGTTTCATATCGAAGCGTCAACATATCCGCTTAATATTATATTACATTTATTACACGTAATGTGCTGCGAGCCTGAGATGAAAACCAAATATGCGTTCAGTGCCAGGCTACCGTAATTCAGTACAAAATTGACTCCAAATGGCGTTCTTATACGAATATCAAATAACTTCTCTCACAAAAGGCTTTCAATTACTCAGGATCAAACGGGTTAGACTAAGTTAATTAATGGAGCAAGTATTGCAAATCAATAGGCGGGTAATGTAAGTACGGGTATAATTACCTGTTAAGCCATAGGTATGGTTCTGGTGTCACTTGGTTTAGCTTACACCCTCTTAGCTGCCTAAATTGTCATTTGTATAGGTTGGTGAAATTTCGAGAGATTGGAGCCAAGTTTACCTTAAGTAACGTGTTGTCGCTGATGTTCAGTGGGATGGAGGCGGACTTTTTATATTTTGTTCACTAAATCGACTAAATTGTTTACTTAGGCATTTACTTAGGTTCTTTAATTAACCGACTTCAAAAAAGGAGGAGGTTATACGTTCCACTGTATGTTTTTTTTTATGTATGTTCGCTGATTACTCCGTCAATTGTGGACCGATTTTAAAAAATCTTTTTTAGTTTGATAGAGTATACTTTCGAAGTGGTCCCATTGTCACAAAATCTGAATCTGATGAGGTGATCAGTGTTGAATTGAGGGAACTCCTCAAATATTTTAGGCAAATATATAGCGATTTTAGTATTTTTAGTAACAAGTCCAGCATTTGCATTCAGAAAGTATCATTCAGTGAAGTGGAACTGATGATGAAGACCACGGATGGCCACCGGAACTCCTCAACGGTACTGATTTCAAGGGTGGCGATAAGATATCTCGATTAAGATAGTTGAGCGACTACAACGAAGAATATTTACTTGTTGAAATATGACTATAACTTTCCCGCGGCGTTGCTTGCGGCGCGCTTGAAATAACTTAAAGTTTCATATCAACCAAGAAGTGGGACTACGTAACAGCGTATTATGATCATTAAAAAGTATAAAATAAAAGAAATGTTTTGAAAAACAAAAAACCGCCTTCAAAAACGCAAAAAATAACTTCTTTTAAAATTGTAGGTACCTAATAAGGTTAGTCCAACTGAAGTCGGCGACCACAATATTTTCTACAAAAAAGCCGACATCAGTTGGACTAACCTATTAGGTATTTTATTGTATACTTTTTAATGATCATAATTAATAATATTATCGCAAGCTTGATGGCAACGATTACGAGATTTTACATTGACTTCTTCAAATAAATACTTCGAAACTAGATGTTTTATAACATAGAGGAGGCAAGCAAGTCTACAGATCACTTCTGAGACTGATAAAAGTTTCCAATCTCAAGATTGTAACCTTAACACTGGAAGTACCTTGTCAACCTTAAAGATCCGGGTGAACCTTGCATGATATTTCCTGAAATCTCGCTACTATGATAGAAACTAGAGATACAAGAAGTCCCAGATAGACACAAGTAAAAGCTAGTACTTGATTATCTAACGCTTTCACACTCTCAGACATATAAACACACTGACAGATGTCAGGAGTGTGACAGCGGATAGACTATACTCCATTTACTTTGACGACATAGTACTGGAAAAGGACAGTTGCTCGTGATTGGCTAGTGAGAATCCGCTAAAGCCACACTCACAATGGAGCAGGTAATCAGTCGGCATCTGTACGGTGCGGAGGCGTTTGTTTTCTCTTCTTTCGACTTATTATTAATTGTTTACCTGCGAAGAAAAGGACCGATGTCTCCTTAATCTGCAACATTGTGAGCGAGTCCTAAGAAGATTATCGTTTGTTGCCGCCCACTTGGATACCTGCCTTTATCTTTTGTCCTTGTCATTTGTATGCAACTGTACGAGGGAGAGAAGCCTATCTTATCTTATCTTACAGATGGGCCCTTTCGGATACACTTCGACCCTTTAGGATCTTTTGTGCAATTACCCTCTTACACACTCAGCTGTTCGAATGTGCAGGTTTCCTCACGATGTTTTTCCTTCACCGTAAGAGCATCGGGTAATGCACTTAAGTTAGAAAAACTCATTGGTACATGGTGACCGCGGGGGTTCGAACTCGGTACCTTACGATCACGAGTCGACCCTCTAAGCCACTAGGCCACCGACGCTCTGAGAGAAGCCTATACTAGGTCTTTGAAGTAAATTGAGTATATATAGTGCATTGTGGTTTTATAGTATACGTTCGTGTAAAAATGCATAACTTACCAACAAAAACAAATTTCACGAAAGGGTTCACAAAACGCGTATAATAAAATATTTTGATTAATTACGTAACTTGGCCCGGAGACGGGTCCTTTGTAATTATTTTGACGCTCTTGGGATAGAGCTGCGTCATTCGGCTTTGCCTGGGTTTGCACTGATGACAGTAACGATCGGTGTTTTACCATAATGACGCAGCGTTTCGGAAGGTATTCTCGTCATGTTGACGGTTTGAGCGCCAAGGTCGATGGTGTTTTTTAACGGCTAAAAAACTAATGAAATCTTGAGTGACGTGTTTCAAGACACGTTTCAAATCTCAAGTCATCGATTTATTAAATCATTTTAATTCTAAGTTTCCATCTTTTATAAGTGAAAATAAATGATTCCCGCTAAGTGACAGAGGAAATAAGTTTCTGTCAAAAAAAATATTTTAGACAGGGTTTTGTTGCTGAGTGTAGGTACTTTTTAGTATTCTTTTTCTGATTATCAATAACAACGTAATGAGTCGTAACACGGTGAGTCTCAATTAATAAATTATTAATTAAAATTATATAAATTAAATAAATAACTAAAATGAAAATAAGTTTGGAATTTATCAAATCCGTTATGTTGTTATCCGTATCGAAACCATTTGTAAGAGACTTTTTTACGGAAAATCTTTCTGGAAATTGTGATAAGCGAATTAAATACTAAATAGAAGCTTTACTTAATTACAATACAGCAAACATTCAGTTATTTCTTCTTAAGTTTACTTAGAAGGAGATAAGTATCAAGGTTGTTTTCTGAACTCAGCCAGTGCCAGTTTGATTCAGCACTTTTTCGTCGCCCGTCTGCCTGACGCCTATCGTATAACGACATTCATTCAATAGTTTATTTTACTTTTTATTACTATTAAGAAGCTAAAGAATAGTAGATTGTGTCACAAGGGAGCAAAATGACATATTTACGGCGAGGGTGTACGTTGAATCCCGAACGAAGCGATTCTAAAATAGAATCCTGAGCGTAGTGAGGGATTCAAGTATTAACGCCCAAGGTGGAAATAATTATGCTACCGTATGACATATACTGCTTTTCACATCACCTATGAGGAAAATAAAATAACTTAGTGATGGAACTAATTTAATTATTTACACTCTCGAAAAGTACTGAAATTATCAAATTTAACAACAGTAAGTTATCAAATTTAACAACAATTATCAAATTTGGCAACAAAAAGTGCCACTTTGATCCCTCTTAGCAGGGAAGAAAAGTTCCCTTTCTGAATTGGTGATGTGAAATGGTAGTTTTAGATAGAAAGGACTTCTTAATCGTGCTTGGATGTTTTTTTCATACGAGCAAAATAATTGTTCTAAGGGTTATTCATCCTTTTAAAGCAAAAGCTCAGAATGAGTGCCTATAGTCCTGTTTTTGAGGTATTAGGTCATAATAAGATTATATCACAAGGGAGCAAAATGGTATGTTTACTGCGAGGGTAGTTTATTTTATTGAATACAGATCAATCCGCAAACGCACTAAAAGTGGTGAATTTAGTTATATTGGTGAAAATAAAAATCGTGGAAAAAAGAATTAAAAAAAAAGCATGAGATATCGGTTGGCTCTTCCAAAGTTCAGTAAGAACGTTGTCAATTAAAAAAAAACAAGTCATCCACCTCGCTGCTCCGCAGTCCCCTCAAAGCAACGCAGCAACGCAGCAGTTGCAGTAACGAGCTTCTATACTCCGTTCGGATAGGTATTTAACTAAATGTAAACCAACCAAACCACGTGGCTCTGTTCAACAGCCAATCAAAACTGTTTGTACGAGCTTTGACGTATCAGTGTTCTGCTCCTATTGGCTGGTTTTTTGTTTACATTTTGTTAAATTCCTATCCGAACGAAGTATAGTGACCAGGCTCGCAAGTCGCGTACACATCACGATGTTACGTGCAACAGATTAGAGTTATTAGCAAGTGAGTGCTCGGCTTTAAGGCGCGTCATTAAAAAGCGTTACTAAAGTGTGAATAGACGTACCGTTTTTAGCATGATATCGCGCCACCTTCGCTCTCAGGGCGCTTTTGACTTTAAAGCGAAACTTAAAAATTCACGAATGTAGCATTTTAAGCGTGGCAAGGTATTCAAGCGGTAACGCTTAGATAAACAATATTGCTACTCCATCTAGATGAAAATGTGCCTCAATGAAAATAATCAGACATGTTTTATTAATAAATTTAAATAAGTAAAATAAATAGAAAAGGTCCATTACTTTGAAGAGAAATAAAATTCACCGATATTTTTTTCGGGAAGCAAAACGTTTTCTGAGAAGTTAAGTAAAATAACAGAAAATGTAGCGACAATTGCAAAAACTGTACAAGCAAATGATAGAAAGCAAATGGTTTTCTGTAGTGTAGTCAATAAATTACATCCACACATTATATTACACATGTCACATTACATATGTCGCAGAGATGATGGAAGATGGGGAAAGGCTGTGGTTGAGTGGAGACCCAGAACCGGGCGAAGAAACGTTGGCAGACAGGAGATGAGGTGGACCGACGATCTGGTCAAGGTGGCAGGAAGGTGCTGGATGAGGAGAGCACTGGACCGAGATGGGTGGCGAGCAATGCAGGATGCCTACACTCAGCATTGGGTGGCTATAGGCTGAAGAAGAGAGAGAGTCAATAAATTAATACTCCATTTTAAACTTTAAATACAAAATTAAAATACATACTTTTTTATTATTCTGGTTCTCTTCGGTTTTAAACCGGCTTAGTTTCGGATCGGAAATTGAAAAAGACTGGTTCACCGTTCAAAGGGATGAAATAAATTTTACTCATGTTCATTACAACGTACAATTGCTGTAATACATAATGCAAATTAAAATTACTTACTAGTAATAAGTTATAGCCTGAAAATCGTTTCTAAGTTTCTGTTAGAATGTCTTTACTTTGTCTAAGAAGGCACTCGTAATATTTACCTACGCTAAGAATGTACACATTTTTTTTTATTGTTATTATCGTAGTTAAGGATACAAAAGAATTAATCAAATAAATACAAACGTGAATAACTGAATAGTATGTCTTTTGTTAAACATTTGAAGTTAACTAGATAGTCTGTGGTCAAGTTGTCTTAATAGTTTTCGTTAAATTATTAATATATGTATTCTACTTTACAGCGAAAAGCAACAAGAACTAAATAACATTAACTAAATATGTACGGTAAAAAGGCGAACTTATTCCTCTAACTCAGTCGGAACTGCAATTATTAAGTTTAAACTAAATAAAACTTATGATCTAATTATTTTCAATAATAAAACATCTTTAATAAAGTAAAACGCACAAAATAATAATACAACCCGCTAAAAACTCCATCATTAATACCATTTTACAACTTCAGGGGTAGATTTTTATTAAGTGACCGAAAGCACTTTTTGGCGAAAAAAACCGAAAGATACCCTAGGGAGATATTCACACTGAATAAAAAGGCCGGTGAGCGGGGAGGCCACGCCATTACGTAGGTAAGGTCTGGGCACTGAAGGTACAAGGACTATACATAGGATTAGCGGCCCATGGGTCCAGTGGTAATTGTTTTTTTTTAGTTTCCTGTAACATTTATATCTAGGTCAAAGAGCAGGTCAGTGTGTATTTACAATCAGTTTCTATTATTACTTTTTATAGGGATACTCTATTTAAAAGCTCAATTGAAAAGTATCCAAGAGATTTTCTTTTGATTGACATATATTAAAATAAACTCGGTCAATGTGAGTCGGACTTGTGCACCGAGGGTTCCGTACTGTATTCATGAATTTTTCGATGTGAATGTTATGTTTATCAAAAAAAACATTTCCCAACTCACACTAGACCGATTTTTTTGGATTTTTTGTTTTTTAAGGGTTTATAATCTTACGAAATTTGTCGCTCGTATGTTTTGACGATACAATAAAAATAAAAAGACGTCGAAAATAATAGTTTCTTGTATAGGAGGACCCTTTATTTTGAATTTTCTCCTTTTTATTTATTTATTAGGAAATCCGCCGTATTTATTCTAAAAAACTATCCGCTCTCTTTTACGGTTCAAAAGATTCATACAGTTAGGACAGGCAAACGGACGGACGGACGGACGGACGGACGGACGGACGGACGGACGGACGGACGGACGGACAGACTTAGTATCTGGAATTGTGGAGACACCAGAGGGCTTTCGCCCAGCAGTGGGACAGAAATAGCTAGATAAAAAAGTAGACTATGCGCTATTCCTGACTATAATCTATCTCTGTGCCAAATTTCATCCAGATCCTTTCAGCCGTTCTGGCGTGATTGAGTGACAAACATCCATCCATACAAACATTCGCATTTATAATAATAGTAAGATAAGATAGTGACAGTACCTATGCGAGTATACGAATAATAAGATAGTTCTAATTCTCGTTCTACCCCTCCCCATTTTTTTCTATATTTCTTCCTTCTAAATTACCTACCTAATTATCACTTTCCTACTTTTTAACCCGAAATGTTCACGACCGTACATAAATTACCGTCCATTTTAGAAACTAATTGGTTTCTCCTACATTTTACAATCCCTTTGTCCCCATTTCCACCACAGACTAAACACAGCGTTCTTTTTTGAACCAAAAATTTGCAGAGTATAAAGTTAGATTCAGAAAGCTGTGTCAAGACTGGACTGCGCTATGATTAAATAATAAAACAAGCAGAGCGAGAATTTTACTGGTAAATATTTCGCAAGCTGTTGCCAACTGTACCACAGAGTACGTAACTTAAAGAAGCTGCAAGCCTCAAATTTTAATGAAAAATAATATTGTATGTACTTTTTTACTTTTTTACTTCATGAACAAGTATTCATAAAATTTTATTATAAACGGATGGATCTCTGTATGCAAAATAATTTTCGACAATAATGTTCACCCAAATTTCAAATAGTTTCATAAAAATTCGCTTGATGAACTAACGGATGAACATTGATTTCAATTGGAAGGTATGCCTTAATGATATAAATGCATCAATGCGTTTTTCACGTGTTTAATAATTTGGCGGACGGAATATTTAAGTTAATTGCAATGGTAATTCATTAATTGGAAAATTAAAAAATCTGTGTGATAAATTATGGTTGTCGAACACATATTTTATCTGTAATGATTAAAAAGATATATGTATCCCAACGTCTACATCAAAATCTGATGTGATTCATAGTTTAAGAATATTTTACGTTCAAGTCTTTAAAAACTTTGATTGAAGGCCTGGCCTTAGGGACTAATTAACGTACTTATTAAGAAGTCAATGTAATGTTAACTAAGCTGTAAACTGTAACTATGCAAAAGTAATAATGGTTTTAAATCTAATATACCTACTTAGTTGTCAAATTTAAAATAATTGTTTTAGACAACGCAATTTTTTAATGCCGAACGTATAAGGGTTGTATGACACAATGCAATCACATAAACCAAGTTGCCTTAATGCAAAGCAAAAAACGAAATCAATCTTACAAACTAAAACTGATAACCCAAAGAACAGAACAAACGAACGCAGAGATATCATTTATTCAATTCGTTTTATGACTACTAGTAGTGAATAGAGTGCGGTACGTTTGCCAACCGCAGTAATTCTTTGATTAAATCTTTTGTGGCTCCGAGAATTGTTAGAATACTAGCGCTTGCCCGCGACTTTACACATTACATTTATTAGACTTCCCATTAATTATTACTTATTTATTTAAGCTTTATTGCATAATACACAAAGTATACATTGAGGCATTCTCCCAGTCTACCATTGGGCCAAACAAAGACAAGTAGACGTTGGTGCTTTTGCTGAATTGAGAAATGACATTATATCAAATAAGTAAGAACACATACACATACGAATACATAAACATAATATACAATATACATATGTATATATCTCAATAACAATATCTACAACACATATTATAAACCAAAGTCCCCCGCCGCGTCTGTCTGTTTGTATTTCCCGATAAACTCAAAATCTCTACTGAAGGGTTTTCATGCGGTTTTTACCATCAGTTACACAATTTCTCAGGTAAGGTTTTTATGTGCATTATTTATGGTCTCCCAGGTACGATCAAACAATTTGAATACTTGGCCAATATGGACTATGTCAACGTGACGTCAACCAAATCATAGGAAGTTTCTAGAAGTACGCACAATGGCCCGACATTCACGGGCTAAGTGCGGAATAAGGAGTCCATCACCATAACCATAACCATAAGAAGTCTCTTACGTTTGGTTTACAACCGTCACTTAAACATAGTCCATAGTGGAAAAGGAATCAAACTGGTTGACTGTACAGTCAAGGAATTTAATTTGTGACCCACCTTAGGTCCAAAGTCAATCTGACATTCTACAGCAATAAGGTTGAGTTTCCTATCAATTACAATTGACTTGGCATCTCTATTGACAATGACATCTTCAAGCAGATTTTCTTTGAAATGGGTAGCAAATTAACTTCCGTGACCGTACCTACACTTACGAGCAAAACAATTGCATCACTTTTCATTTTTTCATGTCCACCCATTATCTTTGTAAACCGACTTTTCTTTCTGAAATATTTAAATAAAATAATGTTTCGATAATTTCCATATTTGTTTACTTCTTGTAAAGCTTAGATTACAAGAAACATGAATTCATTTAAATATTTCAGAAAGAAAAGTCCGTTTACGAAGATAATCTGTGGACATCAAAAAATGCAAAGTGATGCAATGGTCTTGCACGTAAGTGTACTATGTTGGCATGGATCTTATAACTTCACAAACCATAAAGATAAACCAAAGCTTATTATAAAATGCAGCTTCACAACAAAAGCTTTCCTAAACGTACTGGCAGTTGTAGGGAAGCAACAACATTTTTGAAGTAAATGTTTGTACAAACTGTTGCGTTTGACGGGAACTCCCAACTAGCTGGAGCCTGGAACAAAGCTGGCCACATTTTGTATTATGGCAAAGTTGTAAGCAACGAGCGGGAAGCGAGTGGAACTAGTTAGTGTTAATTAACGAATAATGGGGGATTTTGGATAATTCAGTAGGAAAGTTCAGTAGCAACTGATTTTGTAAAAATAAACACCTTGGATTGAATATTATCTTGTTTCAAATTATGATAGTAATTTTTATAGTTCATAGCCACGGTTAACGAATTCTTAAGAGTCGTTCTGAGTTTTAATTTCCAAGTTACATTATCGTCATCTTTATTTCATTTAATTAAGTTGGCGGTCCCGGGTTCGACCCCTAATTACATATAAGAGGTCTGATCTAAATAATCTTCACATTATTATCTAGCTTGGAATAACAGAGGGCCCTGCAAAGATGCACTACGCTAACTAACGTTTCTATTCGATTCGTTTTTACACCAATCGCGTCACTGGGGGATGACGTGACACGAAAAGTCACGTGGTCTACCAGTGACGCGATTGGTTTAAAAACGAATCGAACAGAAACGTTAGTTAGCGTAGTGCATCTTTGCAGGGCCCTCAGTACATACTTTATACAAGAAAATAAGTCGCTTACCTACTATTACGTGAAGATGTTGTAAAATGTCTGCCTATTTTTACATAATCTTTGTTTAAGAAAATTGGCTAATTACCAATTTCACCATACGATGTTAAATTTAATCAATGTTAATCTACTGTTAGTTCATACATTTTGACAGCTGTTAAGTGGTTAACATCGTTTGGTGGAATTAGTAGGTACTAAATCTGGTCCACTAAAAACCTTCCCTCTGGCTTCTACACTATTCACTGTTCAGTAAATCCTATAGCGAGACATTCTGTCATGTTGGTTTTTAACGTATGTTCTTTTTTTAACTAAAGTTTACTATTTTATATTAAAAATAACGTCTTTCGCTTACATTTTGCCAACACGAGCTTAAATAAGTTATATATAACTGACGGGATAAATCTGCAAATGTGTACACTGCAAATATTTGCAGACAAGTTTACTGTTGACCGCTTGTCATCTGTCTCTCTGATGGATCGTTTGTGAGTTTTTGACCGAGCGCAGAATAATATTTGCATGTATTATGATTTATTTGCTAGCCAAAGTTTAATATTTGTAACTTTTAAAATGAGAACATGGTTTATTAGACAGATATAACATAATATGTGTAAAAATACAATCTACTCAAACTGCTTAGACCGAAAATAATTGTGTGAATTGTTTGGAAGAGTTGACGCAGCGGGTCAATATTTTAAAAATCGAATACTCGGAAATTTCATTCGAACATTTCATTCGTAAATCGTGGTTGGTTGTGACGTTATTTCGCATGCGATTTATTTTTTACTTTCGAACACTCGTTTCTAAAAAAATCGACATACAGGATTCGGACACAATTCTGAGAGAATAAACGGCCCTTTGTTCCTTTTTGACTTATTTGGGAAACTAACCTAAACTATCAATTATTGACTCTATGAAATATATAAAATATATAAAAGTTGATAAAGATGGTTGTTTATCAATCATTACGTGCATTACTTATACATACATAATTGGGTGTATTATATGTACCTAACCATAATATTGCTTTTTTACTATACGGCCATCGGTTTTGCTATCAAGTTAATAAGGTAACTTATACCACAGTTAAGTTTTTTGCACGATCGTTTAATCAAAGTCCAATAAAGGCCCAGATAGCTCCACAAAGTGTCTAACTTTTTATTTTTTTGTTAATAATCGTCGGTTGCCCGTCACTTAAATATACGGCTGTGTTATAAAAATCGAAGAGAATAAGAACTTTCTCCAATAAAAACAAAATAAAAAAGCTTTTTTACGATTTTCTCCCAATAAAAAAACCGGCTTGTTTTCAGTCGGTTCCGGTAATTCTTCTTCTCGAAATGTGTTATATGCACGTAACTTTGTCGAATAAACGTGCGAATTTTAATGAAATAATATAACATTATACATTTAGGCCAGTAAAAAGTCTAAATCCTAGTTTAAGGCTAGTCTAAGTAACAGTCTGGTAATTAAAGATTTTCTATTAAGCCTTAACTTTGCTTATTTATCATAACAATAATAGACTATTTTGTGTATTAATATTCAAACATCAACCAAGTATAGAAACATCCACCTACCTACAATAAAATACGTGATAAAAATGTAATACTGCTTGTCACTTCAAGAAAAGCGGATCTTTCTGGCGCAGGTAATTTGTTGGTTAATCTAGGATTTTACTCCCGTGCTTATTATTCTCTCTTTAGACACAATTAGTTCTATAATTTTTATTATTTGTATAGATCATAATATCTACGCCAACCAAACTCGAAAAGTTTAACAATGGTGCTATTTTCGTTACCAACCGTTTTATTTAGTATGAAAATTCATAGGTTTACCTACCTACATTAACTTTTCAGAACCTATAGGTTAAGTTCCTGCAAAAGCATTTATAACTTATAAAAAATCTGCAGAATGAAACATTTGGGGACAAAAATGAAACAAATCATGCACCGAAATTGAATGAAAACTACACATTTTGGCTGTATTCACTTTCCTAACGTTACTCGGCAATTACAAAATTAAGCAAGTCGGATGCGGTTCCAACCCACATGCCAATACGGTATTAAGTAGTTTACCGACTAAGTTACAAACTTGCAGCAACTTGCCTAAACTATTTCCACTGGTAGGCTTGCATTACACATAGGTAAGTTAAGGAATTTCGGTTCGGTAATATTAGGTCTGTAAATGTTGTTAATCTTAATGAATCTCACCTTCATTGCTTGTTCTATCTAAAATAGAATAATGGCCTGAATACGATCTTCTGCTTAGATATATTTGAAAAGATAAAGATAATGCTGAAATATTCCTAAATCTGAGCATCTATGGTCGAGTGGCTTAGACGGTGTAGACTCGTGATCGTACGGTAACCGAGTTCAAGCTTCATCGGTTGCCACGGAAGACCAGCGCTGAAATAAATACTAGTATTACGCTGAGTTGGGACCATTTCGTGACTACATGCTTCTTACGCGTATTTATCTGTCATTTGTTGTTGTTGGTCAGGAGAATCTTTATTCCATGAAAAAAATATTTTTGTCTGTTCTTACCAGATGTACTTACGGATTATGGTAACTGAAAAACATCGAAAGGAAAACTTCGAACAGCAGACTGTGTATGAGAAGTAATTCCACAAAAGATCCTATAGGATTTTAGTGTATCCAAAAGAACCCATTTGTGTAAATAAAAGATAACAAAGCAGTTACTTAAATTACAGAACTTATCAAATGTTACGCCAACATATTAGTCGCATGCAAAAGTTAAAATTCAAATACTTATCATTAAGCAGACATGGCTTTTCGTCTTGGGTCTACCATTAAAACCACGTCCTCTAACTTTAAACTTAGTTCAAAAGATCAACTACAATGATAAGCGTCGTAATTATAATTTAGATATAGGATTAGGGAGGTTTATGCAAGGAACTTGTTGTCATCATCGCCATAATGACTGTAGTTTCTCTTTTCTATTCTACAACTTTGCAGTCTTTGAACTTCACTTCCTTCCAACCTTGTCACAATATAATAGGACTATGAATCTTTTGGTTAGTCTTTTCTTGTTTTTAATGAGAGAAACTAGCATTCGGTTTTTTCTCGTCATCAATTTATAAATGCAAGCGTCACTCAGGCGTTCTCAAAGTCCAAGAAGATTTTACATGACGTTGGCAAATATCTTTGTGATGAGCGCGTGTATTTGCTCCTTAGTCTCGTATGTTTTTTATATATGTACATATTTAAGTATTTATTTCTCTAAACAAATAAGTATGTTTATCGTTGTCTTTATACAGCCTAGCAAGCCAAGGCTTGAGCTTAGTTTGGGACTAGGTCAATTTATGTGACATTGTTACCTGATATTTATTTATTTTAAATACATTCAATAAATCATACATTAGTCATAGTACGGAAATCGCTTCGATTTGAGAAGATTACCAGCTATTTCCTTACGATTTCGCGTGTAAACAAACCATTTAATCCCAACTTTACCGAATAACGAATTAAAGTCCTCTGGGAGACGATTACGGACGAAGATTTATTAAGTAAATAGAAGATTAACCTCTTTTGTGGAATATCGAGGGATGTTCTCTAATTGAGTGAGGCACTGCACGTATGTGCCGACCGCAGCATGTGGTGCGAGGGAGATGAGACGAGCGATAGATGTAAGAAGGATATAGGCAGTAATGAGAGCATAGAGTGGGAGATCATGTGAGCTGTTTTTGATTGTGAATTCTAACATTGTGTATGTCATACAATACTTACCTACAAGTAATCTTCATCATTGGCGAAATCACTGCGAATCGTCATTAAAAAAAGAAGAAGAATCTTTATTGAACAGACTCTCACTGAGCTTAAGTGAAATTTAATTTATTGGATGCAAGAAAAGTGTTTCTATTCAATCAAGGAATATTGAAGGAACTCTCATAATCTATTTCTGTTGAATAATTAATTGGTATTAACTATAATGCGTGCCATTTTTAATTTGGATGGTTTTTCTTTTTGAATGTCATCGTATGATTATTGATCAAATAAATTTATTCTATTCTATTCTATAACTCTGCCTAAAACTACAGTAAATAAAGAAAATACAGAATAAAAGAAACATAATCATAACAGGCGGTCTTGTCACTAAATATTAGCTGCTTGACAAACTTTCCTGTAATCTACCGCCAAACAGCAGTGTTTGCATTCTTGCGGCCAGATAAGACAACCTATGAAATGACTAACGTTAAGTTATTCTATCTTAATCTTTAGAATTGGCAGCGCATTTGATGTCTTAGTACTAAAGTCTTATGTTTGTGGGCTTCATAGCCTATTTTAGTTACTTCTATCAGGTATATTATTTGTGCTTCGAGTCAGGTAAAAGTAAAATCAATTATTTGTGACTGTTGGCGTAGAAATAGGTTTACAGCTGTAATCTCAATAAAAAAAAGTTTAAAAAAACAAAAACCCGCCTTCAAAAAGCAAAAAATAACTTCTTTAAAATGGTAGGTAAATAGGTCAGTCCAACTGAAGTCTGCTTTTGGTTAAAATATTGTTGGACGCCGACTTCAGTTGGACTGACCTATTTACCTACCATTTTAAAGAAGTTATTTTTTGCTTTTTGAAGGCGGGTTTTTGTTTTTTTAAACTTTTTTTTATTTTATACTTTTTAGTGATCATAATTATGCTGTTATTCTCCCATTTCTCAAGAAACAATAGAACATTTCAATCTCGCCGCAAGCAACGCCGTGGGAAAGTCATAGTCATATATTTAAACCTAAATATGCTTCGTCATAGTCGCTCAACTATCTTAATCGAAATATCTTGTCGCCACCCTCGAAATATATACCGTTTAGGAGTTCCGGTGGCCATCTGTGGTCTTCATCATCAGTTCCACTTCACCAAATAGTGCTTTCCAAGACCAAATACACGAGTTACAATAAAAAATACCAAAATCGCTATAGATTTTGAAGAGTTCCGTCGATTCCTCATGGATTCCACCATCAGATCTTCATTTTGAAAAAAATGGGACCAATCTGAAAGCACCAGCTTTCAAATAAAAAAAGAATCTTCAAAATCGGTTCACCCAGTCGAAAGTTCTGAGGTAACAAACATTAAAAATAAAAAAAATAAAAAAAAAAATACAGACGAATTGGGAACCTCCTCCTTTTTTTGAAGTCGGTTAAAAAGTAAATTTATTTTGGAAATAAATTACCCCTGTGATTATTTAACTTGCTTTCCCCTATCGTAACCTCCTGTGTATTGCACCACAAGATTTTTGCGGCCTGCGGTGTAGGTGAGATTTACGGTTCGACTAAATTAGTTCGGGGTAGTTTAATAGCTTTCACCGAAATAAGAAAATTCTATTCTATATTCATCAGGCGGATAATTGGCAATCGAGGGGTTTGGACCCTGCTCAAAACATTCACGACATTGCAGGATAGACCCTGTTCGAAATAAGCAAATAACATTTTGATTTCAGCGAATGCTATTTTAAAAACGTTTCTTGAGTTACTAAGAATAGGAATTTATTAGGTTTGTTACTTAACTTATTATAACGAAGCGACTTAAGTAATATACTTTATAACTTTGTAATTATAAATTATCCTATACGAAAAAATATTTAAATAACTAATTTTGTTAGAAATCGCGTTCTTAAAAACAACTTCAATGATTTTGCTGAAAATTGAAGAATTTGTCTAGAAATCTTCTTCGGAAAAATCATTTTCAACAGAAGTGAAAGTGCCCATAGGAACTCAATGGTTATTAATGGCTTGTCTGACTTATTTAAAATAAACTTTTTTAATTAAGTACACTCTATCCTCGTAAGACCCCGCGTACAAAAAATGTACATAATACGGCCATTGCAATAAAGATCTATTGCCAAGGAGATAAAATAGAATTTCCCTTATTTTTATGACTGACAATTAAAATAGAAAATTGAATTTATTGCAATCATAATAGTTTAATTTTCCTTTGGCAAATTTCTTTGTATGGTGGGTCTTAGAAGGCTATGCACATATATCATGTTTCAGGCAAGAATAATGTTATGCAAAAACAAGCAGCAAGCAAGTTCAGTTTCTATTCCAGTATGTACTAGTAGTAATTTCTATGAAAGACATAATTATGTCCAGCAGCGGCCGTGTTTCAGCTGAGATGGTGATGCACTTACTTCTACTGGCTTTACTTCTAGAGCGTAAAACGAAATCAGCAACGGATAAAACACTTCCATTATTTGCACTTAACAAGTTCTTAGAAACAAAAATGCCACAAGAAATCCTTCAAAGATAATAAAGAGCATTATCAGCGGGCCCAAATCAAGAGGATACGTCGGCAACAGCCGACGAAGCCAGTACTTAACCTTTTCGTATAAAAACAATAAGATTTCCGGGACAACAGGCTCAAGGAAAAACTTAGTTCGTCGAATCGTCTTCAGTATGGCGGACGTGTGCTCACGCGACGAGGACGATACGACACTTTTCTATACATACAACTGTCGTAACACCGACGTCATATTTCACCAAATATTCAAAAGAGGTTCGAGGGCGAGTAAAAAGAATCATGAACACATGAGTTTTATTCTCGAAGAAGTGTCATCTTTCTCATCATAATCAGCTAAAACACGTCCACTGCCGGACTTAGACATTTCCCAAAGGTCTCCTTCCTCATCGATCCTAGGTTACTTTTAATAGATCTTCAGTTCAGCTTGTGGGAGGCCTACCAACATTTCGCTTACCCATGCGTGGTTGCCACTCCTTGAAACTCCCCTCCCCGTCGCTCAATACCTTTTCGTCAGCCACGAAGTATGTACCAGAATTGTTGGTGTTGCCTTTACCACGATACTAATTTTTTCTTCGGATTTTCATCCCTTTGCAATAAATTAATCAACATCCAAGTAATGTGGCTCATTCAGTCACGGGAGATTGAAGACACAGTTTCCTTTCGCAACGCATTTAGTTTAACTATTCAGCGAAGAAATGCTGCCAGCATCTTCGGGACAATACCTCAGGGGACTTTATAGATTTAGCGTTTTAGTTTTAGCTTGATTTCATTATACGTGATTCCTATTTATTAAACACAGGCATCAACTCATTCTAAATCTTTTTGCCTTCACTACCAAACCCAGTCTTCTCTTCGTTTCATTTATCCCTCATGCTAACTCAGTTAACTAACCAACCACCCACAAATAATCTGACACAAGCATCATGAAGTGTATACGTCAATTTATTCTGCATCTATATGTCAACTTAACCACTACCAGCCAGTCTTCTCTTCGGTCTTTTATCCCTCATGACCACTCAGTAAATTAATCAGCAACCCACAAATTTCCCACAGAGCATGTCGAACGGGCCCCGTGACCGTCTCGCCTCTTGTAAGCGGCCAAAGTTCCCATTGTCTCTACTGATTGCCCCTATAGAGTAAATTGAGAGATCGGCCTTGTCTCGACAAACAATGTACAGCATCGGAAAACATATCAGCGACGGCATTATGCTTTCATTCCACTTGTTTATGCTTCGTGATAAGATGGGATGTGAATATGTTATGGGCCGGGTTTTAGTCATTCCATTTAACATATTCATGCATAATATGAAATAAGCTCCTGTAACTTGGATTTTGTATAAAATATTTCTTGTTTACCCTTATGTCGGAACCCAATATTCAAACCGCGGATAGATAGGCTTACTTCGGATTGAAATTGGACACATTTTGTATGGGCAAATGTCAAATTTTAACCCGTAGTAAGGCTTATCTATCCGCGGTTTGAATATAGGGTTTGGCCGTTAGAGTACATGAAATAATAACGAATTAAATTGAAGCTGTCAGAATTAGAATTAAAAATATGAATCAGTAATTAATTTACAATATAAAGTAATAGTGATGTCGTGTTCAAATGTCAAAAATATTTTTGTTTATTAAGATTAGTTTATAAATAAAATTTATAATAACTTTGTAACTACTAACCTTTAAATTATACAATAAAATAATAACGTAACATACATTTACCTAAAACTAGACTAATCTAATAAACCACTACCATCGTTCATCGTCGGCATCTTTCCCAAAATTGAATGAATGAGTTGAATGGCAATGCTTAATCTTTGCATGAAGTACAGTCAACATCGTAAATAAGTGATCATTTATGTACCTTGTCACTTTAACGTCGTGTTTGAAATGTCATACAAAATTGTGAAACGGTTGAAAGCGACAAGGTACATAAATGATCACTTATTTATGCTGTTGACTGTACAGGTCAGCATTTTGGCCCCGATTAGCGTCAACCAGGAGCTTTGCTATGCTTTAAATATATTAAACTAACAATTTAGTTTTAACTTTCTCCATTAAAGATCGTTATAGAACACATTGGGCCCTGCAACACAGGGAATCCTAGCGCAGGACCCAAAACCATTGTTTTGCCTTAAGTTATGTTTTTCTGAATAAACATTTTTCATTTTTATTTATTTTTTTCACATTATGACACATGAGTAAAATCAACACAACTAAAATCGTAATATGGGGTGATTGGTTATTCGAAATATTAGAAGGTGAAACTTGTAAAATATATAAAACAAGCTTCAATTTTCTTAATTTTCCTTTCACCGTAAATCACAAACGCCGATCCCAACGGCCACGAATCGACCGTAACAAGCCGGTGGTCCCAAACTCTTGTATTATCTTGGCCAGTAATTCTGTTACTAAAAGTATCTTTACGCGAGGCCTGTACGTGCCCCCATTATCCAATTAATTCTTCCAGCATTTGCCGACCTCTGGCATGAATAAAATGAAAAATCTTGCTACTGAGATTTCTTTGAAGAAACGTGACTGCAAGGAGCAGTTTTATTCTTCGACGTCTTGACTTTTAAATTCTGTTTCAATGGATTTTTAACCGGCAATTTGCTCGTGCTTTTACAAAAGGTAAAATTCTTCAAAACTGTTGATAAAAGGTTTTCGTCCATTTAGAAGAGCAAAATCTTAATTAGATTTTGCTCTTCTTAAGATTCTTCTTCTTCTTCTTCTACACTACATTTATTTACGTCTTATTGTGATTTTGTCGATTAAATTACAGATATAATTACGCCTAACTTGATTGGATCGAGCAAGTGATATCACTTACAATGACAAGATTTGAACACCTAATTTACATAAAGCTTCGAGCCATAATCGCTGTTTAGTGTTTAGAAAGCGGACTCGGGCTTGGGAACGGTTCGAAAAATACCGGTTAATTGTGGTTCTTAACCAGGTTTTTCGCAAACGCTCGCTCGGAGCGGAATCGATTCGCGAGCGTTATCATTGCTGGGATTAAACGGGTATTTTTGGCTTTTGATTCTTCTTGCAGTTGGATGGCTTGGCGTCTATGGTGTGTTAAAGTAATGAGGCCACCTTGATTTCAAACTGAGCAAGTGAAAATACAACTAAAGAGCTTGCTAATAGGGTAGGAAAGTCGAAAAAACGGTGGCGGTGGTAGGCGGTGCGAACAAATTAGCGAGCGAAATTAACCGGTATTTCGACCAGGAACAGTTTTATTTTTCTCTTTGATCAGAACCGAAGTAATACCGATTCTGTTCGAGCGGAATCAAAATGAAAACGCTCAATTTAAATTAATGGAGTTTCTTACGAGCTGGTTAAAAACATTAACCAGGTTTCCGAGTCCTGAGCGGACCTATGTATTTCATATAGATACATAAGCTTTCGAAGTTACCTGCAGTTCTTTCGGATCGAATGCATATTATTTAAAAGCTTGAAAATAACTTTGGTTTCAGTATACAACTGTTGAATTTTACGTCCCGCAAAGATATATGTATAAAAAAAATCATAAACCGTTTCTGCAATAACTTTTATTGAGATAACTCAAACGTGGGGTTCTAGCTGCCACTAAAACTGAATAAAAGTATGCACGAATGGAAAAAAAATGGAATAAAATCATATTGACGTAACAAACATCAAAGCCGGAACGCTTTTACGCGAATGTTTCTGCGCTCAATATAAGTGATATATTAATAAATAAAAAGGTAACTAACCTTTCACATGTTAGGAATTTCACTTTGAAAAGTCCCGAGAGCTAATCCTTCAACTTTGTCAAAGAGATTCGTTCCGAGTGACCTGGCTACAACTATTTCTTTGAATGCGAATTTGAAAATAGAAAAACTAAATCGGGATATAAAAATGTTTGAATTGAATTATTTCTGCGATTTAAAAAACAAGTATTGTGAATTTATGTTAAAATTATTTAACATCTCTTCCACGAATATAAAACTATAACGGAACAGTGTTGAAAATGTTGAAGAAAAAAAACGTTTCTGCACTTGACTTTTTTTAAAGCATAAACAGATCTGGACAGGAACTAGAGATAATAAGAAGACCTAAATCCACGCACAGTTAAGATCAAAACCTAGTAGCGTCTAATCTAGCATCTAACACAATTACACTCGACCTGTGTCCAGTGTTGGGACTTATACCCCGAATATGTAATGTGTATTAAGCTCCAGAGATCGGCCGTCAAGACGTTAACACGACAGTTTCATCCCAAGGGAGATATCGGCACTGTCCTCATGACGTTCGGTTATCGTGTAGTTTGTAATATAATATGTGGGAGGGAAATTTGCTAAGCTAAAAGCTACTGGGGATGTCATAATGGCCAATTATTATGATATGGCGTATTATGTTGTCCCGTTAATGACCGATTTATTTAATGCCGGATATTAATTTCAAGCAATGTGTTTATATGTTACCTAGATACTGACACAAAACGAAAGATAGAGATTGAGACATTTGAGATGTTGGTGGAGATGGAGAATGAAAAGGATTAGTTGGTCGGAAGACAAACTGAACGAATAAGATTTGAAGATAGTGAAAGAAAAAATATATAGTTATGCTAAAAATTTAATGACAATAATAAAAATAAATGGGTCTTTTTGACAGTTTTCTTTTCAGTTCAGTTTGTATCATAATATTCTGGAGGGTATATTTAAAACATATAGGGTGAGGAAGCCATAATTGAATACAAATAAAGTAAAATGATGAATGACTTATAAGCAGAATTAGAAGTTTTTGGATTATTGTACGCTTGAATTGTTTTATTTTCACTGGATCATTAGTTTGATTCCTCGTCTTTCGGTAGCTATTTCATTGATTTATGAATAGTACGCCGAGGGAATTAGATGACTGGACGATGATAAATATAAGAACAACATAGTTAAGCAAAGTTACTGTAAGGCCCTGTTGTTTGATCAGTAGTGAAACTAACTAATTGTTAAAATTTGAAAAAGGAATGGAAAATGTGACACATTTCCTTGAGATTCTAACCATTAGTAACGTTTTTTGACCATTAATTAGCTTAACTACCGAACAAACAACAGGCCATTAGTAAGGGCCTGTTGTTTGATCAGTAGTTAAACTAACTAATCGTTTAAAACCGTAACTAATCGTTAAATCTCAAGGAAATGTGTTAAATTTTCGATCGCTAATGTGTTAATTTTTTTGAATTTTAACAATTAGTTGAGTTAACTGATAAAAACAACAACGGGCCCTAAGTACTGCAAACAAATTTGATTCAAATAACGAATTAATTCGCTCCAAAATACAAAACATAAACAGTAAATGGTTCAGAAGTCACGGAAGAGAGAAAAACAACAATAAATAACTGTAAGCAGACTAAACAAATGAGGGCCTTTGCGGAATCAAACCGCACTCGATGAACTTTGACGTTGGAACGGATTACTTCCAGGTTTTACGAGTTTCATTGAACATTGCCTTGGCGATTTTTCAAACAGACGGTTTTTGTAATTTTTCGCCTCTTAAACTAGTTAAGATTTTGTTGAAAGTTTTTGAGACAAGGTGAACATGCCATTGTTATTTTTTGCTACTTGAAACCAATTTAAAAGGAGCATAAAAAAACAAAAATCTTACGTGTTTTTCAACAAGCTTAAAACGTTATTTATTGACATTGTTTTTTTGAATAAAAACTGTATTTGATGTCATTTATTAATTGGAATTTTGAGACAAGCTTACGATAAACCCTGTGGTAAATCAGCTTCTAATGGAATTTAATTATTAGGAATTCCATTAAGGCCTAATGATTTCCCGAAACGGTAGCAAGTCACTCTTTTTTCCTGTTGACTTATTACTCGGATTATAGAATAAGCAAGTACAAATGACGAGACATTTATATTCGTTTGTTTTTCCAAAGGAGATAAAGGGTGCATCAGAAGATTAAATTCGTTTCAGATTTAGTCCGCCGGCATGTTGGATTTCCCAGGGGCTTACCTTAAGCCAGGAGCACGATTCTGTTCTGGGAAACGCAAGATTGTGTACCGCAGGACCCCAATAGTAGACAAGATTAACTGTTATAAGACGTTGCCGTGTTTCTTACGACATTTATTGCCAAGTGTGTCAATAAATGGTGATAGTCGAAAAGCTTTACTGCGGAAACAAATTGAAACTAGAAAAAATTACCTGGTTTCGGGGAAAAAATAGTAAAATAGACCTGCTTAATCCAAAAAATATCGAATCAAATCCGCAAGCGCCTGGTGAACAAATATATCTGGAGTATACGAGTAGCGTTATAAATACGTTACTTGGACTTTAACACAAAAAGAACGGGAGAGGCTAAAAGCATTTTAAATGTGGTGTCGGTGAGAAGGATGGAGGAAATTAGTTGCACGGAGAAGAAAATGGAAAAGTACTTGCTTAATATGCGTAAGAGGGCGACCCAGACGAGACAAGTGAAAGAGAAAGTTAAGGTCGTATCGTATCAAGAGGTTAAGAAAATATCAAATAATAGAGAGGAATGGCGGGCGCTCCACCGACAAGAGCATAAGCTCTTAAATTATAATGTTGATTCAGGAAAAAAGAAATGTCTTCCTCATTCCTAAGAAAAAATGCAAAACATAACTACGTGACGTTATTCAAGGTGTTTAGTTTCAATCCAAAGTTTGCTCTGCAACCTCCATAGTATTTAACAACGTGTATGGACGTATTTTAGGATCCCTTAGCCATGTTTAAAAACGGTTTCAGTCAAATACCATCACAATAGAGTTACAACGGCAAAAGCACAATACATAAAGTACTGAGATAATAAATTCTTACAAGAAATATTAACGTAAACGTAAAAAAAAACCATGGAAACGTAAAATGAAATGCACAATATTCATGATCATAATTATTTATTTTACCAATTTATATATCAAGAGAAAGATAATACTCTTTATACTCTTCCCTGAGGATATTTCATTAGGTACAAAATTTACCGTAGTAATTTAAGTTCAAATAAACTTAAGTTAATTTTATAATTAAGTTTGATTGTACCATGGATTCAGCAGAACGTAAGAGTTATTCCAGAGAGGAAAGGTATGCCACAATCCTCGGAGTAGCAGCTTTGTAGTTTGCATAGCACCGCTGGCTTAGACACGCGTCCAAGTTTCGGTTCTACTGAGTCAATGTTCACGTATATGTTAAGTTTGTTCGTGAGAATGTGCCTCGTTGATTAAATAATAATGTTAATGCAATGTTTGATCTTGTGATGTTCCTTTACTTTTATTGCAAACTAAGACAAATCATAGCAATATAGAACACAAATCTTGTTTACGGCACGTCGGAAACAAAGCTATTTATAAAATAAGCACTAAGTACAGTTTCTTTTTACTTCCTGTTTCAAAAAAAAATGTGTATTGTATCGTATATAATTTATATGCTGTATAAGTATTTACGTTTTACATCAGCTTATTGGAAAATACTTGACTAAAGCCGTTATTTTATGATTCCGTTCGTTAATAAATTTCATCATAATATATTTTCACCGAAATTCATTCAATTTATTTATGAATTCTAGTAGCGTAAGTTATTTTGGGTGTTGGGACCTTTATTGATGGACTAAACAAAAAATATTAAGTGTCAACGAAAATAAATTTCGTCAATAAATTTCACAATTTTTCATTTCACAATTCGCGCTGTCATTTAAACGGATTATATGAGGAGTTGTATCTCCTGTGGGTCCATGATGTGTCGCCCTTCTGTTCTGTACCCTAAAGGCTTAGATGGAATGCTTCTATGCTAGTAATTTCACCGGTGTCCCCTTGTTTCATCGACGCTCATTTCATAGAAGCTATTATTTGCTGAACCCTCGACTCCAGATTATCTTAAATATGATTCACGTAGGTTAGGTAAGGTTAGACTTGGAACCATCACAAGATAACCTGAAATCAACACGGGTTCAGCAGAAAATAGCTTCCTATGAAACGAAATATTATCTTACTTCGGCCATATAGTGAGAAGGGCAGATGTAGTTGGGAACTCAGAGGGCAAACGAGCACGAGGCCGATTTCCTACCAGATGGACCGATCAACTAAAGGACTCATCTTCCTCCGAGTTTTGCTCGGTTGTAAGGGACGCTAGGAATCGCTGGAGGCAGATCATACGCCGCAAGTGTAGATCACCTACTGATGACCACGATCCTCAGTCATGAGGGAACGAGCAGAGAGAGAGAGAAACGAAAATTCTGCGAAGTGATACGTTCTATGAAATAAGGGTAAACCAATTTCACCGGTTGTCTTATCCCCACGCAGGAACACAACAATGCAAATGCTGCTTGGCGGTAGGTTAAAGTAGAAGATGTAAGTTCGTTTTTATAGAATTTGCTCAGTTTGGTCATCCTATCCTTGCTTATTACGAAAAACAACGTTGTCTGGTTGATTTTCTTTATTTTTCCAATATAACAGATACCGGTTGTTGTTTTCTAGAAGTATCGAATAAACTTGTAATCTCTGGGACAACGTCCCTTGTTCCTCATAACTAAGGAGGCTAGGGGAGAAAGCTACAGTGGAACTTGAACTTATTTTTATTTATTTTCTTATCTATACTTGATATTACAAAGTTTGTCTAAAACACTTCAAAAATAACCATCATTTTTGATTTACAATCAACGATGTAATGCGAAGCCTTAACAAAAATATCGAATTGAGAAAGTCCTTTTTAAATACTAGCTTTTTTCCGCAACTCCGACCGCATTGAAGTCGTTTATCGCTATTATCCGGGATACGAAGTGCCCTTAATTTGTCATTCCCCGGGGTTAAAGTTATCTACATAGTACGATACTTTATTCAAATCGATTTAGCGCCCTTGGGCGGAGCCAGAGATGGGCAATATTTATTCGAATGACGAATAACGAATAAGAATAAACAAGTTATTCGAGAATAACGAACGAAATTCTCGAATGATTATTCTTATTCGAATAAATTATTCGTCGAATAATTAATTTGCGAATAATTTATTCGTCGAATAATTAATTTGCGAATAGTTTATTCGTTGAATGAATTTCCAGGAATAATTATTATCTACTACTTATTATACCTGCTCCATTGTTCTCTAATAAATTAATAAATTATTCGTTATTCGAAAAGTAGTCGAATGATTCATTCATGGATAAATTATTTGCGAATAAATCATTCGCAAATAAATTATTCGACGAATAAATTATTCGCGAATAAAAATATTACGAATTATTATTTATTCGAATAATGCTCATCTCTGGGCGGAGCTCCGTCGAAAGTCAGTAGGAGAAATAACCACCACCACGACCACGAGGAAACGACACTCTTTTCTGAAAGCCCGGCAGCGCACCTGCGATGATTCCTCTGGTGTTGCGGGTGTTTCGGCGATTTCGAGGCCGCCGGCTAGCAGACACTACGAAAGTGTATAAGTAGGCGTGTTAATTTTATGTTATATATTGTTATGTATGTTAGTCTGTAAGGTATTTGTAAATATGGGCCTTGTAGTCTGAAATAAAGTTATAAACGTCGCCAACTAACAAACAACTTTAAAACAAATTGATCTATACGTCAGCGTGTATATCTTTGATTATGATATGGATGATGTCTTATTAATTCAACCTTTATCTTTATATTGGGTAAATATAACAACAAACAACAGGGTGACCAGCATTGAGTCATAGCACTTCCAAGGTCACCGGATTTGATAGCTAATTAATTATTTCGCTTTAAGTTTCATGACCTCAAAATAGGTCACCCTGAATTTAATAGTCACTAAGAGCGACCTTAAAGACAGACTAATCACTAAAGTCGGCGTCAATAGAAATGGTAAATGATGTAAATAAAACCAAATGCACCAATTTAAGTACCATTATAACTGTGGTCCTAGTGAAAAAGGGTATAAGTCTCCTGAAGATCAAGTGAAAAAGGGTCTAAGTCTGGTATACTCCGTTCATATATACTTATACCTTTTTCATTACGAGGTAAGTCGACTCGTACCCTTTTTCAATAGGTCCCCAGTTTATTTCATAATCATGTACTCACGCGCGAGAAACATCAAAATTAAAAATTAACAACTAATAATTTTACTATACTCATTTAAGAGCTCGTTTGCTTAAACTTTGAGGTTATGTGTCAAACAGCTTTTGCCAGTTATATTGACGCCGACTATACAAAGTATCCAAATATAACGGATTAGTTTATTTTAGTAGCAGACGCAACAAACAGCTGAAGGTAACTCACTCCGTTAAATTACCCTTGCTGATGACGGAGCCGTCATTAAGTTTTATTTTCGGACTGTCTGTCGCTGACGGTCTATTTGGAATCTTACGCGCCCTTTTGTTTCTTGGTAAAACCAAATAGATATATATTAAAAACAAATAAACATCAATGTAGGTCTAGTCTTTTTTAGGGTTCCGTGCCCGAAGGCACCCCAACGAGGTTCTATCAATATGCCTCCGCTGTTCGTCCGTCCGTCTATCCGTCCTAACTTTAAACAGATACATGTAAATTTTCAAAATGAAATAAATAAATCTATCTATCAGCTTTATCTTTTGAACCTTAATTTAAAGCGGGTTTTTTTTCTGAATATTTGTTATTACGGCAGTTTTATTAAAAAAAAGTGAAGTAATAAAGTGGGTCCCCATAATACAAGAAACGTTTTTTTTTCTAACATACCGAAAACTCGGGTTACTTTAGCCCTAGGGGGTAATGCCCACACTTAAAACTATAACTATTTTAGTGGTAATCATCTTAAATTGTTAAAATAATTTGAGATCTATATTAAGTAGCTTGGTCCTGATGTAAAATTTAATCGAATAATTCAATTTTATAGATAGTTTTTGTGGTGGGTGTTACCCCCTAGGTCTAAAGTAACCCGAGTTTACGGTATTTACTTTTATTTTTGTTTTTACGTAAAAACGGTAAAATATAGAAGTGTTAAATTTGGTATAACTATAGTACAAGCCCTAAAAAAAAACAAATACTGAAAAATGGTCAAGTGTGAGTTTGACTCGCGTTGATTGATTCGAAAACAAATTCAAATCGGAATATAATAATACTTACAGTGCGATAGCTCTTAGAAGATGCTTCGGGTTTGTACTTGTGTCTCACTCTCTTTCATACGCTTTTATTAAGAGCGAGTGAGAGAGAAGTACCAAGCCGAAGCATCTTCTGTGCTCACAGACTGTACTGTCTGGCGGTATAGTCAAGGACTTTAATTGTTATGCCACTATGGAACCCTGTCGCATAACGTTAATCATTCATTTAAGCGTAATTTCTGTCGTGGTTTGACGCTGTCATTATGACGGGGTTCCATAGTGGCATAGCAATTAAAGTCCTTGAATTTACACAGTGATACAGGCCCTCAATTTTACTGTGTAAAATTATATTGATTTTTACATGGTATCGTATTGTCATCGTTTTGATAGCTCTTATTTACTTTAGAGTAGAATTAAAAACAATACGGTTACCTACAGGTCAAAGACGATATGGTTTTTAACGCCAAGAATAGAGGCCCTGAATAATTTAGAATCTCCCTTTTCTTTTTTTTCAACAAGGGTTATGTGGAAGAAATCCCTTAAAGGGATAAGTTCGCCTTTTGCACTTGTTTTTTTGTTGTATTGCCTGTGTTTTGTATTTCTTTTTTATTCTTGTACAATAAAGAGTATACATACATACATACAATTTCATCATCATCATATCAGCCTGTTGCAGTCCACTGCTGGACATAGGTCTCCCCCAAGGAGCGCCACAGCGCGCGATCTCTCGCCCTTTGCATCCAGTCACTGCCAGCTGCCTTCTTCAGGTCATCGGTCCATCTAGCCGGGGGGCGTCCTACACTACGTTTGACTAAGCGTGGTCTCCATTCGAGAACCTTCCTGCTCCACCTCTCGTCGGTTCTGCGACAGACATGGCCAGCCCACTGCCACTTCAGCTTGCTACATTTTACATACAATTTAGTCAAGATAATTCCATAAATTAAATACGGCTGAAGTATCTTTGTTTTCAACTTGAATTATTATAAGAGTTTTATCTGGCGCGGGCGATTCTCATAACCAACGAGTGTCTTATTCCCGGTAGAATTAAAACGTCAATAACTTTATCTGAAATATTAAATACATTCAAGGAATGAACGAAATGTGCTTGCGTAGGTGCTTTTGATGACTTGGTATTAATATGTATGAGATAAGTTAATGTTGCTCAGTAATTTACATAGCAGGGTTACAATATGCCTACAGGCATAAAGAGTTTCCTATTATGTTCATGATAATGTCTTTTAAATACTTACCAGGACTTGTTTTCATTATTGGACATTTCAATCATTATATGCTACTCAAATAATAATAGGAATATGTAGCCGTCTATTGGTAAAATAATTTTATCTCTGTTGTGTGAAAAGTTTTTTTTTTGGGATCCCTTTGGATCGCATAATTTGTTTTAGACTATTATTGTTTGGCATAATTGTTTTGGCATAATAGTACTGTCGCATAATAATACTTTGGCCTAATACTTTTTTGGCATATTACGGTATGATATCCAGGCGCGAAGCGCCCAAGCAACGTAGAATAGGAGGTCCGTTTACCTCGCCTTAGTTCCTAAATATATATAAACACAAAACCAAAATTAACCTTTTCTCGTTGTCCGTCTACGACTTTCGCTATAGCAATTGTATTGCTATGTGCCATTTGTACATGACTATTTTTTAGGACAATACTGTTATGCATTTTGTAATGATGCCAATTTATTATTATGACTTTTTGTATTTATGCTATTTGACGTTAGTCTTCATGACGATTATGCTTTCTGTATTTATGCGTAAAGATGATTATGCACATCGCTATTTTGGCTAAAAGCAATTATGCGTAACAATGTTATTACAAATAATTTTATGCCATCCAATAGAGAACCATTTTTTTTTATATCTCTATAGCAAGATGAAAATGGATTTTCCATCCCTAGGGAGGGTAGGGATTTTGAAATATTTTTTTTGTCAGATACTCAGCCGTTTTTGACTCGTTACTACAACAATTGCAAAATATTTTTTTTACATATTGTCAGTCGAAAAGAAAAGTTCAGTGTTTAACTCAATTG
Source organism: Acleris literana (assembly GCA_946894065.1). Taxonomy (NCBI): domain Eukaryota; kingdom Metazoa; phylum Arthropoda; class Insecta; order Lepidoptera; family Tortricidae; genus Acleris; species Acleris literana. The sequence goes on from OX335686.1 coordinate 17,167,786, forward strand.
AAACGAAAGTATCAATGGCACCCTCGCTGGCGTTCGTGCCACCTAATAGGATGCAATGCAATTAATTACTTTCGTCCCTTGTTAAACAATTTACTAGTAAATTCAGGTAATAAGTTTAAAGAGTTGCTTCTTTTTTAAAATATTTTAACTGTGTAAAATCTTTGTAAAAGATATGAAAATATACTAACTACAGAATGAAGTTTAAACGCGGTCTTTTCAAACTTCTCCGTCGTCGCCACGTACGACAAAAGTTTCTATTGACCCACTGTTTTTCTTTTTATTTATAAAGAACAGTACTCAATTTTATATCGCGAACGTGTGGACAGCGCAGGGATCCGCACTAAATTTATATGGACGTGCCAGATACTAGCAGTTTTATTTTATTCCTCTTGTTCTTTTGGTCAAAGCTTCGGAACACTGTGAAGTTAAAGTTTAATGGCATTTTTTGCAGGACAATGCTAAATTATGCTGGTAATGCAATGAAATTGCAAAAAGTGAAATTGCTTCCTATCCCGGTACAAAATGACTTCACTATTAAATTTTTAAATAACTTTATGCGCGTCTACTCAAAATTGTCTTGTATTTGGCAATCATTGAGCAACTTACTTAGCTATGACACTCCTATGAACAATAAACGTGCGTATTTCAGTATTTAATGCAGTATATATTTAAAAACTTTTTAATTCTTATGTCTAAGTGAATCACGTCAACTTTGACATATATTTTGGTAGTATTTTGATCCTGATACAGATTCTGGATGCGATAGTAATCCTGAAGTAATTAAAGATAGACGCTATGTGGCTGGCATCTTTTGTTTCTTTTATAACTAGGTAAAGTGATGAATCTTGTCTAAATAAATTTAATCATCATCATGCGTGCATTTATAATGAATCTATAGGCTTATTAATGTTATTATTCGTCTTTGTTCGTATAAAACGAATTCAGAAATAAACCTTATCTCGCGGGCGCCGCCCGCAGCGGACCTCAGGTTAAGGATATAGGGCTAGAAAATAGAGGATTATTCTGATAATGCGTGCCGCTATGTGACTGGATCTTGAGGATCTTCATAGCTTTTCTCAACAGAAAATTTGAAATGTATGTTTGTGAATTTGTATTTGTTTGCCTACAGATTTTTTTTGTTAAGTATATTATTGTGTTTCCTTCATGCCTGTATAAAAGGGTAGACAGAGACCGGTATAAACATACAACTTTCGCTTCATCTACATTCATAACTCTCTGTTTTTATTTCCTTTGTAAATATTTCATTTTGAATTTACCAACTAATATTACAAATGCGAAAGTTTGTGTGTTTGTTTGTTACTCCTTCACGCTGCAACGGCCGGACTTATATGAAGTTTGAAATGGAGATAGCTTATAAGTATCCTGGATTAACACATAATAGGTGAATTTTCATTCCGGATATTTTAAAAGTTCCCGGGAATAAATATAATCGAAATCCACGCAGACGAAGTTGCGGGTAGAAGCTAGTTTCTAATAGAAAATAAAATTATCAAGCATATTTCACGAAAAGATCTTTATCCTTTAGATCCCTTTAGATCTTTTTACCCTGTGAGGTAGTGCGCAAGCCAAGTGAAAAACGGCGTGTACCATGCCTATTTTATTTACATAAATATTTAAGTACAACCTTGGAGCGTAACGTTCACCTTTATGAAAATATGCGAGACGAGCATGCCTCGGACTCCAAGACTCATGTTTATTTAGGTGTTCAGCGCCAAAGCCTTCAAAAAGTTGCTGAATTGTGTTATTGTATTTAAATTAAGACTTGTTTATTTATACGTATTTTGAATTGAATTCAAGTTCACATTGACGTGGCAACGTTGGTTAAACTCATGTATAATTCACCTTTTGGCAACTATAAATATTGCACGTGGTTAGTTTTACACAAAATATTGTACCGTGCTATAAAGAATGTAAAAAATAGGCCAAGTTCAATTTTAAGTTAATTTATCTCGTTTATAAGACGGTATTTATATAAGGTAGTAAAGTAGTGAACCTCGATGTCTGAACACCACATAAACCACAATACGGATTGAGATTTAGACGTTGATTTACACATACGGTTCGGGTGTATGTAAATCTACATCTAAATCCCAGTTACTCAGTCATCTGATAGTATCATCATTTTACTTAGTAAGAATACAGAGTCGTAGGAGTATTTGCTACTTTTCTCTATTCTCTGCTAACTTTTTTGAAGAAATCTGACTCTTTACCAGTTTTGACAAAACTTTCTGTGAGATCTAATTATCGCTAAGGTTGACACTTGTCAATGTCATAATATGCAAGGGAAAATCGAACTTGTTATTTATATCATTAAGTGCAAATGAAGTGCAACCGTAGGGTGGTAGACCACATTTTTGGCCTACTGTACTTGGGCCAAACTTCACTGCTTTTGGTATATTATCATAATGTTTTAACTCGGCTGTCATTACTTGCAAATTAATAAAAGTTGAAAACACAATAACATGTCAAAAGTAATTAATAAATATAGCATTTTGACAGAAAAACTTAGAAGATAGAACATGAAACATAGAACTTTCAACTGACAGTTCTGTTTACTTTGTCACTAGTGTTTCATATAAAAAGGGAGATAACCGCAAAACAAAAATATTTCATCGCTGTATTCAGTCTCTATTGCACTCGGTAAAATATAATTGCTTTTAACGTTATAATACGAATAGCTCTTATTTGCTTGACAATAACGGCGGTCGAGTTAAAAACATTACGATAACATGTCAAAAGCTATTCGATTTAGCCCAAGTACCTACTACCTCGATCGTTAATTTGTGACCCATTTCAAGAAAAATAGGCTTGAAGTCGTCGATGTCATCAGAGATGTCAAATCATTTGTAACTTTTAGGAGAATCAACCTTATTGTTGTAGAATGTCAGAATGACTTTGGACCTAATGTGGGTCCCAAATTAAAATTAGTGACTGTAAAATAGAGTCACTGGATGTTATGTAATATCAGTCAGTTTTTTTTAAAAGCTGGCAGAGAATAATGAAATGTATCAAATACTCCTAAGAATTTCAGATCACGATAATAATATCAAAAGCAATTATGTTTTACTGAGTGAAATAATCCCAATTTTTGCAAACAAGTATTTTCATTTTCATTTCCATTTAGTTAAGCAGTTTTACTGTGAATTTGGTATTTTTTGTTGCACTATGCGACATAAACTATTTTTAATACGGCGTCTAAATAAGACGCCGTTTTTAAAATAAAGCCTGTTAAAAAAAAACAATCTTATACAGGCTGTAGGTATTTTATTTTGATATGCATATTTTGGGAAAATTTGAACCGGTTACGTTGTTAGTATTATTACTAGGGTTAGAAATTTTGGTGGCATATTGTGGTTCAGAATCCATGGAGTCGCTATTTCCTAATTATTATAATACATGACACTTTGATTTTGACCTTCAGTATGGTCATATTTCAAAATGAACTAAATACATTTTTAGTTCAGTTATTCCAGAACTACTAATATTTGCTTGTTTGTAATGCTTTCGCAGCAGAGATATCCTCCATACCAAAACTCATTTAAATTGGTTAAGCGGTTTAATGAATAAATGAATTTTGAAATATTAAAATACTGAAGGTCAAAATCAAAGAGTTATGTAATATAATATATAGGAAATAGCGACTCCATGGATTCTAGAACCACGATATGCCACTAAAAGTCCTAACCTAATTATTACGGTTGAATAGATCCAGCTCTGTCTGCGGGATAGACGGGGTAAGTTTGGAAACAGTAGGGCCGGACTCTATTATTATCAAACTAACTTTTTTTAAATTAAATTCGTAAAGTTCATTTCACTATTGTTTATTATATTTTGTATTATTTTTCTTGGAACACGTTTGTCACTGTATCACATTATATTTACGAATCGACACAATGTTAAAGACCGCTTTGTGTTCTGTAAATACGAGTATGTAAAAGCTCTGAAACGTGAACAGGTGCTTTCATACTCGGCATGATTATAATAACAGCGTTATAAATAGGAAGAAAGAAAAATGTTTTAACGCTTGGTGAAGATGTAATTTAATGTTTTGTAATGTTAGCACATTTAAAAGGTATCTCATTTCTTTTGTAGTTTTAATCCGTTTAAGAAGTTATGAACAAAATAAAGGCTACGTTTGTGTTTGGTCTTTCAACAAAATAAAATGAAAATTTAAATGTCTTTCATGTTTTAGTACTTAAGTCATTTAATAGGACTGGCGCTAAAACTGAAAAAAATATTGGTCGCTTCCAACATAATTCTGGCGTCCTAGTGAAAAAGGGTGTAAGTCTCCTGAAGATCAAGTGAAAAAGGGTTTAAGTCTGGTATACTCCGTTTATGTGTATACCGTTGTTAATTACAATTTAAGTCTACTTACGCCCTTTTTCACTAGATCCCCAGAATTGTGATTGTTGTGCATAAGCGTCTTGATTCCATACGAGCCTAACAAAACGTTAGATGGATCAATTAAGATGTTAGTTGAAACACTAAAGAACTTGCTGTTGTTACTATACGGTGTGACTAATATAACTATATTGTATTATTTTTTTGACAATTAAGAGAAAATCTCTGTTGGTTGGCTCTCATTTCTGTGAATGTAGACAAGATGCTTTTTGCAAATGCTATAGACTAGAGAAACGAACAGCTGTTAAGTGTTCATGAATCTAGATTTATTCCCGCGATTTATTTTGGGAACATTTAACCCCTAGTTATCCCTAATTCCCGAAAATCCTTAGCCAATAAAATCCTTCCGCGTGCTGCATACTAGGTACAGTTGCGCAAACGTGGTCCAGAGTTGGCACTCCGCCATCTTGCTATTCCGGGCGACGACCTCTTTACCAATCCACCTCGAAAACAATGCGTTTTATCACAAACAGACACAATCGGAGTTATCCGGTGTCCTAATTTTGTCGGATATTCGTCGCTTTGCGGCATTTTATTTAATAGTGTCTGTCAAGAACTTTAAAAGTTACTTAATGGGTTACAAATTATACTGGCGACATTTAAATGAACATTATTTTTAAATGATCTGCGTTGATAAATAATTATGATTTTAGAGTTTCGTACATGACTCCCAAGGGGCATGGGTATAACAAAACGCTGTCCGTCCTACCGTTTTTTTACGTCATTATCTGCTAAAATGTCATTATAAATCATACGAGGTGAATATGACTATAATTATATTAATGAAAAACCAGATACGTTTTCTTATATACCGAAGATTATTAAACAAATTTAGAGGCTACACTTTACCTATATGCAAATTTCGACATCGAGTTGGAAATAAAAAAAAAAAGATTAACCTGATTATTTTTTTTTAGAAAACCACTTTATTTTATTTTTGCAATATAGTTACTAATTACTCATCGTGTACTCCGTACTAGGAAAGTGTTCTGCCAAAAATCTGAAAGTAACGAGAAGAAATAGAGAAAAAAAGGAAACGAATTGTAACCGTGCGAAGTTGCGGGTGTCTTTATTCCCCGCTTACGGAGGCTTATCTACATCCAAGTTATGCGGGGCCTATTCTTCGACATCTACGACTATTTGCTATCGATAGTCTTTTTTATTACTTTCTTCCTTTCACTTTTTCACAAAATAATTATTATTACTGTCTTGACGCGCAATATTAATTAATTGCAATAAAAACGGGTTCTTTGGATATTTCCACGTAGTTTAAATATGCTGCAAAGAATCGAGATTTTATGCTAAAAAATTACGAAGAAAAATAATTATTGTAACTAATCATTATTAATTAAATTTTGAAGCGTACACTCTTAGTTCGTTACACGATAATAATATATGGATATCCAGATAGACAGACAGATGCGGAAAGCGACTTTGTTTGATACTATGTAAAAATAATGATCAAGAAAATTTTTAATTGTATTAATGTTGAATTCTGTACTTGGTTGGATGTAAATAAAGTCTTTATTATGACGAAGATAAATAAAAAATATTATTTTATACTAATAAAGAACCATTAGGTTGCAGTCCCATTATAAGCTACCTACATTATCAAATATAGGCAATGTCTACATAAATACGGTACTAGAAGCCGGTAATCTGTGCAAATTATTCACTATAATGAAGCATGCGAGGTATGTTACTGTACGCACTGCGGACAAAGCGCTTAGAACTTAGTAGGCTCAGTACTTGGGCGAGTATTTCCTGATGAAGCTCAAAAGAGGCTCTAGTTTAACTAACTTTGATAAAAAAAAACTTAAAAGTAATGAAACAGGCCCACTACGGATGCAAATACTTCTAATAGAAAAACAAACAAATAATCTCTCACCCTAAATGCATTTTCCGTCTCCGTTCCGTCGTCAAATAAATCATCAAAAAATAAACTAGTGGATAGATTCATTTTTGTATCACCCCTGTATAGTTTACCGGCTTAAAATTTACCTAAGAACCATTGCAGATGAATTACGAACCCATTACACTCGCATCTGAATCAGTCGAACGATTTTTGAGATAAATGGCAACAGTCAGATTCAGATTCAGATTCTTTATTTGCAATAAACGTGGTACAAAATGGTCTTAAATTTAAAACATATTCCGACACATTTAACCGTCGGTGACAGAATGCAAAAACATGAACATTAAACTAACAATTTACAAAGATTCAGACATAGAGTGCAAAACAACCTCACATTGATACTTTCAAATTAAATACCGCTCCTTTATCCTACTTTGGTTAAGCGCTCAGCTTTGACCAATCTTCCTTTGATATCGTAATAAGACTTTGACGCTGTGTCACCTCTTAAGGCGGAGCCACACTGAATGAATCTAAAGCTGTTCTTTCGTTATTTGGTACATCGTCACAAAGTAAGGCGTGATTTGGACCTATAAGAACCTATAGTATTTGGACCTATAGACAAGGAAAGACAAATCCTTCTAAAAAGGAAGGACAAAGAAGTCCCTGTGTAAAACCTTGTGACAATGACAGTTAAAGAAGAAAAAACAGCCTACTTTTTGTTTAATTTTTTCTCATGTAATACGTAATCTAAAAAGTAGAGGAAGATAGCTGACGCAAAGTACGTCTTATAGTCCGGTTTCTATGCTATATGTTTTTATTCTGTGGTTCTTGTGATTATTTGAAGTGACAGTTGAGTTTCTTGCGGCACTTTTTCTCAGCTCTGGTCTCATCTTGGAAAGCGCTGGTAGATTTTTGACGTGTGTCAGTGCCCGTGCGGCCTACTTACTGAATGAACATTTTTATCATTTATCTCTATCTTTTAATAAAACCTTTTCCTATTCAATTAAGACCTTTAAAGACATAGACGCTTAGTTGTCAGACAACTAGTCGCCGATAATGTCGAACAGTTTACTGGCAAGATATATTAGATCCCGGTAGAATCGAGGTGGAAACTAACCGAGAACGTAACGTATAAATTGCAGTTTCAGACTTAGTTGGATGCACACAGGCGATAACTCCTACTTATCTTGTTTTCTATGAATTTAAGTATGTATTTAAGTATCTATACAGGTTGAAATCATAGACGTGATCAAAAGTGTTAATATGACTTAATTAAGCATTAAAGTGGGATCCTAATAATATAGGTAGTAGGTGTTTAGATGTAGTTTTCAGACCTCAATAATCAAAATTAATCAATTTATTGTAAACAGTGTGGTCCCCCTACTTGACAGATTTTGTGATTTCCACGAAAAAACGAAACAAATAATTGACAGTGACTGACTTGAAGTGTCATTAAAGTAAAATAGTCTGAATAGTATCCATAAAGGGTATGATCCTAAAAATAGGGTAACCTTGATTTACTTAATCGGTGATTTAATTAAGGGGTAAATTACAAAAAAGAAAGGAATAGTTTTTGTTTCTTGTACCTAATATTGCTTGGCCATCAATTACCAAGTCTGAAAAACTGATTTCTAATCACGTTTTCGATACCCCACCATGTATAAGTAATTAATATATTGTTGCGTAGAGGCCAGAAAACTTTAATTGACAACAGTTTTTTTTAATGTTCTGATAGAAAACATGCTTATAGAAGTTTGTGTCATAAGCATAATTTTTTTAAATTGTTATTTACTGAGAAAAAAATATTGAATATTGTCAATGTTTGCTACGCCCGCTTTGGACTCGTGTTTGGAATGAATTCATTTTGTTTGTAATCGCGTTTGGTTTTTTTAAGTCTGAAGCAGCTGTGACCGACCATGTGGCGTTTAAGCTCTTTAGCCATTAGCAGGAATTTGTTTATTTTCTCAGTAAATATAGTAGCAGTAGTATGCTTTTGAGAGAAACCTCTATAAGCATGTACTTGGCCAGTTTTTTTATTCGTGCAGATTAAAATAATTATTTTAAAATATCGCAGAATATCTCCCTGCTAATTTTGTTACAGTAGGTATTGTTTTTCACTGAACTTTCAAAAACTTTGTTTTACCTATACTAAGAAAGCTCAGTAAACCCGTCAAGTTAGTGTCAGAAAGTGATAATTTGCAGGTTAAGTGTCAGCGTCGCGAGAGCTTCGTTCGCCCAATTAGCGCTAGGTGGAGCTTAAAGCTGTGAGCTTTAACGCGTAAGCTTGGCAAATTTGCGAGTTCGCAACTTCGGTGGCTCTTTACATTATCTGTAAAGCTTTGCAGATTATTAAACCACCCGCACAAAAAAATAGTGGTTTGCGAAGGTTTGCGTGATAAACTGACCTAGTCCCAAACTAAGCTTGTACTTCGGGTAAGTATTTACTAGGCAACGATAAACATACAGAAATAAATACTTAAATACATAGAAAACATCAAAATCTCAGGAACAAATATTCGTTTTCATCACACAAATATATACTGGAATTCGAACCCGGGACCGCTAGCTTCGTAGGCAGGGTCACTATAAACTAGACAAGCGTGTCATATTTTAGTGAATTTGTGATAGTTTCAAATAACGACCAAAATTAACAAACAGAGCGTTAGGTATTTAATTGTTCTTCGGGTTGTTACATCTCTCTCACTCGCTCTCATCTGCTCTTAAGGTAGTCTATAGTCGTGCCGTTCTAAAAACATCGATTTGACAGCTCTGTCAACTCAGTAAAAAATAAGGGCCTGACACGCTTTGATAGAAAAAGGTAGCTTTATTGCGATTTCTATAAGAGGATATAGAAAAAACTGCCATGTTTTGTCTCTATCACCGACCGAGCATATTTTCAATATTTTCATCATCGGATTATAGTCACAATTCAAAAGCCGTACAATTAGGTAGTGTTTTCAATTAGGTAGTGTTTTAGACACAAATCAATTGCATGTAATTTTAATTGTAATGTTGTGTCTTACCCCCGGTCGCTCCGTGGCGCATCTACAACTTGTATAATTATCCTACAAAATATATTTGAGGTTATATCTTGTACTCCGTTGACAGCTGTCAATTCATGCGCCTTAAAACTGCGCGACTATAACGAAGTTTACCCGAACCCGATAGTCTTTTAAAGGGGTTCCGGTAAACTCCGGGTAGGGAAGACGGACGATTCAAAAATGTACGGCTTTTACCTTTGATTTATTCTATTTACTGATTAAACTCTAACCCCCTTACTAATAAACGTTGAGTAACGGTGGTATAGCTATACAATGTTTTGTCCTTTTTTGCCATTGTGACATTTGAATTTGACAGATAAGGATAAAACATTGTATAGCTATACCAACGTTACTCAATGTTTATTAGTAAGAGGGTCACTCACTTGGAATCACAACGGAACTGAGGTGAACCGCCATAAATAAAAAAGAAGAAGATTTTTTAAGAGCTTTTGCTATATAAGAAAGAAAATTGTTTTATTTCTACAAAATTATACATTTTTACTTACAAATAATATTATGTGTGGTTGCGGGGTTAGAATGGTGTCACTCCATGTCTTCCCGTGGATGTAGTAAGAGGTGACTAGGGGAATAAAGATTTGTAGTACTGTTAGGCGATGGGCTTGCATCCTGTCACTGATACGCTGGTGAACATCTTAGCCTGTTTGTGCAAGGTGTGCAAGGTTACGGAATTATCAACAGGTTTTTAGAGTTGTTGGTAATTCTGTAGCTCTGCCTACCCCACTCTGGGAACGAAGGCGTGAGTTTATGTATGGGAAAGTCAAGGTCAAAGCCATTTATTGTTAATTATAGGTAGGTAATGTATGTAACATTCTGTAAAGCTAATTATGGTAGAACACTTAAACCTTAAGATAGCTATGCACTGTACGTACTTGTTTCGTTATTGTCATATTTTAATTTTGATAACTAAGGTGTTATTAGATGACACCGTTATAACTCGTACTCACTTTTGCAAGTACTATAAACAGTCAAATTAATCGTACATATTAATATCTAGTTGTTTTTAAATAAACGCAAAATAATGGAACAAAACAGTTTGTACGTAATTTTAGATGTATAGTCACGGAAAGAAAAAATTAGTCATTTTACGACTCTATTACAACGCTATTAAGGTCCAAAAGTGACAAACCTTTTCTTACCGTTACCAGACCCATTTTCATTGCTCTTGAGTTTAACTTTTAAACTAGAACTAAATGAATCACCAGATTAATCCTGTTTGGATGGTAGCATGTTTATTTATCAAACGAACTATATTCCTACAAACTAACCCGGCTCATACTCGTAGGTACGTGAACATTGACTCAGTTGAACTGAAACTTGGACGCGTGTCTAAGCAAGCGGCGCTATGCAAACTACAAAGCTGCAACTTCGCTTGCGGCATACCTAAACTCCGACCCGCATTCTTACATTCTGCTGAATTCCTGGTACAAGTAAAGACAACAAGTTAACTTTACTACGTAGTTAAAGTTAACAACGCAATCTTTCCTGTGTACTTTGGTTTAAAAATTGTTATTGTTTGTTGTTTATAATTTTATGTTAATAAAGTATACTATTTTCGTGGTATTAGGACCTTGTCCTGTCCTGTCTTATTATGTAAACAAACACGACTCTCTAACAAAATCAGGACATTGCGCCTTTATCACGCACCAAAACACATTTATGATGATATTGTCTCATAAAATGAACTCGCACAATATGTAAAATAGCGAAAAATTATCAAAATACTCCATTTTAAAGAATATTTAACATCAAAATCGAAATCACAGACGAACAAGATCGAACACTTTGACATTTTTGAAGTCTAGTTTGTCTATGAATCATAGTGACGATGACACGTTTAGTATCGATATTATCAGATGTCAGATGACTGCAGTAAATATGTTAAAATATGAAATAATGATGTATGCCACTGTTTGTTAAATATTCTATAATAAAAAACATTAAATACAATCCAAAAGCACACATCTCAGTAGCGCACCACAGTTTTACTCTCACACCGTTGGCGCCTTTGGCGGGAATAGAGTCAGGGATTTTTATTCCTGGTTTATTCAAACAAAGTAAAATCTAAATAGGAAAAAAAAAACATTTGGGGTTACTTTCCTTCATAGTAAAGTATCTTTTATTATCATAATTGCGATAATATCGATATCGATTTACATTCTCTTAATAGCATTTCGCATTACTTCTCATTGTCTATGGTGACTGATGACGCCATATTTGTTTACATGATAAGACAACTCCTTTGGAACGGACTTTAGTAGTCCTTGTGAGATCGTTGCTTGATATTTTTGTCACGAATTTAAAACTACCAAACGCTTTTTACGCAACTGCAAATGCACTTACAGCGTCAAGATTTAAGGATCAATATAATAAAGCCTATAGATCAATTCAACATTGCTTTTTTCCAATTCTGTAAAGCTGTTTAGTCTTCTGGAGATCACAAGGAATTAAACATAATAAACATACCCAAACACATACAAACAAATAAAAAATAACGGACTAGTTAACTTACCAAGCAATAAACTTCTAATCTTATTTTTATCGTGTTACTTTACAAACCAAATTTTAACTTTTAATTACTCTGTCATGTATTTGAATTTTAATCTTGAGTCTCAGACATATTAAAAATACAAACTAGTGATTCAACATTAAAATACTGGGTGTGGTTAAAATTAACTTGAGCAAGTTAAAGTTAATTTCATAGTTGGTTGAAACAATGTTTAAGAAGAATCAATTTAAACTTTTGAAACAGCCTTTAATGATGTATAATCAAGTATAGATTAACTCTATTGTTTATTATTTAGAAACTCCTTAAATGAGA